>JAIFHY010000042.1:0-600000 GCA_022264835.1 Melampsora americana | reverse complement strand
TGTCACAACCAGATTCTGGAAACCAGACGCCCCCTGACCGACCTCCAATCACGTCGATTGACCAGCCAAAGAAGAAGAGAAACCGCCCCAAGAGGACCGGCAAGAAATTCAAGACGCCTGTTTTGTCTGGCGGAGGACACCAGACTTTCATTGACCACGGAACGACGCTTGACGCTCAAGGCTACCCCATTTATCCAAATGGCAATATGGTGTTTGTTCGCGAGCCAAACGACTCGATCATCAACTTTGGACATGTCTCGTATCCTCACACGCAAAAGACCCGCGGCTCAAAGAGCGACACACCGTGGAAGACAAAGTGGTTCACTTGCCTCGGTGTCTTAGAATGTGACGATGAGTTCTGTGACTATGCAGCACCACCACCAACTGGAGACGGCAAGGCTGCAGAGTTCATCAAAGAGTAAGTTTTTTTCTCATCCTTTTTCACTTTCTCCTTTTCAATCCTGTCATTTTTTCTCTTGTCTGCACACTAGGAAACCGAACTGCCCAGCTGTCGAATGCAGTGGCAAGCATATTTGGACCCAGTGTATGCAATCCAACTGTCGAGTCGACTGGGAGAAGGCTACGGGTTGGGGCATCCTTCAACACTCCGGCACTCACGACCACAGGTGGCCCAATTCTAAGAAAGCCGACCCATTGGCACTGGAGGCACTCACCGACCAGCTGTTGAAGAATCCCAAGGCAGGCCCTTTGGTCCTGAAGGTGAGATCTCGGTTCCCTACTATGACACTCACTCAAATCCAGTCCTCGTTTTTCTCTTACTAATCCCCACTCTATCACATCTCAGGTCGGTCAGGCTGGTGCTAGTGCTGGCCAGACCGTCACACCACCCGTTATCGAAATCCACCCGGCTTTCGGCAATGCAAGCCGACTGGGTTACCTAAGACGGAAGATCCTCGTCGACAAGGGCCTCATGCCCGAGAAGGAATCCAAGGGCGGAGGAGATCGTCTCATCATGGATCTTATGCACTGGGGCCGGTATGTTCCCTGTTTCTAAATCCCCATTTCATTTGCCACTGATCTCATTCTTCTCTCTGTCCTATATTTACATCGTTGTTTTCATTTTGTTTGTTATCAGGAATGGCCTTTGATTGATATCGACAAGGCTTTTAGGAGCCGACGTCCACATCACATTCCAAACCGAGTGGATGGCAGAGCAGCTTGTACGTCGAGACCAAAACGGCAAGGTCTACTTGGGTGGACTACTTTCCGATGTCACGTATCGATTTTTCAACAACGGATACCTTCTGACCACCTCAATGTACAGCCAGATCATGCATTGTTGGATTCCAATCCAGCTTACCTGGATGTGGGGACTCGAAGTCAACCATTATCGGGCCCACTTCAGTACCCTCCTCAAGCAAATCAAAGATGCTGATCTGACCTTCAACGAACGGGACCTATTAGTGCAACAAGTGGTGGACTTCTCAGCTGCTCAAAAAAAGGGGTTTGTTGCCGCTTACATGGAAGTTTTTAATGAACTGGATCCTGCTAAAGCGTTGGGAAAGCTGAAGGGATGCCACGAGCATTATTGGCAGTCGATCACTCGTATCACCAAGAATCGCAATGTGGTTGA
This sequence comes from Melampsora americana, assembly GCA_022264835.1. NCBI lineage: Eukaryota > Fungi > Basidiomycota > Pucciniomycetes > Pucciniales > Melampsoraceae > Melampsora > Melampsora americana. Next base: position 598,406 of record JAIFHY010000042.1, on the reverse strand, counting down.
TGCGAGTCAAGTGGTGAGTCATAATCGGTCCATTTCTATCCGTGTATCATTATCACTCCTCATTCTTCCTATTACCTCCACAGAAAAACTTCGAACGCTTAGCCCTCGATCTCCTCCAACCCATCAAAGACGGCGGCATGACTCTTGCTGAGAAATTCAATCAGCTTGCTTGGCTATTCCCTCGATCCAAGGGTTGGATCGACTGGTGGAACACTGCCGATATCCACGCGATGCTATTCACATCTCGCGCACGTCTACCCCTTGATGACCCACCAATTCCGGGAGCCGATGACCTTCCTGACACAACCAATGGCCAGGAGTCAATGCATCGACAATATTATATCTTAAGGTATGTACTGCCTTTTCCCCCTTAGGCTATAAGAACCTGATGGACCATCATTTTGTATGTAGTTCGGGCCACTGTACCATCATCGAAGGATTCATCCAACTCCTCCTATTTGTTGAATCCCTGAATAGGGATTTCAATCAGCTCAAGCGTGGTATCACAGTCAAGTATGGAGGTAATTGGGACTCAGTAGTGGAAACCTTGGGCTGGTCGAAGGAACGCACCCGACGCCGCCCTGCTGAAGTCAACAACGGACGACCGCCCGACACAACTGAAGCCCTCATTGGGCCAAAGAAAGCTGGCCGGCCAGCTGGATCGACCAATGTCCATCGGGATCCTCACTCCTCTTATCAGTCCTACTCAGCAAGCAAAGACGTGGGGAAACAAAACCGATGTTGGGAAACAGCCGCCTTGGAATCCCTATTCCCCACTTTTTCCCCTTTGTGGATCGAGGGTTCCAACGGTAAGAGTAAGGATATTGCTTGCAAACTCATAAGACACTTTTTGGCCAGGGTGTCTTCGGAGATGCATGGAGGTACTCACATCAAATCCGTATTAACTCGAGGACTCAAGACTCTCCAATCAGCCGTCCAGCTTTTGTCACCAGATTCCTTCGTAACGGATACCTTTTGTTCAGCGGATGGATTCATTGAACATATCCTCAAGAACCAACAAAATCGTCCCACAACTGTGGGACGATTCTTCGCTTACAACCTTCAGCGCGACTATCAATGTACTCAATACCCAGCCCATCAAGAATCCGAAGGCAGCTTGCGGACTGTGGTCGTGATCACCACCGACCTGTTTCACGAGGCGGATCTACCATACTCCAACATCTCTCGGCTCGTGTCTCTCTGGCAGACCAAGGGACTTTTCTCTTCCAACCCTTGATGTTGCCCCACATGTCTCTCTGGCCATGCTGTGCCTCAACCCGCCTCCAGTCACCCGCATCCCTCGCCAGATACTGAAGAGGTTCAGGTTGTCGCTGATACCACAAGTGACGTCTCTTGGTTGTATGAACGCTCTTGATTGGATTTCACCAAAAACCCGGTGCATGTGTATTTCCATCTAGGCGGAGTTGCTGGCCTTTCACACAAAGATCGAGCGGCTTTCATGGGTGAGACCAACTGGCCTGAAACCTTGAACCTCAAAAACATCGAGTATCACATCGTCTCGCGAGGTTTTTGGGAGCACAGTCATTATTGGTGCAAGTTGGTTAGATACCTTGATGGCGCACGTGGAATATGGTATTTCGATGATCGAAAAGATGACGGAAGAGCGCAGTTGCTTGGTAGAGATACGGACTTGATCTCCGGCGCCCAACCGTCAACCAGTTGGCTGGTATACTCACGCAAGCCTAATATCGATGAACAGAAGTTCATCGATATCGGGATAGCAAAAATTGCCAGCAAAAATCCGCATGCTGTTGGCGATATCCCTTTTGTCTCTCCGGCGGACTTGGAAGGAGTCGAGGAGCAAATCGAGGAAGCCTCTGGCTCTGTACCTTCGGTTTCTTCCACCCAACCAGGTCCCAATACCCAAACAATTGGGAGTATCAGAAATAAGGCCAAGGAAGCCTTTAACTCATCTGGTAAGTTTGGAATACAATCTTTTCGTCAATGCTGCGATCATGGAATTGATCTGCATTTTGTTGTCAGCAGTGAGTGCGGAGAAACAAAACAAAGCCATCATCAAAGCCAACGAGACGGATTCCTTACGAGGCATCCCAAACACAAAGCGTAAGCCTTCACCCAATGAACGTATACATCCTGGCCTGACATATAATCTGTCGATCTTATCCAGTGTTTCATGATGAAGCTCTTCCGGATGTCAATAGTGTAGCTATTGATGATGGATCCACGCAAGACCATCTTGATTCATTCAATATGGTTGAGCCAATTGAACATAAGTAATGCCCATTGACTCTCACGTGAATGATCTTGCTAATATCATTGTTTCCTCTCCCTGTGTGCAGCAGCCTCAAAGGCCGTCAGTGAAGACACTGAAGCTAGAGCGATTCGCATTCGTCTCAAACGACCACCCCCTTCAGAAAGCCCCATGAAATCCCCGGCTCCCTCTCCACCAGTCAATGCAGCGAAGAAAGCAAGCAAGAAACGATCAAAAGCTGAAGAAATTGTACCAGAGAAGGAAAAGGCCCGGGTGACCAAGGCTAAGCCAAAAGCCAAGGCTAAAGCTAAGGGGAAGAAGAAATGAGTCTGCTAATTCTGTATAAATACAGTTTGTTGTATTGGTTTTTTGGTCTTTTTGCTTCTATCAAATTATGGCCATGATTGTGAGGGTAAGCACGGGAGTCATTTTCATGATCTTCTCTCTTTGATTTGTGTTGTTCTTATGAATTGGGGGCCTTGTTGATGAAGATGAAATGCAATTTGGCCAATTATGTGGTGGAAGACCTGCACGGAAAGAGAGAGATCACAGACAGAGAGCCTCACCATATTTTAGATTTCTGACAATAAGAATTCTTCACCTTAAGTCACAAAAGGTTTTTTGTGTGTAAATTTGCATTGTTGGGTATGCTTTTTGAAAATTTACACTCCGGCTTTTTACACTCCTTTATGAGTGCAAGGTAAATGAGTGCAAAAATCGAGTCTGGGTGGTGGAAATTGATTTTTACACCCCCCTTTTTTACACTCTAATTGGAGTGTAAAAAGTTCGGGTGTAAAGTTGTAAGTATAGCACGCCAACGTACAATTTTGCGCTCAGTTTTTTACACCTGATTATTTGCACTCCGGAAAACATGCCGTATTGAGTGTAAAATTGTATATACCTGGGGGTAAAATACAATTTTACACTAATGTAATTTTACACTCAATATTGAGTGTAAATCGTGGAGTGTAAAATTGTATTAACCCTTAAAGTATTTGGGGATGCAAGTTAGATTGGATCGGGTATGTTAAACCTTTTCTTGGGCTTTTTGGGATTGATTTCCTTGAGAATGATGAAATGATTCATCTTTCAAAATCCCAATCTGATGCTGTGTGAAGGGGATCTGAATATCCTCCGAGGTTAATGAGCTACATTAGTTTTCAGGGGTAAGAGCGGATTAAACTAAAGAAGGAAGTCAAATTCAGACAGATGGATAAGACCTCAACTTCATCCATCACTCAAGTAGAAATTGAATTTAGGCAATGAAATTCATTGATTGATTTAGCGTTAGTATAAGGAGTTGTAGTACATCCAAAGGAGGAGGATGGTGTTGTTGTTTTTTGAAGAATGATATTGTGTACATAGTCGTATTACAAATCCTTTGGAGGACGAGATGCGTTTAAGTTTGATGAAACATTTTGATGACAAACAATCCCGCTTCCTGACCATTTCCGTCTCTTCAACATCTCTCTCTCTCTCTCTGTCCGATATTCTGAATTCGAGATTAAACTCATCCTCTTCATTTTCTATCAGTCATCCATTTTACCCATCAACTTCAGCCTGAGGATATCCCTTTTGTTGATCTGAAGTTTACAATCTGGATTGAGTGTGACTCATCTTTGTCAACTCCGTTTCTCCATCGCTTCCCTGATTCTGTCTTTCTAATATCTCCATCTTCTTTTGAGATTTATCTTGCACTGCGAACCTCGGATTGGGTTTTGACCTTGGAGCTTTCCTTCTGTTGGGGTGACCTCTTTAATTGGAGTCGTTTTATCCTAAACCCTTGACGTTTGTTCTCTTGTTCTAGCCAGACCACCTTGTATACCTAGAACTCTGAATGAGCTTCGAAATCCTTTACGGGAGTAGTAGTGTTGACTCGACTGATCTCGTTGGTAACACTTTACAGCCCACTGCTTCTGCACATGCAGCTCAGATGCTGTTGGGACCTGCCTATCTGGGGTGGATGCTAGCCATCTTGATATTTGGAGTATTATCTTGCCTATTTTTCTCCTATGTCACTGGCCCCCTTTACCGTCAAGATACTTGTTTCATTTGAGGTTACGTTTGGCTCGTTTGGCTTACCGCCCTAGTCAGCGCTTTTCTCAACGCAATCGAGAATTATTCATATGGCATATTGCAATCAAGAGATTATAGTACTCTCAGATATCCTATACTCTCAGATTGTTTGGCGACCATTCCTCAAGCGTTGTGCGCTCTCATTGTTCAACTCTACCTCGCACGTCGTGCTACCTCAGTAAGCATCACTCCTTCTTTCCTCTTTCATTTTGCTATAAGACAATCACTAACAAAAAAACCCTCATTTACGGTCTCGACCCTTTAATTTTTGCTTGCTCCGTATCAATATTTCAGCTAGTCAAGAGCAAATTGCGAAAGTACATTCTTCAAGGACTACTTTTCACCTTGATACTTGAATCATGGACATTCTCAGTCATTCAGGTTGTCTTATCATGTCCGTATAACTTTAATTCTTTTATCATTATGATCTCAGCTGGTCTTTAAAAACTGAATAATTGGATCATGTCTTATCCTCTGTCATACCAAACACAAAAAATCAAACTCTTTACATCTGTATGCATTGATAAGTTCACGACAGGCAACGTGACACTCACGCTCTAAAAGTGAGCTTTGCTTCGTCTTTAGCATGTTTCTTGGTCATCTGAAGGAATTCGACTCATCAGCTAGTCAAGTCTGATCTGCAATCCAACTCATCTTACTAAAATTGATCTCATATCTCTCTTGCACTTCTCAATATGGTTTCATGCGTTGCTAGCCTCTGACTCTCAACTTGGCCAGCGCTGTAAGCAATCCAAATATTTCTTTTTTTTACACCCCACTGACAGATCCTCTTTATCCAACCCTGGCCTTGGGCTACATCACAACAGATATGGCTATGGAGCAATGCCATTGCAGAAGTCAGCGTAAGTTCGAGAAGATTGTTCAGTGTTTCTACGTTTGAAATTTCCAGTCAACTGATAAATTTTCTCGAATACCAGGTCACTACGGTATTCTGTCTAAGTTTACACTCAAAATTATCAAAAAGTGATAATCAACTCACTAATGTAGTACTTGCCAAGGTCTGTTCTCTTCTCTTTCAAACATGGTACCTTAGTCCTCTTCCATCAAGTTTTCTGATCTCATTCTGAATGGGTAAGAATTCAGCGTCAACATGACCGAACTACTCAAAATTGATATTGCTCTTTTTTCACTCACGCCTATATTACTTTCACGTGTGCAATGTCAATGGTAAACAATCAAAACTCATATGTTATTTAGCTGATTCGGCTCGCAATCTACTCGGCTTCTATCACCTGCTTTGTTGCTGTGGGAGGAGGTCAGTAATCATTCTCTTTCAATAAACGCCCCACTGGAAGTGGATCCGCATCTTGTTGACTGACTGTCAGGTCCAACATTTTGTCTCCGCTTAATGAATTTGATCTCTGATGCATAACTCGACAACTGGAACTGGATGCTTCATTGATCTCTTTACTATGTTGAACAACTCCCTCTCTGCAATTGGGAACAAACTTTTGGGGTTCCCACATTCGTACCGCGCGAACTCGAATACAAATCCCAGCAATATGCGCAACAATTGCAATCAATCTGCAAAGCCCTGCGGTAATCTTATCGATTGGTTTCACTTGTCAGTACATATCTCCTATTTGACAGATGGGTTTGTTGATATCTCCCCAAAGTGGTGGTTATAAGTCTGCATCGAACATTGTTGCAGATCCAGAGCGTGACGTTCACTTATTTATAAAATTTCATTAGATTTCAACCAAGTGAATTCAAGCTGATGTTTTTCCTTTGCCATGCTTGATTCACAGCCATCTTGCCTGGATTGTATGGGATTGTGTTCATCGTAACTTTGATGATCCGGGAACAGCTGCGTTGCGATCTGGAGGGCGGGCCTTCTGCTCATCCCGAATTGATGGAACAGATAAACACCAACAGAGGCGGTCTTCTTGACTCATCAATCGGAGTCACTGTTCAACCTGTCCCTTCAACCACACGTCTTCGAAATGAATCTGCACACTCTTCTCCAGTGAATTTCTCACCTCCATGGCCGAAAATCAAATCTCACTCACCCTTCCCAGGTTTCCTAAATCTTAAGGCCAAATTTCTAGGCTTCTGCTTTACCAGACCAACTACTTCTTTCAACATCACAAGAAGATTTCAAAGACTCGGATCTCTATTCTGAGAACACAAAATCCGAGTTTACGAGAAAAAACCTTTAAAAAAACATCTCTCTGATATACCAATCTTCATTACAATTGACGCCAATCAAAATGATAAATTATTTGACCGTACATTTACTCAAGCTTTTAAATCTTGTATTTATTCCTTCTACTTATATCACATACCAAACCAAGGAGAAGAAGCTGCCAAATAATCTCAACTTAAATTTATCCACTTCAAATTTCAATCAATCATCTCACTTTCCTTCTCTCTCTCAAGTCTTTTCTTTTCTTGTATCTTCATTCTCTCTGATCATTCACTAGGCAAATGCATGTTCCATATAAAATTCCTTCAATACCATATTTATCTCTCTTCATCACAACTAATATATTAATCTCTCTTCTCCTGATTTTTCTGTGCTATTGATCCTGCTCCTCAACTTTAGAAGGCCTTCCCAATCTTTATAATTGGATTGTAGTTTAAGAGTGGCACTGGCTTGAAAACAGCTTTTAGGCAAGAACTTATGTATCAGTGCATCCATAAGTGAACAGTGGATATTGCTGAAAGAAAACGATCAAATTTCCCAGGAACCTTTAGTCCAAGTGATGAATTTGTGGCTCATAAATTCAATTTTTGAAATCCACTAATTGGATGACGTGCACATCTTGAGGGGTCAATCCATTTCATGAGCCAATCCATTCTAAACCTGAACAGGCATTTCACATCATAGATTCCAAGTTTCAATTGGAATTTAGTAACCCATAGTTTGGCTAGTCCATAGTGTTTGTTGGGTTCCATAATATTGATGGGTGGAGAAAATTGTTCAAAAGCCCATGACTGTGTCTTGACTTGTAACACATACTTACATATCCCCCCCCTCCATACCAAAAAAGTAATATAGATGAGGTTCAGAAATATTTGGGAAGCAAATTGGCTTAATTAACAAGATCACTACCAGATTAGCTGATGTTGTGGAGCAATGTACGTCCTTTTGAGATAAAGACAAAGGGTTTCATTATCAAATCATACTGTAAGCAATCAACACCTTCAAGTTATGAGGTGACTAGCAGGAGAAAATGGACAACTACACATGAAAGAAACAACCAACCAACAATCAAAACTGGAACAAAATACTCACTAGTGTTGGAAAACACAAAGAATGCGAAGAAAAACAAACGAAAAAAGTCACAATGTTTCTCACTTGCCAAGAAGAAACAAACATACAGTGAGGACCTGTCAATTGGATATTCAAACAGAGAAAACATACCAAATTGTGCACATAAGATATAGAACAGACAACAATGATTTTATGGATCTCAACACTCTTCTTGGCATCTTGGATGGCCTCACCTTGAGAGAATAATCTTGGGTATCAGATCAGCCGCAATAGGTCACTTCCAGTCTTTGATACTACACACCAGTTACTCTGACCAGGATACTAAACAATGCTTCTGTATGCATCTTCTTCAGTGGCCAGCTGCATAGGTCATTGAGATGTGATGTGTTGAAGACAAAATAAATTAAAAAGAGACTACTACGTGTTTGACACAGGTTCATACTTTGATGAACAACAACACCTTACTACTCGAAGGGGTTCGCCCAAACTTACATGATCTTGTGCAAAGCCTGAGGGCTACAATACTACAATTAAAACAGCAACAGATGAGTACAATAAATTGAGACATCAGAAAAAGCACCTGCTGGGATAGCTGAGGAATCAACTATGATTCAATTAGGCCAAGAAAAGCAGCAGAAGAGATTTAATGTTGCACATGAAATTCTTATTCTGACAACTCCCAAAGTCCTACAATGCAAATTCCCGCAAGGCAATGGATTGGCCTTCATCTTTCGATGTGCCACATACACATACATAGTGATACATATTATGGGGTGAGGCCAATGTCGTCACAACTTTGTGCGAATCTTTGACCCAAGTGAAGGGACTGTCGCAGCGAGCTGAGTACCTACAGCAAGGCAGCGTTGTTTATGCCGCCACCCAACATCACTCGCGAGCTGATCCTCTCTAGGTGAGGTCCAGACTTCGACCACAGCATCGTGAACTCCATCAGGTTCATTGAATTTGCTAGTAAAGTACAAACCAGTACTCCGCAAAGAAAACTCTTGAATCTCATTTGGATCAGGCGGTGTAAGGAATCGAACAGAATAGACGAGAGTCGGGAACCAAAGTTCATCACTTTATGGAAACACATCATCAGCTTACTTGTGATCAAAAGTTTCTAGTGATTTACAAACCACAAACCTTGGATGATCCTTCCCATCTTCTGCAGGCAAAAGTTGAGCAAAGTTTCTGAACATATCACAAAGGTAACACAGTAAAGCAGGTTGATCGAAAACATTTGATTCTTTGTCTAAAAACTCATGCCAAGCTGCCCATTCAATTGGTTCGGTGCCCCCCTGAATCATCGGTTGTTTGTATTTTACTGCTAAATCTTCACTCCATCGAACTTGAGTTGAGAATTTGAAGGCGCGTGTGAATGGCGTCTGAACAGTCAGAGTTGGGTGTGTGATCAAAGGACAAAGAACAGAGTGTCCTGATCGTGTCGTCATCCTGTTAGAACATGCCAAGAAGGAAGCATGAGTATGACTTTTCGTCCTAAGTACCTTTTGATCTGGGGTCGAGTATATTCAAGGATCACAATATGACTTCAAGACTCACGGCTTGATCCTCGCGTCACGTGCGCTGGTAGTTGAAGACCCACCAGAAGAGACTTGAGCAATCGTTCTTCTTTTGAATAAAACCTGTGCCACGACGTTTGTCCGCTGGTTTTGAACCGATTTCACTTCTATGGTTGACCAATTTTGGCCTGCGCGCATCATACGAATGTGAAATTCAATGGGTCCAATCACTGATCGGTTAAGAAAATGGGCTGTAATGTTTGCAGGCACAAGCTGATCGTAGCCGCCTGAGAATTGTTCCGATTGAGATAGGATCGCAGCGGTGGCGATCATTGCAAGGATATACCCCCCGTGCGGGGCTACAAACCATGAACTTTGTCAGCGTCAAATTGATGAAGCTGGTCATGAAATCAAGGATATATCTCTACATCACCGCGTTCAAATCACCACCCAGCAATCGTTAAATTGATCATTGATATGGAGGCTCTTACCACTTGCACCAGTCCATTGTTCATCTACTTCGCCTTGATAAATATAACCAACCTCGGGGTGTTTTCTCGCGAAACGAATAGCTGATAGTGAGGAGTCGATTGGAGCCATCAAGCTTGTGAACTTCAGGTTTTCAGAGAAGCCTGAAATCCATCGGCAACCACCCTATTGTGCGTACATACTCGGACTAGCCGACACTCAGAGCTTCGGGGTACCGCACACAATCCGGGGCTCCGCCGTGAGCTACGATCTTGCTGGTATACCGGCTACGTACGTCCGACCAGCGTCATCCTGGCTTTTCAGTCTGTCGATCTTCCTTTTTTAAAATTACATTATTCGCATTGTCGGTTTTGTTCTCATTAGATTGCCTATTTCTGGATTTGTCATCAAGTTTATAATGTTTTATAGCTTTTTATGACCCTGATTTTGGTTACAGTTCATATAGTGGAAGCAGACAACACTTGATCTGAGCAAGACATTTTTGCATGTTGAACGTTCTTCATGTGAATACTTGAACAAGTGAGTTGCATAGTTTACACTCTGCATGCCCAGATGAAAGTGAAAATTGCAAATGAATGGACAGGCTCAAGAAGACTTGATTAAGTGAGTGGTCGATGTAAGGCCAAGCCAGGCGCATTTTCATATTGTAGCTCTATCGCAGTTAGTATCAAGTAAATGGCGTGCTCTCGACAAAGGGACCATGGTAAGAAGTGCTTATTGACACCCAAAGCCTGTTTTTAGGCTTGATTGGATGTACTCGAATCATCTGTTCTGGATGTCTGAGCCAGCTACGTGTTCATCTCTCCAGATTAATTACACTTGCAACAACAAAATCAGATATCTTCATGATCAAAGACCTCCTGAAAACCAGGAGTAATTTCCAAGGCGGGTCGATCAGTTTCTTAAGGAAACAGGGATGGAAAAGCCAATGAGAAAGATGACGCAGAGACAATATGGACCAACTGAGAATGTAACTTCACAAAAAACCCAACAGATCTTTGATATTTGGAAACAAGCAAAGCTGAAAATCTTTACAAATCGATCAAGACTAAGAGAATCAATGTGAACAATATAAAGCGAAAGTGTAAAAGAAATTTTCGCACACAATTATGGGGTCAAGAGCATCAAAAGGTTCACAGGATGCAAGGTATGCAAGATTAAAACGTGATATTTGTAGAGAGATGCAAGTTGAAGAACAATTGGATATTTAAGACGATTGATTTGATTATCTAGCCAACTTTATGGCGATGTTGATCTGAGCGGAATCGTCACTACTACGCTTGTGCATGAGCTATTGAGAACGGTGAAAGGAACAGATGATCAGTGTCTTGTAAGTTAGCCTGAGATTTTCAACAACAGTAAGCCCACATTTCATAATCCATCTAATGACCACGTGGAATACAACGCCCTATATTGATAACTCCGCAATATGGAACACCACTACTGCTGCCAATGCGGATTGATACTATTGGAACTGCCTTAACAGCAGCCAAGGATAAGGCAATTACGACGATGATCTTGGAAAGCAATTGCATTGTGGATGAAGCGTGATATAAGTGTTGATGTAGATTAGGTGATGAAGACAAGCAAGAAAATTGGCGGTGGAGACAAGTGTGAGTGTGATGAGGGGGGAATGTGAGAGGTGCACCGTGCTAGCGATTTTATACCCATTCGAACAGAAGCTATGGTTCTCAATCCTCAGACTAGATAACATCACGCGAAACCTTTGTAGAACATATGTATGATCGAGGTACTGTTGATTTCAAAAAGCTTGGCCAGTTTTGAATAAGTCTGGCTGCATGACTCAGCAAAATCGGCACTAAAAATGGCAAGCTGTGTGAACAAACACAACCAAGTTGTTCTCATAGCTTGAACGACCCGAAGGTACCGCGAGGTGAACTTGCAACAATGTTTAAACTCATCAAAGTTCCACAGGCAGCGCGGGACTTGATTGCTGCCAAAGTCGAGCATTGTCTTCTTCCTCCGGCATGTGATTCCGACGTCGGCAGGGATCTCCATAGAAAGGGGACTTGTCCCGTTGAGAACAAACTCAACCAAAGCACATGCCGTCGTTGTAGGCTGGGAGTCTCAGTCTACTGACGGGGCACGGCTGCGGCGCGCAGTCCAAGGCCTCTCTACCTTGATTATGTAAGTCCCTCGATGCTTCGACAGCTGTCATTTAAACTATTGAATCCGCATGGCATGAGGGACTTATCCTAAACTTGGCAAAGACTCACACCCGCCTTGCGAGGCTGAGGCAAGCAAAGGACTTGAGTAATGGCAAACTTCTACTTAGAGCATCGCCAACGCGCGCGGTTCGCTAAAACGAATACATGGCCCAAAAGAAAATGCTGGAAACCCTGTGACAGCTGTATTCACTATGCAGCATTCTGTTCATCCAACGCGCACACCTGGCATGGGTGTTTGAGCTCCTACCCATGCCCAACATGCCAAACCCCGTCCCAATCAGGTTAACCATTATCAAGGCAGGGAATAATCGATCATATATTGGCGAATCGTGGTCATACGAGACGGCGATACGAATAACTAAATGTTTCCTTGAGCCCCGCAATACACTAATCAGAGGTGGTCATGGATGGTATAAGCGACATTCATGTTACTTTTATCTCGGTCCACTTCGCTTTTGTAGTGACATTTCAGTTTTATTTCAGCATCTTTCTTTCATCTTTTCATGTTAATAATCAATCCTTTGTTATCTTTCGAATTCCATACCCAATGAACTCCGAAATTTTCATCGATCCAACTTTTATTGCGCGTTATTACTTAATGGCCGGCCTAACAGCCCAAGCCATAACCCTCCTTGCTTCTCACAACCATGATTTGCAAAATTACCTCAATATTTCGCATATTCCACGTGGTCCTGGAGGCTCCTATCCAGGCAGATCACCAAACCTCCTTCGAGACTGTGTCGCTGGTAATTTGGGTTTGTTAAGGGATTACTTCGAATTAGCTCCAGTCTACGGCGAATTGCTCTTCCGCCGTCGATTTCGATTGAGTCAATGGTTATTTCTACGTATCATGAACAAGCTCGGGGAGGGAGATGCTTACTTCACGCAAAGATCAGACGCGTTAGGTATGTTTTGTGTTTCAGATCATTACCTCTTTGTTCCTTGACGCTCACTATGTGAAGTATTGTATTGTACTCACAGGTAAACCAGGCTTATCACCCTTTCAAAAGTGTGCTGCCGCGCTGCGCCAACTCGCGTATGGCACCTCGGCAGATTCCCAAGACGGGTATCTTCGAATTGGGGAATCCACGGCCATTGAATCACTCAAGCGGTTCTGTCTTGGAGTGATAGTCGCTTACAAGGACGAGTATCAACGGAAACCTACGCCTGCTGACATTGAGTCAATCCTAGAGGAAAACAGTAAGCGGGGCTTTCCTGGTATGCTTGGCTCACTCGATTGCATGCACTGGGAGTGGAAAAATTGTCCCAGAGCGCTGAAAGGGCATTACACCGGCAAAGAGGGCTCTCCAACTTTGGTTCTTGAAGCGGTGGCAACTCACAATTTATGGATTTGGCATTCTTTCTTTGGGTTGCCAGGAAGTTTGAATGACATTAATGTACTCGAAAGATCAAGCTTATTTCAAGATCTCTCTTTGGGAACAGCTCACCCCTGCAATTTTACTGTTAACGGCAAAGATTACACCACCGGTTACTACCTCGCGGATGGAATATATCCAGAATGGGCCACTTTGATCAAGACCTTCTCTTGTCCTCAAAATCCTAAACACCTGGCAAGTCACCGATTCTTCAGACCATTGAAATGATCACTACGTGACTTACATATTTTGGTCCATTAGCTTTTTGCCAAATTGCAGGAAAGCATACGCAAAGACGTTGAGCGGGCCTTCGGTGTTTTGCAAGCCCGTTTTGCCATCATTAAAGGTCCCGCTCGAATGTGGCAGCCTTCAACGCTGTCCCTTATAATGAACTGTTGTATTATATTACACAACATGGTCGTTGAAGACCAGTCGGAAGAGCCTCATGGTGCCAACGACGTTGATATCTTTGACCCGCCTGTCCCACCACCCCATCGACTTCCTACCCCTCAAGCCACATTTGAACGGTTCTTGCATGGACGCGCTTTTCGCCAGCGTGACGGGCATGTCAACTTACGAGACAACCTAGTTGCTCATATATGGCATCGGTTTGGTTCAGACAATGACAATGAGTAGTGTAAAACTCACACTACACTACTTCCGTATTTTTCTGAAGTTCTTTTGGCTCTGTTTCTTTTTGATCTGTGTTTACTCTTTGTTTTGTGCTTTCTTTTTATTCCTGTCACTCATTTGTTTTATCAACCTGATGTTTCACTCATTTGTTTTATCAACCTGATGTTCATAGTGTACATAGTTCGCATGGCCATATATAGTATGAACAGAACACACGCACACATACAAGTATCTACCTACAAACATCCATATCTATCTACCGAGTCATATACAAGAATATTCCGCGGAAACTATCCTCAAGTACATTCAAAACATGCCTATCCTCAAGTGCATTCGAAACATACAAAACGACATAGCCCAACAAAAGAGCGGCACCCAGACTAAAGTGCATCGACACGAATTTGTAGCCATAGCCATTTGGCTACGTGATCAAAGTCATAGGCAAACTCTTTGCCCAAAGAGCTAACACGTATTAAGTTGGCCGCGGCCTCTTTTTCACCTGGCTTTTGGAGGTAGGGCCCGTTGTAGTGGTAAACCTGATGGAGAGCCTCGCGGAGGAAACAGAACTCGTTTCTGCGCTTATCTTGAATAACTTTGATGATTCGGCGCATCTCGCGTTTAGATTTGCGTAAGCGAAAGTACTGGTCAAGCCGTTCCACCTCGCGCTGGGCTCGTGGGCTGAGAACACGAGTGATATGGCTGGGGTTTGATTCGATATGTCCATTTGGATTGTTTTGATGAGTCGGCCTCATTAATTTCGGGTCTATGTGCTCGAGTGCCGAGTGGGGTCCGTAGACCGAGTTAGGAATCAATCCTGTCACAGTCTCAACCCAAGCTACTGTTCACAGGCCCCATCAAACAAGTAAGCATTTGACCGGTTAGTCAAGTGGTCTTTGGAACTTACCATGAGAGCTACAGCCTCGCGTGGTAGGTGATGATAGAGGATCAGTGGACATTGAAGTTGAAGAGGACATTATGTCAGTATCAATGAGTGTGATTGATTGTGTTTGATATCAGGTACGTAGATAAGTGGAAACTATAAACAACTATGTACTAGGTAAGATTGAAATAAAGGAGTTGAAGTGAGAAGTGGAATGAAGAAACGAGTGACTTGAAAAGAGACAAAAAGGAAGGTTTGTATCAATTATCATCGCAGTAAAGATAGATGGAACATAGAGATGTTCAAGGACAACAGCAGCGGAAAAAAAGAACAAAAGAAAACAAGATTGTCATAGGAACAAGAGGTCATTCCTCAGCAGCACGACGCGCAGCCCTGCGGAGCAAAAGGTTCTCTTTGTCCGCTTCAAGCGTGGCGGCTACCTTTTCGTTAAGGCGAGAGGTGTCTGTCTGTAGAAGTGAGAGTTCAAGCATTGCTTGAAGGGAGTTGCTTGCCCGGTCCAAAGTCTCAGCGATGCGTTCAGTGGACTGGGCCGTAGAAGTGGAATTCGTAACAATCTGTGCTCGATCCGCTTGATGGTCATCATGCTTACTGGATCGAGATCGCTTAGATTGCTTGACACCAGCAGGTCTATCAATCTGTGGTAATTTGATGTCGCCAATGGAGGTGCCAGATTGAAGCGCGTCTATCTCAAGTACTTCATCAGATTCATTGTCAATCGACACATTTCTTTTCCTTTTTTTAGGACCACAGAACTCGAGGTACTGAGGGTTTGCAGTCCATTTCGCAGAATGCTTGACTATATTGTAACTTGACACATTCACAAATGCCGAACCTACTTCATGATTGTACAACTTCAAAGCATCCTGAAACTGATCTTCAATCGTCTTCCCCGTTTCGTTGATCATCTTAACTTGTTGTACAGCCGCGGCGAATCTAGCCATGTTTTTGTTGAGACTCATCCAACGAGATTGAACAGATTTAAGAGACCGAGCGTTTTCTTCATCTACTCCCATTCGCATGTTGAAATCGTCTGTGATCTTTTGCCAAAAAGTGGTCGACTTCTGCTCGGTGGATACTATCGCATCTTCAGATACATTCAACCATGATTTACATAGCTGCTCTAACTCCCCTTGGTTGAAATTAGCCCCGCGACCACCTGTGGGCTTTGTGAAAGTTGCCTTATTAGTGGCTAGGCTGAAAGCCGATGATGTAGTTGAAGTGATCGGACGGTTTGAAAGTTGGGTTTGAGTGGGAGGTGGGTCCGGAACAGAATCACCACGATAGAGGTGTTGATTGCTGAACTGGGAGTGGGTATCGACAGAATCATCACGGTAGAACCGTTGATGGGAATGCGATGGGAAGTTTTCGCGACCCGCAAAGGGGTGAGGTGAATGACTTCGAGGGGCAGAACGAGGCAAGAATTGTTCTGGCCTTTCTTGCCAATCTACAAATGAAATGGCATTGAATCAGATTGGAAAACCAACAACCTGCAGGTAAATATTTGTACCAACCATTATGGGGCCTACCGTTGTAAATTTCCACACGGTCAGACGGACGACCATCCTCAAAACGCTGGTGGCTATAGGGATCATATCTCTCCGGACGTGAAGGGGTGGTTGAGTGTCTCTCCATGGGGTAGCGATTGAGTTCGAAAATGCAAAGATACAACAAATGATTCTGATCGACCAAAGGTTTTGGTTGTAAAAAGTAATGAAATATGTACAAAATATAACGGAAACACAAGTTGAGAAGATATAACTTATATACAAATGAAAGCCGCTCTGTGAGTAAATGTTGACCGCGAGGGTCTGGGTCAATACTAGGAGCTGGTGCAATTTGGTACCTATGATCACAAAGGTACCAAATTGCACCAAGTGTGGTGCGATCGGGCTTTTTTTGAGAAGCTCACCAATTGTCGTCAATCAACGATTGACGAATGTGGTGTTAAAGTCACCACATTTGCCTAAATTGTGTCCATCAGACGTCCAATACTGCTCGCTGCAAATATTCGGTTGGTCCTGTGAATATGAGGGATTGATCGTGCGAGAGAGGTTTTGCTGGATATTGGGGCTCACACGCGTGATGTGCTGTCACTTATTCAGACCGCGCAGGATGGTCTTTTTTTGACCAACGCCTGGAAACGTAACATACAGGTTACGTGTGTGTCCAATTCGTTACGTTTCCATATCTGCGTTGGAGATGCTCTTAACAAAGTCCCTCAATGCTGGACAGCTGTCATTCAACCAGTTGAATCCGCATGTCTCAGCATGAGGGACTTACAGGTAATGTTGGGTTTCTTGCCTGAGGGCTAAGAAATAATTGGCTGAGCCATTCTTGAAATCCTCATTTCTGAAGGCGCACCAACAAACATGATCCCACCGTGCACTCAGGAATGCGCAAGAAGGGCCTACATGTGCTACAACTGAGATCATTGCCATCCACTGTCTCATTCTGGAGCTACACAAAAAATTGTTTTCTGAAAATTTTTGCGTAAACCCATAAAGTGTGAATCTACCAGGTTTCGAGAAGTACCGAAGTATAGAATCGGGTAAGGCTTATAATACGAGAATGGGGAATTCGAGTATTATAAAGAATTGAGTTTATACGAAAAGGTACTGGCACGAGATTTAGTAGAGAGCAAGCTGAGGATTCTATTGCAGAGAGGAAAGGTCCGCCTTTTATAGGCGAGACTTTTCGCAGAGAGCATGGTTTTAAGCTACAAAGTAAACACACACAAGATAAGGCCGGAATCGGCGTATAGATAAAGTGAAGAAAGATGGAAAAGGGATATCAGAAGATATCAAGGTAATATATAAGGTAAGTGAGTTTAACTAAGGGCAAACGCGTCGCGTGAACCATATGATGGTTCACCACAAGAGACCCGGATCCGACGAGGCTTCGTCAGACGGATCCGGAGGTTTCACATCATCCCTTCTCCAGTTTGAAGCACCGTATTCGAGAAGATAAATATTTGGAAGAAAGAGTATAAAGGAAAATAAAAATATAGCATATAGCTTTTTGTATTATTACAAGTTAGTTATGGGGAATAGTCTGACCAAGAGGAAATTGAATAAAGAGAGAGCTATAGGTATCTCGAAAGAAAGCGGCAATCTCTAGTTGTTATAACTTAGCATTCCTCTGCGCTGTAGAGCCCACTTGTCGCGTCTTTTAACATCTGCGGTTGCGTAGAAGAAGTTGTTGGGATCACCTCTATAATGTTTTAAGCGATCAGTGTTGGTTGGTAATCTCAGAGAGTGTCCGCCGGAAGTCATGAGCACACAGCTTCCGTTGGGATGGATATCTTGAATAATAAACGGGCCGTCCCAACGAGGGTGTAGTTTTGTGGGGCGGTCTTCAAATTTTCTCAGGACGAGATCACCTTCCTTAAAGTTCTGTTTGACATAAGTGTTTTCAGATTGAGCGGCGTGTCTTTGAGCTTTCTCATTGGCAGAGTTGATAGCTTCTTGTCGGGCCATATTGAGTTCCTTTGAGTCTAAGTTACGTTTTCGGTAGAGTAACTCAGCTTCCTGAGTTGAGATGGGGGGTACAGGGCCAAAGAAGCAAGGGTTGTGAGGTAGGCGTGGTTCTATACCGTGGACTAGGAAATACGGTGATTTTCCTAATGTTGAATTTTTTGATACGCAATAGCCAAATAAGGCTTGTTCAAGAACTTCGTCCCAGAGGTTTTGAGAATTTGGTGAGACAAGTTTTCGAATGGATGAGATCAAAGTTTGGTGGAATCTTTCAACTAGACCATTGGATTGGGGGTGGTAGGGGCTGGTTCTGTTGTGTTGGATGAGGTTGGCCTTTAGGAAATTTATGAATTCATAGGAGTCGAATTCGGGGCCATTGTCAGTGGTTATTTCCTCTGGAAGTCCAAATTGTAAGATGAGACTCTTTACCATTTGGATGGCAGCTTTAGCAGACTGCTTCTTGAGCGGAATTGCACAAGCCCAAGCCGTACCATAGTCAATGGCGGTGACTAGGTATTGATGACCATTTGCTGTTCGAGGGAGTGGACCTACAAAGTCCATTCCCCATTTCTTGAAGGGTCCACCACGCTCTATAACTTGGAGGCTGGTGGTTTGTTTCGAGGTTGGAGGTGCGGAAAGTTGGAAGGGATTGCAGACTTCGATGACACCTTCTACGACTTTGGTCATATCAGGGCACCAGAGTCTCTTTTGGACCGCATCCAAAGTATCTTTGACGCTGCGGTGTCCTAAAACGTGAATGCCATTAATAATATCCTCGGCTTTGCGGTGATTAGTGGGAACCGGTAGTTTACCTTCGTCGTTCGTATTCTGGATCATCAAAGTGTTGTCTTTGAGGGAGAATCTTCCTGAGCCTACAAGTGAGGGGTCAATACCTTTGATAAGTTCAATACGGTATTTTTCAAGGGTGTCGAAGCTATCTAAAGTCTCTTGTTCAGTGACAAATAAGGGAGCGGCGGTTTCGGGAGGATCAATGTCCGCTTCAGTGTTAGGGCGCCGAGAAAGAGCGTCGGCTGCAAGTTGTTGAGAACCAGGTCAATAGATGATTAAGACATTGAAGAATTCGATCTCGTCTACGAATCTTGCAAGTCTACGATTGACGTGACGTTGAGTTTTGAAATGTTTGAGGGACTCGTGGTCAGTCCGTACAAGGATGGGGGATCCTTCAATGAATCCGCGGAATTTCTTCAAGGCATGTACAATAGCCAGGAGTTCGCGTTCCTGAGCTGAATAGTTCTGTTCTGTCTTCGAGAGTTTTCAAGATTCATAGGCGATGGGCCTAAGCGTCGAGTTCTTGACTTTCTTGTTATATTCAACGAGTGAAAAAGATGAGTCAATAAGTTCGGGGGTCTTGTTGGAGAACAGCGCCAATATTGAAACCAGAGGCATCGGTGTCAATGACGAAGGGTCTGAAGGGGATTGGGTGAGATAGGAGGGCGGTGTTGGCGAGATGATGCTTGAGAGTGTTGAAGGCAGCATCGTGCTCCTTCCCCCACAAAATTGCGGCCCGCTTCTTTGGTGAGCCTTCCGTCAAGGCGTACAATGGGGTTGCAATTTTTGAAAAATTCTTGATAAACCGTTTATAATAAGTTGATAAATTCAGGAATCCACGAACTTCAGTGATGTTTGTAGGCGTTGGCCATTCCTGGATCTTTTTGATTTTTTCATCGTCAACTTGAATACCTTGACCATTTACTTTGTGTCCTAAAAAAATCAAATCAGTATGTGCCCATTTGCACTTCTTAGGTGATAACACAAGGTTCGCACCATCCAATAGTTGTAGTACCTTTGATACGTCTCTGATATGTTGCTCGAAAGAAGAAGAGTAGATAACTACGTCGTCTAGATAAACAAGAGCACATTTATCCAAAACAGGTCTTAGTATATCATTCATCATAGATTGAAATGTTGCAGGTGCATTGCACAAACCAAATGGCATCACCAAGAATTCGTATGATCCCTTCTTGGTCCCGAAGGCTGTTTTTTCAATTGAGGAGGGGTCCATAGAGACTTGCCAAAATCCACTTTTTAGATCGATACAAGTGAACCACGTTGCGCCTTTGAGGAACTGATATGCTTCATCAATTCTTGGAAGTGGGTATGAATTTTTTCTTGTTAAGGCGTTCAGAGATCTGAAGTCTACACAAACTCGAGTCTCTCCATTAGCTTTCTTTACAAGGATTATTGGAGCAGACCATGGAGAGTTAGAGGGACGGATAATACCTTCTTCGAGTCCTTCTTTTACAAACTTATCTATTAGGAGGTGTTCTGGAGGAGTATAGGGCCTGCCGTGAACTTTCACTGGCTTAGCGTCTCCGGTGTCAATTACGTGTGACCACAGACCTTTGATGTTGGTTGCTATTGTTTCCCTGAAACAATTTGGGACAAACTTCCTAGCAATTGCTTCTAATCTAATTGATTCTGAAGATCTTCCTTCTGTATCAAGTATGAACAAAGTCCGCTGTTTCCCTTCAGGATGCGCTTGAGGTAGGATCTTGATCTCTTTGTGATGGTATATAAAGTTCCATCCAAGGGTTTTATAGTCAGGGACAACTTCGTTCTTTCTTAACCATGGTAGACCAAGAACAAGGTCGAATCCGGGTAAGTCGGTGATTAGGGCTTCACAGTGTTGGAAGTAGTCTTGACCCCATCAAAGGCTAAACTTAGCCTTGTGTCGGATAATTGTAGTTTGGCCATTAGCCACTTTAACTTGTCGGGCTGGACATATCTCGACTTTCATTTGTCCTTGGAGACATGCCGTTCTGGCGAATTTTCTACTAATATAGATGGTACCGGCGCCAGTGTCGATAATTGTGGTAGCTCGGAGCCCACCAACTAAGAATTCAAATCGTGGTAATTGAGTCTCTCCTTCAGAGAGGTTCAGTTCAAGGTAGTTGAACGACAAGGTTGGGTCTAATGGAAAACGGGGATAGGGGGTACCGCGACGAGGGAATTTCCTCCTCGACCCTGATTCTGTTGGGAGAGAGACATCAGGTTTGTATTTTCTTTTACCGCTGTTGACTGACTTCCGCCATTCTTCAATACTGATTTCTTTAATGTCTTCTGAGTTATTGACTAGAGTGGCTTGGCTTGAAGTCGGGAGGTCTTCTATATTTACGTCTTCAACTTCTTTTAGGAACAAGGACTGAGATTCTTCATCCTCGTTGTTGGTGAGATCTACGACTTCACGCTTTTTGTTACCATATCCGGGGAAGATCTCCAATAATTTGTCCACATTGAGCTCGTGTTTTTCTTGGAGATAGATTTGTTCTTTTTCATCCCATAGAGAAGGAGGGAGGACTGAAGAACTGCGAGAAGAGGCGCCTATTTCGGGTGTTTTGGTGGTGATCTGGCTATCAACACTTTCATTTTGATTTGAGTAAGCGGTTATGTTGGTCTCGTAGTGGGAGGAGACAGGGTTCGAGTAGACGTCTTCTACTTCATGGAGGAAGTGTTCGAGATTGCTATCTCCGTCGGACATTGTTTCGCACCAGAGTTTCTTGACAGCGTTCATCTCATCTTGATCCAGGAATCCTCTAGTGTGGTTTACATCCTTCCGGGTATAGTGATCTTTGAGCCCGGGAGTGAATTCAATCGCTTCGGGATGAAGGTGAGTGACATCTTTGTCTATTTCAAGGTTGTCTTTAAGTCTTTCTATTGGGGTTCTTCGGTCAGGAGTGTTAAAGACTAGATCAAGAAGTCGTTCGGGTATGTTGTCTTCTTCGAGATAATGTAAGTCCAATTCCATTTGAGGGGTTTCTTCTTGATAATGTAGATCAACTTCTACAGTTCCATCCCCAGAATCGTTGATTTTGTCCGAGTCTTCCATCAAGTTAAATGAGATTTTATTCTGGGTGCGGTGGTTAGAATTTGGTTGGTTAGTTTTTTTCCTTGGGGCGCGACATTCTTTCGAGAAATGTCCAGTCTTATTACAATTATAACACCTTGATTTACTCACCTCAGCGACGTCTAGGTCCATGGGGGTCGCTGAGGTATTTCGAAAATTATTATGAGTCTGATTTGATTGGCGGTTACGGAAATTCGAGTTGGGTCGCCAACGGGAATCAGTTGGGAATGAAGAAGAGTGGGATTTGTTAGAGAATACTGAACGCGACAATCTTTCGTTTTCACGAAGAGATTTAGCTAGGGCGTCCAAAGTCTCACCTTTCTCAGAAAGTACTCGCCTCTGGAGGTCATGAGGTAAGTTCCTTATAAATAAATACTGAGTTTCCCAGTCCGTAAGCTTTTCTTTAGGAATCTTGAAACTGAGACGTTTAAACTTTTCAATGTATTCCTCTGCAGTTCGAAATTTGAGATTATCAATTGCTTGTCGGGCTTCTAGTTGCTTGAAAGAATAATTATAGTGTTCTAACAGCTTACTTTTAAACATTTCCCAACTCATACCTTCATAGCCGTACTCTTTGGCTAAGTTGTACCACCAGGTTTCAGCCTCCTCTTTCATACAACCAACAATGGTGTTGGTCCAACGTTCTAAGGGATATTTTCGGGAGGTAAGCATGGCTTCTACTTTGGTAAGCCAAATTTCAGGATCGTTCTTACCATTGAAGATTGGTAAATCTACACGGATAGTTTCGACGCGTTCCGCGTGAGCCTGAGTAGTTTGTTGATTTTGTTGATTTGACGCGTTGAGGGACAACCTGTTGACTTCTTCTTGAAGTTGAGCAATTAAGGTGGCGGTTGCGGGGTCCATTGTTGATATTAGTGACTGATCTCTAGTATGTTGATTTTAGGGGAGACTCTTCGCGAAAAGATTTCAGCAAGTTCTTGCGGACTATACTTATCCCAACACGGTTTGCAAAGCTGTGTCAGTATAGTGAACTTGATCGTGAATATTTATAAGTTAGAGAGATAGTCTTTTAAAACGGCTTACACTAAAATCCGGAGTGTAAGAGATATAATAATAGTCCTTGGAGAATGACTCCAACAGTTTAAAAAAATTAATGATTAACAATCTTTGGAAAGAACGGTTCCAACAGATCCTTCGGAAAGATACGGTTCCGATACTAAGCTTTTACGAGCTTTCGACGGTTCCTGCTGATCAGGCAAGGAAAGATAACGATAAAAAGTAAACGATGCTATGAAAAAAAAATCCCAGAAATATTTCTGTGAATCTACCAGGTTTCAAGAAGTACCGAAGTATAGAATCGGGTAAGGCTTATAATACGAGAATGGGGAATTCGAGTATTATAAAGAATTGAGTTTATACAAAAAGGTACTGGCACGAGATTTAGTAGAGAGCAAGCTGAGGATTCTATTGCAGAGAGGAAAGGTCCGCCTTTTATAGGCGAGACTTTTCGCAGAGAGCATGGTTTTAAGCTACAAAGTAAACACACACAAGATAAGGCCGGAATCGGCGTATAGATAAAGTGAAGAAAGATGGAAAAGGGATATCAGAAGATATCAAGGTAATATATAAGGTAAGTGAGTTTAACTAAGGGCAAACGCGTCGCGTGAACCATATGATGGTTCACCACAAGAGACCCGGATCCGGCGAGGCTTCGTCAGACAGATCCGGAGGTTTCACAAAAGCCAGCCCCCATGTGCTTCAAGCTGAACTGCTCAAAATTGGAGTGGAGCTTCTTGCCAATCATACAAAAGGATAAATAGCCGGCTAATCCATGCTGATCACACCGTGTTCTGATTGCTCTTTATGTCAAAAGAGCAATCACAACACAACACACACTTTTCTACTGTTATGATCATATGGAGTCATGGAAATGGTGGCCTCAAAAGAATTTGACAGAGAAACTCTCTATGACACAACTTTGACAAAGTAAAATATAAATAAGTTTATCAACAGCGAGTTGACAAGACTCAAAGAGTCACATGATTACGCAAATTTAAAAGATAAAAATAAGCACTGAGCAGAAAGACAAAAAAGCAATAGAAATTTAAATAAGGAAAAAATAGGTAAGATTGTAAATAGTTAGTTCACTGCAAACTTAATATTGAATCTCAAAGGCAATAAAGAAAGCACAAAGTTATCACCTTTAGAATTGTCCCTCTGACGGTGAGGAAACATTCTAAAGGGAACAAAGGAGAGAGAATTATAAGAGCAAATCAGAAGCACAAAAATCAACACACATAAACAGTCCAACACCCTTGAATACCAGTCCATCTTACATTGTGTGCCAACTCCAATTTCAGATACACTAACACACTTGCATTCTTTCATTTACGTCTTCTCACACCTTCTCAACCTGAATCCTCATTACACCTTTCACCTCTATTTCACATATAATAGCTAACAGTGAAATTCTTGACCAATTGTCATCTATCCCAACAGGCCTGATGATTGATCTTAGCACCTGAGGGCTTGACATTGAGTCTTTGTCTTGAATTGATCAAACTTGTTTCATTTTATGCAAAAACCTATCATGATGTTTATTGTTCATTGATCACTAATATAATTAATGAGATCAATTTCTCCACTTAAAAGTGTCAGCCCTAGCTCTTGAGTGCTATAGCTTGATTGCTTGGTCATGGGACATAGGGACTATGTCCCATGACTTAGCAGAGCTACATGTCACAATCACCAAAATGTGATCCTCTATAGCTTGAGAACCAAAAGGCGGATGGCAATAATTTCAGTTGTAGCACATGTAGGCCCTTCTTGCGCATCTCTGAGTGCACAACGGCATCATTTTCCGTAAATTTCTTCAATGTCTTGGGGTCTTCTGATTCCTTGGAATCTGAATCTTGTATAACTGCTTTAAATCCATCGGAGCAAAAGATTTGTGTGCTGCAGAGGAGTCAAAAACAAAACAAGCTTGAAAGTTTGGGTTTGGAATTTGGAATTGCATGGTCCACAATCTGACTTATGAGCTGCTGACAATCCCACAATCTTTAGCCCCTAGCGCCTGGATAAATTGTGACACCAGCATCTCTGTAACAAAAAGTTGAGTTTGAATCAATAGGTAAAATCAGTCAACCAGTGCTTGTACAGAGGAAGTCCGATATATGTATCAAATTTCCAACACTTTTTGTACAAAGCGCACAGTCCTTTTTGGACATCCAAGCTGATCAAGGTTGCTTGTTTGTATGTATGGTTGATTCATCATGATAGACACAAACAACATTGCGAGTCCCATCTTCAACTTTGGCATACACTTTCTGATTGAGCATGTTGCCAGTGTATCTGGAGCTTCAGAGTCTGGGTGCTCTGAGTTATCACTATATCCTGGTTGAGACTTAATATCTGAATCTGGATATAGACCTGACTCTAGATCTGATTCTGCATCTGATCTTGAATCATCTGATTCATGCTCAGAGAGAGACAACAAGCTTGAATCAGAATCAGACGCTGGATTGATGCTGCTCATCTGATGAAGCCTGGCCTTGACTTGGTTTGTTTTTGATGGTTTTGTAAGAAATTGATATGCATGCCAACAATGGCGCTCTGAGTTGTGCTGGCTGTTTGGAAAAATAATTCAAACAAACTGATCACATTCCCAAGGTAAAACTGTAAGGAAGCTGGTGCAATGTCTGTGTGAAATCATTCTGGATGATACTTGTGATGAAGCATTCAAAAACTATCATTTGATGGAAGGCAATATTCAATGAAGGGATTTTTTGTTGAAGGTTACTAAGAGTTGGGATAGGCTTGACAGGGCTTTTCAGGGATGCTTCACATTTTTTTTTGCATTTCCAGGTTTTGACCCATTTGGCGCTCCACAGCCACCATAGAATTCTGATTCTCAGCACCATTGTTGAAAGCCCATTCAGTCCTCAAAGTTTAGATCCCAGCGTGACATACTTGGGGCCATTTTCTTTTGCTTCCAATGGATGCCAAAGAGATGTGAGCCCAAGCCTCAGCGGCCACCATCCATAGCCTCATTAGTTCAAACCACGATTATCGTAGTTAAAACCTGCGGTCATCAAAACGATAAAAGCAAATTGGATTCATGAAAGTTTTTAGGCGAGCCTGGAGGTCATATGTACAAAAATAATGAATAATGGCTGGATCTGTGACTCGGGACATGTCCCTGCATATTGCGATGATGATGCCCAGCTGACAAAATCCTTCAATGAGCCGCAGTGGGTTTGAAAGGATTGTTGGATTTCTATCCTTGATATATATATACATTACTGAGTATATACGAGTTGGTCGATATGATATACAAGATGTACGTAAATCGAATTGGTCCTCGATGAATGGCATCCAGAATAACGATTCGCATTGAGCGATCTTGAAACGAAACTCATCAGCCTTTCGGCTCAGCCTCTTCATGCGCCGAGTTGTTTCCGGTCCGCTGATAAGGGCGATCAAACTTAGAGAACGTATTCGATAGGCTACCTGTCTCCGTCTCAGTCTGTGAGGTTTTCAACTTTGAGCTCGCTTCTCCTGGTTTAGACGCTGGGGTTTTTTCATCAAGCCGCTGGTGCCCTATTCATTCAGTATTTTTTCCATTAGAGAATAAGAAGTAAGAAATGGGTCAGTAGAATTACCCGAAGTCACTGTATAAAGTATGAGGCTCGACGTAGTTGCGAAAGATTCGCAGAATTCGATACCTAGTTGGATTCAAGATTAAGGACTCAACACTCTAGCTTATCATCCGAGCGCATTCCTATCCGAGCCTGCTCTCTCCTGCGTTGATTGATGTCTTTCTTGGCAAAGTATAGACCACCACCTCCGGCGACACTGAGCAGGCGAGAAAGGCGTGGACCGAAGCAGAATCAACTTTGCAAGTTCAAGAGAGATGAGGGTAGAAAGAGATAAACCATATATATCAAACTCACATCAACAAACCCCATCCGAGAGCCATCGATCCTGGTGTGTTCATGTCTTCTTTACAAATCAAATTTGATGGTCTCCACTTTGAGTCAGCGCCAAAGGCAGCCCGGCTGATCGCAATGGCACTTGAGTTTGTACGGATGAGGGTCCGGCCCGCTGGTATGGAGCTTGTCATAAAACAGTGCTCGGTGATGGCGCTCGGGTCTTGGCTCTGGGTTCTTGGCTCTCCGTTCTCGGTGCTCGAAGTCCGCTGCAGCGGGGCCCGATACATCAATCAGACTCATCAAAAGCCCAGCTGAGCCGTTCACTGCTCAAGATTTCATTCATGTAGCGTGACTTTCACATAATATTTATAAACGAAAACCTCGCATTTCACTTTTCAGCCTCACCAAGCACGGCCTTCAATAAGCACTTCCCTTTCGCTCTCACCTCCCTTCACGGGAACAGTGACCACTGAATAGTACTAGCATGCCCGGCTTCCGTCCCAACATGGTGCTCGGCTGGATTGTGCCGGGCCTGATGATCAGCTTTATCACATTCGGTTCACGATTTGTATTCAAGGATTTATGTCAGGCGCCAATTTATAATTTCGAAGTGCTTCAGTTGTGTTGAAGTCTCTTACCTACTCAGGTCCCTTTATCATCCATTTCCTTGAAATGAGATTGTTGGGAAGTTGAGTGCTTCAACCGCGTTACCACCTATTCAACTCTGACGATGCAGAATGAGTTTCTGAAGTACGTACACCAAAAATCAGGAATTTATCAAGCTACGTTCACCATAGCATTCACTCTCACGGTAGCCCTGTATCTATGGATATTCTTCCAACCGCGAACACACTCCAGCCCCCCCAGACAGATTCCGGAAGCAATCAAGCAGAAACTGATTGTGAGAACAAGACAAATCACTTCATCCTTGACCCTTTCTAAAAAACAAGCCATGCGCGCTATATTGGGCCGTATGTACTACCTTGAACGATTGAGCTCTTGAACTAATGGGGTCTCTGATGTACCCAACATCATATATTGTTGAGTCAGGTCTACGAAACGTCCGATTCTTCGGGGACTCCATCGATCTGTAATATATGCCAGGGTCGCCTGAAACCCCTCCGTTGTCGGCACTGCCTTGACTGTGGATCATGCAAGTACGTGATGGTTGATTCCACGATCCGTATACGAGGTACTTTACATGACAAGCGATACTCCACGTGCGCTTAGGACTGGGTTCGATCACCATTGTGTTTGGTTTGCTCAGTGTATCACTTCCACTACTACCCTGAAGCCATTCATCCAAATTCTCGTGCTCGCTCCGATGGTCATCCTCTTGGGTGCTGTACCAGGGGTGCCAATTGTTCGATGGCAATTGAAAGAGGTAGTACGACTCACTTGGTCTGAAGGCCCGAGCGGAGAATTCTTGCGCGCGATTTGGTGGAGTAAATGGTGGGGATGGGCAGGTGGGCCTGCATGGAGGTAAGAGACTTAGTCTTTTGCCTTCCCTGGGTGGGAAACCGCACTTCTTTTTCTAGACCAGGAAATCCTCAGTCCCCTCGCTGATCACTAGTGTATCTTCTGGTGTTCGCCTGTCGAAACATCAATTTTTTGTGAAAGGTATGCTGGTGGACTTGGCCTTGGGTACTGGCACTATCACTGGATCCGAAGTCAATACGAACCTGGCTCGCGAACAGATCCCAAAGAAATCAATATGGACTTCGAAAGCTTACGTCAGCCGACGCTGTCCCTGCTCATCCTCCTTGCGTTTGCAGTGCTCGTCTCTCTCGTGGCTCTGGTGATGCTCATGACTATAATCCGTGATACTGTGTTCCGGGGAAGAAATACAATTGATATCGAACGTTCAAGAAGATGGAAGTTAAGGGGTGACCATCGCTCAACATCATGGGACCCTAGAGTGACATTGTGGATTCCTGATGAAGGTGGTGATGGACAAGGTAAAGTGGTACGACTCAATCTTGAAGAGGATGTGTTTAACAATGGGCCAATCCAGAACTGGCGAGACTTGATGGGAGCTCATGTGTGGGAGTGGTTTGGTAAGCCGGACTTAGTCTACTCCATATTGCTTACATTGAAGGCTGTGTGATTCAAGACAGCAAGATTATCGCATGTTCATTGATACTCATCTATTGACCTTCTTCTTACTTCATTTCATCTGATAGTCCCATGGATGACATCTTCTCCATCCGACACATCCGGATGTGAAGGAGTGGAGTGGCGGATCAGTCCTGAATGGATGACTAGATTGAGGGCAAGGGAAGCATTTGAGGCACCAATATCAATTTGAAGGATCTTAGTGTTATGGTGGGAATTGTCAAGCCCATCATGGTCATGTTTGCATTTAAGGTAATTGATCATTGATATGGGTTGGGAGGCTGTGACAAGTTTTTCTTATTTTTCTATTTTTCCTTTCTGAGTCTTAATATTAATATGTACGTGTTGCGTTAGTTGCGTCTTGAGAATGTGGCTATCCCTTTATTACGCATTTAAGCAATCTAGTTGTCAGTTGTGTGTGACGCGTGCAGTTCTTGTGATGCTCAATTTATTCATATATACTCTGTTCCTCTTGAGCTCCAGTTCCCCTTGCCACACCGTGTGGAACTGGAAGCTTAAGAGTATGTAGTTTCATTCATTCCACTTGTATTTATTTTTCTCCTGGGCAGCACTCATGTTCTATCTGTGGTAGATTGATTTCTTCCCTACCACTGTCACCTGCTCTGCTGCAGGTATGGTGTAGACTCATCCCACCATTTCATTAGTTCCTATATTTGAGTTCTTACAAACTCTCCTCAACACCTGTCTGTCCAGGTTGTTGTGTAGATGTTAGACTGAATCCAAACAACAAAGCACAATCTTAGTATAAGATAAAAGAAGAGAGAAATGTTCTGCCAAATCTTATAGTAAGATTGATAAGGATACAGTCAGATAAAGAAAGAAAAGAAATATCAGACTGTAGCTGGGTTCAGGTTCTAAACAAAGAATAGTGCACAAAATTGAATGATGTCATAGTGATATAGTGACGTCATTGCACAAATTGAAGTAAAATGAGAAATAATAATAATGAAAATGATTTGTGTGATGAAAGACAACTTAAGTGGATATACGACTTTGAAAGCATGTGTAACTATGATTTGTGATATATCCAACACCCCCCCTTGCTACAAAAGTTGTGAGAAGAGAGAAAAGAAAGAAACAAAAAAGAAAAATCCAAAGAAATAAATGAAAAATTGAAGGACCTGAAAAATAAAGAGAAGAAAATGTGTATGTGTTCATAAAATGGCCATGGTGTTGTTTTTGAAAAAAAGTTGATAGCAAGACCCTGGTGCCATACAAGAGGTGGGAACTTACTGTTGCTGTTCAGAAACATGCTGGAAACCCAATTGATTTCAAATAGGCCCCTGCTATTTGCAGCCCACCCCGGGCCCATATGGGCGCCGTCATCTAGCGCCCATATTTCAATATGGGCGCTGTATTTACCGCCCACATAGCCATATGGGCGCCAAATACAGCGCCCATATAGCATCTACCCATATGGGCGCTAAATTGTGGCGCCTACCTGCACATGGGCGCTAAATTACGGCGCCCATGGGAGGATATAGGCGCTAAATTATAGCGCCCATATGGGGAAATGTACACATGGGCGCTACTTCTCAGCGCCCATGATGTAGGCGCTGAATTATAGCGCCCTTATCAGTTTCAGACGTATGGGCGCTACTTCTTCCATCTCCACGAGGATTATAGAGATCAGTAATGTAAGGTCTAACAAATATCATTAATTGATCCTTGGATTGTCGAATTAGATGTGGATCTTGATAATGATTGAGACGATCAAATTCTCCTTCAGTATTGTATTGAGCTCTGATACATTCTTTATTACGAGTCATTGCTTCATGTATTTCACCATCATTTAATTTTAAATCATTCACATAATCTGAAACTTGAAAATCAACTAAATCATCTGAATCTGAATCTTGGAAACCATTTCTATCATTAACATTTGAATCAATAAAATCATTTTCTTCATCTTCATCTTCATCATCATCATCATCATCATCATCATCATCATCATCATCATCATCATCATCATTGTCTTCATTGTCTTCTTCTTCATCTTCATCTGATTTGATTGTTTTGACATTACAATTTCTTCTATCATGACCTGATTCACCACAATTACCACATTTCATTTTCATTTTCTTTTCTGATTTTGCAACATATTCAGGCGCTGAATTCTAGCGCCTAGAGATATGGGCGCCAGAATATAGCTCCCATATGCTCCAAAAGGGATGTAGGCGCCAGAATATAGTGCCTATATTCAAGTGGGCGCTATATTCTAGCGCCTACATCCTTGTCAAGGCATATGGGCGCTATTGCAAGATTTATAGCGCCCATATGGCTATGTGGGCGCTAAATACGGCGCCCATATTGAAATATGGGCGCTAGATGACGGCGCCCATATGGGCCCAAGGTGGGCTGCAAATAGCAGGGGCCTTCAAATATTCTCAAAAGCCGCTCCAGGCAGAGCCTAAGTAAGAAAGTCAGCTAGTTGATTGGTAGTATTGACTTTTTTTAGTGATACACATTTGTTCTTGACTAGAGCACAGATGAAATGATAACATAAATCAATATGCTTGCTTCTTGAATGGTGAATGGGATTATTTGCTGAAGCTGCTGATCCTGTGTTGTTGTAATGAATAGCTGTTGGTGTTGAGTCAATAGATTCCATTTCTTGAAGTGATTGTTGAATCCACATAGCTTCACGGCCTGCATCACTCAGGGCCATATACTCTGCTTTGGTCCTAGATAAAGCCGTTTTCCATTGTTTTGTTGACTTCCAAGAAATTAAACCATCTGCTAATCAAAAAAGATAACCTGAAGTAGATGATCAATCATGAAGATTTTCAGCCCAATCAGTATTGGTAAAACATTTAAGATTATTATCATTACCACCTACTGTTAAACCTAGAGTTCTTGTATGATAATTGTAGGCAAGTATTCTCAGAGCTGCTTTCCAATGCACATCATTGTTTGCTATAAGACCTGGAATATTCTGTTGACAGCAAAAGCAATATTGGGTTGAGTGCATTGGGCTTACCAAATGAGTGCACCTATGAGAAATCAATAAAGAGGATTAGATGTTGACAAATCCGTAGCAGGGATCAGAGAACCAAAACCAGAAATATGCGGTGTCTTGACAGGATGTGGGTCAGTGTCGAAAAATTGACAAGCTAACTTAAGCTCTTAAGTGGTTTGTTGAAGTGTAAAATGTGATGAATTTGGTCATCTTTCAATAGAGACCAATAAATGATGCTCAAGAGACATTGCCAACGAAATTGGGAATTATTTCTTGATTGCAGACAAAAGCAAATCAATAAAAGAAACTTCACCTGTCAGAGCAATATCATCAATATGTATAGTGATCAATCCTTGAAGAGAATTATGTTTGACTTTATGAAAAAGAGTTGGATCATGATTATATTGCTTTAAACCCATCTTGAGCAAACAAGCAATAAACTTTTTGTTCCAATTATGTGCGGCTTGGTGAAGACCATATAAAGGTAGAAAATAACCCACAACCACTGCACCAACTACTCACCTGGCTGACATTCACCACTGTCCAATTCCACCTGTGGATCAGATTTGGGTCCTTTTTAATCTAGTCATTTGTATTTCAACCCAATCATTATCCATGATTCAAGTTCATCCCAATCTGATGGTACCGGACTTGGGATCATGTCAGTCAACTCATCTCAATGCAAAGTTGGGCCAAACGCAGACATACATGTAATATCTAATCTCTTCAGAAATCTCCAACATGCTCTAATCCTTTGGTGATTGTTCAGCAGAATCAACCAACCCAAATAAACACCACAGCTTCCAACATTGACGGTCATTTGAAACCTCACAACTTACCACCAAGAAGGAAAAAAGTCAAAACCTCTGTCAGTGGCATGCCTTTGCCAAAATGCTGGCAATGGGGTCCAGTACTAGACAAGTTGGACTAAATCTGGCTTTATCACCTGGCTGATCGCCCTTTGCAGTGCACAAAGACCAGACAAATCAATTCTACAGCTGTACAATGCATTTGAGGGTAAGTTGTATAATCTTGTACCTAGTAATGATACATAACTGGACATGTATATAATTTGCAAATTATGACGGTTTGATTACACAGGAACATCCTGAAACTCGTAATAAATTTCACGGCTTGTCTGACAATAAACAAACAACAACGTGGAAGAATTGGTATGAGTACCTGAGAAATTGGCTTCCAAAGGCTGATGCAGCCTCACGTTTGGCCAGCGGCACTCATGAGACTGATCAAAAACTTTGGGAATTGATTCAAATGTTTTTCAATCAAGAAGAGGTAAGAATCAATCCTCTGTCATGTGTCACATGAGTTTCATTTATATTAAACTTTGTACATTTTCAACCCGTAGGACATGACACTGGGGGGAAAAATGATATGTGAGGCACATGTTGATCAGTGTCACAGTGTGCACACGCAAACGCAGTCACACCGCAGTCCCTGCAGATGTGTATGCACTCTGTGACTCTGATCAACACATGTCTCACATGTTGCAATGTGACTGAATGTTCCCCTGGTGTGAACTCTGCCACTCAAGAAGCCCAAGCAGCAAAAGAAGCCCCTGGCACTGCGCTAGCTCAAGCCAATGTGCTACAAGACATCCACGCCTTTTGGCATCATTCAGCACCCCCTTGACCTGGACTGAACAATCAAGAGGGAAAATCTGAGGACAAGGAAGGTCAACCCAGACGTGCCAAATCCTCCTTGCAATTGGTTCGCAAGGGGTTGCAAGAGAGACTGGATGGTGATGAGGATGCCGCCCAAATGATCAAAGTCACACTAACAAGCAGTGGGAAGCCAAACAAGCCAATGAGATCACCTTGATTGCTCTTGAGAAACACCACGAGCAGACCCACATTGTGAACAAACAGCGCAAATGCAAATTGGCTCAACCCCAGGTTTGACTTGACTTGGATTCACAGATGGCCTGCAATACCTTGAACTTGCAACGCAAAGAGCTCACGGAAGCAACCATGCGTAAGGAAAAAGAAGAAGGTCAGATTAATGAATTGAAAGATTCAATGGTCAATGTGCAAGGTAGCCTTGCTGAAATGGAATCAGACCTGAAGTTGCCTGTGGAGCGACTTCCACCAGGCAATTCCTCTTCTTGAGTTTTCTTCAAATGTGAGTACTTAATGACTCTTTGAATGCTATATCATTCAAGATTGATGTGGTGACACCTTTCATATTCTTTCCAATAGCACACTTATCTCCTTGTTTAGTGTGTGGTATCAAACACCTCCAAATATTTGTCAAATAATCTTTATGAATGAGTGGCAGATCTTGTTCAGCTTGTCCCAATCAATTATCCTTATTACTCCATGCCTTAGATGAAAATTTTTTATAACAAACTTGTTTCTGAACCAATTGCTCATGTCAGCAGTTGTACAAATTGACGCTGATGTAATTTATTATTAAATTTTTCAGCAATTCATTATCAACTGAATTGCCTCATTGTGCAAGACACATCTCTTTAATCAGATCACATATCCCTTTATCTTTAACAAAAAAGACCAGACTGTTAAAGAAGATCAGAGACAGCAGTCTCAGATGCCTTGTGTAGATTGACTGTAATACCCTTCCAAGCACTGAATAGCCCTTGTTGTGCTATTAGTCACACAACATACCTGATAAACCTCAGTGCAGCCCAGGATGCTCTCATGATGGAATAATATCATAACATTAGAAGAAAAATAGTAACCATATATAAGATACTCTAACACAGAGGTACAAAAAAGATTAAAAGAGTCAACATGGTTTAATTGTGAGACAGTTTTTCAAATATTAAAATGCCAAATGCATCCAGAAAGGAATGTAGTTGCCTGGTTCACATGTCCAATTGAGCTTTCCTTGTGACATTAATTCCAAGGCCTTGTTTCTCAACACAAAATAAAAAATGTTGATGTTCTAAGAGCACATAAAACCAGGTGGACATCCACCACTAGTGCTACCTTGACTTGCATACCCTGCAGGCATACCTGGCATTGTTTGTGCAACAAGTGGCTCAGCAACCTTACTTGATACCCCTAAGCCATGCATGTCATCACCCATCATCATTCCACCAGGAGTGTTTTGATGTTCCATCATATGCATACTTTCCTCTTGTCCTGGTGTGTAGTTGATATTTAAATTTTTCTGTTCAACCATGTTGACAACTGGGGTCTGCCGGCGGCTCAGGAACTCCTCGATGCTTTCGTAAGTTCCGTATAGAATCAAAGCAAAACCACCCTGCTGGTCTCCAGATTGATCCATGACAGGAACAAATCTATCACTGAACCCATCAAGACCTGGTGCATCAGAGCTGAGTCCTCCTTGACCAAATCCAAATTCATCGTCAGAATCCATATATTGGCCAAGATCCCCAAAGCCGTAACGACCCTGGGTCATACTAGTAAAGTCACCTCCATAATTGTTGCCCATACCACCAATGAACCCACCCCCACCACCTTGAAAGCCACCACCCCCACCTCCAAAATTTCCATTGGCAAATCCACCACCCCCACCTCCAAAATTTCCATTGGCAAATCCACCACCACCACCTCCAAAATTTCCATTGGCAAAGCCACCACCACCACCACCTCCTCCTCCAAATCCGAATCCGAATCCACCTCTCCCTTCACCTCTTCCTCTTCCTCTTCCTCTTCCTCTTCCTCTTCCTCTTCCCCTTCCCCTTCCTCGCCCTCGCCCTCGCCCTCTCCCTCTCCCTCTCCCTCTCCCTCTCCCTCTCCCTCTCCCTCTCCCTCTTCGTCCCCGGGAAATGTGGTTACCATGACGATTCCTGTGTCGGTGCTTTCTGTTTCTGTGTCCAATTCTCCGAGAACATCTTCCTCTGTGCTTGTGTCCTTTGCGAAGACAAGAGTGATGACGTCTACGGCCTTTCCTCCGTCTCCGAGATGGGTGCCTGTGGTGGCGGCGACGGCCCCGGCGGCGACGGCCTCGGTGGTGATGAGATGGGTGATGGTGTCTGCTTCTCTTTGAAAGGTTGTTTAGGTGCTCATTAAAAGACTGATGCACAAGACCGTACGTGACGGCTGTTGAAACAAAAGTATCATAGGTTCTGTTCGTAATTTTATAGCACGTTTGTACCAAGATTGGTTTAAGTAAGAAGCATAGTCAGCTAGATAGTTTTACAAATGGAGAAATTGAGAAGCATACCTGACAGAATCTATAGTTTTAGTAGAGACCAAATCGCCAGCGGATGATCTGGTGCTATTAATCGGAGTAACTAGTTCAAGATTATAGGTCAGCTCAGTAGTTTTGTGCGCTAAGTTGAGGTTTACTTACAGCATAATAAAATGATCAGGAAAGGTAAACAAGAGAAGGACGGCATGTTCACAACTGCCAGCAAGTGGACAGTCCAGTGTGAATAGAATCACTCTCTTTGTGACTTATGTGAGACTAAATTTTGTGATTATTACGAGATAGATCTTTTGAAAGTAAGAGTATAATTATTAGATAGGTGTTTTGAAATTAA
Source organism: Melampsora americana (assembly GCA_022264835.1). Classification (NCBI taxonomy): domain Eukaryota; kingdom Fungi; phylum Basidiomycota; class Pucciniomycetes; order Pucciniales; family Melampsoraceae; genus Melampsora; species Melampsora americana. The sequence continues at coordinate 561,937 of JAIFHY010000042.1, read as the reverse complement.
GAGAAAAAGAGATACTGTGGGAAGAGAAGAATCTGGGATGGCACGTCTTGATAGCCTCTTTAAAAAGAATTCTTATCAGGTTTTCAGCTCAAGTCATCAGGTGGTTTGGACTTTGATATGTCATTTTGGTGGTGCAGGCGAAGTAACCATGTATTCAATCACAGTAGTCTTGCAACCTGATCGATGACTTGTGGTTGAAATTACGATATTGCCATAGACAATACATTTGAGCTTCCGATCCTCTCCGGCACCGAGGTGCAAACATTTCTCGAATCAATTTAGATTGGCGTCAGGTGAATATAAGAAGGAGGAATGTTGATATTTCATTTTTAGGTTGCAAATTGTCTTGCTTCAAATAGTTTCCTTCGGCCATTGGACGAATTGCAACCGTTGGAGAAACGAGGATTTGGAATATAATGTGCAAATGATAAGGTCTTCATTCGATGTGAAGTGATCTCAAAGATATTTTTTCTTAGTAAATGAATTATGCAAGTGGCGAATGAAAATTCCCACGGACCCGAGCTTTGACCGAGGTCTCGGTTGTATATGAAGGTGGTTGTCAATTCGATTTCGCAATTTTCGATATCCGGGTTCAGATTTTGAGCAACCTAAATTAACGACAACAAAGTCTGACTACTGATAAGATTGAACAGTGCCAGTGCAAGTCTGACTTTTTGCAACGGGAGATTACTACGTCTTTGTGTGGAGGATGTCTTCATGACGTCTCGCTACCTTGATTGAACCGGAAGCATACTCTCATTGAGCGTATTGGTTGTACGTCATTAATCCACTTCATTTAGCACGTGAGCCATCTCCACGGCCGAAGAGTCCATAGCTAACAGACCGAGGTGTGCTCACGACAACGCAAAAAGCGCTAGATTGATGGATCGCTTCTGGAAAGAAGTGGCGGGGATACCGGGCAAGTAAGCTTGACTAAGCCCCTCTAGCGAGCGCGTTTGCCGCGCCTCCCGCCGAACACGCTCGTAAGGGGCTAAGTCAAGCTTACCGTGCAAGCTAAGTCTAGGATTACGCTGGCTTTGAGTATGATACGTTGAATACGGTCACTTGACTATCTGGGCATATACAGATACAGAAATTTTGAAAGCAGGCGGCGAACAAAAGAATTGTTGTGATTGATTGGAAGCAGCTGAAAAATACATGATTTCAACACAACATTTCAAACAAGATGGATTTAATGTTGACAACACGTAGTCTGACAAGGATTGGCCAACTACAAAAATGAATGATACAGGAACCCAACAGAAATGGCAAAACGCTTGTAGCCATATGCAGATGCTTAATGATCAATGTCTTCCCCTGTTATCGAGATCGCATAATTCCAAAATTCGGTGCACACACGCCCAATCATTAGTCAACATTGCTACGAATTAGAAGATGGATTAGCGTAGATACATCGTGTTACTCACATCCTCTACCGATCGTATTTTTCAAGTCAGCCTCGGTTACAACCTTGGACGCGGAGAAATAACCTAAACAAGATTCCATGAGTTAATACAACCCTCGTCCATCTCATACTTGATACCAACTTACCAGCCGCGATCTTAGCGTCGATCTCTACCATCGAATCGGATGGAATCAAGTGATCTGGAATATCTTTGCGAACCAAGATCGGGATACCGGACTCGACAATGGCCTGCCGAGATAGAGTCCAGATCAAAAATGCGTGGTTCAGACATAGGTGTATGTAAATGAAGAAATGAGCAAGCAACTTACATCATGTTTCATGTCGCTCATAGAACACATCACATCAATCTTCTTAATTCCAAGCCAATGCAGCACATCAGGCATCAAAGCTACATATAAAACAGTTTCGCTTCAGTTGGATCGCAAAGTGCCTTCATAAATTTAAAGTTTTTACCTTGGAATCGCATGTCTTTGACACCAGCAATGGACTCAGTCCGCTGAAAATACATTGCGGCGGAATCACCCCCTCGTTTTCGTGCATTATAGACCAAGTATTTGGTCACTGGCCAGAAGGATATTTTTTGTATCAGCTTTCGAGGTCTAGTCTAGAGAGGCGGTATAGGTCCAAAATTTGTCACCTTCGCCAAGTGCTCGACCCTCCTTTCGAAAGTAAATCACTACACCACTTCCTCCTCTCTGTGCACATTTGATAGCTTCTTCGATTCCGTACAACAAGTACGGTCTACACGTGCAGATCTGATCAAACCCAAAAGTACTGTTGAGATTGATGAATCAGGCGGCAAGACAGATGAGAAGTGACCCACAGAGCTTCCAAACACATCACTTCCGTTACACTCATCGTGCACACGAAGTGTCAACTCTTTCGTAGGGTCGCTTACAAAATTTGGATCACCAAAAATATAGACCGTCAGACCGCCAATCGGTGGTAGGTACGTTTTGAGATCATTTCGAGTCAACAGTTCAGGATACATTCCACCGGTGTCCTCAAATAATGCTCGGCGCAGAAGGCCTTCAGAAATACCTGTCAATTAAAGCGTGATCTTCAGTCAGATAGGCTTTACAACTCTTCGATTTTCGACATCCGCGCTCAGAACTGATTTTCTGCTCTACTTACCAAAGCGAGCTGCCACGCCAGGCAGATTCCACTTCAGACGTAAAGAAAACAAACCATATTAACTCAAAAGCTCCTTGGTGACCTCCCGCCCAGAAAAATCCAAAAGAACTCACCACAGGCTCCACCGCCGCTTTTGTGACAGCTACTTCGACACCCGCCCTCTTTGAAGTCTCGCGCTGTCGATCTTCTATGGACATCTCATCCCAATTGCCACCGACAGCTGCGATTGACGTCTTAGCTGCCGCCTCTGCCCATTCACCGGGCGATTTACTGATGATCTTCCCATCAATGAGCAATCTACCATCGGCTACAGCTTCATCCAGTTCGGCCAGCTTCAGATGGGCCTTTGTGCATGCCACTAGAATGGAAATAGTTAGACAGGGTAGAGTCATGGTTGATAAATTACTTTGGACAAACCGGTCGGACGAATATCGATTCCGGCATCAAAGTGAGCTTTGAATATCTGGGGCGTCAAATGTCCCCATGGATCCATACTCACAATCCTGGAGGCATCATACCAAGAGGGATTTGGATCAACACTAAATGGTGGTTCAGTCTTTCGAAGGGAAGAAAAGACCCGGTATGTTATCTCAGCAAGGGCCATCAAAGTTGCAGGAGGGTAGAGTTTTTGCATACGTTGGTGAAGTCTGGGCGGTGACTGGGATTAATGGCTCCGATTGCGGTTGCCAAGGCTTTATAAATACAGTACGAGCTTTGATCGCGCATATGAGATTCAAGGAAGTTGAGTCAGATGTACAAAAAGCACTTGTGTTGATGCTGCCTGGCATTATTTTGATCCAAGAATTGAGGGACTCACCCCGAATATGCACCAATGGCATTTCTGTTGAATGATAGTATTGTATAAGGGCATGAAGTCTCGCGATATCGTTATATGAAACACGCACCTAATCTTGAGACTGTTGGGATGTCTGCTTGCTACGACGGGGCCGCGCTTTTGAGGATCAGGATTTCCCCAATCTAATGGGATTGGATGTATTCCCGTCTGGCCGGGGTAAGCTGTGCAAAATCAGGTTTATAAAGAAAGGATCATTATCAGTCAATTTGCAACAGCGAGAGACAACAGGACAAATAGCATCACAAATTTGAGGTATATGAGTGAAGTTGGTCTACGTACTTGTGAGGATAACTCGTTGAGGATAGACTGTAGATGGTTTGAGGAAGGAAAGTCCAGAGGGAGATGCATAAGGGGAAGAAGCAGCTTCTGATCTCATCCAATCCGAAAAACGTAGCTTCTCTCGTATGCTTCCTTCGTCTTCATATTGACTTCCAGGCCTGGCGATACTTGAATGGGAACCAGGTGTAGTCTGTGAATTAGGAATCGGAATGGCCATGGGCATAGGACGGACTGGGGTTCCTTCTGAAAAACCATGATCACCATGAATTGGAGCCTGAGACGTAATTCGATGTTGAGAATGTGTTTGATAGTGAGAAGGAGTTGCTACGCCTAAAGTCTCGAGCTATAATTGAAAGAAGATGAGAGGGTCAAATAGACGCAGATTTCCAAATTTAGTTGTCAGTAAGTGGTAGATACTAATACTGACTTTGAGCTCGAGAGATAATTGTGATTCCTTCAAGCTTCTGACCTCGGCGATCAAGGTCTGCAAAAGTTCCGTTGTTTCGGACGCACCACCAGTGTTGACGCCTGACATTTGATCGATTGCTGAGAGGAGACGGTTGCAAAGTAAGTTGGTGGGTTTACTACTCAAGAATGCTTTTTGAGCAAGGGTCGTTGAAGGGTTTTAAGGAAAATGATATTAGGAAAGTTTGGTGAGCTGATGACCGATCCACAAACCCACATGCATGCATGCGCTGATCCCTCTCTCAAGGTCTCATGATCATCTGTGTAAGCTTTACCCATTGTCATGACGTCATAAGTAATGACAGTGGGAACAACGTGAACCACGGGTATCGATTCAAATTTGGCCCCGTGAACGCATCTTTTCTCTTCAGAAGCTTGTAAAGCCTCCAATCAAGCTTAATTTTCCCTTTAAACCAGGTAAGAACTCATTCAAAAACCCAAATGATATCTCAAAGCCTTGCAAACCCTGGAAAAGGTGGCTCAGCGGCGATCTTCCAGCTCAGAGCAGGAGTCAGCCCGCTAAACGCTCACTTATGTAAAAGAAAACTAACAACATCACCTTTGTGCAAACAATGTGGAATCAAAGAAAACACTAACCATTTTCTATCATATTGCAGAAAATATTCCAGGTTACAAAAACCAATGAGATCCAAATTGAAGCAAGAAGGAGTTAAAGTGGATTGGAACAGCACCAAAAAACTTTCAGATGCGCCTAAAGCTTTTCCATTTATTGCAGATTTCATTCTAAAAACTAAAAGATTTATTCATTTTTGTTCTTATATTATCTGACTCAAGAGAAGCGACCACAGGGCAAGGTGAATTGTTGTCATAGATAACAATTACATCTCAAGGACTATACTAACAAAGATCTGTTGAATCTCAATAAGGGGTTTGTTTAATAAAACATTTGAGACAGTATCAAAAAAATCTTGGAATTGCTCAATCCCATTAAACGGTCTGTTTGTACATGACACATTCGAGGCATTCTTCACCAATCCATAGCTCAACACCAACTTGTTTGATAATCCAGAAACTCGGTACGGCTTATCATTGTTCCTCGCGCGTAAGCTACTCCCTCTCTCCCCCGTGATTCCGGTTGACGCTAGCATAGAGGTTTTGGCAGGAGGTTCAAATACCTGCTCAGCCCTGTGGAGTCTACGAGAAGTTCGAGACTATATGACTCTATACTTAGACTGAATTCCTAACGGGCGTGCTTGCACATAGGTGTTTATAGAGGGTCACCGCTTTTCTTTGGGTGTGCTAAATGCATGAAGGTGATCGCAACATAGAATTAATCGAAGAAATCAATGTGCCCAAAAAAAGGATAACAAGGCAAATGCCTATTCGAAAAAGTGTAACTAAACATCAAATGACAACAAAATACCTTGCCCTGATCAATGGCCATCTTTCCTAAGGTCAAAGATCCTATCATTTGTAACTTGTTTAGTTAGTTTTCATGCAATTTAGCAAACATGCACGAAAAAAAGCCTCCAAGCTCCATCAGAAGTGAATCTTGATCGATTCTCTTCTCAAACAATAAAATTGAGGGAGCATAAGCATCATCCTGTTTTAATCAGAGGAAAAAACCTGATCTCTTACCATACATGTATTCCGAACACGCTAGCTTGTCCTAAGCCAAACCCCGTGGACAGAATTGATGTGTGAATGGCATTTATTGCACTCTAAACATCAAGATATCTCTGGAAGTAACACGGCGTAAAATTTATTGTAACAAGGAGCTATTGTCATCCTGCTATGGAAATTATGTGAAGACTTTTTTGCGTATAAAGTATTTTCATAATTCAAGTAATTTTAGTTTTGAGCGCCTGAAAAATTTAATAAAGAGTTTTGGGTCAATTGAGGTACCAAAGAACTTGATTGGAATCTATTTTTTCATAACACTTGTTTGAAAAATCATATATATCAGATCAAGTAAAAAACAACTTGATCAAAACAAAAATTTGAAAAATATCAGAAAGATACAACGATGTTGAATAAATTTTTTGCAAGCTTTGTGAAGGTTGAGAGAAGTAAGATCTAGATCTGATATTTGATTTTTACTCAAACTGCAAGAAGGATATCAGACAGATAATAAAGCTGAAGATGAAATTAAAAAAAGTTTGAACATTTGGAGAGATGAGATGAAAAAATTAACACAAACAAGAGTACTCTAAATACTCATTCCCATCTCAAAATTCACTCGAAATAAAACTTGAAAAAAATGAAAACACAATCTGTTCAAACTCGGGCTCAAGAAAGATATTATACTCTATCACCAACGAGTTTTTTTCAGACAAGAAAAAAAAACTAGAAATCCATCGCGTTTACCTGTCGATTTTTTTTTGCATTATTTTTCTCGTCTTGCTTATATTCCTATTCCTTCCTTTTCGCAAGATAGCTCAAGTTTTCCTTTTTCGTGCAGGTGAATCAAAACCATTGATTAGAATCATTAAATTCATTATTGTATCCACTTTGATTGCCCAGGTTTTGAACAACAGGTATAGTTGATTGAGTCAATGCTCCATTTTCATTTAAAAATTGTCTCAGTACGCTTTGAGCTGTATCAATCGAAGTGGACGAATCGATAGGACTTGAGAATTCGGTAGGGAAATTGTTACTGGTATTCTGATTTAAAGCGTTGTTCAAAATCTCTTGAAGTTTTGCAAAAATGGCCACCGAATTATCCGGGACGGGATTAGAGATTGTCGAGCTCGGCAGGGTCGGGGGTTGTGATCCGACTGGTGTAGAGGGTCGGTAGCTGTGTGAGGTGGGTGTTGGACTACTGGCAGTATCAAATGATGCTCGAGAAAATCCATCGAATAAGCGTCCATGACTTTCAGTTAAGCTAGTGTTGGTATGATTTGGCGGGTTGTATGAATCATTAGGCAGCTCATGTGAAAACATCGGTCCGAACCCGTAAGTTGTTTCTTGATTAGGGGAAGTGGATTGCGAGCTAGGGCATAGCATGGGGGGGTTGAATGCACTGCTCGGTGTAGCTATGGTAGAGTTGATTGGTTGATTCAAAAAATAATCGGAAGCGAGGGCTGTATTGATTGTGAGTGGAGGAGGTCCCATAGTCTGTTTTGGGTCTATGAGGTGTTTCTGAGTCATTGATTGCCCACTGTGGCCATTGGGTGGAAGGTCATTATTCACATTGAGCGCTTGCGAGGCATGCTCTGGGCTCAACATCGAGAGAGGTGGAGATGGTAAGGGATAGTCTAATGTAGCGATGGTACCCCCCGAGAGGGAGCCTTGTGCGAGCGATACAGGAGATTGGCTTGACTGGTTCGTGATAGCCGGGAGTTGAAGTACATGATCATCACTGGTTTCTTTTGGTTGTGAAAAAGAAAGCTGAGTGCTCATTGCGTCCCATGTGGAGCCAGCTACAGGAGGAAATGAGTCGTGAAGGTGCTCTGAAATTGGCTCAGTTGTCTGCAAATTAGTTTTTTGCTTCTCAGAAAGTCTAACAAGGTTGATAGGAATAGGATCAGACTCCGATCCATCTAGGTAGACAGCCACTACCTTGCAAACGACGCGGGTGACGACTGATTCTTTAGCTTTGTAATGGTGTTGTGTGCTCTTCTTCACCTGCACGGTGCTACCTATCTGAATTTCAGACTTGGGTTCATCCACGACGTCTTGGAAAATACCAGCCGTAGTCCTTGTCTGACTGTTCTCGAGAGCAAAGACAAGAGTCAGTTGGTAAGGAAAATTTGTGGGAAAAGCGCGCGAGAGGTTAAAAGAAAAAAATTGTGCTGACATTCTTTTAGTGGTAAAATGCATAGGCTCAGGATCAGAGCTAGCTCCTTCCAGATCCATAGATCTTTTCTTCCTCTTCTTCGATCCCTGTTGAGCTCTAGCAGCCGCAGCCGCAGCTCTCATTAAACTTCCATCCCTAAGGTTCCGTAGTAAAAATCGCATCAGGAATAAAAATCCGCTTCGAAAAGATGAGAAAAATCGCAAGTTGAAGGAATTAATTGCTTACAAGCACTCGGCATCGCATCGCTCACATCGCTCACATCTATAGATAATTGTTTTTTGTTCAATATCACTATCATGAGAGTAAAGGAAGCCATTGCTCACTTCTCTTTCCCAGGGTTAAAAACACATTTGATCTTCAACTTGCGGCAAAGGTCTGGAGATATCAATGAGGTTAGTGCTTCAAATAGTATTGGGAGAGGATCTCAATGCAGATCAGGACTCGGGAATTTGAAGCCTTGGGACACAAGATTGGGAGAAAATATGACGCACCGCATGCGAAGTTCTGTTTACGAGCGTGGCGCTCCGGAAGCGGTTTAGGCGATGGGTGATCTGTTCGACTTTTCTTCCTCCGAGGAACTTCTGAATCGCAAGATGCGTGCGATGAGGCCGCGAGTGCAAGTGGCTCAGAGCAGATGTTTTCAGATTCAAGGGAGCGTTTCCGTAGAGGCTGGGGGGATAGATGGAAATTACTGATGAGTGAGGTATTATATCGTTCCTTCATGTCATGCGGATGACAAACCGACGCGGTTTTAGGTTGAATATATTGGCTGAGTAATTCTGGCTCTTGAAGCAACGCTGACCAGTCCTGAAACTTCGAAGTGGGACTGGAATCAAGGCAGTGAATTTGGTTGAGGTAGTCGATTGTGGGCGTTGAGCTTAGCATCATTGAGACGGGGCGTTGAGCTTTCAAAGTCAGATAAGCTTGTGGCTGGTAGTCTTGTAGTTTCTGCGCGTTTTTCAGACCGGTCTACTTGATATTTCCCTCTTGGTTGTTATTTTACTAGCCCCAACAAGCACTAATCCAGTGGTGTTACTGTGACAGAGAGATTTATGACAATAGCGTAGTCAATGTTGCTGAGGCCCTACTTGAAATCTAATGATAGAGGTCTAGAACGGATTGATGATGAGGCAAAGGTTGAGGAATTTATACAAGAAAGCTGGTTGAAGGAGAAATCTCTTGATTAACTATCAATAGAGTGGATATCTAAGGATAACTTGCAATCAGAGAACTTCACGGGTGCAAAGAAGCAAGAGATTTTAGAAACACAGGGTGGGAGAGTGTTTAAGACTATCTTTTTATCAAGTAATAGGTTCAGGTTGATTATTTTTAAATCAACCAAGAGGGCTCTTGTCCTTCTGAGTATAACAGGATAGATCAGACTGCAAGCTGGTAAGCAATGGGCGTGATTGATTTTGATCGTGCTTTGGTGGGTGGAGTTCTAGATCGTGAGTAGTGCGTATACTCCGTAGCTGCTAGACGAAGATATTCGAAGAAAGGAGATAGTTGTGACTATCAGATAGCATAAGAGTGTAGATTATGATGAGCGTAAGAAGTAAAGGATTCAAGCAGCGTTGCGTAAGTGCTCGTTAAGGTCAGATTCGTTGACAAATATTCTTAGTCTTTCTCGGAAGTAGAGAAAAGGGAGATAGAGAAAGGAGTCTTGAATGGAAAACTTCAAGGGTATTAAAGTAATCGGTCTATGTAGTGCCTGAGCCCCAGGTTTCCAAAGGACGAAGGCAAGCATCCCGTCGGACAACTCAAATCGCCGAAGGGAAAGGACTAAGTAGGTATTGGTAAAAAAAGACGGGGAGTTCCTACCTGAGGAATTTCCAGCAAAGAGATCTGAATAACATCGTGGAGCGACCACGCATATATCCAGATTTGAAAGGTTTGGTGGTGGTGGGAAATCCAGAAAATGAATTTGGATGTGGCTTTGATGATTTGAAGGGAACTAACAAAGTAGACCCACCGGGGAGAGGAGACTAAAAAAGTTAAAAATGGTCATCAACGAAAGGTTATGAACGTCTTGTCCTCTCTTTCTCTCCCTATCTGTCGTCTGTCCGACTATCTCTCTGCTCGCCCGTCTCTTCAAAGCTAAAAATGATTACAAGCCGATTTGCATTCAAGCTGATTATCAAAAGGATGTTTGATGAAATCGCATCGACTTGTGAAGTATTGCAAAGGCATGCGAACGAAAAGAAAACTATCCACAAATCGAGCGAACATCCTTTGATCGAAACTTCCTCAGGGGTTTCGATCTCAAGCTTTTCATGGCCAAGTTCACTCCTCATCGTCAGCATGACCGATTCTGAGTTGGTCATTTGGCTGATGAACTATGAGAACTGAGCAAGCAGCGCGCGGATGGTTTCGCCGCATTGAAGGGTCATCACCCTATCAAGCGGCAATATGCACATGTCATCATCCACTTCCTCAATGTCATGACATAAATTGATTGAAATCTTTTGGATGTGTTTCAAAGAGTCAAAATCAAATCATGATTGGTTTCAATCAGGGGTTATTGAGACTAGTGGAAGGACTGATGGGGTAGGGTACAAAAGTTGCTTGATGAATTCGATTGGTACATACTTTGACTGGTGAGCTGATGAAAAGTTATTAATCAATTTGATTTCATTCGTTGTTTACTTTTTCATCATTTGTGTTGTAGTATCTATCCGACTTTGATTTTAACTAAATCGATTATCGACTCATTGGGGAAGCTCTGTTGGTTCCTCCCAAAACTGCTGTTTATACAACTTCAACCTCAACTTACTCCTGTTTAGTCATCCAAAACTAAAGACGATTATGTTTTTCAGTCATTCCTTAACCGAATATACTTATCAACATTGATCTCCTTTTCACCCCTTCTCTTACCGTTCCATGACACCCCAACTGCTACTATGTACGCTAGTGAATCCATTTCGTCTCTCCATGTCCCCAATCCATATCATCCAGTGTTTGATTGTCTCTGCCTCCACTGCTTCATTTACCTTTACTGAAGCCAAAAAAAAGCGACATCATTGGTCATTCCGGAGCTGGCGCTGTTGCCGGAATTCCTTGCCATCAAAAGAGATACTCTTGTCAAGACACTTGCTCATGATGAGATAATCAACCAAGATATGCCCATACCTATGCCCTCTATAAGATTCATGTACTTCAGAATTGCTAATTTCATAAAGGCCTTCAAATTTTCTACTGCCTATTGCGATATCAGTCTAAAGTTTGCTAACGTCGTGCTCACCGATACTAGTACCAAGACTTGATCAACATAAACCTTCGAGGTGTGGTGTCAAGCTGTAAGATATGAAGGTGCCCCCCATTTGAAATCAGCCCACAAGTAGTAACAAGCTGAATCGCAAATGCACCCTATCTACTGGGATGAGGAATGCACCAAGTTGGATTCACAAGCATACGTATGTAGAGCTCACGGTGCCAACGTCGTGTATCCATCCTGAGATGTGGTCAGGGTATCGATTCCCATCAGGCCACAAGTCGAATGATCGAAATCTCTAATTCATCAAGCGCTGCAGGATAGCTTTGGGTGATTGGGTCAAAGTAATCGGATGTAGGCAGAATGAAGGGATGTGCATCGGTACGAAATGTTGCAGATTCAAAGTTTCGCCGAAAAACTTAATCGGCTTCGGACTCACGCCGCATAGAGTCAAATGTCACTGCTCAATCACAGCTCGGTATCATGTCACGACTGTCAATGTTCGACAATGAGTCTAAAGACTAAAACAGCCTCAAACTCTTTTAGCTTCATGGAGCATTATGGTCTCCAAAGTTGTCGACCCAGATCTATCAAGACAACTCCAACAATTTCATCGTAAGTAGAAGGTATGATCTACATGTTCATTCTACATCTCCATCAAGACCGTCAGCATGTCAGCTCAAGCTTTGAGATGAGAATCATGCACCGGCAAAGGTTTTCAGGCTGCTTCAGTGGAGGGGTGAGGGGTGAGATATCTAGCTGGAAACAGCTATCATCTCGAGAGTTACGATCGGCTTGTACCACCGAGTTGCACTATCTACCTATACACTCAACCGCAAGCTATGATGTAGCTTAAAGACCCTAAAATGGGACGCATGGGTCAGAATAATAGGCAGCCACGATGAGCATTCATAACGCGCCATTGACAGGAGCTTTACCCAAACGACTCACGCTGCCATAACGTCGTGAATTCTCCATGAATTCTTGTACCTTGCCTGCAAGTTGCGTTGATCTCGGTTGTCCATATGGTATTGATAGCTTACCCAACGAATTAGCTTTAGTTATGTAGTGTTGTGTTGAACTATGTAAGTTGTATCTTGGTTCCATAAGGTTAGTTTCGACAGTGGAAAGGTAAGCTCGAGGAGCAAAATCGCTCCTCTTTGTCCAGCAACCTTGTCTGCTGGATGTACAAGCATCAGGTTGATGCAATGTGTCTGGGTCACCCACCGAATCCGAACTTAGCTACTGAATACATATTCTAAGCTATTGCGAGCCATCATCGAGCGCATACACACAGCCTGTCCAGAGTTGCTGACTTCTCCGCCCCACTGCTCACCTCACAGAGACGTCGAAACACAATGTATACCTGTATAAAAAAATAGCGGTCCGCTTCCTCTGATATTCCAAGATTTGGCTACAGAGTCAATGAAAACAAATCAAGCCTCAGACTAAATGGAGAACCTACACAGCCCATGGATAGATGCCTTGCCAGGGTGTATCCGACACGAGGAATCCAGACTTAGTTTTCATGAGGTAACTCTCGAAGTGGGCGCTCTCGCGAGCAAAACGACAAGAACCTACATGAAAGTATTTCTTCGTCGCACCACGATGCTCTGAAGTTTATCAGAAGCTTGGGAGGCATCCCAACGAAGGCGTCGTGACGCAAGCAATAAACCTTTATATTCTATCTCTTTTTGTTCCTTTTTGAATTTTTCCTCACCATCAGAGGAATCACTTCTAAAGGTAATGATTTCATATTTTTTTGTTTGACATCATGGTGCGGTTACTAACTACTTACATCATTACTTAAATGTTTTTTACTTCTTATATTTCTTGTATTCTTGTATCTCTTTGCTTAGTTTCTTTCTCCAAACCCTTAAGTTTGTTTTAAATCTTTGTTCTCATCAAGTCTTGTCAACTTGCCATTGTGAGACTTATCTAGTTTTATTTTGTTAAATTCGTCGAGTGTTTCTCCAGCTGATTCTTCTAGCTGTGTGTCCTTATACAAGGAGGTCAAATGCTGGTTATGTTACAGTGTTGGCAAAACATACTGTAATCTGGGGGACCAGCGCCTACCTGAAGACTGATTTCATTCCAGCCTCCAGACCGGCCCAACCACTCCATGGTATCATCACTGTTGCTTTCTTTCTCTTCATTAAGCTCATCATTACTTTGTCAAATAATAGGTGTAAGTTGGTTCTGTTCCAGCAAGTTGTTTGATTATTGATAGTAATCTAACTTATATTTATTTTGTTAAACAATCTTCTTTACTCATTCAATAAGTGTGCAGCTTATTTACAAAGCTGACACTGCAAATAATCATAGATTAATTGTTCAATTGAATCAGACCAGGACTTAAGGCTGTTTGCCATAGCTTCTGGTGACTTTCCAATCCCATCAAGTGCAAAAAAAAACATCATTTGTAGGTTTGTCATCAAAGTGATGATGTTGAAATCTTAAAATGAAAGATGCAGACTACCCATTGGCCCTGCAATTATACCAATATGTCTGGCCTATTATTCTTCAATGATTAATGCCACCAAATGTGTTTACACCATTATCTTCTAGTGGCATTGAGCTAGTGGTTTTCCAGACAGCTGACTTACAAGATGCAAGAAATACCTCATTCATACTACATAGAGATGCATCAGAAACGCAGTAATTACCCCAAACATGTTCTTCTTGAGCACATGAACACCATCACCATGGTGTTCTCAATCACAGAGGGATCTTTCTTTGAAACAGCACTGAACCCCATTAGCCCATAGAAACCATTGAATCCACAGGTGCATGCTTCAAGAAAATCATATGGGATATCCACCAAGATTTGGATTCTGTTTTGTTCATTGATGGCAGATAAAAGGAAAGATGAAACAGATGTCATGGCATACAGCCAATTTTTGATTGCTTTCCAATGACCCATTTTGGCATCACAATCTGTTTGTTTCCATTCTCTGACTCATAGGTGAGAGGGACATTGACTTATTGTCCTTCTGCATAGCCATATCCATGGTTGATACACATAATCAGTTCTAGGTTGTTGGCCAATTTGATTTTAAATCAAGGGTTTAGGGAGCCACAATGTGTCACAAACAAGCCAGTACCAAGGGGTTTTTGAAAAGTTTTGACAAAAGACTTTGACGTGAAATATCTATAGTTCACAAAACAGAGCACTGAGGGCACAGTGTCTTGATTAGACTACAGCTTCACAAAGTCTAGTCAAGAACTGAGACAAACCTATCCAACAACATCACACAAAAGAAAATAACAAAAGACAGGCGTTTAGATGATATCCTTAAAAGATGAAACAAAGAAACCTTTCACTACCTGCGAGCTCGAAGTTAATGGGAGAGCACGCGTAAGAAGAAAGAAATAAAAGTTATAAATAAGATAATTCTAGTTCAGAGAGTGAAAATATTAGTGAAGTTTTCCAGAAGTAATGATAACACAAAAATAAGTTTCAAAGAGAAAAACTTACTGATTCTTTTCGACACAAAAAGAATCAAAAAGAGAGAGGGAAAAGAAATTTTGAAATAGAAAACTCATATCCCAGAAACTGAAATTTTTCCAACACCCCTCGATTCGAATTCAACATCACCCCTTTCAACATTCCACTTAAATACTACACTAAGAGTGCATTGCATAAAGCATGCCTCGCTAAATACCACATATCATTGTGACAACTCTAACCAATCATCCATCCATACCTTTCAACGTACTTCTTCCAAAAATAGGAAATGATCTTTGACCACTTTACCAAGATATCCAAAATATCTCAATGTCGTGGTATCTAACATACCACGTTGGATGTTATTGTATCGTTGCGTGTGCATGAATGCTCATTCTGGTCATTCTTAAACTTATTAGTAAGGTCGTGTTAGTGTCAAGGCCTTCAGGGAGTTGAGAGGAAATTAAGAATGAAATGAATGATGTTATGATGAGTACTATGTTACGAATGAAGATATTATGAGTACAAAACGGGTTATATGTGGAGGATTGTGTTCTTTTTATTGACTTGTTGGGAATAGGTCGCATGTGACCTGCGTTTCTTTTTCTGACCGCAATGTTGCTGATTAATCTCTAGTTTTTATATATAAACCCTCATTTGTACCACCCAGTTTCTTTCCTCATTGGAAAGAAACTGTAAGTGTCTCTTTATTACTATTACAAAGATTCATCTTTGATTAATGTTCTTCTTTACTTCGTCATTATAGCATTATTATCTTTACTTACATTTTTCCTATCAACACCTTTACCTACGTATCCTGTTGCTTCACGCACAGGTTTGTCGTAATTCTCTTTTTCTCTTTATCTCTATATTCGTACTAATCTTTGTGTGGTGGTTAGGTGTGTTTTTGTCTCAGTAGCTCTTTGAAGCTCAGTAGTGGCTTGTGCCGTATTGATCACTTCGTACCTGATTACCCCAGGTTAGTATTTACAACTATGATCGGAAAGACACTCATTATTATCTTTACTTACATTTTTCCTATCAACACCTTTACCTACGTATCCTGTTGCTTCACGCACAGGTGTGTTTTTGTCTCAGTAGCTCTTTGAAGCTCAGTAGTGGCTTGTGCCGTATTGATCACTTCGTACCTGATTACCCCAGGTGCATATTTTATTATACGGCCTTCGCCGATCTCACTTCAACTTCAACTAGCTCTGCTTCTTCACACTCAACAGTTCTTGGAGGAATCCCAATGGCTCACCCATGTCAAGCGGGATGGTATAGAGGTTGATCTGATTTGTTGAGGGGTCCAATACTTTTGGTAGTGTGGAAATCATCTAGATCATGAGTGCACAATCTGCACAATATAATTTCCATCCATATCATATGATGAACATCTTATTAAAGACAATTCCACTAGAGTTCAAACACAAATATACTTGCACCTAACTGAGCAAGCTGGTGAAGTTTACAATGAGGCTTTCAATAGCTCAATAAATATATTCAATCAACAATCATCCAAAAAAGAGGAAATATGAAGAGGTTTTTCTGACAACATGTAGGAATCAGACCAGTAATCAGCTGGTATATGTCAGAAACCTGTCTGAGGACAAAAGTTGATTGAATTGTAAATTCTGGGTGAATTTGTCACATTTTATTGGCTTGGGATGGTTCAGGATTGAGCCAACCAGAACCGTCAAGTGGAAATCCTGCAGATGCAACCACAACTGGCCTCAGTTTTGATAATTTGCAAGATCTCAAGATCTTCCTGCATACATATCTTTCTGGAAGTGAGATTTGAACCATTACACTGAAATTTTATGTGGGAAGCTGTGTGCAAATTCTGCTTGGCTGTCAGTGGTTTGAGTCCCCTTTCCTTTCAGCTTCAACACCCCTCTTACAGGTATTGGAAAGGTGAGAATTTGGACCCAAATTCTCTCAGACTCAGAATCTGCTGTCTAAGCCATATTTGTTTGCAATACTTTTATTTTGCCTTGGCCATGAAGATAGATGATAGCATGGAAGTGAGTATACACATCTTCCAAATGAAGCAAAGCAGCTTTCAAGCATCAAAATTATGTACTTGCTCAGTGTAAAATCTGGCTGAAGGGTGTCAATTAGGAAAGCTCAAGTCAAATAGGTTTGTATCTAAAATATGTTACAAGTCAAGCTTTCAAATCATAATTTACAGTTTTATTTATAACTTAAATTATCAGTCCAAGCCCATAATTTTAAGTATTTGTTTTGAAGAAAAAAATGTCTTTTGTTTTATATGTCACCAAGGCTTGCGATGTTCTTTTAGTGTTTAAAAGTCTATATTTTTTTTCTCCCTTGTTGAAAACATAACTGCAGAAATAATGTACCTTTTCAAAGCTTGGTACCTTGTCTCAAAGGTAGTGTATCATCACATTTCAAACCACAAAAAATTATAAACAAGCATGGTTCCGCACAATGCATACATGTGATAATCAGTGAGCAGACTTCAAAAGAGGTTTGCAAGTTCTAAAATCTTGGCTCAAGATTTTTGAACTGAACTCCCCTATCAGGAAACCCTGATCAAACAAAAGGGTTTCTGATTAATTCACAACAACATCATCTGTTACCAATCATCAGTTATAGATATCACACCAGGTTCTTGCCAATACTATTTATTGCTCAGATTCAAATTGTTTTTTGGTAATGAGAATGAAACATTCTTTAAGATTTGGTCAACTTCTCCATTGAAATTCATGTTCTGTAACAAAAAGACCCAGAAGGAATTTCATTGTCCAATTGTCTATGACTATGCACAGGATGTTCAGTTTTTGGATGATGTTGAGGGGTCTAAATAGATTTTGAAATTGACTGTACAATTTGGAAAATGAACAAGAAGTGATAGGCCATACCAATAAGCGGACAAGGTGGTAAAATACAAGTAGTGTTTCACTGAGGAGAAAAGAAATACAACAGCACTCTTGTGGAACACGGTATATATATTACTAGTAGCTTGCTCCCCATGTCGGGTCACACAAAGTGTTTGCTGATCCATTAACTGATCAAAAAAACCTCATCATAGGGTTCAGAGTTTTTAGAACTTATTCTTAGTCCAAGCTGTCTCTGCGAGACCCACCTGAATAACATGAACAAGAAAGGATCAGTTTCAGGTGTGATTGCTTTATCATAGGGTCAAAATAGAAGTCTGACCCTGTAATTCTCTGCATCATACACAACATAGTATCTCTCATGTCCTTTCATCCCAACTACAAATATGTCTTAGATGAGTCCACAAGTTGTGTTCTTTTCTCAAGATTGAATACACTTACAGTTAAATGTTGACACTTTGGGATCTGAACCATTGGAGGGTGTAATGTATGAGTAGCGATAGGTCTTGTCAGAAAGCACACCCTCAGGTATCAGTTGAGCTTCAGGAGTGAAACACCATGGGCGCTTATCACTGGCTGTGAAACACAAGTCTTGCATCTTGCTGATGGAATCCTTTGGGATTTTCAACAAGTGGCGATTCACATACCCGCCCGGATTGTTCTTGTGATAATCATCATTGTCCCAAACTGCACCAGGTATGGCGGCCACATATTTGTTAAAAAGATCAGTGGATAGAGCTGGTCCAAGTGTGAAGCCTTGCGTTGATCAAAGAAATGGTAGAGTGAATATTGGATTGCTTGATTGTGATAATTGTGAAACTGGGAAACTAACTTACCAGTATCAAAAATACCTTGGATTGGGCCTGCACTTAGCGCGGTTTTTCCATAACTTATGGTGGCCGTCCAATCCCACCAACTATGAGAAGATAGATATAAAATCACTTGTTAGTTCTTTATTCATGCTACAATCTTTGATATGAGAAACTTTTCAAAGCTACACACCTTCCTGTGTTGCATTTATACCAAGATATCTGACCAATAAATAGTGACGTGTCAATGCCACCAAAAGTGATCATACCATTCTTTTCTGGTTTCATTGAGCGAGTGGGTTTAGTGGAAAGCTAAAGTAGAAGTTGCGTAAAATGCTTTAAGTACAACAGCATGTACGAGTACATCAGAAACATAACACTTACTCCGAACATGTTCTTCTCTAACAAACCTCTCTGCCACATGAACACTGTCAGCGGCGTGTTCATAAAATACGCGGGTTCATTTTTTGGAGCAATATTTAATCCTATCAGTCCGTCAAATCCGTCAAATCCCTAAAGTCCTCAATCAAGTCAAGTTTCGCAAATCAGTCACATCAGATTTGGCTATTACTTCCATCATTCATATCACATAAAGTCAATGAAGAAACAGGGTTCATGCCGTACCACGAGCTTGGAAACATTCCCAATGATTGTTTGCATTTCGATCCGTCCGCTTCCGTTCTCTGACTGAAATGTGATGGTGTCATTAAGATAATTCCCATCTACGTACCCGTGGGCATAGTCCACGCGTAAGGCAACTTGCAGATCGACGGTCGTTTTGGTCTTAACATAAGGTTTTATGGCTCCAACGTACGCCGCATGCGATCCAGTATCTAGCCCGACATGGTGAACTCCAGGTGGATTGCCCACACCCAATGGGAGGGTGAAGAGGTGGATTGCATTTGTCACGGGAATCGATACTTTCGACGCTGCTTGAATGCCCTGGCTTACTAGCGCGCAACTTGCAAGATATATTTGCCATCCAAACTTGGTGTGACACATCTTGTTTGAGATAATTTAGCTATAATCACAAGTAAATAGACTGATGACTAATTCAGTGAGTTGACGAAGTCTTTGTAGATTTTGCTTATATGTACAACGTAAGAAATGTAAGGAGCTGATTTTGCAGGACAATCTGATATGCCGAGCGGCTTTTATAATTCCAGAATTCGCGTTTGGACGGACTTGATCAGTTTCAATGGCAAATGACGTCTACCTCAACCAAGTCTCTGGGAGTAAGTACAAACTTAGTCCCTCTGAGCTGGCACAGCTCTCGAGGGACTTAGTTAAGGTTGCTGTCAGTATCAGTCGACGTTGGACAAGTGTATCAGGTCTACGCGACAACGGTCACACTGGGGCGTCCCGGATTCAAGCCCATGCCAGTTGCTCTGATCGAGAAACCAACTCCCGACCCTGTGGAAACTAGCCCCGTGAAAGAAATCTTGGCCTACGTCGGCTACCTGTATGATCATAGTGAAGATCCAGGATGATCCTCTGCAAGGTTCGAGATTTCTCATTCACATCAAGGAAACCCATGGATGCGGTTTCAACTCATCTCAAGGAGCGAGTATGTATGTACACTTATGTACATCTTTCCAATCAAAGCATCTACAGCAAATTTGGAAGGACTCTTCAGCAATTTCCAACCAATTTGATCAGGTTTTACGGGCAACATCGGGCAAGGGAAGATGTGCAAGACGCGTCTTGTTCTGAAGTTGGATTGGGAACCTTTAAACTCCTTTCACTGTGAAACTTGCCTCGGCAGTGGGTGCTGTTTCCGCCCTTTAAGAGTATCTTTTTAATTTTTCTTCGGTTGACCTGGATCGAAACCCAATCGACAATCACTCTGGCTTACTTCGGCCAAGATCGGCCCAGAGCCTGATCCACCTCGGCTAGGAAAAAGGTTTATCACTTTCAATTCTTGTAAGACTGTGTCAGAAGTTCATCAAGAAAAGCAAATAGAAAACATATCATGAAGATGAGATTCAATTCAAAGGCCTGCTGAGCCATCACATACCTGTTTAAAAAACCTCATTCTAGAAAAAGCTTTCAGAACTTAGTATTAGTCCAAGCTGTTTCTGCCAGACCAATCTGGATGAGATGAAAAATGGTGAGTGTCAGGTTTGAATTGCTTTAGTCATGGAACCAGGATAGGACTCTGACCCTGTAATTTTCTGTATCATACACGACATAGTATCTCTCATGTCCTTTCATCCCAACTACAAATATGTTTTGAATAAGTCCACAGCTCTTGTTCTTTTCTCGGGATTTATTACAAACACTTACTATTGAACATTGCAATGTTAGGAAGTGCTCCATCGGCTGGTGTGATGTACGAATAACGATATTGGTTGTCAGAAAGCACACCCTCAGGTATCAACTGAGCTTCAGGAGTGTAACACCAGGGTCGTCCATCGCTGGCTGTAAAGCATAAATCTCGCATTTGACTAATGGACGTTCTCGGGATCTTCAACAAGTGGCGATTCACGTAGCCAGCCGGATTGTTGTTGTTATAATCATCGTAACTCCAAATTGCACCCGGGATTGCAGCCACATATTTGTCAAAGAGGTTATTGGATAGAGCAGGTCCAAGTGTGAAGCCTTGTGTTGATTTAAATTTAGATCAAACAACAATTGAATATTTTAAGCTTGTTGTGGAGATTAGTTTTCAACTTACCAGTGTCGAATATACCTTGGATTGGGCCTGCACTTAATGCAGTTTGTCCGTAACTTATGGTGACCGTCCAGTCCCACCAACTGACAGACAATCCAAATTCACTCGTCGAGTCTTCATTTATGATATCTTATTCAATTTGAGAAATTGTTCGAAAAAGACAAACCTGCCTGTCCTACATTGATACCAATATATCTGACCAATAAATAGTGACTTGTTGATGCCACCAAACGTGAGCACACCATTTGTTTCTGGTGTCTTTGACCGAGTGGGTTTACTTGAAATCTAACATATCAAGGAGTGTAGATTCCTTCAAATGAAGCATAATGATATCACATACAAAACATCACACTTACTGCGAAGATGTTCCTCTTGAGCAAATTCCTCTTCCACATGAACGCCGTCAGTGGCGTGTTCATGAAAGACGAGGGCTCATTCAGTGGAGGATGATTTAGCCCTATCAGTCCGTCAAAACCGTCGAATCCCTATATTCACACCTCAAGCAAAGTGTCACAGAAAAGCCTCATCAAAATTTACTCTGATCTCGTTGATTTATAGCACTCAAAAGGAATGAAGGAGCAGAGGTCAAGAGGTACAGTCAGCTTAGAAATCTTCCCAACGACCACTTGTTGCATTTGAAGTCCTATATTCCCATCCACCGACTCAAAGGTGAGGGTGTCATTAACATAAGCGCCTTCTGCATACCCTACTGCGTAGTCGATGCGTAGAGGTACTTGTAGATCGACCGTCGTCTTAGTCGCAATATAAGGAGTTATGCCTCCAGCGTATGTTACAAATGAACCGGTATCGATGCCCACATGGTGGACTCTAGATGGTTCGCCCACGCCTAACGCGATGGTGAAGAGGTCGATTGCATTTGTTAACGGGATCGATACTACTGACCGTGCTTCAATCCTCTGGCTTATCAGCGCACAACTTGCAAGATACATTTGCCATCCAAATCTAGTATCAAACATCTCGATAATTCAATTAGAAGCCAAAGTAAATCGAGGTTTGACGATTATGTGAGTTGTTGAAGTCTATGTTAATTTTGTCAATGTCCAAAAAATTGTGTAAGGAGAAATCATCCGATAAGACCCAAAAACAAAGAGCTCCTTCCGCACGACAGATAGACAAAGCGACTGTACATTTTTAAACTTAAACGCGAATAACGTCGGCTCAGCACGTCTATCTACCTCTGGATTGTCTCAGAGGTTTGGACTTTCTCAGCCACCTCACGGAAGCTGGAAGTGTCTGCGTACTTCAAATATCTCAAGAAGCTCAAGATCTTTCAAATCAAAACGTACGTATTTACCAATTATACCCCACGTGCGTATCTCTTTGGAATTTATACAAAATGTTAATTTGTGAATTTTCCACTGCGGAGTCACCCTCGGCGCTGTGTTTCCAATAACGGCGACGCTACTGTTGGCAAAACGCGTGTGAGGAGTCTGGGGAGTGCAGAAACAAAGAAAAAAGAAAACGGCATGTAGGATTTATGTAATGAATCCAGTTACGAAGCACAAAGAGATGAACATTACTTCAAGCATCCTTTAAGGGATCTGTTCTTTCAACTTGTTAGAATATCTGAAAACACCATTTACCAAGCTTATCAAGTTGAATAAATCAAACTCGCATGTAAAACAGATGTCTACAGAAGACTCAAGAGCATCACGAGATATATGCGCACTAATGCCATGAAGAGCATTTACATGTGGAAAACGGGTTTTGAAAAGATACAAGGATAAAAATTCCTAGTGACCGTACGTCAGGATTCCACAGATGGGAAAAGGTGAGATATGGGTTATTTTAGACCACGAATCAGGCTTGAGTCTACAATGCTCACTGTCAGGATCCATAAGTGTTCTATCACTTGGGCTCGAGAAGAACAGCTTTCATTTCAGGGGACTTGATGTTGTGTTTCTGTCTGATGGATCAAGATCGTGGTAAGGAAGCCAACTTGATAAACAGACCTTCTGAAAGAGAGTGAGCGCGTTCAAGATACCAGAATTTCCCAGTAAAAGAGACTGCGTAGGGTCAATCGATCGATGTAGACCATATCAAAGAGTTTCTGATCATTTTTGAAATCATCATCATAAATTACAATTACAACAAGACGTCCATCTTCACATTGATCAAGCAGAACATTTATTTGTTTGGACTACCAATTATTCCTAGCCGTCAACCAAACCACATCCACAGTTTCCATCTTAAACCCTTTGCTGACACTAGCATCCAAGACCTTAACACTTTCCTTCTCTCTGATCTTTCTACAATACTTCAAAACCAATTCATCCATCTGTTTCTTAACCCCTCCACCCGTGATAGGTTTTACAAACCTTTCAAGTTCCTCTAGTTTCCATTTACTTTGAATCTCAAATAATTCTGACATTCTTGATTTAGGTTCGGATGAAAGTTTTTCAATTGGGATGATGATGAGATTTTTTTGATCTGAAGAAATGATACAATGGGTTTTCAATGAGGAGATTGAACAGTAGGTATCTGCATAGGTTTCTCCTATACGGGTTTTCCAGTCTTTGAGAAATGAATCAATAGGTGTTGTTTGGATCAATTTGTTGCATCTTGGGTTCATAGGTTCAACCTTGGTAGGTTTGATAGACAAGAGTAATGCTAATCCGATCACTGTTACTATCTTATTGATATCAAATGATGTGGTCGTCTTCGAATCCAGAGATAGAGGTTGAATCGTTCCTGATGTTGAAGCTTGATTGGTATCATACCAGTTTAAAACTTGTAGCAAGACTGATGTGTTGAGATTCATTTTCACTGAGACAATCTCTACAAGAGGTTCGATGACGAATGGGTCATCAAGTTTAAAGCCCAACTCTAAACTTGAATTGATTATTTCCTTCAGAATCTCAGCCAAGTATCCTAAATTCAGTATCCTCAATGAATCATCCAATCTAATCACATTCAAGACGCTAAGATGATGTTCTATCTCTTCGTCAGAGGCCCTCGTTTCATTCGAAAGGGTTTGAAATGTAACCGGTTCGATCGAATTATTCATATCCTTGTTATAAGCCATTCGTTTCTCTTCTTCATCTTCACCTCTATAAGACCAAGCTTGTAATAATTCTCTAATTCGTTCAAGCCTAGTTCCAGGAAAAAAAGTGACATCATAGATTTCAATCGTTTCATTAACCGTTTGTAACACTTCTAGCGAACTTGAATGATCATTAATTTCATCTGGAACTGATTTACATATCATCACACTATTACTGTTTTGAACTGTTTTAAGTGAATAAGTTTTATTTGTTGTTGTGAGTACCACATCGTCTTCCAATCTGCCACGAAGCTCAAGTTGAATTTGATTTTGATTTTGATTTTGATCTGATGGATTTTTTAGTTGTTCCTTAACCGGATTTAGTAAAACAGCCGGTAATTCTAGTAATAAATAAGATATACGATGATGAGAACTTGTTGAGTCAAAATTGGAGTCAGATGATATTGGATAGTGTTGAAGATGATCTTGAGGTCTGATAAATTTGATTGAATGAGATTGACTTGAAGTTGTTGATGATGATGAGTTCATGCTGAGCATGGGATCTGGATGGTCATGAAGGGTGGTTTGTACTGATGTCTGAAAGTGTCACTCGGTGAAAGTTTGATAAGCTCAAGTGTCACAGCTGTTTCACCAATTCAGAGATTGAGTTCAATTGAACCAAATTCAGAAACATCAACACCATTCAACACCTTCTCAATCCTCAGCTCAGCATTTCAAATTCAATCATCATCAAATCACATGTCCAATGGATCCATGGTCAAACAACGCATGGGAGGAATCAGTGATCAACTCTTCGTCCATCAATAAACCAACTTCAACTTTGGATTTTAATCCTTCAATTGACTTACCCAATACTTTTCCAACCTCATCTGATCCTCAATCATCATGGCCTTCAGATCAAATTGAACATTCAAATTCATGGGACAATCAATCGATCACAAGAAAGCCTTCACTCTCATCTCTTGATTTATCTCAATCATCTCCAGTACTTCATTCAATCGGACCGCAATCAAACCATTCTCCCGTTTGGCCATCAACAGTCGAACTTCCAAACTTCAACACCGTAGCAGACCATCAAGAACTCTCTTCCATAGAATCCCAGAATCACACAGCTGATCTACATACGATATCTTCACATCCCGAAACCTTCCCTGGACCCTCTTTAGATTTGTCTTTCTCGACCACAGAGCATATCAACCACCGCGACACTCTCTCAGAAGGCGCTCATGATGCACATCCCGCTTCTGATTCAGAATTTCAAGATTCAGCAGATAATAGCTGGGGTGAGTTTAACTCAGAAAGCTTTCAACCTACCTTTCCTCCGCCAAAAATCGATAGTCCCGTAATTCCTACTGCCGATGGATGGCATGGTAATACCACTCTTGCCGAATGGGAACCTCCGCCGCTCCCACCACCTCCAACACTTTCATTGAATTCTATTATTCCTCAGCAAGAAACCTCGACTTCAGGCTGGGAACCCTCTGATGAAATTCCAGATCAAGTGGAAGATGAAGATGAAGATCAAACAGAAATGGGGGATGTGATAGATGCTTGGGCAGATAAAAAACAACGAGGAGCTCACCAAGTTGTGAGTTCATATATCTTCACAGTCCTCATTGGATGATCTGACTGATGTTCGAAATTATGGATGTGCAACTAAATTTTAGTCATCTGAAACTGTGGCCAAGTTTCAAGTAGATACTCGAAAATGGGCCACAGAACAATACCCGATACAGGAAGAAAACTTCCTTCCACCGGGTAAGGCAGCCATGACTTTGGATCTTAGTGCGGCGATGGTTCAGGGGGGTGAACTGTCAGTGGAGTGTGTATTTTGGAGCTCTTCAAAAAATAGTTACTTCAAAGATTTGAGACACTGACAGTTTTTTTTCTCGTTGATCAAAAGTGCTGAAATTGTTGCAGATCTCTCGAAGCCTCCACTTCCTGAGACATCAGAGATTAGTACTCAAAACCTTTTTCAAAACTCGGCGATCTCAAATGCATTTCAATCAGCTATAACTCAAACAGCTTCTTCAGCAGCAAGTGTACTCAAATCTGCTAGTCGTCCTCGTCGACTGTTCACAGGTGGGAGTCTTACTAATTTCAACAAGAACTCGACATCCGAGGGTGGACAAGCATCCGCTTCAGAAAATGATGATGCCACTTGGAATAACTTCTCTGCGCTCGAAGTACCGCATCATCCTCACGACCAAAGAACAGATGCCTTTGGACTACACGATGCCAAGCAGTCTGCTCAATCACAAAACAAACCTGCTGGGTTTTTCAGCCGATGGACTGGTCAAGCACCACCAGTCACCAACACTCCCGCCACGTTATTAACCAAGAAAGCCGACAACGCACTTATCGATAATATTTCCCCTCTCCCCGATAGCAATCGTAATTCTTTGTCCTCTTCACACCAGCCATCGGTTGTTATGAGCACTACCAAACTTTCCGACGCTGCCTTACCATCCCCAAGCTCAGCTTCGATGCAAGAGGCTTCTTCATCACGCCTCTCGCGGTTGTTCGGTCGATTTGGATCGCGTCCGAAAGACAGCCCTACATCTGATTCAAGTGGTGCTTTATCAGCTGTCACCGAACTTAACGATCGTGATGTTGCTTTCTTGGACTCTGTGAAAACAGTTCCTTTGGAGACTAAGCCAGCTCTTTATGATGCATTCGACGATCTTCAGATCGGGAATCCGGATAAGACTCGGGATGTCAAAAATTCAAGAACAAGTATGAGTGGCGTACCAACAATTAGCTCCGTTAAACCGAAGATGAAAACGTCCTATTCGGACGGTCAAGAAGACTTACTGGACTTTCTAGCGGAAGGCGCATCTACAAAGAAGTCCCCTAATCTACCCCAAGTTTCCAAATTTTCTTCAAACTCTATCACGTCTTCCTTTGTGAAAGGAAACGATCAAGAGGTAGATCCGTTCGATGTTTTTAACACAGCCCCGATATTAAATTCTGCTTCAGGCAAGTCTTCGCGGCCCAATGGCTTTGGACAATTTCAGGGACAACACTCGAGCTTTCATGTCTCAGCCTCATCATCAGTCAAACCTGGGTCACATACCCAATCCTTTTCAAGCACTTCAAAGGCACCTCCTCAAAGTGTTACAAGATATGATGATATCGATGATCTATTCTCAGAATTTGAAAGCCCCAAAGCTACTCAATCACGTCGTCAATCTTCATTAACTATGGTACCTAAATCCCATACATCCACTCCATCCTGGAGTACTCAGTCTGATCAGACTATTACTACCTCTTACCTATCTCAATCCAAAATCGTTCGACCTAATGCACGTACTCCTACTCCAATACTCCATCTTACATCAAATGCCACAAATTCAAATTTACCTGTACCAATTTTAAAACCGCCTCCATCTGGATCATCTCCGATTCCTTTGATCGCTCCGCCTTCTTCGAACTTTGACATCTTATCACCACCACCTCCTCCTCCATCGAACCTTAGCGTCTTATCGCCACCACCTTTATCAAACCTTAGTGTCTCATCGCTACCACCGCCACCTTCGTCATCATCTACCAAACCATTGATGTCTTCATCCTTTGTTTCAAAGCCATCTGAGACTATCAATCATCAGACTATACAACAACCTGGCGGACTATCTAAGCAAGATTTAAGTTTCTTTGATTCATTGTTGTAATTTTTTCCTTTTTTTCTGTGATTATAAAAGTTGAAGTGAAGTTTGAGTCTTAGTAATTGAGTAGGAGAATTTAATGAGTTTATTTTTTGTCCATTGAAGTTAAGCTTAGATGTGTAAAGATGTCAATCAAGATAGTTAGATTATATATATATATATATATAGTAAACCAACTTGTAATGTTTGGATTGGTTGAATTAGTTCAAATAGAATATAAAACACATGCAAAATCTTAATCTTGGGATTCTTAAGGGAATATTTGGTTCCAAGAAATCTTTTGGAATGAAGTAAAGATGACAAAACAGGTAACTCAGACCTGGAAGCAAAATTGACAAAACCCCTCACTGTTTGTGAGGGAAGGAAAGCCTTGTGAGGAGCAAGGAGGACTCAGACAAGTTTGATATCCAAACAGCTTCACACAAGCCCCACCAACCACACATGTCCATTGTCCTTTGCAGTTTGAGGGTTTGTAACTAGTTGTTGTTGAATTTATAATATTTTGTTATTATAGTTTCAATTATAGACTACTTCCAATGAGGATGGAGATTAGGAAGGAATAAGAGGAGAGAGATAAGCAACTGATCACTACTAGCATAAAGTATTCCATAGCATTCAGAGCCACAAAGAATTGAAAATACATCATATCTGCATCATATCTGCATTTTTCTGTATTGAATCTGCAGCTTGGGTCCTTTGTTGCTCTAAATGCAATCTTTTTTCCAATGTGAAAATTACTTTATGATGGTAGCAACAAAGAGTCTTCTGGGACAAATCCTAGCCGACTACAGTTAGTTGACTCTTAGAGAAGAGAATTAAGGGATTATATTTATTATCATAGGGGTAAGACCCTAATCCTTGAGCTGCACATATGCCTAGTATGTGGGAGTATGTGGGCTGTTTGTTGAGTAAACAATCAACATTCTGCTTCTCAAAGAGTTGCAAAGAACTATCTACAATCACTCTCAATGAGATATGGTAACTTAGGCCAGTCTCAAATTATGATAGATGTAACAACTCATATTTCAAGTGAATTTATTCATGGCCATCATGCTCTGGTGGATGTACTGTCAGCCCCAAAAAGTTGTAATACTTCTCTAAATAAGGTGCACTCAAAATCCATGCTGCTGCTGCTGCTTTAGGCCACTTAATCACCCCTGAACCTCTTTGGAGACAGTTTTTACTTTTCTCATCCATCAAAGACTTCATAAGGGTTACCTCTGAACCTGGAATTCCAAAGTAAGTGGCAACAATGACTTCTGAATAGCTAAGATTTTGTTCTTGTATAGATCCATGTGAGTTGAAATCAGCTGGAAACCATTGTCTATATGCTAAGATCTTAAATCTGTTCAACTTTGTCAATATTTTTAGACGGCTCTGTATGAAATTTTCCAGTTCTTCATTCTGCCCAATATACATTCTTGTAGGTGAATTGATCCAAGACAATTCTTCAAGAGTGTAGACATTAGGTCTTACAGTGAATAATCCAATAAGAAGTTCAAAGAAATCATCAGATTTCTTGTGGAGAATCTTTCTATTTAGATTTTCCCAATCAATCTCAGGTGATAAGAAATCAAGAGTATATAATAAGTTGAGAAGAATGGGAATTGAAATCCCAAGTTGTGATAATTTTTTTGGATCCTTCTCCTCAAGCCATTTTTTATATCTTTTCAGTTTTGGGTTCTGCATGGTATAAATAGTTGCACATCTCTTATCTCTTTCAATTTTATCCATTGAGGAGTCTAGTTCATTTTGTTGGACTTCATTAAGCTTTGCCAACCTTTCTAGGAGGCTATCCCAATGGCTTGGTTTTGTTTCCAAAAATGTTGGCCATCGATCATTTACTTTTAAAAGTTGAGCTACCATTGATACCTCCTTGCTGACTGAATCTCTTCTACTGTTCCATTTCAATATCAAATTTTCTTGTATCAACTGTTTTTTGATAAATTGTAATCTTCTGAAAGATTCCCTAGTGTCTGGACACTGGAATGCTTCAACCATATTTAGTTGCATATCATCAATGATGGCATCCAATTCCATGTTACCAACAGGGTAAAGTTCTTGAGCATAGTACTCATTATCTATTAGCGTTATCACAAATTTGTCTTTGTTGTGTTTTTGGAAAGAATCCTCTATGAAAGTCCGCAACAATATCTTTTTCTTCTCAGAAAGACCTACTCTTTTGGGCAGAGCAGATATGGCAAGCTGGTAACTGGATGGTTTTGATTGCTCAATTGAGCTGGATTCATGTGAAAGTGGTATAATGTTATGCTTAGAGATTCTTGTTTGTTTCTTTTTGTTGTTTTTCTTTCTTTTGACTTTGAAAACTTCATGGGTAGTGATATCCTCATGGTCATTACTCTCAGGTGGTTTGGATAAGCTAATTTCTGTTGGTTTGAGTTGAGAAGAGGATGAACTTAAATTCAAGTTGTTGATCTCTGGAGGGAAAGTCTCCAGATGTTCTTGACCTTCCTTCAAAACTGATGTTCCTGATTTTGGGCCAAGAATAATGTTTCCTTGTATTCCTGCATTTGCTATCATCTTATCATTATCTTTGATCTGGTGACTTGAGACATGCAATGGCTTCCCATTGGGTATCTCTGGTGAATTAAATTCAACATTCCTAAACTTCTTCCCTTTCCTCTTGTTCTTTTTCTTACAAACTATTCTCCACTCATCAGTATTCTTGCTTACTAGAATTCCTTTGTTTTCATCATTTTCAATTTCTTCCAAATGTTTACCTCTTGAGTCATTTTCTTTGGTATCAGGGCTGGTTTCTTTCAAAGTCACTGATGCAATCTCTCCTCTTTCTTTGATGCCTTGAGTATAGCTGTGAGCATTGGTTGTAAATGAATCATATTAGCAAAGGGGTTAGAAGCTTCCTTTGATAGAAGGAAAACAAACTCTTTGTTGTCCACATCAACAATAATTGGATTAGCAGATGGTGTCACATCCTGATTTTTGCATTTGAAGCTTGTTAGTTTTGGTCCTGGGTTTCTTTCAGCCTGTGATTCAGGGGGGCTTGAAATTACTGGAATTCTATGGTTGATTTCCTCTACATTATCTGTTCTCAAATTGTTTTTCAAAATAAGTCTTTTTCTCCATTCATCATGTCCAGTCTGAGTATTCCTAAGATTAGAGACTGAAGGTCCTGAAATCTTATCTCCATGATTGATAGAAGAAGTACATCTATTTTCCACTTGTTTCATGGTCATTAGTACAGAATTACCTGCTTGGTGGAAGTCTGAAATTCTGTTAAAATGGACTCAATCAACAGATGTTTATCCTGGCATTCAGGACAAGTTCCTCTTACTTTGCCTTATTGGAATATGTGTATTCTCGAGTTGGGTCACCTTCTTCTGATATACCATATCTCATCTTTTCCGAATTGACTTTGGGAAGGTATGGGGCGCCCAAGCTTGAGTGACCTGCCTGGGCCCTGTAGCAACACCAAATTTGCATGAATTGTCACCAAAAGGATTTGATAGGTGGCATTTATTTTGGATATATCCAGAAGTCACCTACCCATCTTTGGGAGAGGATTGAGAGGTCCCAATTGAAAAATTGACTCCATGGTCCATTGGTTTTTCACTTATCTTCCCTGTTTGTAATTTGGCCTGGCATTCACTGTGTGTTGAAGTCCTATCAAACAGGGAGGAAGCCTATCAATACAAAAGCTTCCACAGATTTTGTTCAATAGGTTGATGCTTCATATGTTCTCACTCACATTTCCATTGAATTATAATTTTTGCTACTACCACGGGCTTCAGGTCTGGTATTGTGAACTTTAGACATACTTCTACTTGAGGTGTCATAATGCGAGTAGCCAATGTGATCTGGGACTGGTTGTATATCATAAAATAATGAGAGATCCGGTATGTTGTGAATAATGGTATTTCCACTAGATGCCCATCTTTGTGCATGTTCTTCATTTTCAAAAAGTGGAACAAAGCTTATAGGAATCAACAGATCAGGAGGTGGTAGATAATTAAAATCTTCTCCAGTGTGGGAGTAGCTCCCTGAGTTCAAGAATCCTGAATGAATCCTTGTAGGTACATTATAAATCATACCTGCTGGTATTTCCTCTGTATTGGGGGCTATCCTACTCAATACTTCATTGCAGATGAACAATTGAATCAAAAACTGCCACATTTTGTGTGAATATGCCCCAAGATTCAGGAACCAAAGAATTTTGTTGGAAATGATGGGCAGAAACTTGAAAGTGTTGAAATATGTGTGGCAGGTACTGGATTTAAGACTAATTACAAATGGAGAAACCTGGTTAAGTGGGTGTTTCACTTTGTATGAATGGGAGACATGTGATGATTAATCTTCCATTGCTCAGGGGACTCATACATGCATCAAGTAAATCAAACCATTCTGGGATATACCCAACCCTTTTCCACAAGTATGCCTACAATCAGCTGAGCTTTGGTTATCATGAACATCATAACCAGTCTCACTAGTAAAGGTTCATCTTCTGACCACCTTCAAAGATTCCTACAAGTTTTGAATTCTGACCAAGTTTTGAGACATCTACCAAACATATCATGCAGATCTAACACTTCAAATGCCTCAATACATATTCACAATCAACTTTTGGATGGAAACAAAGCCTTCAAAGTTCACAGCCCCCTTTTTGGAATAGGTTGAAGTCACTTTAAAAGAAACAGGTATTGACACATGCGCCCCTGCGCTGTGTGCACCCTTGAATCCCGTCATTATGTACACCACAGGGCCGGCCAGCATGCAAAGATCAGTTGAAATTGGCCTCTGCCAATAAATCCTAGGCTCTACACACTATGCCACATCTACCAGGCTACACATGAAAGCCAGTGTGATCATCACCCAGCATGGCCATGTGACCACAAGGTGATGGCTAACCTGGTCATGAGATGAGTAAATCAAGTACAGGCAAAAAAAATGTCCCACAAAATGTCCAAAAACAAGACCCAGCGTGACTTGACTACGTGACCTGCTGCTATGGAGCAGGAATGCAGGCAGCCACTCTGAACCACTGAGCTATATAGACCTGTACTGTGGGCTTGGCGCTTAGACAACTATAGCTTGCATACAGCTACTTTGCACTACATCAGGCTATGCAATATGTACATACTTGCTCATTGGTGTGTGATGGTCATATCATCCTTGCAAAACATTCTATACATATGATTGGAATAAAGCACCATAAACTCTTGATATTGTTTTCTGAATATCATAAGATGATTTATATCATTTGAGAACAAACATTGATACAACAATTATGTCAAATATTTCTTCATTATATGATCTCTCCCTTTTCCTTCCTCAATTACGGTACTCAAAGTCAAAAGGTAGAATCTACCTTTTTGGAAAACCTAACTTTTTTTAAAAAGAAACTTGGCCCCGACCAGAAAAAATGAGATTTCCCGTTTTCCACTGCCAATCACCTACTTTCACCTTTGTACATACATCACTACAAGACAAAGGTTGTGGGGTGAAATTAAGGACCAATGAGACCTTAACTGAGGCTTGAAACAAATCCAAGGACAGAGGTAATTGGACACTGACACACAGCATGATTATAGAAAGTGCTAAGTGCATAAGTAGGCACGGGGTCCTCAAACCCTAGAAGTTTTGTAGTTTTTATTCTCCACCAAAAAAATCTAGGTTAAAACAAAGTCAGAATCTACCTTTTGACTTTGAGTACCGCTAATCTCTTGTTGGTTATTTTGGTCACGTAAAATCCCACCAAGAATTTGTTCAAAAGGCTTGGTAGTCTGTTGTAAGAAAACAAACACAAGAAGTTGAATTAGACCTGGATGACAGGGCGGTCTCAGACAAACCTGATGTGCCTGGTGATTGGCTGGTAAACTACACTACACCAATGTGCTCACTTTTCTCATGTCGTGGCTAGGTGACAAGCATGTGAGGGAGGCCAAGCGGCCCTCACCCAGACCATCACCTAAAAAGGTCTTTAAATTTCACAACCCCACCACATGATGCCACTATGCCTTATTTCAGGTGACCTCAGTTAAAAGTCGCCCCGTGGTGTAAGAGGTCTCAGAATACATAGACAAGCTGAGCTAAGCTTGAGGCTTATTGATCTGATTTGAATTTACAGATTTTGGATCTGAGGAATAGCATCTCCCTATATTAGTACAACCATCCAGCATTTACAACTTCAAGTACTCAGCATCTACAATCAGAACATACAACTCAGCATTTACACCCAAAAGATCTGTGCCAGTATGAAGTTGAAAGAGATTGTAAAATAAGATGAAGTAAGGTATAATCCAAGTTCTCCGCATGAAGGATCTTTCAATTTACAAGGGCTCTCTAGGACCTATTGAAGACATCTTTCACAACAATTATCTTTGCGTTATATATCAAATGAAATTCTCAACACTCCAGGATTCTGATCAATTGAACCATGTTTCATTCAAACTCTGGAGTTTGAAAAGTCGGCCATAATTCGTATTCCTAAGCGCGTTCAAAAACAAATACGAATCGATTCCTCCAAACTAACCAAAACTCAAGAATGTGGTATATGCACCAAGGTCGAAGAGATAAGAGATAAAAAGGGTAGATAGGATTGAATCGCCCATTTCTTATTAAAAAGACAGAGGTATACAATATCCTTTCTTTTCCTACAAGGGTATTGAATTGAATCTAATAACAAGTCACAAGCTCAATTCAGAAGATAATTTTTCTACGCTTATTGGAATGAAGTAAGGATATCAAAAGGTAAAGAGAAGAGTAGATGTTTTTTGTTTCAAGATTTGGATTCATAAGCTGCTGAATGAATCTTGACACTCCTACCACTTGGATCTGAATCACATCCCCAATCAGCTCTAGGGATCCATCTAACTGCAGTCTTTGCCGCAGCTACACTAGGAAAGTGTTCTGTAAGATAAGATAGAACGAGTCAATCAATCCAGAATCCAATCAAAACCCCAAAAATGTTTTCCACAAAAGAGGAAAAAACACTGACTTTCAAAGATGACTCTGATCAAATAAGCTTCTTTGGTTTCAGGAGTATCGACAGACCAACGTTGAGAAGCTTGAGAAAGTTGATCATCCTTGATGGATTGTTCTGCATGAGCTTTTAATCCGTCGATCCATGAATATCCTACTCCATCTGAGAATTGTTCTTTTTGACGCCATAAGATTTCATCAGGTAAGAAAGCTTTTTCACCTGGATTAGAATCAAAAGCTTTACGTAAAATATACTAGAAATAGATAAATGAGAATAATAATTGAATCAGTTATTCAAGAAGAAAAGATAATTCTGAATTGAGAGAGTTTGAGTAGTACCTTTTCCATGATTGGTCTTCCATCACTATCAAAGGTTTGATTAGCACCTTTTCCAAACTGTTTATCCTCAGGTCTAACATTAAGACATAACTCCAAGAATTCTTTATCCAAGAATGGAACTCTAGCTTCAAGTCCCCAAGCCATAGTCGACTTATTAGCACGTAAACAATCAGAAGTGTGCAAGTTCTTCACTCGTTTGATAGTTTCTTGATAAAAACTTAATGGATCAGGTGCTTGACTAAAGTAAAGATATCCTCCAAAGATCTCATCTGATCCTTCACCAGATAAAACCATTTTGACTCCCATTGACTTAATTTTTCTTGATAATAGATACATTGGGGTTGAAGCTCTTACAGTGGTGACATCATAAGTTTCTAAATGATAAATTACTTCTGAGATCGCGTCTAGTCCTTCTTGAACTGTAAATGTAAACTCATGATGTTTCGTGTTTAAAAATTTCGCTACTGTTCGGGCCGCAATCAAATCAGGAGCGTTCGCTAACCCAATTGAGAAAGAATGTAATTGTGGCCAAGCAGTGAGGTTAGATTCAGATCTTAAAGATGCCGTATCTGTAACACCTGGCATTGAGCTTGTCACCGATTCTTGAGATTCATTGGTAAGATTATAAATGCTACTAGGTTGTGACTTGAGAGAAGCAGGATAAGACTTGAGAGAAGCAGGTTGAGGCTTGGTAAAAGTAGAGACAACAGGACTGTTGGGACCGGTTTCGTAAGCTGAGGCGAATTGTGATTGAGCTTTATTGACTTTTCGAATTTCTTGAGCCGCAATAGCCGCGATCAAACTACTATCTAATCCTCCACTAAGTAACACACCAAAAGGTACTTCACTCATTAAACGTTTCTTAACCGAGTGTTCAAGAACTGATCGGATTCGTGATAAGTTGACAGGTTGAGTAGCACTTAAAAGACTTGAATCTAAATCTCCATTTAACCAACTAGGTTGATAATAACGAACTAATTTATCTGATGAAGTTAATGCAGAATCATAAAAATGCCCAGGTGGAAATGCGCTTAATTGATCACAATGTTCATGAATCGCTTTGAGTTCGGAAGCTATATAAATCGTCTCTGGTTGTTTACTGTGAGTACCATAATATAATGTGGTGATGCCGATTGGATCACGAGCTACAATTAATCTTGCTGGTTCTTTAGTAGTATCCAGTAAAATGAACGAGAACATTCCATCTAACATATTGCATAAATCGGTACCATATTCGTTATACTGATATAATCCAAACCCATGAGTCAGACAAACACCACATGAATAATTGGGAGAAAAGGTAAAAATGTTGATGATAACGCAATTCAACGCGTTTTTGAACATGAAAGAGAGATAACGTACCAGATGTAAAATGATCTCGCAATCTGATTTAGGTTTTGTCTTTAAAGGTGTCTTTAATTTCTTACTCAGTGCTTTATGATTATAGATCTCGCCATTGACACATAATGCTATTTTTCCATCTTCGCTAACCAAAGGTTGTTCACCCGTTTCTAAGAGAATTTGAAAAGGAAACCAAAGACGATTAGTTTGCAATATATATATATATGTAAGATGATTGGAATTGAATTTGTATTTTACCTATTCCAACAATTGCTAATCTTTCATGAACCAAAACAGATTGATTACCAATAAAACAACCAGACCAATCTGGACCACGATGTCTTAATTTTTTAGATAATTCTAATGCTTTGTATCTGAAATGTTTAATATCTCCTGGATAATTATGAACACCAAAGATTCCACCTGTTACAAGATGATTTTATCAGCCTAAAGGTCTAATATATAAAAAGTTTAAGATGAGGGGAACTAACACATTTTGTTTTTGAGGTTCTGGTTAGTTAGTTAGTTAGTTAGTTGATAGTTGATTGGTTTATATATCTTGAATGAATGAATGAAAATGATTAATTTCTATGTAAATCAAATGGCGTGGCAAACATTTCAAGCTTGGCAAATGAATTTTTCAATTACAATGTGTAAAAATCAGGACAACGTAGTTAAGTTATGTAAAGTAAACTACATTATGTACATATAAATATATGTGATTACATATGTATCAAATTAGGTTTCAGCTTGAAATTCATTAAATCGATCAAAATACATTTCTCCACCAATCAACTCTTTGTACCAGTCACTCACTTCAACACCACACTCGTCACAATTCAAATCAAAAGAAAGATAAGAAAGACCCATTCAAATACAAATCAGCAGAAACTAGTTCCATCAAACTATCATCAGTTTTAATACCAAGAAAATCTCATTCAAAATGCCATCGTACGTAATCATGTTTTTCAAAGTTTTGAACTCAAAGATATATATTCTGATGTTCCATTGAATCGTCAGTGAATTTGAAGATGTTTTAACAAATCAACCGATTGTAATCGATAATGTCAGTTTTAAGATTTAGAGATAAGAGATAACCCACTTGATTGAAATTTGCTTGGGATCACCACTACAGGGATCTGGTACAATCAAAGCAGGTTTCGCAGGTCAAGACCATCCCAAATGTTTCTTTCCATCCTAGTAAGCCTTCAAACCCCTTCAAACCAGATCAATCAATCAATTAGTCAATTGATCGATCAAATGTGGGTGTTTTGGTTTTGATGATTTGATTGGTTTTGTATGTGGGGATTTTATGGGAAGAAAAGTGTAGGACGTCCAAAACATGTAAGAGTCATGGCAGGTTCGATAGAAGGTGAAATGTTCATAGGTAAAAAAGCTCAAGAATTAAAAGGGTTACTGAAGATTAATTATCCTATTGAACATGGAATTGTAAATGATTGGGATGATATGGAAAGGATTTGGAGTTATGTTTATCAATCTGAATTAGAAACTGCATCTGAAGAAGTCAGTAAATTTGGTTTTCTTTTACGTTTGCTTTGGTACAATATACCATACTGATCACTCCTTGTTTGTTTGTTTTTATCTTGTGATTTCTCTTTTAGCATCCCGTCTTACTTACTGAAGCTCCACTTAATCCTTCACATAATCGAGACCAAGCAGCGCAAATCTTTTTCGAAACTTTCAACGTACCTGCACTTTTCACTTCAGTACAAGCTGTACTCTCACTGTAAATTCTCACTTTCAATCTTTCTGTATCTTTCAATTTTGAAGAAAAAGGCCACTGATCTATGAATTCATCTTTCCTTTTCCTGTTAACACATATAGATATGCATCAGGAAGGACGACAGGAATCGTCTTAGATTCAGGTGATGGTGTCACTCATTCAGTACCAGTCTATGAAGGTTTCTCAATCCCACATTCAATTAGAAGGATCGATTTAGCTGGTCGTGATATCACAAATCAACTTCAACTCCTATTACGTAAGGCAGGATACAATTTTTTGACTAGTTCTGAAAAAGAGATTGTGAGGATCATGAAGGAAAAGACGTGTTATGTGGCCCTGAATCCGATCAAAGAAGAAAAAGATCATCATCATGTGGTTGGGA
The DNA here is from genome assembly GCA_022264835.1 of Melampsora americana. Lineage (NCBI taxonomy): Eukaryota > Fungi > Basidiomycota > Pucciniomycetes > Pucciniales > Melampsoraceae > Melampsora > Melampsora americana. The sequence goes on along the minus strand of JAIFHY010000042.1, from coordinate 523,561 downwards.
CGGGTGGAGGTGGAGGTGGCGCTGGGGGTGGCGGGGGCGGAGCTGGTGGAGCTGGTGGGGGTGGAGCTGGTGGGATTGGGGCGAGTGGTGGTGGTGGAGCTGGTGGGGGCGGGGGAACCGGTGGTAGTGGTGGTGCAGGATTAGGTAGAGGAGAAGATTTCAAACTACCAGACGGGAGTGTAGTACGCGTAAGTTTACTCCAAGTGTCTTGATAATCGTCTATCTCGAACGTATCATCTGACTTAAGAGTGTTTTCTTATTGTGAAATTAGCTTGGACCAGAAAGGTTTAGATCAACGGAAATTTTATTTAATCCAGAATTGATTGGAGAAGAATATATGGGAATTCATCAAGTAGTAGTCGACTCGATTAATCGAACCGATTTAGATTTAAGAAAACATTTGTTTCATAATATCATTTTAAGTGGTGGGACCACTCTTTGTAAAGGATTTGGTGATAGATTATTATTTGAAATTAAAAAATTGGCTATGAAAGATGTTAAAGTAAGCATTACGCTTTGGGTTTCGTTTTTCTTTTTGTTTTGAACGATGGAGTTTTAAAATTTTGGGGACTGATCCTATATGGTCTTTTATGGTCTAGATTAAAATTTATGCTCCTCCTGAAAGGAAATATTCGACTTGGATTGGTGGTAGTATCTTGGCTGGTTTAAATACTTTTAAAAAGGTAAACTGATTTTCCTGAAATGAAAAATTCCTTGATTTATAAATGTTGATGTTCCTGTTGTTTGATTGGGATTTTGATTAGATGTGGGTCTCAGCAGAAGAATATCAAGAAGATCCAGATATTAGTTAGTAGGTTGTTGTTTTCGTCTTAGATTCAATGAACAACAAAACTGATCGATTGTCTTTTTCTTTTTTCAAATTTGATCTTTGATATCAAAAAACAAACTTGATCGATTATTTAAGTTCATCGCAAATCTTTTTAAGTTTTTTATTAATTTTCCATTTTGAATGGATTTTGCTATTGGTGTTGGTTTTGGTTTGGATGATGTGTAAGAGGAGAATGATTGTAATAAAGTATGAAAAGATTGATCTTGATTGGATTTGGATTAATAAGAGTATGATGAGTGAGGAACTTGATTTGATCAAGTTTTGAGTGAGATGGATCTGCAGACTTGAGTTTATTTTTTAGATGGTAAGAAGATTTGTTGTATATCGTGAGTGACTTTAACTGGCCTGAGTCATAAGTCACAGGTTGTGATTATGACTAAAAGGTCGAGTAAAGTAATATTTACACCTGGTTTTAAGAAATATGAAGATCTTGACAAGTTTTGAAGAGGCTAGATATGGACACCCCATAAGGTCGTATTTGGTTGCAATGGTTCAAACGAGCTGATTTGGATGTTTAGCGCGCCATATGCTGCCCGCACAGAAAGCAATATGGACTCGTACATTTCCCAAATTTCTTACATCCTTTTCTTTGACTCGAGATGATCCTGACTGTCGCGTCTGGTACTCCGGCCCAAGGCCCTAGATCTGGGCCGTGTTGATTCTGAGAGAACCATAGGCGACCCATGTTCTTTTGTTGGACTGAATCCAAACAAACAATCAATCTTATTATAAGATGAAAGAAAGGAAAAACTCCGGATGTCAGGTCTCAGGATGCCATGTTGCCGTTGCTGTTCAACCTGCAAGTCTTCTGAATGTATGTCCTACAAACAACGATTTTGCGAACGAGGCTGTTCAACTCTTCTGAGTCGAAAAATTCACACAAATACGATGAATTCCAAATTGCCGAATAGCACCCTGATTGAAGTATAATTTTAAAAATTGTATTTAAGGAAATTGACTTCAAGGTTGAAGTTACAAAAAAACTTTAACCAGACTCTTTCCTTGTTTAATAACTTTCACTTTCACTCTGTGTTATAATTACACCCTGAGATAATATATTTCATTTAGATTTAGTATTAATTCCTTTTTCTATACCTTATATCCACATAATTTCGTTACCATTAATTCCTAATTGTTTATCTCATCAAAACTTTTGATAGTATCTTCAAAAATAATCAGTTAATATCAGATCTTTGCTTCAATTTTTATCAAAAAGCTTTTAGTTTTTTCCCCAACTCTTGTGACAAGACATTTCTTCTACCCTCTAATATTTTGATACAAACAGTTCAAAGCGATTTTTTGTTCCATCACTCAAACAACCTGTGATCAATCCGCTTTACTCCGTTCTTCTTATGTTTGTCATTCTACCTTTCCAGCATCTCGGCCGCTACTATTTCACATCTTTCAGATCAGAGACCTTCGACCTCGGATGTTGGGCGGTGGGACGGGTGGCGCCACTCCCCCTAAGAAGGCTCCAGGTGGTGGTGCTCCTCCTAGGGGCCGTGGTCCTCCTGGTGGCGGTGGTAGATCTTCTGATGGTAGTGGTGCCACTGGAGGGAACGGCGAGGTGAGAGGTGGAGAGTGCGGAAAGCATGCGATCGTCAGTTTGATTGTCGATTTTCACTTCGAGGTCTCGTCCAAACCATTAATCACTTTTCGAAATCTTACCAAACCACAGCGCCAGAGGAACAGGCGAAAAGCAAAAGAATCCTACGGGATATACTGGCTTTATCAAAGGTCTCATGAAGCAAGTACCAGGTGGGGCAAATTATGAAGTTGTCTATCCAGCTACAACAGATTGGTTGAACGGCCCAAAGCAAGGTGCAACTGATGCAATGAAATATATCACGACACAGAAGGGTAAATGCCCTTCACAAAAGCTAGTTTTGCTAGGATACTCAGAGGGTGCGATGGTAGTAGTTCACTTATTGGCTAAGCAAGGCTTTCCAGCAGAGTCAGTATCTTCGATAATCATGTATGGTAACCCTTATTGGAAAGCATGAAAAGCTTGGAATTTTGGAACGGTGGTGAGTAATTCAATGTTGGCAAAGGATACTAAGAGATTGATCCTGATTAATCCTTCATTTATTAGAAATCTGGAAAAGGTATGGCTTTGGCTACTGGAATTAAGCTTCCTCCTTATTTTGGACCAAAGACGCAAGATATCTGCTTGAATGGTGATATCATCCGCACAGGTTCTGGTGGGATGGGACCACATCTCAAATATTCTGGAACACAGTATGAGAAAGATGCGGTCACATTCTCTGCCAAAATGCTCAGTGGAGAAGCTCCTCCGGCAGCTCATGCATCGGACGGTGGAGGTGCTGCCACGAGTAAAGGCCCTGCTGGCGGAATGAAGTTGGGGGGCATGAGGCGGCGAGACACCAGGAATCACAAATGATTGCGATGACCATCTACCTCTCAAGTAATTGCCTTTCAACGCCCAGTTTCAGTGTCATTATGCATTCATCTTCCTTTCTGTTTCCTTTGATTTGGAATTCGTGCTTGAATATTTATGCAGTTTGACATCAAAGCATTTTCATTACGCGTGCATTCTACCTTTGCTACTATTCTATTTTCCTAACTCAACTTAGTCATCATTCTAGGTCAGACCATTGAGAGAAAGAAGTACATATATAATCTTTTAGCGCAGTCCCGATAAAGGGGCAATAATATGAATGAGTCCCAATTTGAAGCTCGAAAGGATTTGTATGTTTGGCTCAAGAGCTACAAATTGAACTCATCAGTTATTTTCTCTTTTCAATATGATTGGCATCATCGGTCATGGATTATGAGCATTCGAAGTTTCGTGAGAGTGATGTTTGAGGATGTTTGTGAATCACTTTCGGTTATGGGATCGGTCAGGTTGAGTTCTTGGCTATAAGAGCATCACTTTCGTATGCGCCTGAATTTCTGTAGGGCAAAAATGATAAAAACCTAAAAGCGCTAGTGTAAGTTGAGAGCTTTTGTTGGAATTAAATCAACAACAAAAGCACAAATACACACCTAAAAGCGCTAGTGTAAGTTGAGAGCTTTTGTTGGAATTAAATCAACAACAAAAGCACAAATACACACCTGACAATGTGAAGTTTGATGGAAAGGTTGAGGAAGGAGATGAAATAAAAAGAAAATAGCGAGAATGAATGAGTGAGTATTTCATAGCAAACATAAAGAAAAGAGGAATTAATAGAAATAACAAAAGCAGACCTAAAAGCGCTAGTGTAAGTTGAGAGCTTTTGTTGGAATTAAATCAACAACAAAAGCACAAATACACACCTGACAATGTGAAGTTTGATGGAAAGGTTGAGGAAGGAGATGAAATAAAAAGAAAATAGCGAGAATGAATGAGTGAGAAAAAGAATTATAGGGCTACAATAATAAGCTATTTATATAAAAGATCTTATGCGGGCCTACAAAGAAGTCTCACAGTTCTCGCCACAAAATTCAGTCTCCTAGCCTCTTTCATTATCCATCTCTACCATCATGCCATTGAGTGTGTATTTACTATGCCACTTTTACTGGTCTGTAATCAAATGTGAGCTGATTTGGTTATCATCAAGATAGGAAATATGGGTTTAGCGTAACGAGAGAAAAAGTTAATCTGGTTAAGATTAAAATCATAAGTCCTAGTCCAGATTAATTACGAAACCCCCCCTCGTTAGCTAAACCAATATCTTCAATCAATCCAAGATCACGGCGAAATTGTTGCAGTTTTGCTTTATCAAGAGACTTAGTAAGTATGTCAGCAATCATATCATTGGTTGAGCAAAATTTTATATCTATACTTTTGTCTTGAATCTTCTCTCGAATCCAGTGAAAGTGTATCTCAATATGCTTAGTACGACCATGAAAAACAGGATTACGAGAGAGTGCAATAGACCCCTGATTGTCACCAAAAAGTGTAGTTGAGATTAGCTGATCATAACCAAAATCGGACATAAGCCTCCTAATCCACATTCCTTCTTGTCCAGCATCAAGGAAACCTTTATACTCTGCTTCAGTAGAGGAAAGAGCTACAGTAGGTTGCTTCTTGCATCTCCAGCTAACAGCACCTCCATTAAAAATAAAAGTATATCCAGAAGTGGATCGCCGAGAAATCGTACAACCAGCCCAATTAGAATCTGAAAAGGCCACAGGAGGCCCATTAAGGTCGGGCTGAAATTTGAGGAGGGTCTCATTGACCGGTTGTACTCCATAAGTAAGACAGAGCGTACTGGTTCCTCGTAGATATCGAAGGACACGTTTGAAATGTCCCCAATGTGCCATAGTTGGCTTTTCGAGAAATTGAGACAATAAACTAACTGGATGAGATAAGTCAGGACGAGTGCCTTGGGAAAGGTAATTGAGAGACCCAATAGCACGCCGATAGTTGAGTCCACTAAGCTTGAATTCATTAACTTCATCTTCAGTTCCAGGCAAGATAGGCAAATTGGATTGAAGTGGAGTTCCTAAATGTTTACAATCTTCCATGCCATATACTTTAAGTAATTCTTCAATATACTTTGATTGACATATAGAAAGAGTTCTCGATTCTCGATTTCTCTTGATTTGCATGCCTAACATATTCTTCACAGGTCCTAAATCTTTAATTCGATAGTCACTCTTCAAAGCATTAAGCACCCAACTAACATCTTTACCAATGATAACAATATCATCCACCCACATGTAGATAAAAATCCTTTCATCCTTTGTACCGCAATAAATAAATAAGCAAGCATCAGCGTCACTAACCACAAATCCATGCTTGTAGTACCAAGCTTTGATTGTAAGATACCAACTGCGAGAAGCCTGCTTCAGACCATACAAAGATCGCAGCAGTTTGAGCCATAGCGAACCACACCGAGATATAAGCGCCGGCAACCAAACACGAAATGGCGAAGACAAGGGAAGCTGCTTGACCCAGTCGACAAAGCCATCAGGTACTTTGATATAAACTGTCTCACCTTCACCAAGTTCTGAATTTAGGAAAGCAGTTACAAAATCGGCTTGATGTATTTCAAGATCTTCAACAGCAGCGTGACCAAAAACAGCACGAAGAGTGGCAAGGCGTCCAGTAGGAGAGAAGGTTTCGTCAAAATCCTTTCCTTCTTCTTGAAGAAACCCACGAGCTACACATCTAGCTTTGAACTTGTTGAGAAAACCGGATTCATCAAATTTCCTGGTATATACAAAGCGAGTGGTAATTGGTTTATGTCCGGAAGGAAGACTATCTACTATCTCAAATACTTGGTTGGCGGCAAAAGAGTCAAATTCTTCAAAGGTTGCCTGCTGCCACTTCAAAGAGTTCCGAGTCAGCAGAGCTTTGTTGTAGGTAGGTGGATTAGGTTCTAAGTCAAGGGTGGATAGATTTGCAGATTCATCAATTGAATTTCCAATAATCGAGATAAGAGCAGTTGCAGTGATTTTAATGTGTTCTTGACGTGTTTCTTCGGCAAGAGCAGGGTGATGGATCCGAGCTCGTATAGGCTCGCGTCCTAAAATTTCTTCTTCGGTAAATGGAACAATAGTAGTAGTTGGATTCTTTGAGAGTTCAAGATATGGAAATTCGGTCTCATTGAACCGCACATCGTGAGAAGTATAAATAGTTCCAGTCGCCGGATCATATAAGCGGTAGTTCTTCATACCTTCAACAAAACCAACAAGAATGAGTTTCTCAGCGCGTGGTCCAAACTTTCCATCCCTTCCATGAGTAAGGTGCCGAAAAGCAGCACAGCCAAAGATTCGAATGTGACCAACCGATGGAATAGATCCGTGTAACGCTTCAAAAGGAGTTATTCCATCACAAGACCTAGAAACAGTACGGTTTTCAAGATAGACAGCCGTGATAACTGCAGCACCCCACATGAAAGCAGGCAGAGAAGCCCGATGCAACATAGTCCTGGCTTTTTCATTTGTTGTCCTATTACCTCGCTCAGAGAAGGGATTTTGCTGAGGAGTATGAGAAGCAGTAATGTCGTGTATAATACCTTCTTGTTTGAGATAATCACTAAAAAGGTGATTGACATACTCGCCTCCACCATCGCTGACTAATTTCTTAACCACACGTCCAGTCATACGTTCTACTTGTGCTTTCCATTCCTTGAACTTGTCTAAAGCCTCATTCTTAAAACGTAATAGGTAAATCCAACGATAAGATGAACATCCATCAGTGATTTTCATGAAGTATTCAAATCCAGAAGGAGTTGGAGGATTGATACGTCCAGATAGGTCAGTGTGAACAACATCAAGAGGATTAGTAGGACGAGGTATTTTGCCAGAAAAAGGAAGACGGGTGGATCTACTAATAGCACAAGAGTCGCAGAATTCTTTATTAGAAATTTTGTCAATACCCTCAGTGTGAGAAGCAGTGGTATTCAAGTATTCGTGATTGATGTGTCCAAGACGGTCATGCCATAAGTTGAAAGAAAAAATAGTTTTATTATTAGGAGGTAATTGAGTAATTGAAATATTTGGAAAAAGTAGTCGATTTTTAACAACACCATCAAAAACAAGTTTATCCCCCCGTACAACTGAAAAAGTATCATGACCATGATAAGAAATTTGAGAGCCTTTTTGCCATAAGAGAGAAAGAGGAATGAGATTATAAGGGAGTACGGGAACATGAAGTGCATTTTCAAATATAACAACACCACCAGCTCCTTGAACAGCAACAACTCCTTTTCCAATAGCCCGAACAGTCCTTCCAACCTCTCCAATGTTGATATTACACACAAATTCCGAATAGCTAGAGAAGGATTCTCTACTAGCAAACATGACATCAGAACAACCTGAATCAAGGAGTGTGGAGATGGGCGTGAGTGAAGTATGAAGTGCAGTAGTTGAAGGCAAGAGAGATAAAGCTGACAAAGGATCTTCGAGATTCATTCCAGTGTACATAGCAGTTGGTTTCGCAATAGGAGTAGAGCTAGCAGGAGCCAAAGGAGCCTCCGACGAAGATGCAGCAACAGAGGCAATAGCTCGTCGCCCACGAGTGTAAACTGGTTTAAGTTCAGGGTGAGCAATCCAGCATCGAGGCTCTAAGTGGCCTGGACGTTTGCAATGAGTGCATACGTGCCCCGGGTTCTTGTTTCCAGCAGAGATTAATGCAGTCGAGGGAGCAGAGTTGTCCATAGTGGCCTGTTGATGAACATCCTGCTCAAGTCTGTTCAAGACAAAGTCAACATCCGTTTCAGAGTCCATAGCATGAGAGATGATCCGGATAAAAGATTCCATAGAACTAGGTAATCTAGCGAGTACTAAAATGACAAGAACCGGTTCTGGAATAGCAAGACCAAGACGGGAGAGTGCGGATAAAGACGACCTGACTTCTTTGCAGAAATCATCACAGGTAGTATATTTGATGTGAAGAAAAGTATGCAAGGTGTATGTTTGGTGAAATACATTATTAGGCATGTATTTTGCCTTGAGATGAGCCCATAGACCAGCTCCAGTTTTTTCAAACCGACTGGCAAACTGAGTAGCAAGAGCTAAATTGTTTTCATCCAGATGTCAAACAATAAAGTTGTAAGCCTTTCGTTCGAGCTTAGCATAATTGACAATATCTTCAGCCGGGGAATCTTGCTTGAGAACAAAAGATCCATCCACTACTCCAAATAGTGATAAGTTGTCCATTTCACTTTCCATCCAAGTCGTCCACACAGCATAGTTAGTGTCAGAGAGTTGCATGCGAATTGCAGCAGGAGCAGCAGATAAAGCGGTCAAAGCAGAAGAAAGAGCCGGATTCATTGGAGGATAAATTGTGGACATGATGGCCTGAGTAAAGTACTGATAATGTTTCGTATGCGCCTGAATTTCTGTAGGGCAAAAATGATAAAAACCTAAAAGCGCTAGTGTAAGTTGAGAGCTTTTGTTGGAATTAAATCAACAACAAAAGCACAAATACACACCTAAAAGCGCTAGTGTAAGTTGAGAGCTTTTGTTGGAATTAAATCAACAACAAAAGCACAAATACACACCTGACAATGTGAAGTTTGATGGAAAGGTTGAGGAAGGAGATGAAATAAAAAGAAAATAGCGAGAATGAATGAGTGAGTATTTCATAGCAAACATAAAGAAAAGAGGAATTAATAGAAATAACAAAAGCAGACCTAAAAGCGCTAGTGTAAGTTGAGAGCTTTTGTTGGAATTAAATCAACAACAAAAGCACAAATACACACCTGACAATGTGAAGTTTGATGGAAAGGTTGAGGAAGGAGATGAAATAAAAAGAAAATAGCGAGAATGAATGAGTGAGAAAAAGAATTATAGGGCTACAATAATAAGCTATTTATATAAAAGATCTTATGCGGGCCTACAAAGAAGTCTCACAGTTCTCGCCACAAAATTCAGTCTCCTAGCCTCTTTCATTATCCATCTCTACCATCATGCCATTGAGTGTGTATTTACTATGCCACTTTTACTGGTCTGTAATCAAATGTGAGCTGATTTGGTTATCATCAAGATAGGAAATATGGGTTTAGCGTAACGAGAGAAAAAGTTAATCTGGTTAAGATTAAAATCATAAGTCCTAGTCCAGATTAATTACGAAACATCACCACCAATGCCTGGGTCCATGTGGGAAAATGTCACAATTTGACATTTTACCTTACGGACCCGAGGCACCGGGCCTTGTATCTTGACGTATTCGCACGGGCACCTTGCATTTTTCAATTTTCGTTGGCTACCAGAAGCCAACGACAAAGGAAAAATGCAAGACCCATTTTGACGTAATACGTCGTTTTTTTCGCTCATTTTGACCCAATCGAGTTTCCACAAACGGCTTCTGACATCATTCTCCTCCGTTCGCCCTCTCACCTCTCCGAAGCGGTCCGTCGGTATCTGATCGATTGATTCAAATTGATTCCTCAAGTCCGGTAGTCCTGCTGATGGATCTCGTCAAGCCGCGCGCAACACAGGCCCACGGAATCACCTCGCAAGGACCTGCTCATATTCTAATCGAAATATTTGGCCCGTGGTATTGCGAGCTTCCCAAAGGTTATATAAAGGTAAGGCCATTAACTTCCCTCTTCAACTTTGTGCTTGCCTTGTTGCTAACATTTCGTCATCGATCTAATCATGCACTCCAATTCTTTCTACAACACACCAATCACTTCGCAGGATTCGAGGCAACCAACGCCTGTCAATGAAGGTAGGCTTCGTCTCTTCCTTCTTACGTCGAAGTGCAGTCTACACCTCCTGATATTGCCCCGGTCAAAATAGGTAGTCCGTTCCGGTTCTTGAATCCACCACGCCAGGGGGGACACCAAACTCATGCTTACAACCGTTCGCAGGCTTCAACCAGCTCAAGCTCAAGTCCAATGCTCACTCAGCAATCTTCACCTCCGCATTTGGGAAGCCATAACTTCTACAGCAAGCGATCGTCCCCTCCTAGCCACCGCAACAGTCCTGAGTTCGAGGACTCCCGTGCTCAGTATCAGCCTACTCACTTCCCACCTCATTATCATGAGGCTCAGTATCAGCCGTCTCAGCCGTCTCAGCCGTCGTCTCAATACGTGTCTTTCACCCAGGCGTCACCATATCCGCCACCTCAGCTGTCCCAAAAATCTAAGAAAGGCCGCAAACCGTCATCGATTGCTCTCAAAGAAGCCCCTCAAGACACCGCCAACAAGAAGGGTCGCCTCGGTAACTACACCGCAATCGAAGATCTCGAATTATGTCGTGCCTGGGTCGCTATATCCAAAGACCCGGTCGTTGGAACTGGTCAACAAAACAACAGCTTTTGGGAACGAATCCAGGAAACTTACAACGCCAACTGTCCCGCACCTGACCGAACCATCGGATCTTTGCAGAGCCATTGGGGCCCATTGCAAAAGGCCATGAGTAAGTTTGCCACCGCCATTGAACAAGTCAAGGGCTATCATGCAAGTGGCAAGTCTACTCAGAACCTGATTGGCGACGCCCACGCCTATTATCTCAAGGTGGAAGGAACTGAATTTAGAAACTTTCAATGTTACGACCTACTTTCGAATTCTCCCAAGTGGAACGAACACATCAATGACCAGAACGAAAAAAAGAAGCTCGACAAACCTGATACTCATCAACACGAAACTTCGACCTCTAATGAAAGGCCTATGGGATCGAAAGCTGCAAAGCAGCGCCTCAAATCGCAACCACCTACGCCATCTCCAGAAATCGCGGAATTGGCGAAAACACTAGTGGAAGCGAGCACGGTGATGGCCAAACACACCGAGCGTCAAACACTGGCAATCGAACTTATCAGCCAAGACTCTTTCCTACGAGGTCGCTTGGCTGATATTGACCCTGCTGATCGAGACCTATATGAACGCAGACGTGCCAAAGTGAGACAGGAAATGGAAGCATATTTGAACAATGAATAACTCGTGAGTTATTTCTTTATGAGTGACTTCCCTAATCATCACTAGTTATTGTGGATCTAACTTGTTCATATGATCTATTTCACAGTTCAATCTGAACTTTTCATCTATGCTTTCTCTCTATCAAATTTTTCTATTGTATTTATACAATTTTCCCTATGTATATATTTTTTATATCGTTTGTAAACAGTGGTAATTTTTTTAGCTTCTCCTCAATATGAAACATGAATGTTGCTCCGGTATAATCCGCGCTGATGATGCTGTCCCACTGAGCCGACAGAATCCTCGCAGATGAGCCAATCTCGACCAGCGCAGCCGTGATTGGCAACTGAGTGATTTGACTTGGTGATTGGTTCGTGCGAGCGGCGCGCGTTCCTTCTCTATGTTACCATGACACAGAGACGCGCAATGAGCGCACGTCCATGTGTTGAGGTGCTGCGATTTCATCCTCAAGGGTAATAAATAGGAGGCATCAGTCCCCTTCTCACTTTCATTCACTCGCTCTGTCCATAGCTCATCGTATTCAACTTATACCCGTCTTGTCTATAGCTACATATTTTTTTTTTTAACTTTTTGAAAATGACATCTTCGAATGGCTCTTTAGACTTAAATGCAACACCACCGACGACTCCTGCAAGTGAGTGATTACATGTCATTCATTCTGACCTCATCCTGCTAACTAACAAGATGACTACCTAGGTTCCACCCAAGGTAGTATTTTGTCGCCGCAAGGTTTCCTGCGGTACTTCCGGGCTGAACTCTTTGCACGTGCAGAAGGCACCGATCATATTGATCCGTCATTACAATCCTGTAACTCTGATGTTCAAGGTGAGGAGTTTGTGATTTAGTTGGTATTGATATATTTATTATATTACTTATATTTGAACTGTGAATTGAAGGACACAATCCCCGCGAGTCATCTCCAGACATAGTGGTTATGAGCCCGCGAGCGTATCGTGCGGAACGCCGCGAGCGCGTGAAAATGCGACGTAAGTTTCGTTACTTTGATGTTTGCTTAGGACGTTTGACTAACTCACCGTTCAACGATCATGTTAGGCCACAACGATCAATTGATCACCAGCCCTCGAGCTCAGCGAGAGTTGGATCGCCTAGCGCAATATCAGCGCCGCGAGATTTCCAAGAAGGAATTGCGCCGCATCATCCAGGTGATTCAAAGTAAGCGGCGAGAGGACTTCCGAGTCCTTCGTGAAGCACTGGGCGAGATCTTCGAATACGAGGGACCATACTTGCAAGCGCCAGGCCAAAAGGAAATAGCGGCGGACATTATACGCACCGGTGGATTAGGAGAAGAATTTGTTCATGTATTTAATCGAGATGCCAAATGGGAATGGCTTCAACTTAGGGTCAACGCGCCTTAAGCGTTTGTTCAATCTTAAATGAGGATCTTTCAAAATGTTTATGTTTACAATTTCTTGTGGATATCTTGGGCCCTATCTTTTTGTTTCAGATTGTCTTACCTTGTCAATATCAATAAATTTTCCATTATGTTATGTGGTTATTGAATCCATGCCATGTTTAACGTCAACAGTTTCTTCATTCATTGCGCATAAACAACACCACACGCAATACAACATGAATGACATAAAACACAGAAAGAGAGTTGATAACAAAATAAAACCAATGACATAAAAAAAAACTAATATAAGTTGATCACTCGGTTACCATGAAAATTCCAAAGGTGCTCGATCAAGTCATTTTGGAGCCGATGATGAGCATTTTGATCGCGAATGGCTGTTTGCGCGGCCAAATAGTCAGGAAAGTTAACCCGCTCACGCCAGACATTGGGACGTGCGCGGATTGGCTCCGGTTCAATCAAACCTCCATCGCGTTCATCTTCGACGATCATGTTGTGCATGATCACGCACGCTCGCATGATGGATTTCAACGTGTCGGTATGCCAAGCTCTTGCCGGACCAGCGATGATTGCGAATCGAGCTTGCAGTACTCCAAAACATCGCTCTACGTCCTTGCGAAAGGATTCTTGATATTTCGCAAAATTCTATAATATAAATGCCAGAGTGAGTGATGCAAGAGTAACAATGAATGACAAAAATAAGAACTGACCTTTTTCTTTTCACCGACCGGATGCGACATGGTCTGAACAAGGGTTGCCCATTTCGGGTAGATCCCATCAGCCAGGTAGTAGCCCATGTTGTAATTGGTGCCGTTAACTTTATATTCGCAAGGTGGCGCCTGTCCTTTCGCCAAACGAGTGAAGAGCTGAGATCGGTCCAAGACGTTGATGTCGTTCAACGAACCTGGCAGGCCAAAGAAGGCATGCCAAATCCACAAGTCTTGGGAGGCGACGGCTTCGAGGATGATAGTGGGGTGGCCTTGTCGACCCTGATATTGCCCTTGGTAACCCTTTGGACAATTCTTCCAACTCCAGTGCATACAATCCACTGATCCAAGCATACCTGGAAACCCTCGTGATTCTGCAATGGCTAATAGTCGATTGGTGTCCTCAGCTGTTGGCTCACGTAGATATTCTTCGCCAAAAGCTAAATCCACGGTGTTACAGAATCTCTCAAGTGACTTGAGAGTCGTTGATTGGGCCAGCCGGAGATTCTCGTCTTCGCGATCGGCTGGACCCCCATATGCTAGCATTCGAATGGCGGCCGTACACTTCTGAAGGGCGGTCAGACCTAGTCGGCCGGTCGCATCGGGTTTTTGCACAAAGTATTCGTCGACATCGGCCACGCGTTCGACTATTCGAAGGAAAAGAGGGCGGCCCATTCGGAACCGGCGACGAAAAAGGTAGTCGTTGTACTTAGGAGTGTCGGCGAAGTAGTCGGACCACAGCTGGTCATGAGCTTCAATGTGCCCTCGTTGCACATTGGGGGCTTTGCCGGGTAAGGAGCCACCTCCTTGGCGACGTTCATCTATGGGGTCATGATGATGGATCAACATGTGGTTGAGGAGGTTGGCAGTGTCGGTGAGGAGTCGAGCGCGGTTGGCAGTTCCAGTGCTGATCGCGGATAAGGCTTCAAGAGGAAGTGGTAAGTTGGGGGCCGGATACATTCTATGTAGCACGTGAAAGAACAGGGAAGGGGCGTGGTAGAAGTCAGCGTTTATAGACGTGATGACCGCCACCAAGATCCAAATCAAGAAGAACTCACCTCGCTCAACCAACAGAACAGATGATGTTGGTTGAGTGCCAGATAATCGGATAGTAGAGGGATGAGTGGTCGATAATGGGAAAGGGCACTTGCAGCGCTGATAGGTGAGGTAGGTGATTGATTGAGGTAGGTGATTGATCACAGATAATGATCGAAGACGCTTGATAATCACCCGAGGTGTCAATCTTCGGGATTCGGTCTTGTCATAATCACGGGACCGCTTTGGGGCCAGATCTCCAGGGTAGGACCGCATTAGGCGCGCGGGATTTCTAAATGCAAGGCATGGGTGCAGGAAGTGCACCTTCTCTCCCATGGGTAGCGGTTGACAGGCTGAGATAGCCTCTCAATTGAGACGGTTTTAGCCAACACCGGTGATGATGCTCTAAGAGCATCCACTATCGTTGCTGTAAATGGCTTCGGTACTGTAAATTTTACAGTACCAAAGCCCTAAATCCCCAATCGTGTCAAAAACACGATTTGGTACCTGCAGTTTCGGTAAAAATTCTGCAGAGGTCCTGCAAATTTGCAGGACCTCTGCAGAATCGGTATCTACCAAATTTGCTCGGGCTACCGAGCAAACGGGACACCACACCACCACAAGTCATCTCGTTCTGTACAGTACGTACCGTACAGAAGAGATTTTGCCTCGACGATAGTGGATTTCGAGAGTTCGGTACGTACCGCCTCTGTACTTTACAGACCGTTACAGTAAATTTGCAGAAAATTTGCTGTAACGATAGCGGATGCTCTAAGGTGTCACTAGATTATCACAGACTCACATTGCTTCATGTCACACGGCTGATTATTCTTGGCATATGTAACAGTCAGTCAGTCGGTCAGTACATATGTCTATCTTTGTTGTATGGCTTCATCGATCACCAACACCAACGCTCTCATCACCAACAGTTCAACAGCATTCAGCTTATCAACACTATCAGCTACATTAAGAATTCAATATCAAATCATCAATCTCTCCAATTTATCCAACGTGTTCTGTTAAACGAAGATGTTGCGCAATTATCAAACAAAAGCAATGTTTTCGGATCCTACTGCAGATGTTTGAGTTCATCTCATCTTGTTTCATTACCACAAACATAATCCTGATTTCATTTCCTATCTTTACAGTCCATCTTTCGGAATGTTTTTGGATTACCAGATGATCAACATCCTTTAGTCGAGATCAATGCAGTCTTCAGTCTACAATCAAAACCAGATGTCTATGTATGTCATTTTAAGATGATTCTTTAAAGACAAATCAAATACTTATCTTCATCTTTGCATGGTTGGTCTAGCCAGGAAAACTTTCATTAACAGCCAATTATTTAACATTTGTTTCGATTGACCGACGTACTTGTCGATTTTCATTGCCATTAGCCACCATACGAAGAGTAGAACGACTTTCAAATGGTCAAATTAATGGATTTGGGTCGGGGGTCTTTGCTCTTTCACTAGTCGTCTGGCATGATGAGATGAAATTCGTTAGTAATCTTTCGAATATCAATTGATACCAACAGGTCCATTTATTGATCTCATCTGAGCTTTATTACTCGAATTGATCCAGATTGTACAACTCAATGGTTTAAGACCAAGTTGTGAGACATTCTGCGCGAGTCTTCGAACTCAATTAAAGCTTGCTATCCCTGAAATGAAAAACCTTAAATCATTTGTTTCAACATTCTACACCGAACATTTGTTATCATCAACTTCAGAAGAAGACGGTAAATTTTCTACCGGCGATGGAATAGGAAATGGTTATCACGCAGGATTAGGAGCAATTTATAAGTATCCTGGTGATGCACGAAAATTGAGGGAGAAGAGCAAGGTCAAACTCTGGAAGGAGTATCTCACACGTATGCATACTTTCACTTCACTCTTTTTATCATAGGCAAAATGTTAACGGTCATCGTATCTCTCAATAGAAAATGGTCGAAATTTAACTCTCATCAAATTGCCGACCTTTATTCGTTTGTTTCAAGTTGGACTACCCAACAAGCTTCGTGGTGAGATGTGGGAAGTAGCCACCGGATCAATATACCTCAGAATGAAACAACGTGGTGAATATGAACGAATCTTGAATGATATTCAATTAAACAAGAAGAGCAAGCTTAACTTTAGCCTAGATGAAATTGAAAAAGATCTCAACCGAAGTCTTCCTGAATATCCCGCATATCAAAATGAAAAAGGGATTGATACTTTGAGGAATGTTTTATCAGCTTATGCTTGGAAAAATCCAAGACTTGGATACTGTCAAGCTATGAATGTAAGTTGCATCTTTGTTCCCGGCTGTTTACCTTATACATCAAAATTGATCTGGTTTCTTCGGTGGAATCTGGTAGATCGTCGTAGCAGCTTTATTGATCTATACAAGTGAAGAACAATGTTTCTACTTGCTCTCGATATTATGTGATCAAATTCTACCCTCCTATTACACACCGACTATGGCAGGCACTATACTGGATCAGAAAGTATTCGAACATCTGGTAGAGAAGACTTTGCCGATGCTTTCACAATACTTTAAATCTAAAGATATCCAATTAAGTCTGGCTAGTCTGCCATGGTTTTTATCTTTGTACCTTGCTTCCATGCCATTGGTATTTGCGTTCAGGATAGTAGACTGTGTGTTGTTATTTGGTCCAAGGGTTCGTCTTACAAAGCTCTCGACCCTTGTTCCGCTCATAAAAAAGCTTATATTCACTTTGATTGTCATTGCTGATACGACAGGTCTTGTTTCAAATTGGGTAAGTCCCAACTTGTAAATCATATGAAGTCAGAGATACGTCGCTTAGGTGTTGTATGCATATATCAAAAATACCCCCTCTACTCGCCACTCTGTTGACTCACCGGGTCCGTTCAGTCTGTGTAAGGCGCTTCTTGCTTCTTGTTTGAATGGCTTGATAGCTTGACTGATGTTACTTTATTGATACCCCAACTCGATCAGCAATCCTGAAGATCAATGGGTCCAAACTCCTCACAATCACAGATGACGGAGGCCTCATCAGGTAAACTGGTTCACTGAGGGTGCGCGTGATCTTCAGCAGCTGATGACGTGGACAAATTTGCCACAGTACAATCCGAGCCTACTTTGCTTCATTAGGCGACTCGGCATACCCTTCTTCCCCGGAGAACTCTAAGGAACGTGCAGTTACCCACTTTCAGATCTTACTTGTCACCGCTTTTCGTGAATTTGGCAATGTCATCACAGATGATTCCATTCAAGCTATCCGTAAAAAATATCGTAATGAAGTAGTCCATTCGATTGAGAACTTCTCCAAGCGCACCAGTCTACGCAATTTGAAGGACGCAGGACGACTGGCACCTGAAGATTTGGGAAAGATATACGATCATTATCAATTGGCAATCTATAAGTGTCGAGCCAAACTTTCTACCGGAAATGACGCTAATCCCAACGGGGTAGGCGCTGGTGATGGCCTTGCCAGCTTTTGGGAGAATGATGAGATCGACGGAAAGCTTGAACAACGGATCACCCGAGCCACGTTTGGTATCTTTTTGGGTGATGTAGCAAGTTGGGCACGAGATGAGACTTTAGTCAAATCGGTGGGATTTTTGGAACGAGTTGAAAGAGTCGCAGTTGATCACGAATTGATTGATAGGTTTGTGCTCATCTGATTTAGAATGATAGACTCTCGAGCTCAATAAGTTATCCTCAGGTTATTTTTCGATTGGGACAAATCACGAAAGGGTTCATTGTCGTTACAAGACGTTGTACACGGGATGGATCAACACTTGAACAACGATCTCATGGCCAACATTCAAGTATTTTTTGCTCTTCATGATAGTGACAAGGATGGATCTTTGAGTAAGGATGAGGTTTTACAGGTTTGCTTTTTTGAAACGTGTCATGTGTACTATGCATATCGCTGACCACCAGTTTTCAAGCTATCTGAGTCTCTTTTGTTTATATTTAGAAATGAGCCTGGTGATCAATACCTTGCTGGTAAGTGTAGTTTCGACAAGCCAGTTGCGGTGCAGTTTCAATTTAGGGATACTGACCAAATCGGTTGATTACTATGATGCCCTAGCTGTGTCAAAGTTGATGCAAAATGCATTTGAATACGCTGATGCTCTTCAAGCAGACGGCAAGGGAAGTTCTCAAGTTGATAAAAAAGCCGCCGAGAATGAGAAATCGGCTGCAGAAGCTGAATTGAACGAAAAGACCTCTGATTTGACGATTGAAGATCCGAACGACCAGTCGAAAATCTCTAATCCACATCGACCCTATCTAAGCTTGGCCACATTTCGAATGTGTGTATTAGCAGATGAATTACTAGAGTCATTTTTCGAAACCGATTTCACCAATTCCTGGAAACTGGCCTCCGACTTGATCGTATCTCCAACCTCATCTACTCTTATTAAGAATTCCAATATGCTTACTGATCTAGTACCAGAGTCTATCAATCAAAAGGCTGATGAATTCTTCAGTGGTCTTAAAAATCGATTTTTGACTGAAGATAACAAACATATGTTTTATAAATTTGCCGATGAAGTTGGAAAAAAACTGGATATTCCTAAAGTGGATCAAAAGCTACCATCGATTGGAAAGTTAGATAACGCCATGACACCTATTAAGGATCGTGAGAGTCTCTTACCAACAAACATGATCTCAAGCTTCTTTGGTGGTGGAAAGACTGGACAGCCATCAACTAGTTCGCCTTCCTCACCTAGTCTTCGTACTAAGGATTTAGGAAGTAGTGAGGATCATAGTAGTCATATACCACCATCACCTCTATCACATGCGGCTATGAGATCACCTCCGGTAGAATTACGAACTCAAAAACCACCAACCGATCTTCAAGAGGGTAATTCGAGCACGAGTACACAACAAGATATTAGTACTAAAAGACAATCTGTCTTACCACCACCACCACCCTTGATCCAAAGGGCACAATCAATGTTGGTGGATAGACCACAATTTGAGATTGATAATCCAGTAGAAGAAGAAGAAGAAGGAACACTAGAAGATGATCAATTTCCAGAAAGTTCAGAATTGAGTGAAAAGACGAATGAGAAGAAAGAGGAAAAGAAGAGGATGAAAGGAGTGGAAGAGGAAGAAGAAGAAGAAGATTTGATGGCAGAAGTGGATCAGTTTTTAGCTAATGGAGATGAGATTGAACTGAATGAAGATGAATTAAATGATGATGATCATGAACTTGAAGAGGCTCAAAAATTGGTTTCTTAAATTCAATCATTATTTTCTTTTCTTTCTTTCTTCATTTCTCTTTTCATTTCTTCTCATTTTGATTCTTCAATTCCTTTTTTATCTATCTCAATAGCATTCATTTCATTTTATTACTCTCTCTCTCTCGCTCTCATATGTTGATGTAGATCAAATAAGTTTGGTATTTTTTCGTTTGCTTTAACGGTTTATTGTTTTGTTTTGATTAATGTAACTATGCTGTTTTTTTTGTTTGGTTAAGATTGATGTTTGAATTGAACTTGTTTGAAAAGATTTTAAGAAAACCTTGAGAGTTAAAGATCAAATTTGATTAAATAAACTTAGATGAACTCAATCAGTTCTTTAAAAGTCATATAACCTCTCTTTGAGATCCTGATTTGACATATGATGAGATTTTGATTTGACGTAGTGAGAACTGATTAGATATCTTGAAAGTTTAAGAATTTCAAGGCTTTTAACATTCAAACTATCTAATGTGAATGAACAAATAACTTAGATCACCAAAAAAGAAAAAAAAAGGTCTTGAAAGTTGTCATTCTTTTTTTGGAAGATGAAGGAAACAATTAAAATGGGATGATTCATCACTTATTTTCAATGAGCATCAAATCTAAAATTAAATTCAAAAATTCAAATCATATTCATTTGAATTTGCAACACACACATTCACACATTCAGACATTCACATTACAAAGTAAAAACATACAAAATGAGTTTTTTGTTTGAAAAAGAAAGGTATCATTCATGAGATCTTATGAAAAAAAAAAAAAGAAAAAACAACAACAACAACCACCTCTACATCCTAAGAAGACACATTTTTTTATTTGCAAGAAATCAAAAAAAAAATTTGAAACCTTATTTATTTAAATTAAACCCCAACCCAACTCGCTTCCTTTTTCTTTTCTCTCTATCTTCTTCTTCTTCTTTTTTCTTTTTTCCTCTTTACTAAACCAAACAAAAAAAAAGTTCAAAAAAAACCCAAATCCAAAACAAAAATCCAAAGAAGGAAAAAACCCCCAAAAAAACTTATCCTTTCTTTGTTGTTTTAATTATACTGATTTTCTTCAATTCTTCCTTCAATTAAATAAACCCCCCCAAAAAAGAGATGAATTCTTTGAAGAAAAAAAAATTAAAAAAAAACATTTCTCATACAACCTTCATCATTTGATTAAACCCAAGCAAAAAAAAAAAGAAAACAGACAAGAAATCCAACATCGATAATTCAAGAAACCTAATCTAATCTAATCTAATCTGATATATGATTTTTTAAAAACTAACGAGTTCGACTATTACCTCTTCTTCTTTGACCACCTCCACCTCCTCCTGCACCTCCTACTAAATTCCTAACTTGATTTCTTTCTCTATTAGGTCCTACTTCTTGATGATGTTCTTTAATTAAAGCTTCGAGTCTTTTTTGTTCTTCAAGATATTCATCACCAATATCATAAGCTTGATTGAGTCCTGATTCTTCTTCATCTTGATTTCCATGTACCGGGAAAACTATCAAAAAGAAAATTCAAAACGAAAAAAAACGCATTGATTAGAAAATCGAAACACAAACCAAACCAAAAGAGAGGGGAAGAGAGAGATCGACACACCTTTTCGAAACAATTTACCAATCTTACTAGCTCCACTTTGTTGATGAGAAAGTAATTGATGACGAGTTTGTAATGAACCCGAATCATAACATTCAGAAGGATTACTATTCATCCGATGTCTTCTATTCAATCCTTCTTCAACCTTCTCTCACACAAAGACAAAAAACAAAGTCAGAAGACCAAAGGAAGAATTGAATTTCAAAAAGGAAACTCAAATCAAATTCGATCCCACTCACCTCCCGATTTCTAGATCCACTTCGTTTCCAAAACCCACCAGTTTGATGATGATGATGACTCTCGACTCTAGTCTTACTTAACTTTCTTCGATGTCTTTCAGTAGGAGCGACTCTTCTACCTCTCAAAGCTTGATCAGTTTCGATTTCAAACTTTTGATTCAACTCCATCTCTTCTCGCTTCTCCATCGGGTTTCGATTTTCGATTTCTGTCGTCGGAAGACTTGTAGTCGAATCGATTGAAGGTCCAAGTTTGGATAACTCTTCACTTTAAGATTTCGAACCCAAGAAGAGACGACGGAATTCAAATCGATCCATTCATTCATCAAAAGCTGAGGTTGAAATCACTCACTTGATCCGACGAGCTCGAACAGCCGAACGTTTTTGAGCTTGAGCACGAACTGTTTCATGATGTTCAAGTGGATGATCTCTTGGAGGAGGATGATGAAGAGACTGATCATCCACTTCGTTTCCTTCGATTCCATTGTCATCTTCCTTCTCCATCAAGATCGCTTGAGTAGGATCGATCAAAGCTAAATATTTATCAGCTTCATCTTGATCTATTCCTTCAGCCGCCTGTACATAAATTCATCATCATCATCATCATCAGTTTTTTCCATTCGTTTTTTCTTTTGGGTTTGAAGTATCAAACTTGAATTGATCAGAAGTTTGAGAAAACTAACTTCAAGTGCTAAGATTAATCCATCTTTTTCTTTTTTCAATAATTTGATTTCTTTCTTAAGCGTACTTAACACTTGATAATGTTCTCTTTTAGCTTGATCTAATTGACTAGCTAATTCATCAATCTATTCCAAAGAAAAAAAAAGAAGTGGTGGATCAACTCACTGATGATGAGATCAAGAAGAAGAAAAAGAAGAAGGAGAGGAGAAGAGAAGAGAAAAAGAAAAGAAGTTCATCACTCACTTCATGTTCCGCATTTTGTAATTCTTTTTGAAAGACGTTTGATTTATTACGTTCGAGTGTGAGGGCTTCAGCTAATTTTGATAATAGGATATCTTTCCTTAAAGAAGTACCTGTACTTCCATCTGACACTCTTCTTCTTCTGGGTTGAATTAAGTTAGGTGCAGTTTGATGAGATTGAGTGTTGGGGAGTGATAAGATGGATGATGAGGGATCTAATCTACTACGATTGGTTGGGGGTGGGTTAGATGGCATTTGTTGATTGGAATGTGTTCGTTGAGTGATGAGTTGGGGTTGATGAGTTTGATCTGTTGTGATGGTAGTGGCTGTGTGTGAGATGATGGATTGAGAATGATCTTTTGGTATTGATTGTTTTTGATCAATTGGGTATTGTTTTTGATCGATTGGATATGAATGATGATCGATTGGATAATCTGGTAATTCTCTATGATCGTTTGAATGTGGTTGTGGTGGATATTCGTTGGTTTCTTTTGGGTATGAGTTGGATGGTGGATTTGAATAAAATGGTTGTTGATTGGATCTATGATCTGTTGAGAAGAAAGAGAAAGTTAAAATTGATGATCTTCATGTGATTTTTCTTTTACACTTTAATTTGAAATCACACTCACGTTTAAGATTTGAATTTGAATTGGATACTAAATTAATTTGATGATCTGATTTGATCTTATTGGTGGTCGTCATGGATTGGTTTGATGATGTGGGTGGTGGTGGTGGCTGTTTTTGATTTGAGATGAATGAAGTGTGAGGTGGTAAAGGTGGTAAGAAGGAGAATGGTTGATCGGTTGATTGTGATGGTTCTTGCTGAGGAGTGGTTAGATGATGAGTTGGATCATTGTAAATGTTATGTGGATGGATGGATTGTTGTCGATTTAAAAGAAATGAGAGTTGATCGGTATCTCCTAATGGATCGATTTCTTCTTCTTCTTCATCATCATCATCTAAATCATCTAAATCGTCATCATCATCATCATCATCTTCTAGGTTAGATGAAGAAGAAGTGATTTGATTTGAATGTCGATGTGTGGTTGTTGATGATGGTTGTGGTTGTGTTGGTGGTGTTGTTGACTGAGTTCTGAATGGTGAGTGAGTTGAATGGTTTTGAGAATTCATTTGATGGGTTTGTTGAGTTCATTGGGTTCAGATTGGATTGGATGGTCTTTATTTTAAATTCACTTCAACTTTCTAATTTAAATTGTAATTCATGGTTTCCTTTCCTTTACTCTCACTTTACTCTCTTTCTCATTCTCATTCTCATCATCTCACTACCAATCAATCAATCAATCCTCATCACTACCAAACATTCTCATTCTCATTCTCTACTTACTTCTCAATCCAAAAGGGCATCCAACTCAATTCAACTCATCATTCCACATTCAATACATCACCATTCAATCTCCTCAGAGGATTAGCAGATACACAGACTCAACCTGGAACTCGCACGGGCCCGTGTATCGTCCTTCGGCTGTGTCTTTAGTAACAACACGGATCATGATCTGGATTTTTTGTCTTGAACACAAATTGTAACAAACTGATTGAAAAACTTCAGTCACAATCCCACATGGGTTGATCTTTCTTCTACAGAAAGCATGACAATGCCAACAAGCATTGTGATTTTTGGCTGATCAACATGCAAAAACGCAAGTCAGCAAGACCGATACAGCGCCATGCATCCATCAGATTTCTGAGTAAATGCACAGACATAGAGCTCACCGTTCAATCCTTCTGTACTTTCTGTGTCAATACTCGGTTCCTAGTAACAACATGGAGGGTATCCTTACAGTGGTACTTGAAGATTCCAATTAATTATCTCTATTTGTTGTTTTCCTTTTCTGACTTTTTTTGATTATGATACTTGATTTTTTTTGAATTTTGAACTTTTTTTGGGTAATTTGAACATCATGTGTATATACTTGAATTTAACTCTTCCACAATTTCTTCAAAAAAAATCCATCACAATTATGGCTAGAATTGATCAATGTCCAGGGGAGTGCAGAAACCACCTTTTTAGTATCTGCACGGACCTAAATGATTTAGCTAAAAAGTGATCTAATTGAGAGAAGATCAAAAAAAAACAATTGTAATCAATATCATTCATATTCTTACCAATGCAACATCTTAAACTCCTTTTGATAATCTCGATAAATCTTTTCATTAAAAACTTCTTCATCTATATTTATTAAATAAGCTACACCAAAAAGAGAAAGAAAAAAAAAACAAAGAATCACAAGAAGACAAGAAATTAATCAAGTTCTATTAGATTCATTAGAGTATCTTACAAGCTTTAGTTCTCTTTACATTTATAAAGCCCAGAAAATTTGAAATTTGATTTGATTGTCCAAGATGAAGAGCGGTGTAAGGATAATCTTTGTCAAGCAAAACTTTGGACTGATTTCCCACTTGGTCAATCAGAAGGAAAATCGTTGTACAGTGAACGTCGTTGGTCATCCTACGATATGGAATTAAGGGTTTTAAAATTTGGTCTTCGTCCAAGCTGTCTCTGCCAGACCGATCTGAATCACATCAGGAAAAGATAGGATGAGGATGAGGTTTAGTGAATGACTTTATCATAAAACTCAAATATGAATTCTAACCTTATAATTTCCTACATCATAAACAACGTAATATCTTTCATGACCTTTCATTCCAACTACAAAAAACATCAGACCATTTTCAAAAAAAAAAAAAAGTTTTCAAATCTCATGAGTTTTGTGTTTTCAAGAAAGAAAAAAGTAGAAGTTAAAAAAGGAAAAAGAAAACTCACATTTGAATGAAGCCAGATTAGGATTTGTCGAAGCATGAAAAGGAGAAACATAGGAATACCTAAAATTTGAATCAGGAAGTAAATCTTCAGGTATCAATTGAGCTTCTGGATTAAAACACCAATTCTTTTCATCATCACTTTTAAAACATAAATCATTCATTTGACTGATTGAAGTTTTAGGAATCTTTAATAAATGTCGATTCACATTTCCACTTGGATTGTATTTTTTGAAATCATCTTGATTCCATATCGCACCGGGAATGGAGGCTACATATTTAGTAAATAAGTCACTTGATAGTGCTGGACCGATTGTGAAGCCTAGAGTTAATCGATATGGTTTGGATCAGATATACTGTGATCTTAATGATGATAGCCAGTAACTTACCAGTATCGAATATACCTCGAATCGGACCTGAGCTTAATGCAGTTCTTCCATAACTTACGCTGGCTGTCCAATCCCAGTGACTGACAAAACAGTTCAAAAGTCATTATCAAGTTGTGATGCATTCATTTCGCTCATAAGAAAAAAAAAGCAAACCTTCCGGATTTGCAACTATACCAATACATCTTACCAATAAACAGTGAAGGCTCATAACCACCAAAAGTGATCACACCATTCTTTTCTGGTGTCATTGATTTAGTAGGTTTGCCAGAGACCTATTTGACGTGGGGTGGGGCAAGTGCAGATAATGGTCAAATGAAGCATAGCAGGATGATAAGGCGAATCAGGAACATGATACTGACTGCAAACATATTCTGTTTAAGAAGACCTCTGTTCCACATGTGTACCATGAGTGTTTGATTTTCAATCTCAGAGGACCGATCCGATTTCCAAATAGCATTTAATCCCATCAATCCGTCATAATCGTCAAATCCCTTAAACCAAAGCCCAAGTGAAGTGTTAGAAGATCATCAAATCAGATTTGGATCTTTTTGAACTTCATTCATGGTACCTAAACGGTTCGAAAAAAAACAAAACTCATCACCTACAATGGGAGATGAAATCTTTCCAATCGTCACTTTTGGCAATTTGATTTGATGAGACCCATCTTCGGATTTCAAAGTCACCGTATCATTCACGTATTTCCCTTCCGCATCCCCATATTCATACATGATACGCATAGATACTTCTAAATCGACGGTCGATTTGGTTTTAACATAAGGTGTGACAGCTCCACACCATGTGACACGTGAGCCGCTATCTATTCCAACATGATGAATTCCGGATGGTTCACCCACACCTATCGGGATGGTGAAGAGGTTGATTGTATTCGTTAAGGGAACCGATATCTTCGATCGTGCTCCAATCGCTTGGCTTACGAGCGCAGCACTGGCAAGATGTAGTGTCCATCCGGATTTCATTCTCGTGGGAAGTATCTCGTGGGGAAGATGACTTTAATCGAAGACTTCGAAGACCGAAAGTAAATTACTATCGGACCAGTTGTGTTCAGAGTGAAATCGAATCGGATAGGGTGTATGTCGACTTTAATATGTAAGTTGATTTTTGAAATTTTTGAGAATATTCGATTAAGGTATCATTAACAAAGAAGAAGAAGTCCACTTGAAGAAAAAGTGGAGGGATGTACATAGGAGGATGCTTATCATTTGCAGATTCGAAATTTGTAAATTCAAAGCGGATCAACAAACTTTAAAGCTCAGCTCAGCTTGTCTATGTATGTATTCTGAGACCTTTGACATCATGACGGAATTCAAGGGTGTACATACGCAGCGCAGGAGCGCATGCGTCAATACAACCGTCTTTTTCTCTTCAAAGTGACTTCAACTTATTCCGAAAAAGGGGCTGTGAACTCTGAAGGCTTCGTTTTCATCCAAAAGTTGATGATCAAGGTCATTCTGACTTTCCTTCATATTTCCTCTTGTTTTTTCTTCTCAGTCTGACCTGAACCTAAATCGCATTTACTTTTACATCTCCACCTATGGCCATTGATCATCGCCGACAAAGTTATTACCTCGATGAGGCTCTATCCCAACTAAGAGCATCCCCAACCCACCCGCCAACGCTAAACCGTATACAGAGACAAAATTAGCCTACTGAAAAATCACAATCGGCTATATATTCAAAATTGAGGTTCACTTCATTTCAACACCCACTTCTGGCTGACCCTTTCCCAAGTAAAACTCATTCAGACTTGAGATCAAGATAATAGTTGTTGGAAACTTGTTTTTAACGGATGGGAATGTGATTAATTGGGACTGTAACAAACTTCTTTAAACTGACGGGTCGGATATCTTTTTATATACATTGGTTTCAGTTTATGATGTCATATCCTGTTTACCACTTTCCCAATTTCATTCCCATTCGAATTTTACCTCTCACTTCTTTTCCTTTTTATCTCATTAGCTTTAGTTCCTTTTGTGGTTTTTTAAGAAAAAGGAAAGCAAGAAGGTTTTCACTAAAAATTCTCAGAAAACTATTCTTTTTTCGCGTTCCCAGTTTTCCGGTTATATTTCATTTTCAAAAAATCAATTCGTTTCTCAGTCCTTATTGTCTCAGATGAGCGATAATGGTAGTCATGATTATGAAGCCGCTAGAGTGGTTTCCGAGAAATTGGCTACGCTCACCGATGATTATCAATCGGCCGGTGGTTCCAATGGGAAATCCATGTCTGAGGTTCGATCTATATATGCATCGATCGTTCCTTATTCTTCCAGAAACTGGTACAAGCAGTGGTCAAAGTTTGCTTCCGACCTTATCGAGTTGGACAGACAAGCGGACAGACCTGTTTTTCAAAATCAAGGTCCGGTTCCTACGTCAACAGTTTTATCAGATGAAGACCCTGTCTATGTTTTCGATCTTAACTCCAACCCGACTTTCCCTGTCGACCGCGATAGAAGCAGGCATAGGAGTCAGGAAAATACTCCTCCAAGAAGCACTAGGTCTCAAGGGGCTATTCAAATTCTCACTCAAGAGGAAATCGATAATGCTCAGAAAGCCAGAGATCTTTTGGACTCTCAGAATGCGACCCATCGTCGTAAATCGTTTTCTCCCTTTGCTAGTAGAAGTATTGCAGGAAAAAGCAAAAACTCCAAAAGTGATGATGACTCCGATGAGGATGAATGTTTTCTTAAGAAACGTAAACTCGAAAAGTCATGGGAATGGGTCGAAAGATGTGATACTGGCCCTTCTGCTGAAGAGAATCTATCTGAAAGCGCTATCGCTTTTTCGAAAGCAGTCAGAGGATATGCTCCGAATCTTATTAAAGCGGTGGAAGGTTTTAATGACAGGGTTAAACCTGCCGATTTTCCGTCGAATCTTTCTAAGGATCTTCTCCAGGGGAAGTATATCGATTTACGAAGGATTAAAGGGGAATATCTGGCTGAAAAGAGAGGTATGGCTACTAATCTTATGGTGGCGGGTAGGGATAAGGACATTGAGCTTCAGAATAAGAAGATCTCTCTTAAGCTTGATGACATTCAAGACTGGTATTATTACTTTGATATTTTGGAAAGAGCTGTTCAAGAAGCTTTTCCTAAAGGTTTTAAATACTTTCATCAATACTCTGAATGGATTAAGCAGGAGTTTATGTCAAATGGCGCAAAGGCAGACTGGACTTGTGTCGCTAGATTTGATGAAGCTCTCCGTGGACAATTTGCGGTCAGAAGAGACATTTCTTTTGCTGACTGGGGTCATCAAAGCCTCGGTACAATCAGAACTAGATATATGTCTAAAGCGTTTGAGGATAAACCTCCGGTGGCTTCTTCAAGTGGTCGCCAAATTCAACCTTTCCAGCGTTCTAGAGGGGCTTCAATTTCTCACCCCTCTTCGTCGAGGGTTCAACATTCACCTAATTACTACCAGTCTAATTACAAACATAAGGGTTTGTATGAAGTGGAAGATGCAGACAAGATTCCGGAGCGTGAACAATTTTGTTTCGCGTATAATCTTGGTCATTGCAAGCTTGGGAAGCCAGCTTGCCCTCGCTTGCACCGCTGTGTTCGTTTTTATTTTCATTTTCTCTCCTTTCCTTCTCTTGTGTCTGACGTTCAAGTATGTATTAGAACGTTAGAGGATGCAAGAGGGACCACATGGGATGCGACCACGTCTGAGGAGACGGGTTTTCAAGATTCATGTGGTAGTGGGAAGGGAGTGGGGTTTGTATTCTTCATTAATTTTGTTTTATTGTTCATATTCGGTTGGTTCTGATTTTATGTGTGGTTTTTCTAGTTCATTTAAAGGGAAAGAGAAGGAGTGTGATGTTGGTAATGATCTATGCGGTCCAGATTTAGTTTCTGATCCTAAGTTTCTTCGAGGGTATATCTGGGATGGCCTAAATCTTCAAGGGTCTTCTCCGGCGATCGAGTCAAGTCTTTTCGCAGCACCTTTCCAGGATGCTCCTCCTTTATCGGTGGACGTGGATGCTGCGTTTGCTTTAGATCATTATGCAGATCTTTTTAGTATCATAACTCCGATCAAGGTGGACACGTTCGAAGCTTGTCTTTCTTCCCATCCTAACTGACCTTTTGTCGATTCAGCAATGAAAGGTCTTCGCAATGGTTTTTGGCCTAATTCTTCCTTACCGTCTTCAGAGGTCGTCTTTGGTCCAAATCACATTACTTGTTCGGAGAATCAATCTCTTTTAGAAGATCAATGCCAGGAAGAAATTGATAAAGGAAGATATTCGAATGAATTTACTACATTACTTTTAGGAATGAAGGTTATTCCATTGTTAATGGTTTCTAAAAA
This sequence comes from Melampsora americana, assembly GCA_022264835.1. NCBI lineage: Eukaryota > Fungi > Basidiomycota > Pucciniomycetes > Pucciniales > Melampsoraceae > Melampsora > Melampsora americana. The sequence goes on along the minus strand of JAIFHY010000042.1, from coordinate 493,807 downwards.
AGATTCCAATAAGATGAGGGTTTGTTCTAACATGAGCGCAGGCCATCCTTCACCTAACAATCTAATTGACAAGAATAGCATTCCTGTTGCTTATGACTCTCTGAAGAACTTTATTCCGTATCTTATTAAGGTGAAGGATCAAGAAGGCGATGTTACACTTTTCAAATCCGACATTGAAGGAGCATTTAGAATCATTCCTCTTCATCTTCAATATCAAATTAGGCAAATTATCATGATCAAGAACAACAAGAAGCGTGTTGATCATAATCTAAATTTCGGTTCTTCCGCATCTCCTTACATCTGGTGTGGAGTGTTTTCTTTGGTTTTATGGATTGCAGAGTTTGTATTTGACATCAAGTTTTTAAATAATATGATGGATGATGTCTGGTCAGTTTGTTCTTCAAAGAACCTTACTAATTTTAAAGGACATTTAATTCCTCTGCCTCAAGCCAAGCTTCTAAAGCTTTTCGACCTCCTTGGATTTCCTTGGGTTTGGAAGAAACAACTTTTTGGTCCGGTTTTGGAAATTATTGGTCACATTGTCGATTCAGAGAAGATGATTATTCAATTACACCCGGATAAGAAACGTCACATTATCGAAACGCTTAAAAAATTTGTTTCTAGTCCTCGTCATTCTTTAAATGACTGGCAGAAGGTTTTGGGTCATGCTTCTTGGGCATGTACTTCCATGCCGTGGGGAAGATTTGCGCTTCAAAGTTTGTATGAGAAATCGAGTAATAAGTCGCATAGATTCCTTCAAATTCCTTTAAATAAAGAGAACCAAAGTGACTTACGTTGGTTGATTCAGTTTTTTGAAGGTTGTGATGGAATTTTGATATTGGATTCGTTTCGATGGGGTGCAAATGAGGCGGATGGTGTTCTTTACACGGATGCTTGTATGTCTGGGATTGGTGTTTGGGATCCGTTGTCTCGCACGGGTCATTATTTTGTTATCCCTCCTCCTCCTCGAAACATCTACTGGGCTGAGCTTTTAGGGGTAATTTCTGCCATCGACATCGGTATCGCTAACGGCTGGAAAAGGATCTTTATTCAATCTGATAATTGTAACGTGGTTGATTTGTTCAATACTCATGCGCCAAACAAAATTGTTAGGCCTTTATTTAGACATTGTGTCATGCGCTTGTTGGAAGCGAAAGCGGATGTTAAGGTTCTTCATGTATCAGCTGATCTTAATTCGGCCGCTGATTTACTTTCAAGACAGAAATCAGTTCTTTCTTCTAAGGATGCTGATGTTATCGGTCATGCGCTTGATGCAGTTCATATTAGTTATTTAAATGTCGATTCTTCTCTTTCCTGCGGCGGTCAAAATGCCAATTTATTTTCCTTCGACAACTCATCCCGTTTATGGCTAAATCCAAATCTTCATCATCGAAGTTGAAGAAACCTTTGTTGGATATCTCTTTAAGTGATTTAAGGAAGTTATCGAACGAAGATCAACGTTCTACCATTTCTCCTCAGTCTCTTCAAAAATATAAATCAGGGTTTAGAAGTTTTGCTAAATTTTGTATTTTGTTTAACATCCCTTTTATTCCGTGCAAACAAAATCTTTGTGATTTTGTTTCATATTCTAGTCGTATTATGTCTCCGAGATTGGTTCGAATTTATTTAGTTGGTATTCAACATATTTTTAAACTCGAATTTCCTTCCGTGTTGTGCGAGTCGAACCACCAGGATGTCAAGGATACCTTGAAATCTTGTATCAAGAAATTTTCTAAACCTGTTGTCAGGAAGTTGGCGCTTTCGGTTGAACAAATTGAATCTGTAGTCCTTAAGTCATCTTCTTCATATGATGACAAATTATTTTTAGCATTACTGGGTATTGGTTTTGGTGGTTTACATCGATTAGGTGAACTTACAATTCCGGATTCTTTAAAACATTTTGATTCAAGAAAAGTTATCCTCCGTTCTTCTCTCCGGTTTTCATCCTGCAAGAAATTCATTCAATACAATTTACCTTATTCGAAAGGCGACAGAAATTATATTGGCGCTCCAGTAATTATTCAGGGGTTTTCTAATACTTCAGCATGCCCGATTTGTCTCATTAAATCTTATTTACGGGTTTGAGACGATAATTTTATTTCTCTTCCAGGTCTTTTTATTACTTCAAATGGTTCTCTACCTTCTCGTTCCTGGTTCATGTCAAGATTTCATCTTTATTTCAATAAATCATATTCGGGTCATTCTTTACGTTCAGGCGGAGCCACGGCTTTAGCTCAGGCTGGTCACACGATGGATTACATTAAAAGCGCTGGCCGTTGGTCCTCTGACGTGTTTTTAATCTATGTTCGTGGTCATGTGGCTCTGAGGTTACCCGAGAATCAAAGTCATGTGATTGGTGATGTTGATCATGTTGGTTCCAAGGTTACTTTTTCTTAAGAAAGTAAGTCTTGTTTGTGTTAGCGTCTTTGGCCCTTTAGCCTTTGATGTATTGGCGTCTTTAAAATTTTTTTCGCGTCTTTTTGGCATTTTTATGCTTTTAGTTTTCAGTTTGGTCATTCGATTTCGTCGCTCCTTTGCATTTTTATGCGTTTGTGGTTCTATTTTTTATTAAAAAGTTTAAAAAAAGAAGAAGGTAAAGTTGGGCATTTTATGTTCTTCTTTCTTGGTTTTGGTTTTTTAGATTTTTTAATCATGAGTTAGTTTTATTTACTAACGTTGTTGTTTCCTCTCCTACTTCACCACTCTATGGATACGTCTGTAGGCGGGTCGGAGAGGATTTATTATGATTTTTAGTAATATTATAACCCTGGGCAGTTTTTGCCTGGGGATTCGCCCACTCACATTTCTTTTGTGTTTCAGATTATGTTTATGTAAGTTTTATATAATTACATTTCTAGTTGTTGGAAACTTGTTTTTAACGGATGGGAATGTGATTAATTGGGACTGTAACAAACTTCTTTAAACTGACGGGTCGGATATCTTTTTATATACATTGGTTTCAGTTTATGATGTCATATCCTGTTTACCACTTTCCCAATTTCATTCCCATTCGAATTTTACCTCTCACTTCTTTTCCTTTTTATCTCATTAGCTTTAGTTCCTTTTGTGGTTTTTTAAGCCCTCCCACCCTTTGTTTCCCTTACATTTTTTAAGTGCCGGTTGTTTTGTTTTTTCTTTAAATTCTGCCTTTTTCATACGTGCTAGTTAGTCTATTTTTTATATTTTTTATCTTTTTCATCTTTTTCATTTTTACTTTATATTTCTTTTTATTTGTGTTTTCTCGGTTTTTTTTGTGTTGCATCTTTGATGCGTTTTTTTTCTGAGATTTTTTCTGTTTATCTGGTCTGGTTTTTTCCTGATTAATTTGTTTAAAGCTTTCTTTGTTTTGCCTTTTATTATTTTTCTTTTTAGTTCTTTTTTGTTCCTCTTTTTTCTAAGCGTGTATGGCCCTGTCCACCCCGTAGGATTTATTATGATTTTTAGTAATATTATAACCCTGGGCAGTTTTTGCCTGGGGATTCGCCCACTCACATTTCTTTTGTGTTTCAGATTATGTTTATGTAAGTTTTCTATAATTACATTTCACACGTTTTTAGCCAAATGATCATGCTTTGAATTGATTTACAACTCGAAGCTACTTTCATCAATCAGAATCACCCCCATACCCGAGTCCATTTCTAATTCAACCCATCCCAATATTGGTCAATGAAGATGAGAATGGTCAATTTAGCATCTTGTTTGCTGTATGCTTCAATAAACTTCAATTATGATGACACCGACTGGAAGATAGTCCATCATTCTTACAATTGAGGTTAAGTTGATGAACAAAAATCCAAAGCAAAAGAGTGTCTAATGGCCCAATGATGTTATCTTGAGGAAATTTGATCAATCTAAGAAAATGATAAGTTTGTCATCACCAATCCGAAAATCAAAAAAAAATTTAACTGATTTTGTTCAAGTTAATGTAATCTTCTCTTGATACTCATGCATGGAGAAACATCACACTACAATCTGAAAGTCAAAAAAAAGAAGAAGAAAAAATACACTTAAGATCTGATGGAATGTAAACTTTGATAGTCAACTTTTGCTGATCCATTTCTACCACCCTATAAATTTACCTAAATGTATGTTTCAAAATCAAAGGTCTAACATTTGAGTCAAGACTCTAAACTGTAAAGAAAGCTCTGGTGATACAAAGAATACAAGATGAGATTCTATGAGATACTTCTGAAAAAAATCATACATAGAATCCTAAACTGATAAATCTCCAATCACACTTCACTTGAATTTTCCCACCAACCTATTGGATCTGAAAATCTTGTTCTAAAAAAGTTTGAAAGGCGGGATTGAACAAGGAATCTGAATCGAGAGAATTTGACTTGATCATTGATGGATAAGTAAGTGGCTGGATTTGTTTTATTTCGTAGAGGACTAAGTTGTACATGAATATCACCAGGTCTACGAATAGTAGAGAAGGAGCTATTGGAATTGCCTATTGATTACATAAAACGAACGATTTCTTAGAATTCGAAAATTAACATAAAAGTAAAAAGTGCATACCAATGACGTAGTGATATCTTTCCAGTTGTCTGAGCGCCATCTTTCGCTTTCCAATCTTCTGAAGCATTTGTAGATTCACTTCAAAAGAGGCATTTTTCCAGTCTGACTCGGGACCGATGAGATCGATATGAGTCCAAGGAGGTGATATCACATTAGTGAATTCGGGTTCGACAGAGGGAAGTAAGGCGTTAAGACCATTTTGATCAATCAGATGTTGAATGAGGCAGTCACCACATTGAACCTTCTCAAACGCTAGTCGACGGAACAAATCAACAGATGTAGTATTGGGTTTATAGTACAGGCACTCATCTACCGATACTTCACAAGTTTTATTGAATGATAACGCGTAACCATCTGAAGCCGTCCAAAGGTAATCTGTCTCAAGCGGAAGAGGGATTTGAAGTTGATTCAGAGCGTCAAAGATTTTGGGTGTAGAGCTCGAATTTGATTTGCCAAGAGTCTTGATGATCTTCTGAGAGCTTTTGATATTCAAGTCTTCTAGCATCTGATCATACTCTTCTCGGTTTATAATCCCATCCACATTGGAATCAGTCTTTAGCATCACAAAGGAGTACAAGCTATGTTTGGGAGATTTCAAAAGCAAACAGATGAAGTGAGTATCTTTTTAAGATATCAAAAATGGAAATTGAACCAAACCTACAGTGACTCTCGATGTTTCTCGATTGTATACCAAGCATGAAGGTATAATAAGTAAACCTCCGGACCTAATGCTCGAAACTTGGCTTGGTCCGTCTTTGGAATAAAATGGTAGGGTTTTTTTAGGTATCAACCTCAATCAAGAAGGTTGACTGATCTCTCACCTGTATAAACTCTTTCTCCCAAACAAAGGATAATTCTCGAGAGATAGGCGTCGAAAGCACCCGAGCAAAGTGACCAAGATAACGACGATCTCTAGCGCCAAAGCGAGCATCAAGTAACCAATTGCCTATAGAGTCACCCAGAACCGAGTTCATATTTTTTTGGTAAGCATTGAGACCTCAACGATGAGAAAAAAAAGAAAGCTAAGGACTCGTACTGTATTTTAAGGCCACCCACTCTTCGCCAGAGTGATCAGGTTTTCTGTTTGGAAACAGCCATGGATTGTGAGACGTCACAGATAATTCAAATTGGATATGTAGTACGGGTCCGGTGAGTATAGTCTCTAAGTCAGTGGTCTCTAATTTCTGATGGTTTGATACACGATTTACACCATTGTAAGAGTTTCAAAGCAAATCACGAGTCGGAGAGATAGTTTTTTTTTTGACAAAAAAAAAGATCACACAAAGAATTAACTTCTTAATCCCATGAGAGCGTGTCAGGCGAGGTGAAAAGATTGACTTACACGTAATAGAAAGTTATCATCATTGATATATAGTACATTATCTCCCAAAGCATTCAGTCTGGGTATCCGAGATTCAATAGCTAGACTGTGAATGATCAAAGTAAGCAACCAGTGTGAGCACTTTTGTTTTTGATGATCAGATTAATCAATCTCATCTCAATTGATCAATCTCAATCAAAAACGGAGACATCTTCGCATCATTCACATCGGAAGTGGTATTCCAATCAATCAGATCAAGATCTACCAAAAAACATACCTGCTAAAGCTAAGAGTCGAGTTTGGAAATTTTTCATTTTGAGCTTCTGAGTGATGAATCACTCGAATGGGCGGTTGATCAATACCGGGCTTAGGATCATCATCTAAGGAAGATTGGTTTAACCAGCTAGGTACGCTTCCCCAACGATGGAAACTTTCCAAAGGATGTGAAGGACCGAGATCGAGGTGAGCAAGTCGAAGATCAGAACTTGAAAAGTCAATGGTAAAGAGATTGAGAGATCGAATCGAATTCAAGTTTCCAATCACACTTCTGAGCGAATATCGAAGTTCATCATGATCAGCAAAATGAGTGAGATCCGTTCCAACTTTAAAGAGACTCTCAGTCATTTTGATCGAAGCGAGCTTAGATTGGTTCAAATCTCGTAAGCTTTCATGAGTTTTTTGAACTTTGGAAAAGATTGGATCAGATCCATTGACCCATGTCCAAAGAACATCTAAACTTGGTGAGGCTTGACTTGTCATCACAACACTACGAAAATGTTCATCGGTACATAAGCTTTGTTCAGAAATCCATAAGTCTCGACATTCCTCAGCCTGAGTTTGGTAGGAAGAGAAAGATGAAAAGAGTTTCTGTGTTGGGGTTGATTGATGGAATTCTGGTTTTGGTTTGGATCTAGTAGGATCCACAGCGCTTAACATTCGCCAATGATTCTGATCCAGTGGGTTAGGATAAATCTTTGATAACTTGTAGATTGATGATGGTGCTTTGAGTGGAATTGAAACTCCCTCACTCTTTTCTTCATTTCTCAAAACTTTAATCAAGAAGAGCCAACATCCAGTGAAGAATAAAGTAGCCACAAACCAATAACGCCAGATTTTGAATCTTCTTTTTTGATCGAAACTCATGGAAGCCAATGAAGATGATGGTAAATGGATAACTGAACCAGATCCTCGGGATTTGTTTGTTGACATTGTATCATAAAGCGAAGGGTGAATTGATATGCTATTCTCGATCCTAGAAGCCTTATCAACATCTCTATGGCTTTTGATCCTCATCTCCTTCAAACTGTAAAATATGATAACTTGTTGGATAACATAAACAAATTTAAAAACAAGATGTACAAGAGAATTTTCGAAAGATTGGTTTGAGGGCTGGAATTCACTCGGTACGAAGTCCAATAAACTTGTGAGAGAAAGAAAGAAAAACTCAATCGAGGCAGAAGAAGACGATGAGGCGAGAGATGAATGACCGAAATTGAAATATGAAAGGTTGATGGCCTATGAGAAGAGTTATAGGTACGACGCATAAGAACTTGAAAGCTCTCATTGGTACTCTAATGTCTGAAGGGAATCGATTTGCACGGTAGAGAGGTTTCGGTGGAAAAGGATAAACTGAATGCTCGATGAACCAATTCGATCAGGAATTTCTCCTTTATCTCGCTGTCATTCATTTTCTTGGATGAAATCATGTATCAGATTTCCAAGGATCAGATTACTTATTTTCGATGAAATCGATTTTGCGTCATTTTTCATAGTAGAAGAATTGTGATCAAGATCGCTAAGACTAACTGATGTATGGTCGTCAACCGTACCTAGAGTCCTATCCCCATCGGAAAGTAGTACTTACTATCGAAAGACATGGTAGAGCCCAAAAACGAACTGCCAAGATGGATGCTTCGAAAATGAAAATCATTTGACAAACTCCAAAGATACCTACACATTGAGTTCACAAAAGAAGAAAACCGCAAGATGTTTTCCTCTCGATTTCCAACTTCGACCTTTCTCAACCAACATCCCTCATCTCAACACTTTCTCTTCCAAACCCCGAGTCACTACATATATACATAGTCTCTTATTCTGTTTTTTTTCCATTCCGTTTGATTCTCTTCTAATCTTTCACACATTCCTTACATTTCTTTGATGGATTGATTGAAGACTCTGGGTGTCTTTTTTTTCAAAACAGTTCCAAGTCTGTTCAAGTGTAATTGTGATCAGATCTTTCAGATGATCCCTTCAAAAGAAATCATCAATCGATCCTGAAGGCTTTGAATAAAAACAAGAAGCTCTTCATCATACTTGATCACTGAGCTGTAAAGGTTCATATACCACTGAGTATCAACAAGTAGCGAGTTGGTTAGAATCGAGAATCGGATGTTCGGAATCACATCTATATCCTTGAGCTTAACTAAGCCTCTCTACTGAGCGCGTTACTCGGAGTTTTGAGCTTCGGCTGATATGACCGGAATTTTCTCAGCAAGCCATAAGAGTCCGAATTGACCGATGATGAAGTGATTGAAGATAAAGAAGATTGATGGAAGAGATGAAGAGTGAAGAGTGATGATTGAGAAAGTGAAGGGTGATGATCAGGTTCTGATTCTGAGTCCGAAATCAATCCTTCAGAATCACAACTTAAGGCTGATCAATGTTGAGGTTTTCGATGATCATAACCAATCCAAACTTGATTAACTTTTCGTCAAATTGAAATGCAATAACTCTCATCAGCATTTGAAGTTAAACTCATGAACCCAACAAAGTGAATAAGTAATCAACTCAATCCGAATTTATTAATCATTTCAAATCAGAATGATGACCGATAATACTTCAACTCAACTTCTTCAACTTTCCATTTCACTTTCAAACTTCATCAAAACCTTCTTTGATCAAACAAAAATCTATCAAATTCTTTTACTAATACAAACTCATCATCCTCAGAATCAAAAAAAAGTGAAGAAAATAAAAGCAAACCTGAATCAGATTCAGATGAAAGACAATAAGAACAACAACAACAATAACAACAACAAGATCTCTTTTCTTCTTCTTCTTCTTCTTCTTCTTCTTCTTCTTCACACACACACTCCAACACGCCAAGAACTTCAAAGACAATACAAGTTTAGATTTACAAAGAATGAAATAGATCAAATCTCATCTCTCATAGAAGATGAAAAAGAAAAAACGTTCATTTGAAAAGAAAAAACCCATTCCGAGATTTACAATCTGTTGATCAAAAGAAAATTCATCAAGATCAATACAGAAAAAAAAACCAAACACATTGAATTGAAATGGGTTTGAAATTATAAAATCGTCTTTCAGTGTGTGTTTTTTTTTTCTCGGTTCTCAACTCCTTCGTTTGGGTTTGATTTAAAAAGTAACGCCAGAAAAGATTAAGAAAAAAAAGACGAAACCGAAAATTCCCATGTTCCTAATCAGTGATCAAAATTCCTTCATGATCTACATATCCCAAAAGAAAAACAGCTTCATCATCTAAATTCATTCAGTCTTGATTTCATTCTGAATTTTCTTCTTCTTCTTCTTCAATGACTGATCCAGTTAGATTTCTACCAAAGTTAGAAGATAATGAACCCGAAGAAGTTTCTAATGCGAATTGATGTAAATTCGATTGATGATTAGATGTATAATTCACTTGATTTAAATTAAACGAAGTTAAAGGAGAAGCAGGTGATTGATCTCGATTAGGAGAAGGAGAAGTAGATCGATCTTGCGTTCTGGGTGATGAAAAATTCATAGAAGAGGTTTGATTGATCTCTTTTAATAATCTTCTTTCGTCTTCATCTTCATCGATTTGTGAATAAGTGGATGAATTATAAACTTCTCGTGCGTTTGGGATCAAGGAAGATGGGGCAGTGGTCGAGGTCGTTGTTTTTGGAATTCGATGTAACAATCCAAATCCTATTGAACATCCTAATAAACCGTCTCCTGATCCCCATGATCGCTATGATGAAATAGGTTACATTTGGCCAATGAGAGATTCAATCACATAAATTGATCAGTTGAGGTTTTGTAACTCTTCAAATTGGGCTTGGAGAGTGATTCTTACGTTTGGAATGATCACCACTTCTCGGGTCACCTCATAATCAGCATTATAGACAAATAATCGAAGGGGTCTCTCTTCATGCTATCAGAAGAAAAAAAGTACGCGTCAGAACCCAACCAAACTAAAGAGTTGAGCAAGATGAAGTTCAATGGTCAACCAGACCAATGAGATCGTTCGTACCTCTTCTACAACCCTATAGAAATCATTCTCTCCTCTCAAGATCCCACCTGCATAACCAATTATCCAATCACCAAAGGGTACTAAACCTAATCAGATTTTTTAAATTAGTCATCTAGTATATACTTAATTTTTTTTCAAAGGAGTATGAATCGTTTACCAGCATCTTGAGCAGGAGATCCTTCAATGATATCTAAAATATGCCATACCTAAGATTCACACAAGATCAAGTTGAACAAGTTTGAAGAAAAAGAATCAAATGAAGCACGACCTACGTTTTCTAAAGCGTTCTCAGGACTACATAATCTTAAAGAAAGACCTAAGAGTGAAGGTTTTGAATCATTGGTAGGACTCATTGACCATTTTCGATTGGGTAAAGCGCGTATATCTAAGGAAGAAGGAAGAAGAAGAAAAGGTGAGAGGATTCAGATGTGAGATTTGATTTGAAGAGGATGAAGAATGAATCATCGACAAGAACAAGAATCCAACACCAACTTCGAACTTCTTGACGTCTAGAACTATAAACTTGAAGGATGATGGGTTTTCCTTCAGATTGATCTAACCAGTTCGTCAGTAGATCACCATCTTCAGTCTAAGTGATGATTGAATAAAAGAGGAAGAAGAGTGAAGAAGATTGATTAGTTTTTTTGAAGATCAGTTGAGAGAAGAGAGATAGGAATGAGTAGATAGATCAGTTCACTTACAATCGATTGACCCCCGATCCCGACAATGTAATCAAAGAAAGGTTCGATTCCAGCTTCAGATGCAGGAGATGATTCAGCTACTCTTAGGACGTGATAACCTTTGATACCTCGTAAACCAGATGAAGTAGAACCGTCTTGAGAGAAGTGAGATTCTTGTGCGCCCATGTTGATGTGGATTGGTTTGAATTAGAAATCGAATGAGTGGTTGTAGAGCAAGTAAGAGTAGTTGAACTTGATCTTGATGAAATGGATTTCTTTAATTGGACTCTCTGGCGGGCGAGTTTGTTGGTTTGAAATTTTGAATGTTCTTCTTTTTCCAGAACATCCAAATTCAAACTTTCTCCAGTTTCAATTCAACCCTTGTGAAATCCGATTCATCTTCATCCTTCTTTCATCCTTCGTTTCAAAGTTTCAATTCAATTCGAACTCAATACTTACATAATCCATTGCGATCGATCATGTGAATCAAAACAAACAAACAAACAAACACTCAGCTGGGTTTCTTTTGGATCACGTGCAAACCATCCATGCAGCTCATCGAACTCAGAGATTGATCATCGGCTTGGGTCCGTTCACTTCTACACCTGATCTTTCGAATGCTCAGAGTACATATGCAAGCTGTGAAAGCTTGTGACTTGAGCATCGATCATGTGATCTTCATCTATGTAAATCTCATCAAATCGATTCTTCAATCACACAAACCCAACTTTGACTTCTATAGAAATATGGAGGTTCAACAAACTCTACCACCGATTCTGCCAACCAGCCTGAAAGGCAAATTCCAATGAGACACATGCTTGATCTGCTTGCAAAAGTTGGGTTAGGATGGAATCTTTGAAGATTGACTTCAGTCCATGGGTTTACTTTTCAAAACAGAGCCAAGAGAAAATCAAAATCACATGATCAAATCAGTTTTCAATCTCGATGAGCATGGCTCTCATGATGATAAGTTGAGCTTAGGAAATCCCATCAAGTGATTCAAATCCAACTTAACCTAATCATCACACCAAACTAGAAGCACAAGACTTAAGAGCTTTACATTCTTTTCATCAACTTCATTTCATCTTCTTTTCTATGGAAAAAAAAACAAAATCATCTAGTGGATAGTGTCTAGATGCATAGGATTGGTTCATTCACTCATCATTAAGATCTTCCTCTAAGCCACAAACTTGATCCAATTTAGATTTCAAGGATGAATTGGTGATGCTCAAGTTGAAGGCTTTGTATGAAAGATATCATTATTCACCCAGATTTCAAACTTTTTTTTCTATTTGTGTTTGCCACATCATAGACACATTTCATGAAATCTGAGCACATATGATTGTGGTTCAAAACTTTCACACCTTGAGGCACTAGCTACTATGGTTCAAAAAATAATGTCTTGAAATGAGATTCTTGAAAGGGACTAAAACCTAAGAATGAAAAAAAACCAAAGGATGATAAGATGTGTGTGAATATCCCAGGCTAGATGCCCAGGGTAAATTTCCCGTGAAAAAAACCAACATACACACCCTACATGGTAGACAGCAGACATTCATGATAAAAAACACACATGGTAATCATGTAAAATTCAAGAGCAACATCTCCAGATCACCCAACACAATCCAATCTTATAAAAACCCAAACAAAGAATAACAACACCAACTCATAAGCCAAACCAAATTCTCTTGCCACCACAAAGCAAATAGGACCACGAGAGGGAGAGTGGTCAGAAAAGAGTATGATGAGATGATAGCTAAAAGAAAACTATCAATTGAGAATGGTGAACATAATAGGAAGAGATAAATGAGAAGGTGAAGGTGAGATCATCAAAGATCAATCAAGATAGAGTGGAAAAAACAATCTGACCTGTGAGTAAAATGTTGGGATTGGATATTCAATTCTGATTGATCCCATTCCATTCATTTAATCAACAAGAATGTTGATCAAGAGTGTTGTGTTTCGATACTTGTTTTAAATGGTTGACTGTTTTGATCCTACAACTCACTTCAAAGATTTGAGCTCAAGTCTTGATCTATCTGGAGCCTGTACCTTCTGAGTAAGCTGATCTCCTGTTCTCTGTTTATTTCATTCTATAGATTGTTTTTAAGATCAAATCTTTTCTATAACTTGTTTGGAATACAATCCATGAGGTGTCTAAACTAAAAGCCACTTCTTGCTCACATCTTAATACTTCTATTTTGAACATAAGCTGACAATATCTTCTGTGCCCATCAATATTCTACTGCACCTTGCATAGAGCTCATTTATGGGACACAAAGTCTGAGTGAATGCCCAGGTTTGTGCCCAACAGCACTTTAGCTATAGATTTGAATCCCATGCCTGGTTGTTTGACCATAAAATTCAAAATTGACAGCCAATAGAATCCTGGACACAAGTCAACATTTGACTTTTTATACCATAATTTCCATACTGGCCAGTCCAGGCAAGCTCTTGGAACATCCCACACTTCTTTTCAGTTTTCTCAAACACTTAGATCTCATCATCATACCTCTTGTCCCAGTAAGTTTAATCTTACTAGTTCCACACACAGGAGATGTGGGATCAATAATAGGTAGTGGATTCAGGGAGGCAATGTAAGACAAGACATCTTTGGTTATGTTGAGTCTGAATCAAAGGCTGGTTGAAAAAGGTTGAGATCACCTCAAAGAGGTTCTGTTCCTGATACCAAGATTGTTGGATGAGGGATCAATCAGGATCTCTACTGGGTGATGTAAGTACAATACTAATCTGTGAAATGTCTAAAGATGAGTTTCATGTGTGATATGTGTAATGATTCATAACATTGATCAAAGAAAATGGTCCTAAAATTTGCATGAGCTTGTGTACAAGGCTCAGAAGAAGCTCTTTCCAACTTTATCTGAGGTTTTACTATGGTTAGAGCCCTCAAGTTGGGGGTCTAAGCAAAAGTGTTTGGGATTCTTGCTGTACTCAAGCCAAAACCGCAGTGTTAGTCATGAGCCCCTACTTGAGAGGGTGGCAAACACACTTGCTAAAGGGGCTTAGTTTAGCTTAACCTAGGTAGGTCATGTAGGTATCAGTAGTTTATCACTATCAGGCACAGTAGTTGAGTGGTATGAAATTGATCAAAGTAAGAGATAGAGATTTAGTTGTGTAATGGGTTAAATAGGCTGATCAAAGTGGTTATATGTTCCACTTTGAGAATGAATCCTGTTGTCAGATATTTTTGTTGTAGTTTACTCTTTCTTGACTCTCCTGAGCTCTATATTCCTTCCTCACCATTGGAATAGAAAGGTCAAAAGTGAGTCTCTTACTTCATCAAGCTTGCTATGTTGCCCTGGAGTGTACTTCCCTCTACTCTGATAGTCCTTTTTGTTTATTCTTACTCCTCCACCATCTTTAGGTAAGGTGTTGGTTCTTTCTGCCATCAATATTTTTATTAAGTCTTATCAAAGAGCTCATCTCTTGTACCTGTCTGTCCAAGTACCTTGTTTACTCTTCTGATTAGACAACAGATCCTCTTCAAATTGTTTCCCCTTTTTCCATGTGTAGACCCTAGCAATGTGGCCTTGTGGTCAAGATGGATGATCATTGGACAGCTGTAGGATTGATCTGAGTACATTCAATCTTACATGGTTTTCCACCAAACTCCTTGTCTTTTGTGAGAAAACCTTGGTCACACTTTCTGAAATTCACTGTACAGATAAAAAACAAAGACTTGAGATATAGTCCTCCAGTGAGACTCAGTGTCAATGCAAACCAGGCAACAGGGCAAGGGCCCGTTCAGCTGGAACCTAAAATCAACTTCTGGCCAAAAGTCCCACCAAAGCCCAAAACATCTTTTGACCAAAAACTGTTTTTGATTTTGGTCAAAATCAACAGCGTTTGGTAAACCTTGTTTGATCAAAATCAAACACAGCTTTTGATAAAAAGCTGTTCAATTTTCAGCCTCAAGGCTGTTTTTCAGATCAAAAGCTACTTTTGCCCCTCACCTCAACCAATCATCTGACTCAAAATTGTCTACTGTTTGGTAATCCAAAAATCCAAAAATGTTTTTGTGTCACACTTTTTGGCTTTTCCAGCCAAATGGGCCCTAAACAATCTGACAGTAACTATAGTCAATCATTCATTGTAGTCTATAGCAACAGATGCCAAACATTTAAGGGGCTGTTGAACTGGTGTGTAGGGGGGTTAGTTTGGAGTACTTTCTGGTTTCAAATCTGGAGCAGTTGCCACTTGCCATCAGTGTGGAACCTCAGGGGGTTTCAAATTTGGCAAGCAGGAGAGGAGAGGCATACATCCTCTGCTGGCTAAGAGCATAATTTGATATAAGCATACCCTGCAGTGACACTGTGAATTTACTCATGAACTGTCTCCAACCCAGCTTTTGGTAAAGAACTTTCTCATTTCATTTTCAGGCCTTGACACCCAACTCATCTTCTTCCCACCCATCTTCATTGAAACACAATTGCATTTAAAGCCCACTTGAAGTTTAATTCTGCCTTAATTGAGTACAGCACACACACATCCTTCTACCATCCAGCACATAACATCATCAGGTCCATTGCCAACTCTTGTTTCAGGCAAGCTGAATTAGAACTCTTTGACCTTTGTTTCCTTTCTTTCATTCTTAACTTAGGCAAGGGTAGTCTCCTCAGGCCTCTAACACCTAAC
The DNA here is from genome assembly GCA_022264835.1 of Melampsora americana. NCBI lineage: Eukaryota > Fungi > Basidiomycota > Pucciniomycetes > Pucciniales > Melampsoraceae > Melampsora > Melampsora americana. Next base: position 478,380 of record JAIFHY010000042.1, on the reverse strand, counting down.
CCTAACCCTCTCCCAGCTTCAATTCCAGTGACAAACACTCGCTCAATATCACAATGGCCTCTAACCAGTATCTTCACCCTTTGAACCTCAATAGCAATGATAGACAGCTTGCTAAAGAGAATGGAATCACGTCAACTAAACAAGACAGAGACCCAGACTACGTCATCCATTCCTCAACCCACTCAGGCCAAATTTCGGTGAATTCGCCCCATTACGACCTCGCGTCCCACAAGGTTAGTCTAAGTGAGGCTGACGTTAACATCTAATACATCCCCGTTACTCCTGATGCCCTCTTCCCTGTTTCTCTGTCTTTCAATACCCGTCGATGTTGTCTTAACCCAAGATTTGTCTCGTGTTGCAACTCTCATTTCTTTTACAGTCTATGGCGCAAGCAGAAAAAACTCGGCGGTCAGCCAGAGCCCGAAAGCCTATGTCCTATCTGATTCCGGCGTATCTCGTAAGTTATTCTTTGATTGCGCGCATTCACCCTGCCTATACGCCTCCCTTTTCAAAGTCAAACAGTAGAGCTCTTGCCTATTGACTTTTCAAGCTGGATTTTGGTTTCTGCGGATATGTAGAAATGTCTCGTACAGAATTATAGCTTGCTCATCCATGATGAAACGAAGGACATGTTGTGTCTTCATGAGTGTGATACTCATACGTTGTCTTATTTTTGAACCATTGCTACATGAAGCCAGATGACGACCCAGTTGAACCCAGCGATAACCACATTGCTAAACCGATCCCCAAGAATCCACCTCCTCATGCAACGCCAGAGAACGAACCGCAAATCAAGCGTCTCCGGATGAATATATCACGAGACCATCCTGTCCCCCTTCCCCCTCCGCTGCCGACGATTCCCTCGCGATATTTGCAAGGTGATCGCGTTCCACCTTGGCTCATGGACGCCACCATTGTGAAGGCCTCCAACTTGAACCCAACATCCTCTCCAAACTCGACCTTGCATCATCATCCCCACGATGGTCCTGGATCTCATCAACTATCTAGTCCGAGCCGACCTACCAGCCCATCCAAATTGATGATCATTCATCGGCCATCCCACTCTCTTCCTTCCCTTGCTGGATCATCCTCTACTGCTTCGTCCGAGCAGCGAGAAGAAGACCGCGAAAAATATTGGGCTCGCTACGACTACAATTTCTCTGCCCCCCATCTTCAACCTCGATACTACGGTTCAAGCGCTTCCCCTTCTGAGCGATGGGCCGACCTTGATACACAGAACCCGACTGCCATTTCCGAGTCGACCGTCACATCATTTGCACACCCGTTGTTCGATGTTTTTTCACCACCCCAATCTACGCTCACCGACAATGAAGCTTTGGAGCTGGCTTCCAGGCTGAAAAAGTCTGTTCCGTTTGGCTTCGAAGTGGGGCTTCAAGTCTATGCCTCAGAGCTCTGATAAACTCACAAAGTTATCAGGTTAGTTTGAGCATTCGACAATTCTCCAAGCCCACTGATGTACTTTGACTGAAATCTTATCTCCAGCACTGATTGTTTCTATCATGCCATCTACCTCAGATATTTTTGGAACCATCATCGAGCTAAGAAGACTTGACAAGGAGGCAAGGTCTAATACATTTGTTTATCATAATGTTTCTTCTTGTCGAACAAGTGCCTGTTTTGAAAACCTCACCATCCTCGCCGAACTCTTCCAGTATCGCACCGTAGAGATTGTTTCTCGCCTTTCAGATTTGACTGGTTAACAGACTACTTAAGCTCCACGTTCGTTCACATATATACCACTTAAGATGCCACAAACCCTGTATCTCGAACATCAGCTGGTGATTAATATGCATAGCCAACACATTTTTGAAATTAGGACAGTGATAGATCTATTTACACATATTGACATCAAGGACAGCACATCCAAGCTATTTATATTTAAATCCAAACTTAGATGTGTGGGTCGGCTTTGCGGGGTTTACCTACCCCAAGTTTTGAATTCTTCCGACAATATGTATGCCAAGCTATGCCAGCTAGGAAAAAGTGACTCCGCATTCGAGCCCAGTATGTAGTGCTTTCATCAAACTTGATCCAGAGTGACCGTAGTGAAAGTTGCACTTCAAGTCTTTGACATGCTCTCAGAGCCAAGGTACATACTACATACATACACCCTTATGTCATAACCTCAGCTGTAAACCTTAAAATCCACGGTTGAGGTGTATGTACGTGTTTAACATGTATTTGACCAGTCGCCAAGGTGAGTACGAAAACCTCGTGCTTGCATATCAATCTGAATAATCTTTTCCGATGTCCGAAGGCTCGTTCAAAGACTTGACTTGCCCTTTCAGCTTGCTGGGAGCTTCACCCGATTCCGCAGCTATATCATCGTTCTTGGACTCTCTACTGTCGGCTGTGAACAAGGACTCTACGCGATTGAATGCAACCGAGGGATGTCTCCCAATAACAAAATCGTATCCTGATAAAACTGTCTATCATACATATCCTGCTTTAGGAATCGCTTTGGAATTTCGACCTTCAACAAAACCGCAATCTGATGAAGTGTTACAATTGGTGGGAATCGAGATTGAAAACCACACAAGGAATGTCGATGAAATGGTCACGGACGAATCTAAACCTGATCAGAATCATAGAACTCAAAGGATGAAAACTATCTTTGCACCCTATGGTGGCTATCCCATCCTCGTCTGTTTCACCTCGAAGGCGTCTGAGTCCGCATCATCCGATTCACAGCTTAAGTTATGCCCTAAGACAACGGGCAAAGAATTTCTCGAAAGCTTAGGAGAGCCCTCACGCAAAGGAGGTCAAGATGTGCTCCGAATGGGTTCTGGAATCTGGCTCGAATGGACTTGGAATACAAATGAAGGAAAGAAAGTTGGTCTTTTTGTGCAATGGCGTGGGGCGGCTAGCATTGGACCGGGAAAGTGGGAGAAGGGAAGAGATCGTAGATGGGGTACATTGAAAATTTTTCTTGACACTTGAATGAGGTTTCTATTACGATAAGGAGGCTTGTTGAGTTTCCTGTGCACTTTGCAGCAATGACTTCGTCATGAGAAATATGAATTGTGTCCTTTTCGGTGCGGGATGCATGTATATGTGTGCATTTCGAGTGAATTGGTGATTCAGGTGATGCTCATGAATGATTTGAGGCTTGATGACCGAATTGGACACATTGTAGGAGGTATATCAAAAGGGGTAACATGAACGATGGTGATGATCCTTAAAGCTGAGGCCAAAGGAATGACGTCAGAGGCCTTTGATGTTGTATCCTTCTGCCTTGGTTTGGGTTGTAGTGACTGTGATTACGTAGGATTGAAGAATCCCTTCTAAGCTTCCACTCAACGCCTGGCCTGGTCGTCATTTTCATCAAAGAAACCATCGAGCTAATGTCATTGATCATACAAACTCAAGTAATGCAAACCTTCAGCTTTCCAAAGGTTTATAACCAACACTTTCATCACGATAGGGTTCGAGTCTAAAGGACTATCTACATCGGACTGGGTGCTAATCACTGCACTGGCACTGGCGCAACTCGATTCGCAGTCATTCTGCACGGTTCATCAGAATTTGTAACTAAGACAGAGCTCTGCAAGCGTTTAGCTAGAAAGCTGGTCGAACGCCTTCGTGTTGAAAAAATCAATATCTTGCAATTCCAATCAAGGATCTCCAACCATTCACATCTTCACTCGCTTAGGATCAAGGTCCATTTCAGAACATATATAATACCCTCACCCTACCTTCAATTCAACACTGTGACCGGTCTTTATTCAATTCTATTTGATCTCCACGACGGATCCGCGTACTTCATATCAACATCATGAACTCCGCACCTTCTCAAGACGACTCCCTCAAAACCTCATCACAGCAGACTGGGGCTTCAAAGATTGACCATGAAGCTTCCCAAATTCCCTCAAAACCCGATATTGTTCTCACACCCCTCACAGAACCTGCAGAAGCAAACTCGTTGAATCCATTTGACTCGACATCTCTTGAACGTTTTTATGGTGCATGTGTTCAAAAAGCTCACGTTCAGTTATTCGTCTCCTCAGCAGTAATATTGGTCCTAGTCAAACTTCAAATCAACTTCTTCGTGATCCTCATCGTACTGTGGGGTGCCTCCTTTCACCTGCGTCACGCATTGAAATCTCATAAGGAAGATTTTGCATATGTCTTTGAGCGAGAAAAAAAGAAAGCGCTTCTCGTACGTATCTTCTTTCTTTAAATTCTATCCACGCTGATTGGAGAAGAAGAGTATGAGTTCTGATAGTGCGTTCAGCTTGTTCCCGCCAACTTATAGGTAGACCCATCTAATCCTAACCAAGGGGAAGAAAGTGTTGAATGGATCAATAGTGCCTTGGCAAGTCTGTGGCCATTAATTTCACCAGACATCTTCCGACCCGTAATCGATCTGTAAGCTACTCATCTATCGATGATTTCTTTGCAAACATTGATACTCAACAAATGTTTGATCTCAGGCTTGAAGATACCCTGAAGGTCCTGGCACCAGGAATTGTGACGACCGTTAGGGTGGACGAACTGGACCAAGGCCGTAACCCGATCAGGTTGGTCGCCTTCAAGACTCTCGATGCTGAAGACCCTTGGGTAAAAAATCAAGTGAAGGTCTCGGACCTACCTGGTCAGTGGCCATGTTTGAATGCCTCTGATCTTCCGTATTAATCATATCTGCAAGTCTACCAATGTCAAAAATCATAGGTGAATTTATCAACCTAGAAGTAGAATTTGCGTATCGAAGGAAACAAGATTCGACAGAGCCAGCCAGCAGTGCCCACTTTGTAGCATACTTTGGTATTGGAGTTCAGAAGATCGCCAGTTGCGAAATGCGTAAGTGCCCATTACCCGATGTATGCGTCCCTGATCCACATTTTCTAACGCAATATATGTTCTGTTTGAATGACAGCCGTGTTTGTCCAGATTGACGGGCTTCATGGAAAAATCAAATTGAGAATCCAATTGATCGCCGTACCGCCATTTGTTCAAATGACTACTTTTTCTTTCTCCTACTTACCCCAAGTAGAGATCACCGCTAAACCGATGCATGGATTCAATGTTGTGAGTCTATTTCGTAGTAATCCCGATAATCGATTTCTACTTACAGATCCATTTCTATAGATGTCTCTACCAGTGATATCCCATTTTATACGAGCTAGTGTTGATGTACTTTTGGGACAGTTTTGTTTACCGTCATCATACACTCTAGACCTGTCTCGTATACTCTTAGGAAATGACGCTTTGATGAGTGCGTCTAACTGAAATTCAATCAGACGAGGAAGACACAAACTTACTCATCTCTTACACAGGGCCGCGCCATGTCGGCGTGATCGCAATTGCTTTACACTCGGCCAGTAACCTCAAAGTCTCCGACATCTTGAATCACACCTCGGATCCATACGTGTCCATTTCCTTCATGAAGTCCGCTTCGAAACCCCTTTTCTCGACTCTTATCCACTTCAGGACAGTTGATCCCATATTTGAAGAGATGGCGTTTGTACTGATCACCCCCGATCAGCTGTTAGAACAAGAGAAGATCTGTCTTACAGTTTGTCACAGTGACAGGATTTCTTCAGATGAGTAAGGGTCTTCATACCGTTATCTGTGCACGACTTCAAAGACATCTAATTTAAACCTTGATCTGAAATAGTGTTCTTGGAAAGGTGGAGGTCGACTTACAAACAGCTGTAAAAAACCCAGGTTCAATGACAAAGCAAAACAGTGAGCTGACAGCTAGACTTCCTGGTTTCAATGTCCAAGGTTCACTTTCCTGGAGTGTGGGTTACTTTGAATATCACAAAGATTCTATACCAAAAGAGGTTCCTACCGTCACTTCCGATCAGGGAGCATTGCTGAATGCACTGGACGCTGAGTCTAGTGCTGACGAGTCAGAGCTAGTAAGTTCAATGTCATAGCTGTTCACAATATCGACACAAAATTAATCAGTTCTCGTCTCTCATTTTCATCAGGTGACATCCCCAAATCAGCCAAAATCGGGTGTCATCTCTATTCAGATTCACTCTTTGGCACAGATAGAGATTCGAAACCCACGTCATTTCCGTGCTCATAATCAATTGAAGCATCATAGTAGAAAGCTCGAGTCGGATGAGCGTAATTTACCTTCGACGTACTGTTTTGTACTCATCAATGATCAGAGAATTTTCGAAACTAGAGTGAAGAAACAGACTTCAGATCCTTATATTGTTCGTAATTTCATACACACTCTAAAGACTCTACATGTCAACTGACGTACAAGTTCTCTTCCAATCATTAGAATTCAGGTGAGAGACAAAAATTTGCCATCCTCGGTTGAGACGCCCACTTCTTAAACATCTCTCCCCCTTTATCCTGCATTATAGGTGTAGAACACTTTGTTGAAGATTTCGATCGCACTCGAGTAGACCTCGTCGTCATGGAAGTCCGCGCGCGAGAGCACGATTCAATCGTCGGAATAGTTTCTGTCTCATTGAACAAATTTTTGAGGCAACAACATCAATTGACCAAGTGGTGGACACTTACCGGAGGAAATGGTAGGTTCAGCGTATTTCCTTCGTATTTATCTTCCAATGTTCACGCACGAACGTCGCGCGTGGTCTGTTTGTTACAGGGTCAGGTAAAATGCGGGCGTCTGTGCTTTTCCAGCCAGTAGATATCAAGTTGGAAAGACGTGCGTCACTACATTCTTCCTTCACTTGGGCCAAATCTGACTGATGCTTGTGATTGGTCAGCACTCTGCGGTTGGTCGATAGGCGTGATCGAGATTTTCAAAATCTCCATCATGGGACCCCTTTTGGAGTCAGAAAATTTTTACGTGAAGATAACGATAGACTCACAAAGCAACCAGTGTTCTAAACCGACAGACGAAGCTTCTGTAACCCGTCAAGGTTGGATTTGTTCCCTACCTAACCCTTGAACAAGGCTAACGGATCTGATTCCCATGCTTTCAGGACAACTACCTGAAGTACAATGGATCTTCAAACCGAGGATGAAACTCCCAGTCACGTGAGTGTTCATATGATAGCGATCTTGACTCACAAAACTTACTCTGAAAGGGGATTTGTTTGAGGCACACAGAAACAGAATGCAGACCACTCTCACTCTTCAATTGATGAAACCATCCACAGGCAAACTGGCACTAAGGGATCACGCCGTATCCAGGCCTATCCATGTATGGCTTTCAGATGTGCTGCACGACGATATGGTCTGTTTGGATGTCGAAATATCAAAAACCAACGATACAATTACGGATAAACTTATTTCATCACCTAGAGTCCACAGTGATCAACAGCAACGCCGAGAAGTCGAATTGCCTCAGGCATTTAGTAAATTGTCCAAGGATACAGATTCCCTTTTAGGTTCGATGAGCAAACAGACCCTCAGCACTGAAATTGATGGCGATTTCCGAAGCATGAAGAGTCCTGCGCTGCCCTCGATTCCTCAACAACTGCAAGAGCACGAGCAGGATACCCAAAAAAAATTGGACCACATCATCATGAACGGTTCTCAATCTTCCCGAATGCATATCGCATTTCGTTTTATTCCAGGTATCTCGAAAGCTCACCGAGCTCTAGGAAGCTCAGATCCTGGTCTTATGGAAGTCTATCAGACTTGTCAACGTACAATTTCAAGTGGAGATCGTATGCGACATCCTATCATCGTCGATATGTATGATGTTGAACCATCCAACGATGTCCCCGTTACCCTGGAAGTTCCTCAACTTTCAGATGACTCCAGCATCGCTGACATGAATTCTTCCATCTCTGAATCACCTCGAATCGGACCAGTCACTCCAAATCTCACGAATGGCAAGGATGCTTCATCAACACATGGATCGACGAATGATTTGTTGCGTGATCATCGTTTAAAGATATTAGATGTCGAGGAGGCAGCTGAGAATTGGACAGATGATGAGACGAGTAGCAGTGAAGATCACGATGGCGAAACTTCGAGCGAAACGAGTGGCATAAGTCCTAAGCTTATGCGAATGAAAATCAAGACATTAGAATTGAAAGCATCTCTTCTTCCGAAGACATTGGCGAACAAACTTTCTCCTAATCGTGACTCTAGTGCAACAGATGTTATTCTTAGAAGAAGGAAAGAATTGAAAGGTGAATCAAAGGAAGTCTATGGCCTCGGCCCATCCAAATTGAAAGCTGTAAGGACTGTCAAATGGTACGCAGCACCCTCACATATGCAGATAAGCTCCTTCGCAACCTTGAGCGCATGCTTATCTCTGTAAATTTGTTGCTTTAACAGGGCTAGGGATAGCGCGAAGGTGGGCATACAGAGAGTCAAAGACACGGCCAGTCATAGAACTGTAAGTGTATCGAATCAGCTAGCTAAAGATCCTCGCATACCTTGTCGACTAACTATGATTTTCTTACAAATACCCAGCCCAAACGCGGATTGCAAAAAGAAGCAATATCATCATTTTGAAGGATACATGTATACTTGCCCCTTCATATCCATTATGGCTTTCAAAGACGAGATCCATTCTTCCGATTTGCTTACCTTTGTCATTTACACCCTTTGCATTGACTCTACTGCATACTATATCATATTGTCAAGTTGGATGACACAACAATTTCGCGCCTCTCATCGATGATATCATTTTGCATGTACGTACAAAGATTATATAGACTATAGGTCCATTGAAGTTAGAATCTTCAATGTTCATATGTAGAATTAGTATCCCAAGGAAAATTTCAACACCGATATATCATAGCATCCATTTTTTTTAACATTCCTTTTTGCCAATTTCATCATTAGTTCAAAAATATATACACACCAGATTTTATGATTTTATCTTCCTTCACGCATTTTTTACTCAATACAGAAAGATGTCTAAAATTTATGCTTCGGATGAAAGTGAGCTGCTGAAGTAAGAAGACCTTGTCAAAATGGTTTGAGGTGCACTTCAATGACATTATCTCTCTTTGGTAAGGAATTGCGTGCACATATTTGTGAATACATTTCAGCTTCTGAGTTCATGATCTGCTGAGTGGCATGCATGGCGAGTCCTACATAGGCCCGCACCCCAGCTTGCAGTGGGCCCTGTTATCCACCACGTGTCCTGGAGACTTGTCACTCGATCGGTCACCGAGAAGTCATTGGACACAATCCAAGATGTTCATTCAACCTTCAACCTCAACTTCAACTCATTCAATCCATCCTTCAATCAACTTATCACATCAACTCCTCTCAAACCTACTTTCACCTTCTCAATTTCCTTCCAGTAGACCTCAATCTTAGCATGTACCGTTCGGCTTTACTTTCTACACACCACCGCGGCTGTGTCGCGACGACCATCTTCCGATCAAGACCCGTGGTATTGATTCGAAAGGTGTCTTCCGGTCTTCACTCTGATCCCAGCCAATCGAGTGGCCCATTGCCTCATTCTCTAGTTCCCCCTCGCTTCAGATCCACTACTGGCTATCGTACACTGGATCAAGTACCGGGACTAAGGAAGCAAGCGGATAAGATCAATCACTCGGATACAAAAGCCGTTGTTAGAGGCTTACCGATTCAACTTCCTCAGCGTCTGACGAAAATACAGCGGAATGAACCAACACAAAAGGTTTCAGAGGAATTGAGTGGTATAATCCAGTCTTTCAAAGCTCCAATACGTTACGCGATCGGTTATGGATCAGGAGTGTTCCCTCAAAAGTCTTATGATCTCAAGAAACACACACCCATGCTAGATTTTGTTTTCGCCGTCTCGCATCCAAGTCATTGGCACAGTATCAATTTGCAACAAAATCCTAAGCATTATTCACTTCCTCTGAGGTGGTCAGGAAGTGCGCCTATCAGTTGGTTGCAAGAGAAGGCTCCTGGGGCTGGTGTTTGGTTCAATGTGGAGAATGAAGTAAATGGAAAGGTAAGCAAGTTAATATCACTTCAACACGATCACACGCAAAACATTTAATGGGTCGTTCGATATTTCAGTCGATCAAATACGGAGTAATCTCAGTGGATACACTCTGCAGTGATCTACTCGATTGGAATACTTTGTATATATCTGGTCGGATGCAGAAGCCGGTCTACGTTCTTCGAGATGATGCTCGAGTTCGGCTGGCACAGCAAGTTAATTTGGCATCCGCTCTTCGCACTGCACTTTTGATGTTACCGGAAAACTTTACCGAACAACAGCTTTATACGATCATCACCAGTTTGAGTTATACTGGTGATTTTAGGATGAAGTGGGGAGAAAATCCTCGGAAAATTGATAACATTGTGCAGCGGCAAATCGATCAATTCAGGACCATATATCAGCCTTTACTTCAAACTTCATTCAATAATGTGTCATTTTCCTGCGGAACCTCAACAAGCAGTGATCCTAAGATACAACAGGATATGAGTCCGAGAGGTCGAGCCGAGCTTTTGAAAAAACTGCCTCGATGTCTCAAAGAGAAGATTGAAACAGTTTATGATCGACAATGGAATTTGAAGTTGGCAAAAGCTACCGATGGGTCCGCTCTCATCAATGAAGAGGAAAGACTGACCTCTAGCGACGAGATGAGCCTTTTGGTCAGAATGGTCACTGATAACAATTTTGATGAATCATTACAACGAGCTTTGGCATTGACCGTGGGCCCTCCTGCATTCAATCAATCCGTCAAGGGTATCATCTCTGCCGGTCCAGTCAAGAGTGTCAAATATGCATGCTCCAAGCGTAAGTGAATCCCCAACTTTATAAAGTTCCATATGGTCTTCCAAAAGGTCTTCGTCACCTGTTTCATGTAGACGTAGACTGAATCTGTTTATGTGGGACAGTCCTCAAACGTTGGACCTCTTGATTTTTTCCATATTTTCCTTTTACCTCGTTCCTTCGTTTCAAAATCTATCTTCTTGCCCGTTGAGATCGGTCTATCGAGCAAAATCCCTTATGCAAGTCCTCAAGAACGGTATAGCATTAGAATGTACACCATTGAAGATCGAAATTCATTTCTCAATTGCTTCAGCTGGACAATTTAGTCACACACACACGTCTTTGATATACACAGCTAATACTTGTTTTCATAATTGATCATCTTGGTTTTGTTGTATTTAACTTTTAGAAAAAATCAAGTAGACCATATCTCTAGATTTAGACCTTGTCATTGTGTACAAGCGTTTCTTGTTTTTTTTCTTGGCAGGCCCAGCATTTCTTCACTATTCTCTCAGCTTGATCTTACTATCGTTAAAATGAAGTGTACCTTTTAGTCCAATCTTAATATTTACTCTTTGGAGGATTCATTCGTTATTAAGATTATGAACTCCTGTAACAGCTTGATTGCATTCACATGTTTCAAAAGTGAGATGAGGGGTAGAGGAAGTTAAATATAAGATTCATAAGCCATCAACAGGATGAAGAAGAACATGAACAAAGAAGAACGGGACGTGGCGATTAGGTTGGAAACATCATGTATGGAATAGATTAATAATCAGATTTTAGATGTTCAGGAAGCACTACAGAGAAAGGTATGAAAGACAACTAAGTTGACCGAGTTAACGGAGTTGAGAGCCGGATATTGTTGGTAAATGTGGCTTTCATTTTTATATACCGTCTCATATTTCCCAATCTAATATGATGTTCTTTGATGTGGATTGTGTTCATTGCTCCACCGTGAGTTTCCTTTGAAGCTACTACCAATGGTTCATACTCATCTCGGCGACCAAGGATTGATAATTCACAAGTTATAGAAGGTAATCTTCCGATATATCGAAACTCGGGTTCATCGGCCTCTGGCCTCCATGCGAATTTCAATTTGCCGTCGATTAACAACTCCTCTGTTCCTTCGATTAATTCGATTGTTCTCTCACTTTTAGCAATTCGAAAACATGCTAGCAAGAGTAGAATTCCTAGTGCGTAATTGGCGAATGATCTATTCATGATCTGATCAAGATTTATGATGTTCAAGATATCAATCTAAGCTTTGAGGAATCTTGAGAAGGAAGTGAAATCGTCGAAAGCATTTTAACTTACTCTATCTTCAAAAAATTTATCTGAAGGTCCACCGGAATGTACGTGGTAAGAAGCTTGTAATCAAATCTGAAAGATATCAAGAACAGCCGTCAAGGAAGTGTGCGTAGGGTTCAGAGGTGAAGAAGAATGTATTAACCTAGGAAGTTCACCTTGTAAAAATTCAAAGTAGCTGAGCAGATGATTGAGGGACAATCCTGGTACGGACCCACAGTCACCTTTATCTATAGTCCGACAAACGTTTCCTTTACGACCTTTCTATGATTGATCTTTAGTCGTGTACCGTGATGCAGACGATACCGCACCAAACAGATGAAGGGGTTCCTACATACAATAGTTTTGAGCTGTTTCGAGTCCAAAATCGGTTTGTTTTTCTTAAACAAACGTTATATTCCTGATATACATCCAGTGTGGCCTGACCAACCTACCGGGAACTACCTCGGTCAGACCATCTAGCTGTGTTTCATATGAACTTCTCTTATGAATCTTTGCTCCAGCTCGCGGTAATTGAATCCTTCTTCCTTGGTCATTGAACTTGAGGAGTTGGTTCTTTGGTATGGCACCAAACATAGTTGTTTGATCTTGTGGGATCTTAAAATCTCATGTCTTTGCGACTTTAGGCTAGTGAGGACAATTCTAATCTTACGTTAAGGACTTCAAAAACATGTCTCAGCTTTGTTTCAGGTACTAATTTACTAATCAGCTATGTTGATGTAAAATAAAAGATTTAAAAAGCGAGATATCTAGGGAGGTGTTATACTCTAGTAGAAATAAAAGTTTGGGTTTGTCTACAGAGTTATAAAACATCGAAACATCAAGATCAAAATTCTTTTGAGAGAATTATGAAGGCCGAGTTGCGAGCGAGGACCATCTCAAATTATGCACTCTGCACACTATCAACTAGTGTGCTCCCAGACACGCGACCCCGGATGTTTGATGAAGCATCGAACCTCTCAAAGATTTCTATGACAAATTTCCATTATAAGCCCGGTCGGATGACCAACCATTTTCCAGCATTTGAAACTAGCGGATCTGGTTTTTAATTGATCACATTGATTTATTCATGAAATGAAAAAAGCAATTCAAGCTATTACCCAATAGGACTTACTAAACAAATCAAAGCAAGCTTATCATGGTCAGATAATGTGATAGATTGTCTTTTGAGTCTTTTGACATTTTGATTATTATGGCTATGATGAGACACAAAGCGCACTGTCATCTCAAAAACCTCAAGATTCTTGGTGTGATGCTTGATGTGATGTTGTGATGTTGAGCGAGTACAATCAGGTTTTGCAGCATCCCTGCGATGATAACAGTTTGCGACTCATGCTAAAGTCTTGTGATCTCATGGTTATACTACCACTAAGGCAGATGTATCTCTATCGTCTCACGCCGGGACTGATGCGGCTACGTTCCTAATTGACCCGCCGAAACCTCGTGTTCACTTGAAAGAAAACGAAGAAAAACAATCAATGGAGAAAAATTGGCGACCACGTTTTGGACCATCGACTTCAGGCCGAATGGAACAAGGAGTCCACCCGATAAGCTGGCACCGCCTGAACCCAAGTAAGCTCATGGACTGTTTCCGGGACCCTGTTTCCTCTTCAGCTCAACCGGATGGAAGATGAGAATAATTCGCATTCGCACAGGATTTTGGGTGGTTTGCGACCAAAGTAGTCTGCTTGAACACATTCGCGAGGTGTGTTCAAGGAGGGTGATAGGAGTTACTCTTAAAGGTATACTAGATCTACGATCAGGCTCAGATGAGCCTAACTGCTAGTCTTGATCATAAATAGGCTTGCATGACCCAAATTGGTATCATATTGCCCTTTTATCAGCTTTTATCACCCAGGCATCAAAATCCATCACGCATTGTTATCCGACTTCATGAAAAGTGTTCTCTTAATCCCCTGATCCGTTATTTTCATCTTCTTCGCTTGATCGAAGTCTCATCTGATCCGTCAATCACTTGTGAATCCTATCTGTTTTCTCACTGTTTTCTGTTTTGTTCAGTGCTCCCCCATCAAGCAATTACTTTGCAACCAGCGTCAAATCTTCTGGCACCTCGAGCATATCTACCTCGAGAACCACCTATCTCAAAGACTCATCAAGATGTCCCTCTTCAAGCCTCCACCCTACCAGGTGCACGAGCCTTTCGACGCGCTTCATGACCCACCTACTCACGAACGCAACCCGCAACTACTCCATCATACGCCTACCTCAAAAATCATCACCTCCTCTTCAGCCTGCGCTCTACCACGACCACGTTGGCGATATCTATTGTTTTTCACACTCGCTAGTTTTATAATTTGGGTCACCATCATTTCGCCTCACATCAGCATTCAATCGTGGAACACTTCCACAATCCTGCTCCAGGACTTCGCGCTTGTCAGCTGGGCATCGAAATCCTCAGCCGCGGCACTTGATATCAAAAACTGGCTAAGAATCAACTCTGTGAATACTTCACATCGCTTAGACTACTTTAACGACGATGCCGATGATTCAACTCCGATGAAAATTAATCCGCTCTCAGAAAACGTCACCTCTCCCTCTACGACTGTATCAAACCTAAGCTCCAAGCATAGTTCAAATGGAATAACGAGTTTGCTTCCGATGTCTGACAGAATCCGGCCCAAGAAAAGACCAGCGCAGCGACGCATCGAGCTTCCCGCTTTCAAGCCACGTCCAGACATTTCTTATGAGAACGTCCGGCCATTCCCTCATGAATCAAGGGAGGATCAAGCTTCATCCGAAAATTCTCGCTACTTTGCTTATCTTCCTCATTCTGGATTTCATAATCAACGCATCGAACTTCAGAATGCTTTTCAGCTTGCTCGTCTGTTGAACCGAACATTGATCGTACCCCAGCTGAGACTCGGTCGAGCATTGGCATGGTCTGGCTCCGACGAGCTCATAAAGACTTACGAGCGTGAAATGAAGAATTTGCATTTTGATTGTATCGGTCAAGAACTCCCGAGCGGCCAATTCCCAAGCACACCCGAGGAATGTCAGGCTTACTCAGATTGGACGGCGGTGCAGGTAGACTACCTCATGGATGTGCAAGAGATTGTCAAGCAACAACCTGTCATCGATCAAATTGATGTTCGCGAATCATGGTTCTGGGACGCACTGCAACTCAACGAAGGAGATTGGTACAGCGTGCAAGACAACACGCGTTACAGTTATCAGATATTTGAGTCAAAATCCATGGCGAAGACCTTGCATGACAAATATCAATATCGTCTTGATGTTGATGATCTCAAAAGTTATGGCCACGTCAAATTGTTGAGCGTTGGCTCCTTGTTCGGTAGCAATAGATTAATTCTTCAGAGCGAAGAAGCTAAGTCTTGGAAAAAAAAGCTAGCCGACTCCCAGCTTCCCAGTGTACCCATTCTCCGTTCAATCTCGGATCAAGTTGCTAAACAGCTCGGCGGACGAGGCAATTATATCGGTTTACACTTGCGAGTTGGAGATCTGTATTTCAGGGTTAGTAACATTTACCTTTGCTTTTTCGTTTTTACTCACTGACCTTTAACTTAACACCGCAGAGACAAGCCGCGAAGTCCATGCCAAAAGTGTTTGAGAAACTCTGTTCAGAAGTTTTCCACCTTAGCCAAGATCAAATAAACCAGCTCGTACATAGCCACGAGCAATCTTTAGCGGCGAAGGGCAGTAAGAGACATGAACCTCGGTCCTTTGTAACAGCTCTCCGTGAGCCAAGTCCCAAAAATCAAGCAGTTATTCAAGACGATCACTATCAGTCTTGGAACCAATACGAAGATGAAGAATATGGTCTGATCAGTCAAGCTATCTCTGGGATTGTTCACGCAGACTCCCGAGATGATATAAATATGGAGGTCCCACTTTCTCTTTCACCAGACTATTTGCCCCTCACTCGACGTAGCTCAATCTACTCTGCCTACCGCACAGGAGCAGCCGAGAACATGAAATGCCGAAGAAAGCTGTATACTGATTCCGAATTCCAGCATCTCAACGTACCAATCTACATCGCCACAGACGTCGCACAGCCCATGGATCACATTCACCTCTCAATATTCTTCAAATCCTTTCCTTGTGTCTTTTTACTATCCGATTTCATCTCTCCTGACGCTACAACTAACGTCAGAAATCTAGATCATATTCGAAGCGGGAATGATGGACTCAAGCTCAAACACTTTTTAACTCCGATGCTCGATGCCATTATTGCCGCTAAAGTAAGCACCACGATCAAAACCCCTTTATGACTGGGCTATCAAACTGATCTGTTCACGTCCATGCTTTCTTTCTAAGGGATCTGCCATGTTGGGGACACCAGGTAGCACTTTTAGTGACTATGCGGTTTCTATTTTACATCCTCACTACATCAAGCAAACAGACGCTCCGTCAAGGAAGAGGTCATAGCGACCAAAAACCCTCACTACTTGCGTCGACAACATGTATTAGTAGATTTTAATTCAAGAACATAAAGTGTCTATCTATCTCTCAAATTTCACCACTATAGAAACTCAGTGGCAACATTTATGAGCATACATACCGCTCCAGACGCCTTGATTAAAAATCCTGGCCACTCTTCACAAGTGCTCCAATTCAAAGTACCACCAGTGTGTAACCTGAATGAAAGTGTTTGTAAAGTCAAATGCTGAACTCTTCCTCTGAATTTTGAGTCTCTTGCCACTAAAGCCAAAAAGGGAAGACACACCAATTGCAACACGTCTATGTATTAAATGAACAGAAAAACATCCCTACTAGCAAGAATCCTTAAGCAACATATGTCTCTAGATCTTTTAATTTTAATCTTGAGCCTTTTACTACGTAAGCTGCGACGTCAAGTGACCACCATGCTGTTTTCAAATTTTGGATTTTGGATTTTGGATTTCAAAAGTTTGGGAGCATCGGACTTTTGTATATCTAGTGATAATTAGGACTATGACCCGATCCCGACCCCGCCCGGCCGACTCTGCCCGACAACCTCTTGAAGGCAGACGGTACATGCCCTGACGTTTTAAACCTAGCTTTGTGAGAGTCCCCAGAGCCCTGCGGGCATTCCGGCGGCCCCGGTCTGCGGGGCCGCCGAGTATACAACCATCACTCAAAAAAAATTCTGTTGCTTAAAGTTGAAATACAAGTCCGCTGTTATCCCCACTCCATCCTCCTTTGTGCTCAAAATATAACTCCTTTGCCCCTAAAATTGAGCCTGGCTTTGCCTGCCCCAAGTCCTAAAATTCAGGGCGAGCCTTGGCCAACCCGAGCCAATTGGCCAAGGTTCTTGGGTCTACCCAAGGCCTGACCCGGCCTTGGGGCCTGCCCTGAAGCTTCAGGGCCGGGTCATAGCCCTAGTGATAATTAGAGCATCCACAGTTGTTTCTGTGAATGACCTCGGTACGGTAAATTTTACTGTACCAAGCCTGAATTTCCTCAATTGTGGCCAAATCAACAATTGGTATGTACCAATTTGGTAGAAAATTGGTAGAGGTCCAGTAAATTTACTGGACCTCTACCGGATTGGTAAAGTATTTGGTAAGCTCAAATCCCACCTATCTCAGCCTTTTCGTACATTATGTACTGTACAGAAAGCGTTTACTGAAACAAGTGTGGATTTCCACGTTTCAGTACGTACTTTTACCGTACTTTACCAGTACTTACCGTACTGTTACAGTACATTTATTGTAACAGCTGTGGATGCTCTTATCACATGATAATTATCAGGTGATAATACAGAACTCTTTATAGAAATACCATGGTACACGCATAGTTTTGTAAAAGGTCATACCCAACGGGCCATGCTGCGGACGGGGTATGTAGGCACTGTCTTACCTTGTCCTCACAAGTTCCCTCAAACCATATCTTCTGGACTCCTCCATCCTCAACCATGTTACCCTCTCTTTAATCTCATTCCTTTGAACATCTGAAACACAAGCAAAAAATTTCATCATTCACCACCTCCGATAAACGCAACAGCAATGTTCCCTCTTGTACCAGGAATTGCACTCAATCTGCAACCTTTTACCTTACCCCAAATAAGATGGCCGGCGACCCCTACATTGGTTGCAAATAGTTCAGCATAGGGAAGTAAGGGGCATATCAGCATATACTTTCTGCAACAAGAGGGAAAAGAGCAAAAGGGGTTGAGGGACTAAACCAATCAATGAGGTGGTAGAGAGTTATTGATGAGTGGATGTTGTGGTGCATTTTCAGGAGGTCAGGGAGAGTGGGCCGTGATTGTGCAGTACGTAGATTGACACAGTACAGCATGAGAGAGGTTGCATGATGGCGGTGTAGAGCCATGAGATGGGAGAAAGTGGGCAAGGTGGTCAGGTCACGTTTGCTGCAGGCAATCACGTGGGAGGATGCAAGGTGAAAATGTGGTTACAAACATTTTTGCATGCAGGCATCATACTAGGGCTGTACAATGCTTTTACCAAGGGTTATCAGACTGGCTTTGATAATTATCACAAGAAATACAAAAGTCCGATCTACCCAACAGTTCTTTTTGTTCTGATTTTTGGTTTCCAATGTCCACCTCCGGATCTTCAACATCACGCCACACCACAACATGCCACCGGCTCATCATAACCAGCTACCACCATCACCCCACATGTTTATTCCAAAATCATCTATTCACCACAAGTAAGACTTGCAACCACCATCTCAAGTGATTGATCTTTCATTTTCCAGGCCTCATTCACTTATGGGCTAGCAATGGTCATGATAGACTCAAACTAATAGTCCCAATGGAACTTTTCAAGTCATGGTACATTCACCCATCTGCACGCCCTTAGGGTATATGCCTCATCTTTCATTGGCTCTGTATGGCTCCTGAATACCTATTCCAAGCAATCTGATGTCCCCCAAGGGTGGTGAACCTCCTTTGTCACCTGAGCAATTACCTGGAGCCATTGTTGTGAAATGAAGTTCAAAACAAAGGAGATCAGGAAGTGAAAGTGCCCAGCCACAGACTTTTCAGATCAACAAGAACTATCAGAAGCTGAAGATAAAAGTTACCAATACTGGTGATTGGCCCAATCAAGTTGGATTGCACTACAATTATTCACTCACCAACCCCATGCTGAGGTTTGATTGCTTGCTCACTCTTGGGTACAGACTCAATATACATGCTGGAACATCTGTGCAATTGAAACCTGGAGATGATAAGAGTATACGTTGTGGTGAGTAATTTATAGGAGTGATTAGGAAAAAAATTTAAACTTTTAGTGCTTTATAAATTTATTTTAAAGTTGCTTTATATCAATATTAATAAATCAATATAATATTATCTTTTATTTCACCGTGGTCAAGTGGTAAACAAGCTATTCAATTTTAATTCTAATTTACATAATACTTTACAAATCAAGAAAGAAGAAAATTTAAAAATTCAATAGATTACTAAAATGAGGGATTTAAGAAGAAGATCTTAAGAATGAACTAAGTTGATCATAAGAAGAGAAGAATAGAAGAGTTGAATTAATTAAAGAAGAATGATTAAAAAGAAATGACATCAAAAGTGGTAAAATGATTGAAATTTAGGTTTTTCAGAATTAATAAAAGTGTTTATAAAAGAAGTGATGACGGAAATGGATTCTTTGGATGACTTTAGATGGGGTTTGATAAGAGCAAAGAATGGCTTACCTTAGAGAGAAGTAGTGTAAATCAAGGAATAAGAATGGAAAGGGAGGATTTCAAACATTTTGAATGTGGCTTAAATCTCAATGATGTGCGACTTGGTCAAATTGGAGGTTTTTCATTAGTAATACATATCAAAACTCAACCAAATTGGCCAAAAAATGGCTCGATCAACGCAGAATCTAAAGGTTGATAATGTACCAATCTCACTTTAGCCATATCAAGATAAATAAAGAACTTTTATAAGAAGAAACTATTGAAAATATGAAAATCAAGAATGAAAATCAGCGCATATGTAATAATGGTAAACTGGCTGTATCATGGGTTTTGGCTTCTGTATCCATATCTAATTCTGGGTTTTCAACGTGTAATAACTTTCAAATTAAGGTTTTCTCAATGTTTACAACTCAATAACTTCATCATTACTCATCAGAAACTGGGATTGTGGCGTATGATCTTGGTTGGTAAAGAGAGCTCTATTCAATGCACTGTAGTAATCAAAAATTCAACAAGATTGAAAGAAGTTGGTAATTTTAAAAATCAGTTTTGGCTTATTTAGAATCAAAAGAAGATCATATTAATAATCATGAAGGCTTACTATGAGTAATTATGGTATTATAAGAATGAAAGATTGCAAGATCAATCATAAGAAGAGGTTATGACGTGGTAGAATGTACATTGAAGTGGTCAAGAAGAGGTAATGAGGTTGTATACCATGTATTTCTTTTGAGGAAGGGGTCATATATAGCTGTGGTTTGGTTGTAAAGAGTTTTTCTTTCCTCTTTTCCTTATCTTCTACATGGCTATTATTTTGTTTATCATTATAAACTTATTTTAGTAGTATCAGATCCCTTAAATACGCCCTTTATCAAAGTTATAAAGAGGAATTTACTTTAAAGAATTGTATTTTAAGACTCAAAAGTCATTGGGAATAATACTAATAAAGTATTGAGTTTAATAAATCAATCAAGGCGCTTTTCTCTTATAATTAATCATAATATTTCTTTTATTTACATATCAGTATTCCATCAATAAGAAATTATTGATTGGTCTTAGACACCTTCTACTATTACAACTAGTAGATTATCCTCTTCACGTGTTGTATAACCCTTGTTGGGTTATTAATACTACAACGTTTAGTTGAGATAGGCAGTATGGGACATGTAAGTAGTGGTGTTGGGTTAGAAGGTAAAAGCTGGAAAAGGGGGGTCTTGTTGGAGGCAATTAGCTTGCAGATTGGATGGTCCAAATGTGCTTTCAACATTTCCAATCCAATAAAGTTGGAATACCATTCATTTGCCATGAGATCTCAAGACAAGCTTACACTAGGTAATGCTACAATTTTCTCCGGTCATGTTCCCTGACTTGCTTCACCAGCTGAACATGACTTGTCATACAAATGAATCCCATCTCCGGCTCAGCCTATGCTGTGAAGTGTAGGAGCTCTACAATGTGAATGAATGTGAATGAAACCTGAGCGCTTTTGACCTGCCCTCAACCTTGAATATGAAGTTCAGAAATAGAGTGAGACAATTGTAACAATCTTATGTCTTTACAGCTGAGCTCAGTGAATCAAAGAAAACAGCAACAATTTGAAAATCACACTTGATAATGATGAGTTTGCACCTTGACACAATAACAATAACAATGATTGGTTTGGAACACTTGATATGGAAAACTCAGACTCTAACACTTAAACACTTTGATAAGATAAGAACACACTTCAACACTCGAAGAAAAAGAAAAGAAAGATGTGGACACTTTTAAATGACAAACATGATCTCCACAATTCCAAATATTGATGAAAGGATAGAAAAATATTGAATGATGAAGGAAAAAACAAAAAACTCCCTCAAGACCTGTTGTTTTATCCCCTACAATCCACCCTATCACTACCCATCCCATGCAATTTTTCCACAACCACCCTTTTCTCACACCAAACAACTGTGGTTGCACTTGGAAGCATTCTCTGCTTCTTCTGTGGTTTTTGTTTGGTTTTTTTCTGATATATGTTGGTGATTTCTATTCTTTTCTCTCACTAGCTCTTTGGGCCAAGCAATCTATCAATGTGAATTTTGATCCCACCCCTTCTTAAATTAATGTTCAACACTCTTTCAATCTCAAAATTTGATTTTTGACCCTCTTCATGCGTAAGATCTTTTTACCTCTTCTATTGTTCTTCTTGAGTCAACTGACATCATAAATTCACTTTTCTCTGCACTCCCATCTTGGCCTTTTTGGTTAGCTCCTGGCTTCCTTGATTTTAAATTTGAGTTGGATCATCAATCTAGGTTTGTATTGTTTTCTCTGTTTTCTTTATTGTTTTACATATATGCTAACTCCTTCCTTTCTTTTCTCCACTTTCTTGATTGCATTTTACTTCTCCACTTTCTTGTTGTTTATTTTAGATTTGTTTGGTGCTTTTGAATTGATTGATCTATGTGTAACTTATATATGTAATTTTATAAATGTAAGTTTGTTTTCTCCACTTTCCCGTCCTTGGTATCTCACCCTAGATCAATTGAACTAATTCAGTCTTGATTTCAGCTTTCTACCATAATTTTCTTGATATTCTTGGCTTCAATCAATCATCAATCACCATCTGTAATTTTGCATTTTGGCCTGGTATTCATTCTAAATCATCTCAATCTACATTTTGCATTGCAATCTTTATTAAATCAACTGTCTAATCACTTGATCATTTCAATCTTAGCCTTCAATTTAGGTATGTAATTTTTGTATTCTTTCTTTGTCTCTTCAATTGGAATAAACTTATATGATGATAATCAACTTTGATTACATTATTTGTGTTTTTTTTAATCTAAGCTTTCAACCTCAATCATTTTCACATCTAAGCCTCACTCTAAAAATGTCTCTCCCTTATTTTTTTCATTCTATTCTTTTTGTTTACCCAAATAACTAATAATCACTTCTCAATATGTTATCTTCCATGATGATTTGATGTGTTCTTTTCAATGCTTCTGATTGATTGTAACTGTATGTATCACATTTCTGTTGTTGATTATATATGTAATGTATTGATTTGTACAAAAATTGTTGTACGTAGTGGTCTAATGAATCTTAAAGGAATACATAATACTGATAATTTAATTTATTTGAGTCATTTTTGCTGTTTTACTCAAGTCTAATTTGAGATAATTATCGATTTATGGCTTTCAGCTTATTGAATATAATATATAAAAGAATTTGATTCTGATTATGCACTTTTATTGGATATGTGATTGTGGCTTTGCCTTGGGTTTATATATAAAATGAATCATGATAGTTGTAAGAGAAGGAGAACACCACCACCTAGGTTTTGATTTCCACAACAATTGGCCAATGTGGAAGTCACACTATCCTGTCATGGGCCATACATTGGTGACATTTGTATCTGCTGTCTCAATTGAGAAAGGGATCACTCTGTGTTATGAGCTTAGGAAGAGGCTTGAGGCCGTTAAGGATTGCAGAAAGATTCAGAAATCTGACTTGAAACTGAACAATCTGATGCCAAACATCACAGTGTATCCCAAAACCTATTGTGTTGAGATTGATTGCGAGCTGTGTACTGTTGAGCCAGCTGTCACTTTACCATTGACTCAGGCATATTATGTCTTCTAGAGGTCACATTGGTTGCATCACACAAATTCACATTGGCAATCTTGGGATGCGCAAAGGAAGATACCACTTATGGAATGATGCCAATGTTTTGTCCGTGTACAAATTGCAGACCTTCAAGTAAACTCATTCACAGGCTAATCCATTGACTGAAACTACATCTCACTTCCAAAATTTCTAATCTTAGATGGGGCTGCAATCAGATTGTATGATGTCTATCTGCAACTGCAATATATCAAATATAACTGTTCTTGGTACCCTTTTTAAATCACAGCCCCTCATGGCCCCACTGAAATCATCTTCAGATAATCTCACTTTGTGATCCTTTTCAAAGAAAGTGAATACAGTTCAATCCCAACCCCACTCTAGAACTTTTTTGGTTTATGAGAGATGGTAGCCAATAATGAAAGAATCTGATGATTTTGCTGCAAAATCTGATCCACCTGATCTACTCCAAGATTGAAGGAACATTTTACATTGTAAAATGAGGCAATCTTTGTACCTATAGCCCAAAGAACACATACAATTGGCACTTTGAATACTGTGCAAATTAACTGCACCAAATCATGGACACGGAACAATCCCCATAGGTAGTCAAAAGAAATGTATTTCAAGTCTTTATTAGCAACCTTTCAGTCTTTTATAAAGATATTAATCATTCACAACCAACACAATTTTTCTGTACATCAGATTTACAAGTAGTGTCCTGCATAATGGATCTCTACCTACCTTTACTTACAAAATAATTACTACTTCTTTTGATATTCAGTTCTTCGTCATTGAACCGCACCTTTATTAATCTAACATTGAGTATTATTGATTATTTCAACTTTGGGTTTACAAGATTTTTGTCCTTTTTGATCCCCTGGATAAACTTCTTCTTTTGATTTTTGGAAGAAAGATATTTTACCACTTTCTTTTTTTGTTGTCAATATCAATTCAAAGAAATATTTGCACCCACTCCTCTTTCTTCCTTGCTACATAGCCCATATTTTTTTAGTTGTTACAGTTGAACCCGCGCAATTGCATACCCGCGCAGATGCATAACCCGCAATAATGCATAGAAAAAAATCCTAAAAATTGCTAATCTTGATGTTTTTCACTGCTAGGTTTGAAAACGGAATTGCATAACCCGTCATAATGCATACCAAAAGCCTTCCACCCAACTTATGTGATTGCGCGGGTTTGACTGTACTGTGTGAAGAGTGACAAGTAAGAAGCAAGTGGAAAACTCTTGATTCAACTGTGATGTGACTGTCAAGTCAGATCTTGAGGTGATTAGAGACATTTTATTGGATGGCGGGAAAGTGTAGACAATCTCAAAACTTCTGTCGTTCTAAATAACTTTTTATTTCAAGAGCAGAGTTTGGCATCATAAACCCCAAGTCCATGCTTATGTTTCATTGAACACACCGCACGTCACCTTACATGCGCTGCGGTACAGTACCGGTGCGGCTACCGGGCATGATTTTTGTAAAGTACCGTGATGATAAGTTATTGTATGTCTCCTGACCGCAATCACATTCCCACAACAACCATGGACAATTCATCAGAAAGGTCTTCTTGACCATCTCATCATATTCAAACTTATCAACTTATCATCAAACACTTCCCTCGCATCCATCATCAACTATCTGATTAGATTAGGTGGTCCTGAAACTTTATGAACGCCTCTTGATTGGTTGTCGAAACCTTGCCTTTATCGCAAAACATGGAACCCTTTCAGCAACAAAATCAAGATCATCAAGCAGATGGCCCAGATGATCCATTCCTGGGCTCCGTCCCTCTCAGAAATAATTCTCCCAGGTCTCCTTCACTATCCTCATCAGCACATGTCACTATGGCCGTCTCTGATACTTCGCCCGACCCTCATGACCCGGGAGCGCTAGATTATAGCCATTTTGGTCCCAACGCATTACCTTCAAGCTCAAACGAGGCCGACGACCAATCTCGAAGTATCCTTGGAATGCTTGACCCTAGACCACGCAGCTATCCTACCAATAAAGTCTTCGATATGTTGACTGGTGGTGGAGGTATACACCAAGCTAAACGATCTGACAATGTCTTGGACAGTGGAAAGCTCCCTCAGAATTCTCTAGCTGTTGCCGCGGCTGGGAGTGCAGCTACTTCGCCTGGAATAGAAGGTCCATCATCCAGTATCATGATCGACATCAACCAAACTGATTCCCGGTACAGGTCCAAAATACAGCCAGATAATCCTGGTGACAGCGACGATGATGGTTCTAGCTCCCCCTCTCCCTCGCTCATCCGACATCACACACCACGTCCGTCACCACCTGAGAATTTTGCTCATAGACATCCTGGAAACAATCTTTCGTCCAGCACAGCCACTCCACTTCACCGTTCGCTTCTTCATGAACATCGATCCTCCGTGAACATCAATCCTACTTCTACCACCTATCCTGAACCATTGGGATTCATGGCTCGGGCTCGGGAGACCTGGAATCAAGAACGAGCACGGTATACTCGCTACCTCGCGCCAGATGGACATATTCAGCTTGATGAAGTTGACGGACAAGATGGTCCCTCAGGTGATAATACTCGAGAAAATTCACCTTCTAAGGCGTCCCTAAGTCCACGTGATGTTGCTCTGTGGAGATGGGTCAATCTAGATGATTTAGACGCATTTCTGCAAGACGTTTATGGATATTATTGTGGGAAAGGCATTTGGGCAATTGCTCTGGCTAGACTCTGCAGTTTGATGTGAGTTTAGCATCTCAATCACAATCATACCTTGTTGATTCTGGAGTATCAGCTGAACATGACACCTCCAGGACTGTCGGTTTTGTGATAGGGTTCTCTACGTTTTTAGTCGGCTGCATTAATTATTCAACTCTTAGGGAAAGTCATCATTTGGAGGAGGTGATCATTCCAAGATGCGTGACAAGGTATGTGATGATGGCAATCAGAAGGACGGCTGATGCTGACTCATAAACATGTACTGAGGCTATTCACAGGTTTTCCGGTCTCACATCTTCACTAGTGTTGTGCTTTGGTGGATTTTACGCATGGAAAGTGTTAAGGTTTAGCCAGGACATCGCAAAACTCTGGCAGATGCACGAATTCTTTGCTAATCTTTTGGAGGTCTCAGAGGTATGCATCAGACACCAGCTAGTAATAAGATTTATGTGATCACACCTGAATTCTTGAACGGCCCCTCTCCCATCTATATTGATTCTGACTTTCCATTCGAAACAAAGGTAGAGATACAGACAATTCCGTGGCATGGATTAGTAGACAAACTGGCGGCTTTGAAACATCAACATCCATCCTCCTACACTGCTCCTGAGCATCGACGAGCCACCGCAACTTCTGGACAATCTGTACTTCAACGTAAGCTCGATGCGCATGATGTCGCAAATCAAATCATGAGGGAAGAGAATTACTTGATTGCGCTTTTCAATAAAGATATACTTGACCTTCGCCCCCCTCTTCCAAGCTGGATGTCGGGTAACGCTCTCATTGGTGATCGCCAGTTGACCAAATCATTAGAGTGGAATCTTGTGTTTTGTTTACGTGGTTACCTTCTCGATCAGCGAGGACAAGTCAAATACGAATTTTTAGATTCTAGGAACAAGGCTCACTTAGCCGCTGGGTGAGTGAACATCTCTGATGTGGCAGTCTAGTTTGTTTCATCTAGACTTCTAACTTCATCCATGTGTTCCTCATAGACTGCGACGTCGCTTTATTTTGATGGGTATCATCAAT
The DNA here is from genome assembly GCA_022264835.1 of Melampsora americana. Taxonomy (NCBI): domain Eukaryota; kingdom Fungi; phylum Basidiomycota; class Pucciniomycetes; order Pucciniales; family Melampsoraceae; genus Melampsora; species Melampsora americana. The sequence goes on along the minus strand of JAIFHY010000042.1, from coordinate 451,463 downwards.
GCAATACTCGCGCCTTTTATTGTGATATATGTCTTGTTGTATTCGTTTTTTCGTTACTTTGAAGTATGTCCGCTGGCGAGAGGTTTTGTGGAATACTCTTTAGACTGACACTTGATGTATCTGAATTCACAGGAATATCATCAAAATCCATCATCCATTGGCTCACGAAATTTCACTAAGCTTGCACAGTGGAAATTTAGAGAGTATAATGAATTGCCTCACCTTTTCCAATCGCGTCTCTTCAAGAGTTACTCGATATCTAAACAATATGTCGATCAATTCCCCAAGACCAAGACATCCATTCTGGCCAAATTTGTCAGCTTTGTGGCTGGATCATTCGCTGCTGTGTTGATTTTACTTTCCATTTTCGACCCGGATGCCTTTCTACATTTCCAAATCACCAAAGATCGGAGTGTTCTCTTTTATATTGGTCTTTTCGGTTCCATTCTTGCGATCTCACGAGGTATGATTCCGAAAGAGTACGAAGAATCAATCGAAACGCCTGAAGTATTGATGCAACACATTGTACAGCACACTCATTACTTACCAACTCATTGGTACGGTAAATTGCATTCGCTTGATATCTATACTGAGTTCTGTGAATTGTTCCAACTGAAGGTGGTTAACTTCTTACGAGAGTTGATGAGCGTGCTTTTGACTCCGTTTATCTTGTGGTACGGATTTTCTGACCAACGATGTGAAAGGATAGTGGATTTTTTCAGAGAATTCACCATTCATGTTGACGGAATTGGACATGTTTGTTCTTTTGCTGTCTTTGACTTCAGCAAGTTGGGAAACGTCAACTCAGTGAGTACATTCGGAATTTGCATCAGAGGTGTTTGGTTTGATGAGGTGATCTGATGTATGGAATTTTTCCAGCCACCGTATTCTCAATCTAATCTAAATAACACCCAACATCCACCCCGTCAACCGATCCCAACCTCAAGAATGACCTCTACGCCTCATCCGCAAAGTCAATCCGACGTGAACAAAATGGAACGTTCGCTGCTCAGTTTCGTCGCTCATCATCCTAATTGGGAGCCATCAAACCAAACGGCTTCTTTGTATCTCTCCAAGGCAATTGGTTTCTCGACTGCTGATTCGACTATGCATCAGAGTGGCATGCAACCTCAGCATATCAACATTCCACCTCTAAATCGACGCCATAGTCGTTTGATGGCTCACTCCAGCCTATCTCCCAACACCGGGGGAATGATTTTAGGAGCTAGATCACGTTTGCTTAATGCAAACGCACTCGCAGCTCCGCCAATGGCTGGCCGAATGAACAACAGTATGATGGTCCCACCATCTGCAATGCGTGGTGCTGCTCACCGGCTCAACCAAAGTGCAATGAAGTCGCACCATATCAATTCTTCAATCTCACCGCGTCGATCTACTAGCGTTGGTTCAGTGAAAGGAATGAACAGTCGTAGTCAATCTGCCTTGAATACGAGTGGTCAAGGTACCAGTGGACCTTCTCAAGTTCTGATTAACAATTCCAAATTAACACGTCGTCAAGTCAAGAGTGCTGGGGTTGGAGTTCATGATCGTCGACCTATGATGGGTGTTGAAGCTATTGATGAAGAAGAATGTGAAGAACCCTCAAGACTTACAGATGATGTACAGAAGAAATGGGCTGGTTTGGGCGAGCTTGAGGATGATGAAGATCCATTTGGAGTGATGGCAAGTGAAACAACTGCTGAGAGACCAGAATCGTTACCTGTGGACGGAGCTCAACAAGTAGAGGAAGGTGTGACAAATCTACCGGTTGAGAGTGGAAGCCAGGCAGTAAGTAGCTCTAAAGGACCTAGACCGCCGGGTGGGAATTTGAAGACAATCTTAAACGAAGTTTGGAATCATGATATTAAAAAGTGGTGATTTTAAATCGTGTTTTGCATCAAGATCGATATTAATAAATGCTAAGTTTGTTTGAATTGAGGAGTGAAATGTTTTATTAGTCATATCAGAACAGATAAAGTCAAAATGTAGTTGAATTGGTGTGTTGTAATTTGATCTAACTTTGCATCGTACATTTTCTTTGTTTTTTATTGATCTCAGCAGTTGGAAGTTATCTTTATTGTTGGACTAGGTCTACAGCAATTGAAAATTTTACTTTTTGATCATGGTGAGTCTCCTGTAAGAAATATCACCTGCATTATCATCTCCCGACTCCACTGAAGTAGGTCTTATTCTCATGAGGAGAGATTGTGTGAGGGGAGTTGAAATTGTTGGTGACTTTATCACTGACACAAAAGGCTGCCTAGACCCTTTCAAACTTTCAAGTAGTCTATGTTTTGCAATCTAATGTTCTAAGCAGAGTATCTCACATATGTAGGAGATTTTTGGAGGGGTTTTGCCAATGTTGTGTATGATATTTTTCCCCACGATCACACTTATCAGTGGGGAATTCTCAATCTTTTTTGCATCCGGGCAATGTAGTAAATACTACCTAGGGACTTCATTAAAATGCCGTTCACACTGGGGAGAACATTTGGTCACATTGCAATACGTGAGGTGTCAACCCTGAGCACATGTACATGTACTCAAAGGATGACTAAAAGATACAATAAGCCTCTAAAATAATAACTACATACATATACACATTAAAAACAATATGTAACATATATGTAATAACCCCATAAACATAATGACATCTCATAACTCAGTGTCAAGAGTTGAAACATACTTAGCTACATACATGTACATACTAAACACAACATGTAACACATATGTAAAAAACCATAAAATACAATAAATCTCATAACTCATGTCAAGAGTTGAATATGCTTATATTAAATAAGATATATAATAAACTTGAACCTTAATAACCATAACCAATAACAATTGGAAAGCACCATGCAAACCAAAAGAGTGATATAAACAAATATCACAAAAGTTAGGTTAAGAGAGAAGAACATATAAACCCTCCCTCTCAACCTCAGAGAAAAGCCCCAAGCAATGATTACACACTACTTTTAAAAGAACTAACCAAAGTTCACCTGAAGCATAAATCAAAAGTCTTATAATTATAAGACTAGTGATAGACTTCTATAACTTTAATCAGTTCCTTGACTAAAAGTAAGTAATATTCCCTTCACTCCCCCTGGATCCTCTACTTTCCTTAAGTAGAAACTCAATCTAGGTCAGTGACCTCAACAACTCAGGCTAGTGACCTTGAGAAGAACTTCAGGTTGGTGACCTTAAGAACAACCCCAAGTTGGTGACTTTAAGAACAACCAGATTAGTGAACTCTACTCACTCTTTAATCTTTTAATATAAAGATTAAAGGAAGGCCTTGGATCCAACCTTCAAATAATTATAACCTTTATATTATAATTACAAACCTCCTTTTTAGGAGTCAACTAACTGTAGTCTGTCTGGATTTATCCAAACAGACTGTTAGTTCCTCTTTATTATTATTTCTCTTCATTATTTAATATTGTAATTACTAATAAATTGAAATAAAAAGAATTAAATAAATATATTATAAATACCTTATTCCAACTTTAGTGAGCTTAGAGTACTCCAAAGAGCACCCTTCCCTCACATGAGGGATGTGTTGATCAGAGTCACGGAGTGCATACACATCTGCAGTGACTCTGATGGTGTGGGCACACTGTGACACTGATCAACATGTTCCTCACATATTGATATGTGACTAATCTTTCCCCCCAGTGTCACATTCTGCTAGAAGTTGGTTCTAGTTTTTGTCTCAGGTTCTGCTAGGTATTCCCTTCTGCACAAGTTGTATCATTTTGAACTACACAAACTGCTAGAGTCAAATGCACAATCCATGCATACCTTCCTCAATATTGATGCTTTTTACTGCCAAATCTGACCACTGAATTGCACAACCAGACAAAATGAATACAAAAAGTCTTCCACCCAAATCATGTGATTGTGTGGGCTTGACGTGTAAATTAGCTATAGTGCCCAACAGCAAGAGCCACTTGATTGGTTTTCAAAATGGATTTCCAAAGTTGTAAAAATCATTCAATTCACAAATTAAGATATAATTGGGGTCTTCTTCTTCAGGCTGTTCAAAAACATCCTCAGCAGACTGGTTTTCAACGTTGTTGTGTTTTTCATTTTTTACAGTAGGGGCACAAAGACTGATAAATTTAGCTTTTTGTTGTAATCACAAGATATCCAGTCTGTGGCTTCTTGCCTCTTGCCTCTTGCCACCATATGAGCTTTGAAACATTGGTTTTGGAGGGCTGGGCTGCGGGTTCTCTGACTGGGCAGGCTCTTTACCACTATCTCTCTGTACATATTGTCCAGAGCCAGCAGAGAGCCACCCCTTTAGAGCCCAAGTTGTGCCTGTGTACAAGACAGATTAGCATCATCAAAAGGTGAATTCTGGTCCCCAACAATTGCCAACAAAACCTTGTAGCCATGAGATGGTGCATCAAGGGTTTATATATTCCTCTCTCTCTTAATGTGACTGTTATGATATCTGTTGGTATCACTCATGTGGTTTGAGTGATGATTACCAATTATCATTGGTCATGGTTATGAAAGCTAAGTTTATTATGTACCTTACATGATATAAGCTTATATAACTCTTAACACTAAGTTATGAGGTGTTATTGTGTTTTATGGGGTTCTACATATATGTTACATATTGTCTTTAGTATTTACATATTTGTAATTATTGTTTTAGGAGGTTTATCATATTATAATTCATCCCTTGAGTACATGTACATGTGCTCAGGGGTGACATCTTGGCCAAATTCCCATTTTGGTATGGAAAAACCCAGAGGAGGCTATGGAAAGGTAGCACAGACAATGAATATTATTTGTTCTATGTATCATCAAGGTCACCTGAATCATGTTTTGCATTTTTTCTTGCGTTAGTCAACATTTGGGACTGATCATGGCTATTTATCTGGTCCCCCTGTCTTTTCAACTTTAAGGTGTTATAATTACATATGTAACACAGGTGAAAGGACTCTCATATGTCACAATCCATATCTTGTCATAAGTTGTATCACATAGTATTGTTGTCGTTCCTCTCCAGTTCTTGTTACTGTTTTTGCAGCCATCAAAGGGTAGCAAGGTGCCAAAAGAATTTTTTGAAGTACAAAGATTGTTCAAAGTCTCCTTAGATGGAAGATAGATTTCCTGCTTCAGTTGTCAAGTTGATATCACAAGGATAGGTAATGAAAATCTTGTCATGATCAATCAAAAATTATGTAATAGCCATGACATAATGTCCTGAATTTTCAAGATTTTATGCCATGATATCAAGAGAGTAATCAAGATATGTTCCAATTTTTAGATCATGTTGTCCTTCATCATTGTGATTTTATTCTTTTATCTTTTAATTTATTCATTCTATTCATTTCATTTTTTATCTTTGATCATCAAGAGACTGTGTCAATAATCAATTAGTACTGGGAAAGTTCAATACTACACAACAAACATCGTCAACTATCAGGCTGAATTGAAATCAAACTAATCATCTTTATTGAAAGAGGAAGAGGTACTATTAAATTTCTGATTTATTGATTTTCAGTGAGTTTTATCATTATCAAAGAATCTTTCTATCTAATTTCATTTCTTACCAACTTAGACCTTTTTTGATTTCATTGTTTGGTTTAAAATCTATGTTATAAAGTTGAATCTCACAAGTGTAGTTATTGTTCAAGGTGCTTTTTCATCTCTATCTATTTCATGATCATATACAGTTTATTATATTTACTTACATTGTTGTTATTGCTAAAGCAATTAAAGATATACATTTGTTTTGATAAAGAGCTGTTCATTACAAATCTCTGGCTGAAGATACTAACACTCAGATAAGGAAAGTAGTTCAAGAATTTCATCAAGATCAACGAATCTGAAGAGTCTAACGTTTGAGTCATAATTATAATTTATAGAATTACAAAGAAGGAATGAAAGTTACTCACACTACACAAGATTACAATTTTCCTGAAGAGTTTGGAAAATCAAGATGATATAGAAAATTGTACAGAAGCTGCAAAGAGTCAGAAAATTTGGAAACATACACATTGCATTTACCTGTGCTATCCCGTCATTTTGCATCCTTTTGAATATTCTTATGTTTTGAAATTTTCATGAAGAAAAAAATGGCAAAATATATCATGTCTGAGACTCAAATTCTGTCCAAAACCAGCAGACTTTAGGCACACACCTTAACAATCCACCAATATGCTGGGGTTTCCCAATAAAGTTGATCCTTGCAATTTGTGAAAGCCATATAAGACTTGAGCTGGTTAAATTGTTGGGAAGTAAGAATAAAAACATAATGTCAATCACTATAAACACTTGTACAAGCTTGGTGTAGAAAGCACAAGAGCAAAAACAGAAATTTTTGGTCATTTTGAGTCACAGCTGCACAAATCAATTGAACAGATGATTTATAATGAGTTGATGAAAATAATTATACAATTGAATTATGATGATTTGATTGGAAGTGGTACCCAAAATGCAATCCATACAATTGCTGGTAAAATAGCCCACCAAGCACCACTAATTACATTATAACGTAAAATTCTAACCATCAATGGACTCTCAATCCTTGTCACTGGACTAAAGATAGGGGTAACTTGATTGATCTGTTGAGCAGGAATCCAATGATCAGGTTCAAGTTCAGAAGAAGTTGATAATCCTGTACTCGGATATATATTATCAATTGACGTTTTGTTTTTATTTCTCAAGATTTCCCATGGATTCAATTGACGTAAATTACCGAATGCATAAATGATAGGACAGGTGTTTCTTGAACATTGTAATTCCAACATCACACCGAACCATAAAAGGAATCCTGGGCCAATTCTTGCAATTCTTGAATGACTGAAGAAGAAAATTATGAACTCGACTGTGAATGATATTGCGATGACCAAAAGTCCTAAGGCATAACCAAATAATTTGCTAGAAAGTTCAGAAAACACAGTCAGTTTGAGACCTTTGCCTATCAACTTTATTCACCACCATAGACTAACCGATGATGCCCAGCGTTACCGCATTGCTTAGATAGCCAACTTTTCTTACTTACTTCGAGCATCGCCATTACTTCTTCATTGACTGCATTGAAAATTGATGGATCGATAGAGCTTTCTGCGTCTGTAAACAAAGCTTGCCTTACTGAGCATGGAATGTTGAGCTCATATGGTCCACCAGAAAAAAAGTTTTGTAATCCAAATTGGAATTGTAAAAGAAGTGTTGTAGGAATTGAATCAAGCTCGATTTTTTCTCCTTTCAAAGATTTCATTTCCTTGACAAAAAATGCCTTATAGGTTCGTAGCCAATGATAAAAGTATAGATTTTCGGGTGTAAATTCATCATACACTAAAAAATCTTCAAAGTCTCGAGCCGAGAGTGGTGAAAAGTGAACGCCTTGTAGTACATCAGATAATTCAACCTAAAGAAATCGTAATTCATATGAGCCTTGTTCTCTATTGAGATATTAAGAAACAAGGAATGATGTCTTACAAGATATACCGGAGAACTTGTTATCCAGCGTGGAATAGGTATACCAATGATGGAACTCGTAGAACTGATCTTGCTTTTCCCTCCAGTCTCAAAAGACGTCACATCGCCAGATGTAACACTAGGTATTGGAGGAGGAAACAACAAGCGCTTAGGAAGACTCAATATTCCTTTCAAGCTATAAGAGTCTTCCACCAGTGTCGGATTTATACGGCTGGTATGGCTAGGTCCATTCTCGAGTTTTTCAACTTTTTCGAGCTTCAAACCATCGCTGGTATTTTGTTGATCTTCAGACATCTTTCACGTCTTTTATCAATGAAAGTATAAAGGGTACGATAAGAAGTTTTGTAGATGAGCGAAAAGATATGGAACGGTGCAAGCTAGTGATAGAGGAATGAATGATATGGCGACCCGCTGAGGCTTTTGAAGAGGAATTGCTTCACCTAAGGAACATCAGATGAGAATGACCACTTCAAAGCCAGAGTTGCTCTCTGTACATCTTCACCGAGTATATAAATGATCATCTGGAACTCTTTATTCATCATAAAGATAACTTCATGGTGCTAACGTGCGCCTCAACGTTGCTAACGTGCGCCCCATAGAATCCCAGGCCGATATCACCTTCAAATATAAATCCTGTTGTCACTGGGAACCTATGGCATCCGCAGGTTCCTGCCATCCCGATCCATACACCACCCCATACACTTGCGTAAAAGTGTTGATCCGTCCCAAGCCCTTTCCAGAGCTGCGAAGATCAGTAACTATTTGCTCCCAGGTCCTCTTGCAGTCGGCCGAAAGCTGCCGAAAGATTGAGGGCGCGACCAGGAGGTAGAGTGAGACTTGTCATTGTGGCGTGTGCAGGCGTGTGATGCATAGGATGATCCGAATACCAAAGAAAATCTTCAAAAAGAATTGTTTTGGACCTGGCTATCTGGACTGTTTCAAAGCGATACGGACATCCGCATTGAGCGATCCATGCGCAAGCAATCGGATAAACATGGATCTCTGCCACCGTCCACGACTTTTTTTCCTGCCAAAACCGACCGGAAGTAGAATTGCACATGTTCTTGGCAATCAGGAAGCTGAGATCACAGGTTGATACGAGCTCGATTTGGAATCTTTGATTTAAATGAAGCCTGCGCGGAGCGTGAAAATAATCCACGGAGATGGAAATCTGATAAGACTACAGTTGTGCTTCAGCGCGCACTAGTCGCTGGTCAGTGCCGAGTCAGCACTCTGACCGTACCAACAGCTTGGAATAACGGTTTGAAGAGGCATAACCATGAAGATAGAAAAAATCAATTGCTAAGGTCAAATCGGATGGAACTCTCAGAAATCGATAATAGCACGTTGAGGATTTAAGGAAAGAAAATGCAAAATCATTCAATCATCTACATATCACTTTGGACGTTTAGTTCAAACTTTTAGTTATTGCATCAATTTTCAAAACTCTACAAAATGAATTCTTTGTGAACCAAATGGCTTCAATTTATTTTTATCTTAATTTAACCAATGTAGGTGCACCAGCACTTGATGAGCATTTTATCAAATAAACCTAGAATCCATCAAACAAACTTTTCTTTAAACCGTTTCATAAATCAAAGTAGATATATATTGATCATAAATATAACATTTTTTTTCTACTAAAACCAAATCTTGTTTTATTTATAATTACAACACAGCACAAGGAAAAATCATCCAAAACCAAACAAGTTCAAGAAACAATCTTCTTGAATTCTTTATCTTCTGATCGGATTCATATTATGAGTAATCCCATGCCCAACCGAATTCAAACCCCCAAACCCAGCACCAACCCCTCCAACTGGAACCCCCCCAACACTTATATTCCCAATACTTCCATTATGACTTAAAGAATTAGAAATCTTTGCATTAAACTGTCGAAGTGAATAAACTTTAATGGCTTCATGTATCCAATCCATTTGATAATAATTCGAAAACCTTTGTTGATTTTCTTCTATACCTAATAATTCATTTAAATCAGAGGATTGAGATGAGATCCATTGTTTTATAAAACTTATGGGATCTTTTGAAAACCTTTGATAAAAGTCTCGTTTGGTTTTGATTTCTTTAATCTTGGCTATCGATTCCATGATCTGATAAAAAAAACAAAAATAAGTCAGCTTATCAAGAAGATGAGAGTTTACGAACATAGATAATCGACAGACCTGTTCATCTAATGTCATAATTTCTTTTGAAACTTGATCTTGACCATCTAATGCTTCTTTAACCTTGATCATATGAAGTTTAGCTGGATCTTCGATATTAAATTCAACGTCATAATACTTTGCTTTTTCTTCACATCCTTCTTCAACACTACAAAAAGTACAAACAAGCACATCAGGATTTACTTACAACAAAGATATCAAAGGTGACCGTGGAATTGATCGAAGAAAATCACTCACTCTATCTCGTATTCTATACGTACTGGTTCTGACATTCCAATAAACCTTCGAACACTATCAGTCAATTGATGGAATGGCATTTTATCACACATAGGAGGAAACAACTAATTTTTCAAATCCAAATCAATTTGAGGAGCCAAATTTATCAATCCCTTTTGATCTTCAAAGCAAAATGATGGAACCAACTTACACAAGCTAATTTGTGATCTTTCTTAATATGACGTTTATCAACCGAATCCTGTAACCTTTCTTTCTTAATATAAGTCCAAATCGAATCCATAATCTCACTCAAACTACCTTCTCTCAAATCCAAAAAATCTCCTAAGATTGGCATTAACTTTAACCTTTGTGGAAATTGATCTAAATGAAAGGCTAATTGGATTTTACATTTCTCTGAACCGGTTCGGGTAAACTTAAATTCTGAAAATTGACTTGGACCGTTTGTGCTTTGTCTTCTTTGCCATTCTACAAAATTCGGTTCCGGATATAATTCATCTGGTCTTTCTACTTTGATTAATAAACCAGTTATTAATGATGAAAAAGGTCGTTTGGCTTCAATGATTTTGGGTAGCGTTTCCTTAGCTTCGGATGTAGTTGGGTGCTATAAGAAAAGTGAGTAAGATTTCTGGCTGTTCTTTTTATATGCAAGATCCACTTGGGTGTGACAAAGATGACTTACATCTAATAGCGCTCCTTCGATATGTAAGGTCCATTTCGGTACAGCTCCAATACTACTTTCCGTATTGATCTCCTTGTTTTCTTTTTCCTTTTGCTCAATCTTCTCCTGGTCCGTTTCACCAGTCTCTTCGCCCTTGTCTTCACCACCTTCCTCACCTCCCTTCTTATTCTCACCATCACCATCTTTCTCTTTCTCTTGATCTGCCTCAATCACTTCTTTGTCCTTCACTTCAACTGCTTCTTCCTCTTGTTGATTTTGTGATGATACTTTTTGCCAACTTTGTCCTTCAACACTATTCCAAATCTTGATTCTCATAGTTCTCTTAACCGATAAAGTTTTCTTCAAAGAATCTTCCAATTCTAATCTTTTCCTACTGATCGTCCAATCTAACTTTTCTTCCATCACTTGTAATCTATCAAATTCTTTCTTTAATTTTAAAAAATCTTCTGATCCGTCTATAAAGTTGGGTAATCTTCTATCGGTTGGTTTGGTTCGTCTGTTGGATGATTGATATCCAGAAACACAAAATCAATGAAGCTTTCTTCTCATAAAAAAAATGAAGATGCTCTGATTCATATCTCTTTGATAAGTTCTTACTCAACTTTGCACGATTGTAAGCATGATTAGGTCCCACGATCTCATTATAAGCAGGCATAGGTCTTTTGATGCTTTGAGAATTAGGGATTGCAGAAGGATTAGTTGGTTGAGGAAGTTGAGGAACGGGAGTCCTAGGCATCTGTCTTTGTTGTTGTTGCAACATGAGCTGTTGCTGTAGCATGAGCTGTTGCTGTTGCTGTTGCTGTTGTTGTTGCTGTTGCTGTTGCTGCTGTTGTTGTTGTTGCTGCTGCTGCTGTTGTTGTTGTTGATTCGGTTGTTGTGATAATGGTGGTGGCTGTGATTGAGGTAAAGATGGAGGGATGATAGGATGATTAGGAGTGGGAGTAGGAGTAGTAGTAGTTTGATGTTGTTGTTGTAGAATTGCTTGTTGTTGTTGAATCAAATGAGCTTGTTGTAGAATTTGTTGTTGTTGAGGTGTTAAGGTACTAGGGTTCAAGTTCAAACCAGGATGAGGTGAAGTGAGGTTCGAATGATGACTGTTAGTTGGTGGTATTGATCGATTGACATGATTGTTGTATCCAGTCGGATTGTTTGAGCTTAGATTATTATTTTGATGATGATTGTAATTTGAATTATTCATCTTCCTAAATCAAGTGCTTGGATTGATTTGTACACTGTTCTTTATCGATTTGTCTTGTTTAATTTGATTCAGTTTCCCTTAATCTATCTTTTCTCTTCAGTTCTTCGTCTTAGTTTGATTCTGATACCAATCTTCACTCTTTTAGTTCGGATCGTGGCTGAGACGCGATGATGGAACCGAGAGAAGAGAGCGAAACAGCCGAGACTTCACACCAGTCACTTAACTTTGAGCTTATGTACCTAGACTTAATATTCACCACTCTAGCAGGTCAAAAACTCCCCTAGGTCACATGTTGGCTACGTATGTACTTATGAATCTTCAGATTCTTTTCAGTTCCTCTCTCCTTGTCTTGGGTCTCAATTCGGGCTTCTGTCTGAATTATGATGATATGAATAATATCAAATTGCTTCATGACGTTCATGACGAACCAAGTGTCAATACCGAATTTCCAGGGTGGGTAAGGTCAAGCGATAGGTAAGACATGTTGGTTATAGTAATGTGGGTATAAATGTATGGAACGGGTTGAAGAGATGGATTAAGGCGAAGAAGAATCAAGATCTCTGGGGATTGAATTGTGAACAGTTGAATGTAGGAATTGAATTGCAAAGTGCGGAGTGAGAAGTGGTTGAGGAAAGGTTATCTAAAGATGTGAATGACAGATGGTGAGAGGAAAATGAACGGAAGAGATATAACTTTCTATCGCTTGACTTTCATCACGGTCTGTCAAAAGATGCCCCAAAGACAGAGAAGCACAATATGTTCCTCATAGAAGTGCTGTCATCGGCACGGGACTCTGTTGATGTTTTGCCATGGCTGAGCTTGTTTTTCAGTCTAGGTTTATCATCACAAACTGAAAAAGCTCAGCTTTCAACTGGAATCACTGGAATCTGAAATCATCAAACAGAACATATTATATAGATGGGTCACTATTATTGGGTGCATGGTTTTAATTCCGATTCCGTACTCGAAGCATCGTATCGATCTTTGATCGTACGTGAAGAGCATCAATTCTAATGATGATGTCCAGGTGAGATCTTTACACAACGAGTAGCTTGATTGTTTTCCTTATGAAAATAAAGCGTTGAGATGATCATGAGTTATGAGCTTGGGTGGTGACGGGATGCTACATGCCGAAAGAAAACATATCACTCACAACTTTGCTTCTACAACAAAAATCTCCTAGTTTGCCTTGATGATCGCATGACCACTCTATATCATGGTCCGATGTCCTCCACCCTGAGTCGACTGCCGCGGATGCTGAATACATACGAAGTCATTTGTCAAAGGAAAGAAAATTGATATCTTGATTGGGTTGATTGTGGGTTGGGACGTCTGGACTGACCACCCTGGACCACAGCATAGACACCGAGGCTGTTCTGACCGCGCCATGAGTTGGCACAGACAGCGTTATCATTTGAGGGACATCGAAAAACACTGCTGATTTGGTTATTAGCCGCCGACAGAGGCTGGCAGAGGCCTAACGCCAACAATGCTACAAGGATAAAGTTGTAGATGCTCATTGATAATCGATAGTTGGTTGGTCTATGGGTTGTAGAAAAAGTAAAGAGTTCTCGAAGACGGTTGGTGAGGAGTGGAAGAGTGGAGGTGACTGGATGTCTCTGGAGACCCTCTACCCCACTTGTCGAGTACTTGTGACAACTTGAGTGTTCCAGAATGTCAATTTTTGCAAAAGCCTTGGCTTCTTTTTCTTCCCAGACATTCTTTATCAGCCATGGTTTGATCCATGATACGCACAAACAAGCGCCGACTCATTCGAAAACGGCGACGAAACAGCAGCTCACCGTACACTGGAGTTAAATTGAAGTACACCACGGGTGGGTTTTGCGGTCTGGAGACCGCCCTCCACACAAGCCGTCTGCAGACAGAGCATAGGTTGCTCGGAGATGGTCTTACCAGGTCTCCAAATAGTCCTCAGAATTCAAGATTTCTGAGACCAGGCAATCCATCCTTTTTCCTTCAGAAGAATCAATACCAACCATTAGCACCACATTTGAGTGTGCCCAAGAGGGTCACGTAACAACACAATGGTGGACTCAACCAATCAGCATATGAATGTGGTTTTAGCAACACTCCCACAACACAACACCTCAAAACCCAGTCCTTCTCCTAGATCTTGGAGGAATTGTCAAGAACTTTCAAGACCAGGTCAGACCATTTCTGGGCAACCTATGCTCTGTCTGCAGACCGCTTGTGTGGAGGGCGGTCTCCAGACCACAAAACCCTCCCGTGGTGTAGTCTCTTAACAAAACTATGTTGCCAGCAACACAGTCTCTAGGTAAATTCGGTGATCTCCCTGGATATGAACCGCCAGGACCGCGAGGAATATGTGACATTGCAAGATAGTCTTGCAAGTCTTTGTTGTGTGATGCAAGGAGGGTTATAGCATGTGCCGTGAGCCCGGCCATCAGATAATACCGCGAGATAAAAGTTGGATCAATGAAGGAGGGGTGTGGGTTCATTTTGCATATGCGTAGATAGTGAGTATAGACAGCAAATAATAAACAATATATGCGGAACAAATGAAAAAAAAGATATAATGGTGAAAAAGAAAAGCGGAGCAAATGGCATGTATATACAATCCACGATACCTTCCACGAGGCATATTTGAACTCCCACATCATAGCGTAGAAGCAGTCATCCACCTCATTCTCCTAGCAAAAATCACCCAAATCGTTTTCACTTTTCTCAACTTTTCTCTCACTTCCCCCCCACTTTCTCTCTCTGTCGCGTAATTAGATGGACAAAGGACCCCCGGACCTTGACATTCAATGTGAGGGTAGGGTACTCTTTTAGAGTACTCTATGCTCACTAAAATTGGGAAAAGGTTATTTATAATTTAATTTAATTTCTTATTTCAAATATGTAGTATTTACAATATGAAATAAGGAAAAGAAATTATTAGGAGGGAGAGGGGCTGATAGTCTGGTAGGGTAAATCCAGACAGACTACAGCTAGTTGACTCCTTAAGAGGAGGTTATTAATTATAATACTTACTGACTATAATTGATGGAAGTTGGATCCAAGGCTTCCCTTCAATCTTTATGTTATCAGACTGAAGAGTGAGATAAGATCACTAATCTGGTTATTATTAAAGTCACCAACTTTGGGTTGTTCTTAAGGTCACCAGCCTGAAGTTCTTCTTAAGGTCACTAACCTGAGTTGTTGAGGTCACTAACCTAGATTGTTTCTATTTAGGGAAAATAGAGGATCCAGAGGAGTGAAGTGTGTATTACTTACTTTTAATCAAGGAACTGATTTAAAGTTGGTAGAAGTTAATCACTAGTCTTATACTTATAAGACTCTTGATATTGTACTTCAGTTGAACTTTGATTAGTTCTTAAAAGTAGTGTGTAATAAATTGCTTGGGGATCTTGGGAAGGTTGAGAGAAGGGGGGTTTATATATTCTTCTTCTCTAAACCTAATTGTAATGATATTTGTTCATATCACTACATTGGTTCAGGGTTATAATAATAATATTTATTATTATTATTTTTGTTAATGCTTAATTACATATATGTGTTAAGTATGATATGTAGTATAAGCATATTAACTCTTGAGACTGAGTTATGAGTTGTATTTAATATTTTTATATGTTTTTCTATATATTACATGTTGCTACATATGGTTATTAGGCTGTGTGTATATGTAATTAGGCTTTAATAACATCATATTACATATTCCACTTTGTTCTTATGTTATATGTATATGTAACTAGTGTCTTCTTGAGTTTACATATATATATAATGGTATTTTAATTATTATAAGTTAGTCTTTGGGTACATGTATATGTACCCAGGGCTGACATTCCCCACCCTCAAAGGAGGTCATCACTTCTTTTCAGAAGGTTTATGAGCTCTTTTTTGTGCTCTGAATTCCCTTAAGGTTGTCTTGTTATTGGGTACTTTATCCGCAGGAAGCCATTCATCTTCATCTGCACTCCTGTTCTTATATCTGACTAGATAAAGTGTTGCAGGTTTCCCATTAACTTGTGTTTCTCGTTGTTTGATTATATGTGAGAAGGTTTTTTCACCTTCAGTTTCAAATCTAATGGGTGTCTTCTTGGGTATTTCTCTCTCAGGGAACTTACTCTTATCTGAGGCATGATATTTCTTTATCAATGATATTGGGAACACTGGATGTTTCTTCCCAAATTCTTCACTTAATGCTACTTCTACTGCATTGCTTCCATGAAATTTCAGTATAACAAAAGGTCCTACAAATTGGTCTTGTAATTTCTTTGGCCCCTGAAGATTGTTGAAATTTGCAGTTGAAAGTAGTACTTGTTCACCAACTACAAATTTAGGTTCTTTATGTGTCTTATTCCATCTTTCTTGATTATAGATTACTGCGTCCTCTATGCATTGTGCAGCCCTAGCTCTTGCTTTGCTGAGCATATCAAAGAAACTCATAGATGTTGGGTGAAATTCAACATTTTTATTTTTTATGTGATCTTTTGGGAGTCTTGGGCAATAGCCTCTTTCTACTTCAAAAGGTTTCTTTCCTGTAGTGCTGTGAATGCTACTATTATATGCTAATTCTAACGCTGGGAGTAATGTATGCCAATCATGTGTGAATCCATCTTTGTCTGTGTATGAGAGTCCTTCAGTACAATATCTTCTGATGATCTCAGTTAGTGTACTAATGTTTCTTTCACTTAGGCCATCAGTTTGTGGATGGTATGCTGTTGACAGAGCTAGAGTTGTCCCAATCAGCATATGTAAGCTTTTCCAAAATTCTGAGGTGAATTTTGGATCTCTGTCACTTATTATTATTCGTGGTAATCCTACGTCACTAATTATTCTTTCCCAGAATAATAATGCAATGTCCATGGCTGTTGCTTCTTTGTAACAAGGTAAAAATCTTGTTCTCTTTGAGAATCTGTCTACAATGACTAATACACAGTTGTAGTTATTGATTATGGATGGTGGTAGTCCTGTAACAAAGTCCATATTGATAACTTCCCATGGGTATGTTGGTTCTTCTATTCTTTGAAGTAACCCAAATCTTTTACCTGTTGCTTTATTAGCTTTTTGACATCTTTCGCAGGACTTGACATATTCCTCTACTTCTTTTCTCCAGTTTGGCCACCATGCTGTATTCTTAACTCTATCTATTGTCCTGTCTTCAGACAAGTGTCCTGACATAAACTCATCATGACATACGTGTAGTGTTTGTTGAATGTGCTCTCTTGTATTAATTATTAAAACTGCACTATGCTTTTCTCGAAAATATAATAAGTCTGATTCCAGTGTTATTTTTCCTTGAGATAATCCGTCTTTCCAAGGTTGTTCAAGAGTGCTTGATAAGCTAAGGTCTGTATTTTGTGCTGCTAAAATCCTTGTGAGTTTGGAGGTATTGCTATTTTTCTCATAGCTAGCCTTGACTTCATCAAAAAATTCTTCAGATAATTCACATAGGCTAATGCCCATCACTGGAATATCTCTTTCCATTTCTTCTGGTTCCCACGCTGGATTACTTGAGTCATTTGGTAGTGCCATCCTACTGAGTCCATCTGCATTGTTATGGAACTTTCCTGGTCTGTGTGTAATGGTCATGAATGGTTTATACTCTTGTATAGCCATCATCCATCTCAGCATATGTCTGCTTGGTGTTTTTAGATTTGTTAATGATCTTACTCCTGTACAATCCGTGATAACTTCGAAGTAACTACCATCAAGGTAGTAGTGCAATTTTTCTAATGCCCAGACTAGTGCTAAAGCTTCTAATTGAGGTGAGGAGTATCTTGTCTCAGTATCTGTCAATTTTCGGGAGATAAAAACTATTGGTCCTTCTTTTGGTGTACCATCTATTATCTGTTGTTGATGTAGAGCTGCGCCTAATCCTTCAATTGATGCATCTACATAAAGCTTGAATGGTTTCTCAAAATCAGGGTGGAAAAGTATAGGTGCTGTTGTCAACATTTCTTTAATCTTGTTGACTGCGTCTATCCTTTCTTTTGTCATTTCAAATGCTACTCCTTTAGCATAAAGTTTGTATAGGCTACGAGTGATAGTCCCAAAGTTGGGGATATGTGCTCTATAGTAACTTGCAAATCCCAGGAATGAACTTAATTCTTGTTTATCTTTTGGGCAAGGTTTTTGTAGTACTGCTGCTACTGCATTCTGATCCACTGCTACCCATAATCCGGATACACGATGGCCTAATGCTTTGCATTCTTCAAATCCAAAGTGGCATTTACTTAGAGATATTGTCATTCCCATAGATTTAGCTCTTATGAGTATTTGTTCTATTGCGTGAAGGTGTTCTTCCCAACTGGTATGAAAAATGATAAGATCATCAATGTATACTTTTAACCATCCTTCTCGCAACTCTTTGGAAAATTCTGTGTCCATCATTCTTTGGAAGAATGCTGGAGCATTTTTTATTCCAAATGGCATTCTTAGGTATTCATATATCCCTAGATGGCAAATGATTCTCAAGAATTTCCTGCTATCTCTTTCCACTATGTTTTGATGGAAGCCTTTCATAATGTCCATGAGAGTAATGAACCTTGCTCTAAAAAGGTTTGTCAGAGATTGGTCTATTCGAGGTAATGGGTATCTGTCTGGTGTAGTATACTGGTTCAAAGCTCTAAAATCTCCGCACAATCTGGATTTGTCATTGTGCCAAGCTATTAGAACAGGTGTTGTCACATCTACTTCTTCATCACTAGCTACTTTCCTTATAACACCCATACGCAGTAATTCATCAATGTGCTTTTCTATCTCTTTTCTACTCCGTGGACTAGCTGGATATGCTCCTTTCCTTAGTATAGGAGGATAAGGTTTGTCTATTGTAAGTTTTACTGTGACTGGGTGGTTCTCAATTACTCCTAGACTTTTTTCTCCTAAACCAAATTGATCTTTGTATTTAATTACCATCTTAATTATGTCTTCTTTTTGGGTATGAGTAAGGTGTGGTCCAAATGAAGCTTCTATGATTTTGTTTCTTATTTCATTTACATATTCAATTTCTGTTGAATTTGTGTTAATGGTATCTTTCTTGATTGATAATATTTCTTTATATTGCATTAGTGCAAATTTTACACTTTTGTTATTGTTGCCAATAGTAAAATATCTTTCTTTGCTGTGAAATATATCAAATCCATAGTGACTCAAATTTTCTGCACCTAGTATAAAGTATTTATTATTTGCATTTTCCATCACTACAAACTCAGCATTTATTCTGATTGACTGTTTTATATGCGGGAATATTACTGGTAGGCTGATTACTCCTAAAGCTTGTAATTTACTACCTACTCCTGAAAATTTGACATGACTGCTTGGCATAATCTTTTCTTGCCAGTCAGGGATAATTTCTGATAAGAAATGTCTTCCAACTATTGAACAGGAAGCTCCACTGTCCAGGAGTATTGGTACTTTGCAATTATTGATTATTCCTCGAGCCATGGAATGATGGCCTAGTGTATGTGCCATTCCTGCTGCTGGTTTAGATTTCAGTAATCTTGCATCAACAATGTTTCCCATTTGCATGTCATCTTGCCATGAGTGAGGAATGTCAGCTTCAGCTTGTAATATGTTAATATCCTTCTCGTCCTCATTATGGATATCAATCATGCCCACATGTTGATGATGTTTCCCATCTTCTGTGTCTGATTCAGTATCCTCAGACAGTTGTCCGCCTTGGAATTCATATTCATCATTTAACTGATCACTTTCATCACTATTTTCTTCAATCATGTTTATTTTCTGATCTTTACACCCTCTCCATTGATGTTTTGGATCTTTGCTTCCGCAGTTTGGACATGCCTTGGCAGGTCTTTTTTCTGATGTACTTGGTTGGGCTTTTGTACTAAATGAGCTTTGTATTTTCTCATCTTTAAAAGGTATTTTATTTTCTGTAAAAGGTCTTCTTGGTCTGTTTGAATATCTCTTCTTAGAAATGATGCTTGTATTTTCAAAAATATCTTTGAATACAAGTAAGAACATGTCCCATTCAAATGGTTGGTTAAGTTGGCTTTTAATTGCATTTCTAACATCTCCATCTACTTTATTCAAAATTTTATTCACTATCCTGTCTTCTGACGCATCTGGGTCAAATGCAGCTATTCTCTTTTTCTGCTTCAAAGACCATGTTGTAGAATCTGAATGTATGTTGGCGTCAAATTTATCTCTCATGAATAAATCCTCCATATTATTTCGCCAAACATTATTTCCAAATCTCTTGTGGATTTCTTCTTTCCATTGATCCCATGTCATGGAACCTTTACTTTTCCTTTTATCTATATACCATTGTCCTGCTGTTCCTGTGAATGCTGTGCTCAGGTGGCTTA
This sequence comes from Melampsora americana, assembly GCA_022264835.1. Classification (NCBI taxonomy): domain Eukaryota; kingdom Fungi; phylum Basidiomycota; class Pucciniomycetes; order Pucciniales; family Melampsoraceae; genus Melampsora; species Melampsora americana. The sequence goes on along the minus strand of JAIFHY010000042.1, from coordinate 431,393 downwards.
CTACAACTAAAGGGTCCATTTTCATATCTGTAATTAAAGAGTCACACCAGTCAATATAATCATTGTGGTTATATTCTCCGTCTCCACTGAATTTTTTCCAGTCTCTGCCTGTTGGCCAAAGTTTACTCATCTGTTTTGCAAGTTGATCTTCTCTTGCTGATTCAGACATAATTGTTTGTACGGTGTCTTCTCTGACAAATTTTCTTATTGGGTTATGTGGAGGTGGTATTGTGTCTTCTCTTACATATGATCTTTCATGTGTTTGAGATGTCTCTTCTCTTGTAAATTGTCTTTCACAATTTATTGGGCTTTGTAGTTGTAATTGTATTGCTGTGGGCTCTGCGTAACTTACCGCTTTTTCTTGTATGTCTGTTGTGTTTTGCCTGAATCTGTCCTCACTTCTGAGTGGTAGATCAATTCTTTGGCTGTCTCCAGATGTTATTTCTAAATTTGTGCTTATCCTTGGTTGAGTTGTAGGGGATCTCAATGTAGTCTTAGTACTGTCATTTTTATTATTTGTTTTAAGTTCTTGGATTAGTGACCTTCTTGTTTTATTTGCGTCTTCTTCCATTTGATGTAATTTCTGTTGGATGTCATCATTTGCATTAATTGTTTTCTCATGTAATAGTTCTTGATTTTTGATTATTTGATGTGTAATGATTTCATTCTGTCTCTCCTGTTGTTTTAGTAATACTCTTTGTAATTGTTCATGATTATTTTGTATATTTTCTTGTAGGGCGTGATAAGATCTCATCATACTGCTTTCAAATTGTTGTTGTTGTGCATTGAGGTTTTCTTGAATTGTGGTTATTTTATCTGTTTTGATAGTTTCTATCGTAGTTTTGATATGATTTTCGTGTTTTTCGAATTTGTCAAGTAGACTCTCAATTTTGTTATAAGGATCTTTAATTGGTAGTTTAATTTGTTTATCTACTTTAATATCTAGCTCTTTCATTGCTATTTTTAATTCTGCTAAATCACTTACTATTGTATCACTTGTGTCTCTGATTATCAATTTATTGCTTTCTTGTGTATGAGACATCTGGTTAATTGTATCTTGAATTTTTTTGTCATGCGTATCTAATTTTGATATTAATCTTTTTTCACTATCTGAAATACGTGTGGCTATTTGATTGGCTAAACTAGTGATTTGTTTGATCATATTTTGTTCAGAGTTTGTTAGATTTGACTCTGTAAATCTTTTATTTAATGTTTCTCTAATTTGTATTGCAATAGCTTGTGTTTTATTCAGACTGTACATTGGTGTTACTTCTGATTTTTTTACTTCACTTGTATTTGATGTTGACTCACTCTCCTCTTGATGTTCTTCTGTAATTTCTTTTTGTTTTCCTTTCTTCTCATGTATATTAACTATATCATGTTTATTTTTATTTGCTTCCTCTTGATTTTTTAAGTTGTCTATTTCTATTGTTAGTTCTTTGAGTTTGATCATGATATCATCATAAGATGATTTGTGTAACTGGCAATTTAATTTAAATTCTTCTACTCTTACTCTCTCATTTTTTTCCATTTGGTCTCTCACATAATTTAGGTTTGATCTTATTTGTTCAACACTTTCATATATTGCATAAGTTTTTCTTCTAATGAGATCATCTAAATCCAAGTAAGAATTAGAAATAGAAGCTAGAGAAGATGTAGTAGAATTTATTTGTTGTGGGTTCAATAACCTCTCATTTGTTACCTGGGTATTCTCACTTTCTTCTAACTTCACAGATTCTAGAGAGGGAGATAACAGGTTGTTGAATTTATCTGTGTTCAGCAGTGGTGTAGTGAAATGTATGTCAGTATGAAGTACAGCTGGGTGATTATGAAAGGATGATGTAGGAGGTGGGAGGATACTCACTATTCTCTCTCCTTCCCTTTCCCCTTTGGGTCTGGGTCCTGGTCGTCCCTTTTCATCCGTTTTACTACCAATATCATGTCCAATAAATTGGACGCATTCTCCGCCAATTCGTCTATCTCGTCGTCCCTGGCACGTTTGCGACGTTGGCTGGACGGTCCTACTGACCTGGTCTGTTCGAACGGTTCCATCGTTCTGGGGTTGAGGTGGTAAGGATTGTATCCTGCTACCTGTTCTACTTTTGCTCGGTGGCGACGTCCTCCCAGGAACTCTTCCAGTTCCTTGTGGGCTTCCTTTGCCATCCCAAGTATCTGGCGGAAGTTCGAGTTGTTGTTCGCAACTCGAGCTTCGTCCAATTTCTGTTTGAGGTCGATTATCGCCTGACGGAGTCGGGCTTCCTCGGCGTCCTTCGTTTGCTGGTACGACGGTTGTGGTGGAGGAGGTGGAGGCAAATTGTTGCTCGTAGTTGGAATGGGTTGGTGTATGTAGTGATTGTTGGCGTTGTATACTGACAAGGGTGCTGGGGGATATTGTGCTACTGGAGCTGCCATATTCGGGGGGTAGGTCGGTTGGTAATGGTAGCCTGCTTGTTGTTGCTGGGTCTACCGTTAACAAGTTTTTTTCGTTAGTTGGGTTTTCTTTCGAAAATCTTTCCATTAGTTGTTTATCAGGCTTACCTGATGCTGGTAAGGGATCGTATAATTCCCCCACCGGGGTCCTCCTCGTTCCTCGGGAACTTGGTTCAACGGTAAGTTTACTTCTTGACGACCGTCCTGTACTGGCTGAACTTGCTCGGCTTGGTGCACTGGGCTCCCTATCATCCATTTTTAATATGGTCAGTTTTTTTTTTTTTTATATATGTATACTCTGACTTACTTCGATTCCTTTCACCAATATTGGTGTTGGTCGATTCAACTTGAGCTTCTTTTTGATGTTGGATCGATTGATTTTCTTGTTGGTATACTTGGGATCTGTCGTGATCTCTTTCTGTATCTACTGAGCTGTTTGAATCAATCTCTATATTGGCAAGCGGATCTGCTGCTGGGGTCGTGGTCGTTGAGTCGATCACAATTGGCTCTTGTGTCGTGTTACCGTAGGCGTCTTCGAAGTCGATGACTGAGCCGTCTAGCGCGGGAGTCGATCGGTGGTCTCTGCTCTGAGGGGTGCCGTGGTTTGCTAAATCGAGTGAATCAAATAGTTGTGGGAACGACACTGTGGTGTTTTTTTTTTCAAAACAAAAATTTTTATAAAGTAAAGAAGAAAATGAATATTGATCGTTAGTTTTTATTTCACTGGTTTAGAAGATTCTAAAAATTTGAAGAGAAGAAGAGAAAAAAAAATATATAAGATTTTTTTTTTTTTGAAAAGGATGTTGTATTACTTTTGATGTAAGCGATTATGTCAATGGTTTGGGTTATTTTATAGCGTTTAGTTAATCGTTTTAGGTAGTGTAATGCTGTGATTTGTTCTTTGGAACTGATTCCTGGGGAATGAAGAGGTCGTCGATCGTTTGTCTTTTTATAGTGTTGCTTTGTCGATTGTTTCCCTATTTCGATTTGTTTTAATTTCACTAGTTCAAAAAAAAATTTTATATGAGTTTCTTGCCCTGTTAGAATTCCTATTCTCTATTTTTGATTGATTGCTTACTTTCGGATCTTCTTTTCCTGCAGGTACTGAACTTTTGACTTAGTTTATTCGATTTCTAAACAAATGATAGAATTCATAAAGGTACTTGTTAGTATAATTTTAGAGGAGATTATTATTATATTTTCTTTTATTGATTTCTTTTGTTTGAATATATGAAGTTTGAAGATAGAAAGGGTTTTCTTTTGAATGAATTGGTATTCTGAATTTAGGGAAATAAGACTATATTGATAAAGAGGGTATGTAATGAATCGTACCTTGTTCCGATTTCGGATTTTCCTGTTTCTTCTAATCTTTTTGCTTTGATTCCTCTTTTCGTTCTGATTCTGATTTTATTTTTTCGATCGCTCGTCCACTTCTAAATCCTGGTTTTTCTTTTTGATCGTTTTGTTGGTTGATAAAATTAAAAGATGAAATTTATAATCTATTATTATTAGTATATTCGTTCCTCTCTTCTAAATTTCCTGTTTTAATCTTTGTATATGTAATAATTACAGTGTCCGATCCGGTCTGTCTCTCAGTTTCCGGGTTTGTTCTTTCTTCTTGTGTAGCTTTTACAATCTGCTTTAATTATTTTTTATTTTCTTTATTTATTTGTGTGATTTGATTGGTACAAATAAAATAAAAATTTTATGTTCTTTCTATAGTTATTAATGAAGGATATATTTATAATATAGCCTTAAAAAAAATTTTATTTCTTTTGAGTAAGTTTAATTAGATTTATTAATCTAATTTTGTGTGTTCTCAAGTTTGGATTTCTTTAAGAATTTTTGAATTGTAGTTCTTATTTTGTCTAGTCACTTCAATTTTTCTCACTTTATGAGTTTGAGGTTGGGTTTCAATACTATGAGGCCCCCAAATGTGAGGGTAGGGTACTCTTTTAGAGTACTCTATGCTCACTAAAATTGGGAAAAGGTTATTTATAATTTAATTTAATTTCTTATTTCAAATATGTAGTATTTACAATATGAAATAAGGAAAAGAAATTATTAGGAGGGAGAGGGGCTGATAGTCTGGTAGGGTAAATCCAGACAGACTACAGCTAGTTGACTCCTTAAGAGGAGGTTATTAATTATAATACTTACTGACTATAATTGATGGAAGTTGGATCCAAGGCTTCCCTTCAATCTTTATGTTATCAGACTGAAGAGTGAGATAAGATCACTAATCTGGTTATTATTAAAGTCACCAACTTTGGGTTGTTCTTAAGGTCACCAGCCTGAAGTTCTTCTTAAGGTCACTAACCTGAGTTGTTGAGGTCACTAACCTAGATTGTTTCTATTTAGGGAAAATAGAGGATCCAGAGGAGTGAAGTGTGTATTACTTACTTTTAATCAAGGAACTGATTTAAAGTTGGTAGAAGTTAATCACTAGTCATATACTTATAAGACTCTTGATATTGTACTTCAGTTGAACTTTGATTAGTTCTTAAAAGTAGTGTGTAATAAATTGCTTGGGGATCTTGGGAAGGTTGAGAGAAGGGGGGTTTATATATTCTTCTTCTCTAAACCTAATTGTAATGATATTTGTTCATATCACTACATTGGTTCAGGGTTATAATAATAATATTTATTATTATTATTTTTGTTAATGCTTAATTACATATATGTGTTAAGTATGATATGTAGTATAAGCATATTAACTCTTGAGACTGAGTTATGAGTTGTATTTAATATTTTTATATGTTTTTCTATATATTACATGTTGCTACATATGGTTATTAGGCTGTGTGTATATGTAATTAGGCTTTAATAACATCATATTACATATTCCACTTTGTTCTTATGTTATATGTATATGTAACTAGTGTCTTCTTGAGTTTACATATATATATAATGGTATTTTAATTATTATAAGTTAGTCTTTGGGTACATGTATATGTACCCAGGGCTGACATTCAAGATGGATTGACTGCCAGGGATGACGCGTCGACATATGACAACGCGATGGATGGTCTGGTTGCGTCCGACCTGACGGGTCAGACGCCGACCACCACCCCCAAGACGCCAACGATCCCGTCTAAGACGCGTCCATCGTCATCAAGGACCTTAGACAAGGTCATCCTCCACTCTCAAGCTCTACTCGGCCCTGTTTCGAGCGCTCCAGCTTCGCTGGAGGGCCCGAGAAAGCGTCACAGGCAGCGAGCCCCCTCACCCAGCCCTCTTGATGAAGCTGAGGATATCACTGGAACACCTCAATCGGTTCGTATTGCTCAAATGTTTCCAGGTGGATCTGGAACTTCATCGAAACCACTAGGCGCTCTGGTCCAGAAGCTATTGGACATATCCAAATCAGCTCTGGTACCCAAATCGAAGCGCGCGAAGACAGTCAACATTGATGTTGAATTGGCGGCCGACATCTTAGTGCTGGCCAGCCTGATCCAGGATCAAGCAAACACCATGGAGGCACGTCGGGTGGTATTCGATCCATCCCGCCAGACAGCCTCCTCCCCATCATCCTTCGCCACGAACGCTCAGTTTGAATTTTGACATGAGGCGTTGTCGGAAAAAGTCGACACGCTCACGTCTCAGATGGCGCAGCTAGTATCTGCTATCATGCCAAATCAAGAGAAACAAAAATCACAGCCGACAACCTTTGGCCAGCCGACAAGCTCATATGCTTTAGCAGCGTCTAAACACGCTCCGAGATCGACACAGGCTCCCAAAAACAATCAACAGAGCAATCAAGCTCAACCAAAACAAAGCTACAGGCCGAAATTGGAGGCTTCACTCACGCTCAACCAGCAAGACCCAAAAAACATTGCTGGTGAGGGAAAGTCCATCCCCGACTTACTCAAGTGCCTTAATGAAATCCTCAAGACCAACAATATCAAAGTTGACATGGATGATAAATCCACTATCCTTGTCCGAAACATTCACAGACACCCATCTGGTGATTTAGTGATTTATCTTGAATCACAGAAACAAGTCCAGGCACTGAGAAATCAAGCCGCTTGCTGGCTAACAAAGGTCTCACCAAACCTTCCAATCAAGCAAGAAGTGCACTCAGTTATTGTCCATGGCATCCCCACCACCTTCAATCCGACCCGACCTGAGGACGTTGAGTTACTAAAAATATGTAACGGAGACCTCCTTGACGAAGCTCTTATTGTGAGATGGCTAAAGAAAGATACGGCCGATATCACGGCAAAACGTCACTCCTCCCTGCTAATAGGCTTCAAGACCCCTAGCCACGCTGCACTGGCAGTACGTACCAAAGTCTGGCAAGGGAGAGGCCGCCATAGAACAGAAATGAGTGGACCCCCCCCCACACGTTGTTTCAACTGCCAACATATAGGCCACACAGCGCCAGCGTGTAAGCTAGCTCCCATGTGTCCCTATTGCTCAGGAGAACACCACTCGCACAATTGTCCCGTAAAGGGGTCAACTGCACTCAAGTGCACTGCTTGTGCCCGTGGAAAGTTGAAAGCTGATCCTAGCTCCAACCTCCCAAGGCTCTTCAAGGAAGACCACACAGATTTCCTGCACCACCCATTCTCACCAACATGTCCGGTGAGGATAGCTAGCCAATTCCCCCCTCACAACCCCAGCTCTTCACCATATATAAAGGTGGTTGACAAAACATCATCATCACGTACTCAATGTTAGAGAACCTGATGAAAGAAAAACTCAATATTAACAACTCAGCCAGCATTCTCCAACTGAATAGCTGGGATAGCAAACACGTCACACACTCACTTTTCAACTCAGATCTCACTAACTCTTTTTCTATCATTGCTCTACAAGAACCCTATGTAAATCCCATTGACAACCTACCTCTCAACCACACTAACTGGACTCTAGTCTGCCCTTCGCCACAATCTCTTAGTGAGGAGGACAGACCCCGAGCCTGTCTTTATATAAGACAAGACCTCAATCCCATCATAAATCCAATCCATTCATTATCTAGAAATCTCGCAGCCTGCACAGTAACCTTGAAAGGTTTTAGTATTTTGATAGCAAGCGTCTACAACCCAAGCAAGACCCTCTTAGGCTTTGAAGCCTTTACTGAATTGCTTAGCAAGGCGCCCTTAGACACCAGCTACTGCCTACGGTGTGCGTAACTGACTCTAACCTACACTCCCCCTTATGGAACCCAAGCCACAGCACAGTCTCCGACAAAGATTCCAAAGCCCTCATCAACATGATGACCAAGTGGGGTTTTACTCTACGATCACCAAAGGGCATACCAACCTTTGGCGCTCAATCGGCAAACACAAAAGGAACATCAATTGATCAAGTTTGGGTAAACGAAGAATTTGACGATGCAACACTTAAGTTAAACTACACGTAACGTTTCTCTTTCAATGCATCACACTCACCGGATTAATCCCAAGATCATGGAAGACGGCAGTGACGGTTATGATTCCCAAGCCAGGGAAACCTGACTATACACAGGCATTGGCGTACAGACCAATTGCACTTCTCATCACGCTCAGCAAAATCTATGAAAAACTCCTCACCATTCACCTTTCAGCACACGCAGAGAACTTAAACATGCTCCACGAAGGCCACTATGGAGGCCGCCCAGACAGATCTAGCCAGGAGGCTTTAGTTCACCTGGTATCCTGGATCAAGCGCGAATGGACGAAAGAAAAGGTGGTTGGCGCTCTCTTTGCAGACATCAAGTCCGCCTTCCCATCAGTCCACCACCCCAGACTTCTAAACACCCTCGAGAAGAAGGGCATCAACATGCAAACACTCAACATCCTACACGACTTCTTGGAATCCCGATCAACAATGCTCACCTTTAATGGCTACACGTCCCAACCCTTCGCACTAAATCACGGGCTGCCACAGGGCTCCCCTCTCTCCCCTCTCCTATACCTCCTCTACAACTCATCTCTCCTTGGAGTAACTGACAACATCGCATCCGCCTCAGCCTTAGGCTTTGTCGACGACGTGGTCCTTTTATCAACCGCAAACGACACCCACCAACTGAAATCCCAGATGCAAACGCTATCCTTCAGACAGCAGCAATGGGCTAAGAATCACGGTGCAATCTTTGATACAAAGAAGACCTTTTGGATCCTCTTCAGCTTGCAACCACCAACCTACGTTCCAACAATTGATTTCGCGGATAGGAAACTAATCGAACCAGCCTCCTGCGCAAAATGGCTCGGCGTCAAGATTGACAACCAACTAAGCTTCAAACAACATCACCTTGAGGTCATTGCCAAGGGACAACAACGCGCTGGCTTTTTGGTAGGTCTATCTAAGACCGGGTGGGGCATACCACCCCAGCTCATGAGAATACTCATAACCACCACGATCCACGCCGCAACAGACCACGGCGCTATGGCCTGGCCACCTACAGAACCTCCAAAATTCCTCATCGAAAAACTGACACAAATAGACAACACGTGTGCTCGAGCAGCCTTGGGAGCGTTGAGCACAACGTCCTCAGTCTTTCTCAGGCATGATCTTAACCTGGTCCCACCAAAAACCCGCTTACAGAGCAAAGTTCTGAGCTTCATGGCCCGTTCTTTAGCTAAACCCAAAACACACCCCTTCTTTACCCTCATTCAACAGGCGCAGCATTCAAACCCGAAGAGCCACAGGAACCCATTCCATCTCTTCTTCCAACACCCACTCCACGACCACTTTGAAGAACATGTTGTCCAACTCCCCGTCAACCCGGTGTCGACACTTATACGCCCTCCCAACTATTCCACCGTCCTCCAGGAGGACGAAGCCATTGCCACAAGAGGAACACTCCAGCTAAAGCCGAGCGGTCATCATATCCTCATCTTTACTGACGGCTCTCGTATTCCTACCAAAAACACCACAGCAGCAGCGTGGTGCGCTAATACCGCAACATTGAAAGCGGTCCACTTAGGCCCAGCGCGATCCCAAGGGATCTATCAGGCATAATACCGTGGCGTCCAGCTAGGCCTACGAATGGCCCTGGAGCTGGCTACGCCAGCAACACACCGGACTTCCATCATATTAGACAATCAGGGGGTCGTAAAAGATTTGAAATCTAACTCATCCTCTGTCTCCTCTCTAGATAACCGTCAACAAACCTTCAAACTGCTCAGATGCATCCACCAAAGCTATCCACTAATGAAAATCGCCATAAGGTGGTGCCCGGGACACAAAGGCATCCCTGGCAATGAAGCCGCCAATAAATTGGCAAACACTCTCGCAAAGAGTGACCTGCCTAGCACCTTCACGAATACACCTAACTCAGCGGCCTTCATCTCGGCCATCAACAAATGGAAAAAATTCCAAACGGAATTATTCACTAAATCAGAAGAAAAAAGACTGGGCCATAAACCCCAGCCGAAGAAACACCTCCAAGCACGAGATCGCCACCATCACACAACTCCGCTCAGGTCATGTACCACTCAATTCCTACCTCCACAGATTTAAACAGCCAATAGACCCGCTATGCGAATGCCAAGAGGGGATAGAGACCATTGACCACTTCTTATTTATATGCCAGAGACACAAAAGACACAGGAACACACTCGAACACGAAATTCAAGGGCACACCACCGAAAAAATGAATAAGCGAATACTCTCAAACCCAAAATGTTTCAGCCTCATAGCCAACTTCTGCAACTCCACATGGAGGTTTGCAAACCGTTGGATTTGGGCAGAGGCCACCAATGAACCCCACCCCAAAGATAGACTACAGCCCCTAGAATGACAACATTCAAACCCCATACTTCACCGCCTCCCATCTCATATGACCCTTAAAAACGTGTAACTTAGTTGAAACAGCCAACAGCAACCCTTTCCCCTGACACAGCCAGAGGGGTTTTACAGGTGCTGGACATATTGCATAGTGTTTGATAGCCTTCTGGCTGAAAAAACACTTAAAACAATGAAATAAAACATAAAAAAAATACCTTCCACGAGTTCATCATATGAGTGTAGTGATCCAAAAACAACTCATGGTGGTCTTTAATGATTTGTATCACCGTCTCTGATCACCACGAGCGACCAACATACAATCATTGACTAGTTGGTACCGGATTGGGTGTGGATCTGACATATCTGGCGTGGGTAAGAGGTCAAACACCCATGCCAGGTGTGTGTGTTGGATGAAACGCATGCTGCATATTAATTACAGCTGTCACTAGGTATTCAGCATCCTCTTTTGACCACTGTATCCACTTTGGAGGAGCGCGTGCGTTGGGGATCTCTTACTACAGTCAAACCTGTCTATAAAAATACCTCTTGGGATAGGGGTCCAGGTATGACTTTAGAGAAGGTAAGGGTTTGGAGGGAAACCCCCATATAGACAGTAGCTCTTATAAGCGCCTAAAAATAATATTTTTGGTAACCTCAGTGCGCACAGGCCTACATTCTGATACATGTATGGGGTTTTGTTGACTGAGGATGTGACAGAGAAGAGATTTCAAAAAGGCTGGTTCATTGTTGGGAAAAAAAGTCGGACAAGACAGCTTGTCACTTATTTCCAAAGCGCACTTGGCTGACAAGCATTTCCTCAAGCTTCAGAAGCTGAGAGTCAATTGAGGTGCCCTTGATAGTCTTGTTCCCTTCAATGAAACGGAACAACAGAGAGACTGCCTTGAGTGCTTCTTGAGCAGAAGGCACAGGTAGAATTTTGATGTCTGAGGCGTTGTCCTCAATATTGGGTTCTTGCTGAAGTGCAAACCATTCTTCAGCTGTTTCTGTAGACTCCTCAGGATTCTCATTGGTCGGGTTGAGCAATTCAGAAATTGACATCCGGTTGGCCGGGGCAAGAAAGCCACCATCCTGCAATGTCTGCAAGTCAGATTTGAGATCAAGCTCTGGTGGTAGAGGAACCTTGCGCTGATTTGATGGACGCAATCTGGAGAATGTACAGTCTGATGTAGCATGAAAGACAAGAGGTTAGTGAGGCTACAGATGAGGGTGATGTGTAAAAGCGAGCAACTCACATCTCAATCTCTGCATCACGGCTAACAATGCCTGTATGGTGCCAACAGTTCTTGATTGTAGTGGCGGTGACTGAATTCCACGCCAACTTGGCCATACACATGGCAGTTAAAATATTGATACTGTAGATTTTACTGATTTCAACACCATCTTTTGCATTCCAAAGCAATCGGTGCAGGAATCGGCGGCAATAATGGGCCTTGAATGCACTGATGATGCCAGCATCCAGCGGTTGAACATGTGCTGTCAAGTTGGCCTTGAAGAACTCGATGCGAATGTTCTTGAGGACTCCATCTGGCACCGCATGGCCAGAGAAATTATTGAGGAGAAGAATGATCTTCTTCTTCTTGATGGCAAGCTGGCGATCCCAGGTTGTGATCCACTGCTGGAAGATTGTGCTGTTCATCCAAGCATTCTTTGAGGTATAGTAAAGAAGATGATGATCAGAGGCACTCTTGCCTTTGAAGCATTGTGGCTTTTGGAAACGTCTGATGAAAACGAGCGGGGTTCTGATGCAATTGGACCCATCGGCATTGCACGTCACCACAATTGTGATGTGATCCTTTGAGGTCTTGACACCATGGCCTGGATGCTGAGCAAGGCCTCGATCAGGTGGAAGCCTAGGGACAGTGGGTCCTTGTCAGGGACTAATGGGAGAATGAGATCGAAGTAAAAAGAGACTCACGCGTAGAAGAGTCCTGTCTTGTCCACATTGTAGATCTTGGACAGATCATAGCCTCCAAGAAGTGCCCATACACGGGCAACTTCTGCATCAACAACGTCCTGGGATGCCGAGGCCGCCTCGCCGTGTTTCTTGTACTCCCGGAGGTTGTTCCGGCGCTTAAATGAATCAAGCCAGCCTCCACTGAGGCGTAGCCATTGTGAGCTCGGCAGCCCCTTGAGTCGTGCAAAATTCTTCCACTCCTCTCGTGTTGCTTGCCCAGAGAGGACCACACCGTTCTTCTCGGTGTTCTCAATATAGGAGACAAGAAGCTTGTCAATCTCCGGATGCTGGACTTCGCGGACTTGTCTGAACTCTCCGCCAGCAATGATAAGGTTGGAACGGATTGATTCTTCATTGTGAACCCAAGTGCTGACGAGTGGTTGCTTCACCTTGAGATGTGGGAAAGTTGTGTTGGCAAAATTTGCAGCTTGAGTCTGGTTCTTTCCATTGGAATGGTACCAGTCAAGAACGGCAACCTTCTCTTCAAACGTGGCCGCAGTCCGTGCCTTGGTGTTAGATTTTGAAGCTGGGTTTTTTTTCTTTGTGGAACAAAGCTTGGTGGTTGCAGGGGTGGAGTTTTGACGAGCACCCGTGGATGAGGTGTTTGCTTTCTTGTTTTTCTGCGCCTTTTTCAGCAGCTGGTATTCTTCATCTTGCTGATAGGCCTCTGCCAGCCTCTCAAAGGTATTGTAACTCTGAACGGATGGGATCTTGAACCAAGTGTTGTCTATAAGTGCTAAGAGATCATCAACAAGCATCTGTTCCTCAATCATATTTCCACCATAGTCAAGATAGTCCTCCTCTTCATCCGTGAGCTGTTGCCCCTGTTTTCTTTTAGCTTTGAGATCTCTGACTCGTGTTTTGGCGGTGTCCCTTAGGATTTGCAGGCCTTTCTCAAGCCGGTCAAGTGGATGTTCATTGGACTCTAGAGTTTCAAGAACCTTGGAGGGTAGATCAGGTGAAGCAACAAGGTAGATTATGTTGCCAATCCGTGTAAAGTAGAGCGGGTTGTTGTTGTTGTACTTGAGGGGGAGAACAGCAAAGTGCTCAGGTGGTGGACTTGGAGATGTGGCCATGCGTAAAGGGCTTCTTGGAAGGGGTACAGTGCATGTACAATACAAAATTGAGACTTTGAGTGTGATCAACTCTGCTTGGTGAAAATTTTTGCAGGAAAAATCATGTTTTAAGACTGAAAAAGTCATATCTTGTCCAAAAAAAAGGTATTGGTTACATGTTTATGTGTTTAGCACAAAATTAAGCCCTTCCCATGGCCGGAAAGACTTCAAGCCATGTGTTTAGCCAGTGTATGGCTTTTATAGACAGGTTTGACTGTATAAAGTATACCAACTAGAAATGCTTAGGGCCCGTTTGGTAGCCATCAACCTGGAGGTTGACTCAGCCAAAATGCGAGGTATACACTTCGAGGTGTACACTTGAAAGTTTGCTGTTTGGTACAGCAACCGAGGTTGAACTTTGAGGTGTACACCTCGAGGTTGCCCAGCCAAATTTGTCAACCTTGAGGTTTTGATGTTTTGGTCAAATCTTGAGGTAGACCTGGCTAGTCCCATAGACTTGCGAGGGCTCTATTAATATAGAGATGAAACACGAGAAAAATAAGAGAACTCAAAAGTCAAACCCATAATAATTTGACTTGTGGTTGCTTTGGTTGCGTGTACCAAATGCACTCTGCCGAAGTACAAAGCTCGAGGTAGACCTGGTCTACCTGCGGATCCGCAGGTATACACTTTGCAGGTATATACACCACAAAGACAGTTTTGTGCGGCAGGGTGTCCGGGCGTGTCCGAAATCAGTACACGACCCAACCTCCGTTACGGGGATGCTGGCCTGACATCCACGTGCAAATTTATCCGCAGTGCATCCTGTGGATGTGCAGGCGCTATCCTTGCTAGGATGCCATGCCAGCATCCTACGCTTGGATTCCCTTGGGATGCCGAGTACAAAGGGCATCCCCAGGGCGCACTTTGGACAAACAATAGACATTGAAACTCCAATATCTGAAGGGTGGTTGGAGCAACGGGGATCCGGAGATCACCACAGCTCAGCATCCACTGGACGCCAGGACACCATTGCTTGGCCATCCCAGTGATATCGCTTAGCCATACAGGTGGCAGTTTTAATTTTTTGATTTAACTTTTCATAACATGTCTTCAAAAGAAATGGCTGTGAAAGACCACCTTAAGGGGACCGTAGTGACGAGTTAAATTACCAAATTGGTTGAGTGACTTCGCCCTATAGTTTTCATTATCTCTTTACCAACATGAATCAATCACTTCATTCAGCAGGACAATTACCCTCTTGTTCACTATCAATCAATTCTCATTATTCTATTGGTCTCAATTGATCTACCTCTTCATAATATCTTCAAACCCTTTAACAAACTTGTGGAATCTATTGGCATTCATCATGGTTGTGTTAGTCACGTAAGTCTTCTAATTGATAACCATGAGAGCTATCAGATCTGAACTTGAAGTGACTTACTCAATTTGAAAGTGAATTGAGTTTGATAACCATTCAATTTTAAATTTCAAAAACAAAAACTAATTTCCTCTTTACCATCATCACTCATCACTCATCATCATCATCATCGAGGACATCAATCAAAATCAAACCAATCACCCCAACTTCCTCTTAGGATGTCCAGCAGATCTGCCGCTCCTAACCCACAGCGTACCAAGACTGTCAAACTCACAGTCGTATGTCAATCATCTCACCTCATCTTCTGTTTCTCCACCATTCTGGCTGTTTTATCTTCAACCTTTGAACATACCTCTCTTCTACGATTTGCTTTTCAAGGTTGCGGCTGATGGGTTCAGTAAGAGAGTTTTCTTTCAACTTCCTGACCCTTTTGCTGTGGTCATGGTCGATGGTGATCATACCAAGACAACTTCAGCCATCAAAAAGACATTGTATCCTTAATGGAATGAAAGATTTGATATGTGAGTCTGTGTTTCCTTCTACCTCACAAGGTTCATCAACTCTTACTTGGATTTTGGTTTAGTCTAGTCAAAGATTCATCAGTCGTCACTGTTCAAATCTTTGATCAAAAGAAATTAAAAAGAAAAGATCAAGGTTTTCTGGGTGTTATCAACATTCGAGTCTCTAGTGTCTTGGATCTTGATTTGGGTGGTGATGGTCTGTCTCTTGATCTCTCTATCCAATCTTCCCGTTCAAGTAGTTATCGCCAATCACCTCTTTGAGACCAAAAACTGTCTCTGATTAAATCTTGATCTTATCCTCTCATATCATGTATTGATCAATCACCCTTCATCAGAAACACTCACTCATGATTTGAAGAAATCAAATGATAATATGGTTGTTCACAGCAAACTGGTTGTACATCTATCTACCAATCTCTCCACTCCCATTTGCAATCCACCTCAATCTTTTTTTCACTGTGATCATTTTTATCATTTGTATTGTTTTCATTGTTTTCATCATTTTGATTATTTTGATTATTATTATCATTTATATTGTTTAATCAATGTTGATTTTATCAATTTTATCATCGCATTTAAATTAAAAAGTATTTATATTATTCAACATCAAAACAACACTATAAGAATCACAAACTGGTACCTATCAAAAGGGGTCTATAAGTGATCAAAATGGTTTGATCGGATAAAATTGACTCGAAGGACATCCAGTGCTCAGCAGGCTGGATGACCAACGGATTACCCCAAGCGATCCTTTGGGGTCAGCATGAGCCCCGGCATCTATCCGGTAAATTCTGACCTGCCCGAGCCCCGACCCGGCAGATAAAAACAAATCTCTGACCCGCTCAGAGAATATCTGTTTGGTCTTGTTTCATTTTTTTCAGCACCTGTACCCCGACCGGGTTCTCAGCCGGATATCCGACAGCTAGTGAGAAATTCATGCTGAGCTCGTAGTTTTATTTGTAATGCCAAAGCCAAGATAGGTTATCATAAACCTATCTTGGTTATATCAATGAATGGTAATGTTGCTTTTGATTCCCTAGCTTATATTGAACCATGATAGTGCTCTACATTTCTTGTGGTACCCCTCCTCCTCACCATCTAATTAAAGAATTTATAAAGATTGGTACCGAACATTTGGTTCTTTGTATGTTGCTGAACCTGAACCGCTTCTGCTTCCAAGCGATCAGTTTGTAGTCTTTTCTATCATTACTTTCATTGTTTTTGCCGCTGTTTCATCCATAAGACCGACTATCTCTCACGAACACACTCAACAGTCATTTCTATTACTCCTTCAAATAAACCTGAAATCATATAAGATAAAGTTTCACCAGTTTGTTTAAAATCTGGACACTTTGGAATCAAAAAAAATCAATTGAAAAAGTCGAAAAAGAAAACCAATCATTCGAGAAAGTCTTTCAATTAGCTTTTATTTTGTCAGACCCCCTCTAGCACTTAAAAATGAAAAAAATTTAAAAAAATTTAAAAAAATTTAAAAAAATTAAAAATCCGTCGGATAATCCGGCAAGACGCTGGTTTTCCCACCTCTACGCCCGACCCCCGACATGCTGGTCTCCCCTGCAATTGGGGGTCTCCAAGATACTTCCCGGCCCCCGGATCTATCGGAGGACCCGCCGGATCCCCGGCCGGATCCCGGGTCCGGGGCTCATGCTGACTTTGGGGATCGCTGCTCTGACCATCCTCACAACATACGCTGACGGATGTCAGGTAGATGTTGGTGGACAGTCCTCGGGCTGCCCGATGGGCTCTGTTTGGATGTCCCCACTCGGGCGTCCACAGACCCAAATACCGTTGTGTTGTGGGTGGATGTCCGTCCCCCACCAAGACGAATGGGACATCCACAGGACACCCGGGTGTCCTTGTGGTGTACTTGCGAGGTTGAAGGATACCGAACGGGCCCTTATTACTTTCTCACGTCCACCCAGTACACTTGACTCGTTGATCTTTCCATCTTGATCAGAACTCTCGATCACAATTCTGACTCTCCACTTTCGCGCGTCTTCAGCAATAAGTTGTTCACCTACAGTGGGTAAAGTCAAGAATGTGTAACAACTCCCCCCGCATAGGTCCTGGGTCCGAAATTTTTGAGATTTGAGCAGAGAAATTTGAGCCTAGGGTTGAGGTTAGGGGCTGGAGTTGGGAGCTGGACTTAGGATCAGAGATAACCACTTTTTGTGGATTTCTCTTCATTTTGTAGGCTGCCTCCACGTGTAGCTCATATGTGTATTCTACCTCTCTGTATTTACCTGTTCTCTGTGCTTCTATCTTAGCTTCTTGATCATCTTTGGCTTGGTTTAATATTGAATTTGTCTAATCTGCCTATTTGTGCAGTGAATTTCATTTGTAAAGTCTTTTCTCAACACTTTGAAAGCTCACCTCGTATCTCATCTAACAAAAATCTATACCTTGTAGATTCTCTGCAGTTGGGTTTGTCAACAGCATGGTGGTCAGTGCTGCAAAGCGTGCACAGCGTGCCCGGCGTGAAAAAGAACAAGAGATGAAGAACTGTTGTCAGCAAGCTGAAAAACACCATCAACAAGCTCAGAAAAGCCAATTGGACCCAATTGTGATCTCTGACACAGAATCTCCTGAACCTGAACACACCTTTGAAAAGCCTTCTGATCAGCTTGATTCATTTTCTGAATTCAAAGCCACCAATAATCCAAATTCTCATAGCTGGTTCAATGCTTTCAATTCAACTGACATTGATGAGTTTGATGTGCTCTGGTTGATTGATAATAACATAGCTGATGATGATGATTTAGCAGAGTGTGATGAAGAAATTCTCATTGAGTCAATGTGGCCAATCTTCTACAAGAAAGCATTTCAACAACCAGAAGAAAATAAATACAAGCGCAAGAATATAAATGGTGAAGCGGTTGGGTATCAAAAGCCTCAACTTATGGCTAACAGCAAGAAGCTTAAACCTGCACGGGTCCCGAAGCAAACAGCATTTTCAAGACACAAGAAGCAAAAAAAACAAGCTGGAGGCAACGATATACGTTTCTATTTCTCTTTCTCTTCAGCAGCAACAACTTCTGAAGATAACTCTAAGTCAGCACCACAGCCAAATCAAATCCAAATCTTAGATGAAACCAACAGTAATCTTGAAATTGTCGGCTTACAAGAACAGCGAAACCATGATGATGAACAAGATCAACAAATCCACAACAGCATACACAATCAGCAACCTGAACTCGATGAATCAGAACTTGCTCATGAACTTTGGATTCAGGAAAAGGTACTTCAATATCGCACTTCTAAGCCAAAAAACAATACACTTAGTCAGTCACAACATCGAATTGAATTAATTGATGAGAAATGGACTGCACTCGAAAAAGCCATCAACCAGGCCAACTTACACTACAAATCAATTCAGGAGAAAGACCCTTCATTCCAATTGCCAACATCTCAGCTTGGCGAGATCCGTGAATTCAACAATCGACGTCGTGAGCTAGAACTTCTTGGTGCAAAGTCACCTGCGGTCACTGCATCTGTCAAGACTGCCGAGTCTTCTATCCGGCGTGAAGCAACTCGAAAACATCTGTCTTCAAAGGTACCCAGCGGAATAAGCCGATCTCGACACATTCGTGCTCAAGCTCAAAATCTTCTTGACTTCAAAGAACTGATTGCATCAGGCCGTGGCCTCTCTACTCCTCATCCATCTATGCTTGATGACCAGAGGGTCTTCAAAGCCCTTTACACTTGGGCTGTTTCTAAAAAGCCAGGAGAAGTAAGATCATGTCAGGTATCATCTAAGATCTTATAACGTAAACTAACACTATCCTTTGTTCGCCTCTAGATAACGCCTCAGAAATTCCATCGGTATGCAAATACTGAGGTTCTACCCAAACTTGGATTTACAAAAACTATCTCTCAAGTCACAGCTTATACTTGGATGCGAAAGCTTGGGTTTCAGTCCAAAGTCTTTCAAAAATCTCTCTACTTCGATGGCCACGAGCGTCCTGATGTAGTGGCATATCGAGAGAAGTACTTGGTCGAGGTTGCTAAGCTTCGTAAAAGGTCTGTACTTTACGAAGGTGATGACATGAACATCAAGATTCAACCAGATCCCACTGAAATCGAAACACTCCAGCCAACTGTCTTTGTATACCATGACGAGTCAACTGTACACGCCAACGAACGACCTCGCCTTTCATGGCTCTTACCCAACACAACAGAATTCAGGATGAAGAGCGAGGGTCGCTTAATCCACATCTCCGACTTCATTTTAGAATCTACTGGACGACTCACTCTTACTCCTGACCAACAAGAACTTCATCAACTCAATGTTAATGATGCTGCAGTTGTGATCTATCCTAGTGGACGAGCTGGCGGTGATAGCTGGTGGGACATGGAACAGCTGATATCACAGGTCAAAACCCAAACGCTTCCAATCTTTAACGCTTTACACCCCGAATCTCAAGGAGTTTTTGTCTTCGATTGCTCTTCAGCTCATGAAGCCTTTGGTCCAAATGCACTTCGAGTCAATAACATGAACCTTGGGTCGGGAGGTAGACAAGCAAAGTTACGCTCTACTGAAGTTCCAACCAACGATCCCAACATACCGCTACAACTTCGAGGTCTTCCACAGACAATGGTCTTTCCCATAGACTACCACATTCAACACCTTGCTGGCCAGCCAAAAGGAGTGCGGGTTATTCTGGAAGAGCGCGGTTTATGGGGTCCTTATGAAAACAAGGTCAAGGGAAAGACCCTTTTCAAATGTAGTTCATGTAAACAGTCTGGAATTGCTCGTGACACAAGAAACCGAACTGACCGATTGATCAAAGAAGCTGAATCAGTAGGTTTTTTCATCAACGACATCGAACTCAATCACAGCATCAACATCAACAATCAAACATCCGATCCGATGTGTTGTGCTTTCAAGATTCTTAGCCAGCAGTCAGATTTCTTGAACGAGAAACCCCTCCTACAGAAGGTCATTGAGGAAGCAGGGCATGTGTGCCTCTTCCTTCCCAAGTTCCATTGTGAACTCAATCCAATCGAGATCTTTTGGTCTTATACGAAAAATGGTACGTCTCCATCAACTACGCCTTATCTCAACAAACCATTACATATGCTAACATTTCCTCTTATAGATTATCGAAAGCACTCTCGGGAATGCAAAGGTTTTGCAGAATGCAAGACCCAATTTGAGAAATCACGAAAGTCCTGCCCGGTATCAACCATCCGAAGATACTTTCGGAAGATTGATAGGCAGCATTCAGCATACCGGTCAGTTCCCCTCTCTCCTGACTCGGGTTTTCCCCACTGACACAGAGATTGCTTTAGGCAAGGATACAACAGTATCGACGCTGCAAAGGTAGTGAAGCTGTATTCTTCTCATCGATGTGTTCCGAGGAATGCAGCATGCAGAATTGATGTCCTTGCTCCACAACCGCAAAAGTAAAGTTCAATATTCCAAGATGTTTAGAATGTCAAGGTACAGATGATTCATGAAGGGGTGGATCGATTCAATCAAGTTCATCAGACTAACTTTTACTTTGACTTGTTCGAATAGAATGATCGATTGAAAGTTGAGGAAGATCCGAACGAGAACGTTCACCTAAATCGATAATCCAACGTTTCAAACTCTCATTCTCCACTTCTAAACTCAAATACTCTCTCGAAAGTCTTTCGATCTCTTCCCTTTGATCTTTCATCCTTCCTTCCATCATCATTCTCTCTAATCTCCATTTCTCTTGATCTTCAATCTCAATTGATTTCAATCTTTGAATATATCTTACCGCTTGTTTCAAAATCTCACCTTTATTCTTTTCACTTCCGGGTACAATCTTCTTTAATTCGGTGATCCCTTCATTAATTGTCTCTCTTCTTCTACGTTCAACTTCTTTCTATGATCCAAGAAGAACAACATCGGTTCTAGAGCTTATTACTTAGGTCAACATGGTCCTTATGTGATGTATGATTTGAAAGCTTCTCAATGAATTATTTTGAGCAAGATGATCCCAAGTCTCAAGTCGAGCCAAAGACTGACAATCGGCTCAGCTGCTGAGCCCTATTGAGACCTGCTGAGCCGAAATCGGTATCTTCAGGGTCTAAGATACCTACACTAAGTCTCCTAGCAGCTTAGGGTAGTTATGTTAAGTACCTAGCTGTGCCCTAAACCCCTTGCTAAGTACTTAAGCTTATGCCTTAGGCCCCAGTCCGAATGTAGGAGATCCCCAGAAAAAAAAATATATTTGACGACTTCACTCAGATATTTCTAGATTAAGTCAAATGTCTACATTTCAGCTATTGGTGTATTGTGCCTTAACATTGAGGTTAAGTATGGTATCTTTAAGTCAAAGACTCAAACTTCAATTTTGCGGGGGAAGTCGTTACACATTCTTGACTTTACCCACTGTACTGATCCCAGATTGATATCGAACATTACTCGACTCAACCCTGCAAATGGTGTTCCTATACTAAAAATGTGATTTCTTTGTGCGGCTGATTCACTGGAAAATCTCAGTGAGCAAAGGTCGACGAGCGCGTCCAAATTTCTTGTTCTGACCGAGATGGAGGAGTCGGATGAACCTGAGCGAGGTGATCAAGAATCAGCTGGCTTCGTTTACTATGAGTCGCCCGATTAACGATCCGAAACTGATTGACTCAGACCTTGAGGTAAAGGACAGGCGGTTGATTTCTTCATCGAGCGATATGGTGGATGTCTCTAAACCATTATCCTGCAAAGAATGAACAGAGTGTCATGTCTTTTAACCTTTCGTCTCTCGGTTCATAATCAATTCCATACAATCCTCGCATTTCCTTTAGAAAGTTCCCCCTTCAAGCGAGTTCTCTTTTCTCAATTTACCATCTAATTAACTCGAAGCGCGGTATTATTCGAATTTGGCAGGTTGGATATATGCAGCTCAGATGATTTAGTGCAATCCAATTCTCAACAAGTCTTGAACTTTTGCTTTCCCATTCCAGTTCTTCACTCTAAAGCCTTTTTCTAAAACCGTTTGCCTCGAGAGATATTCTTAAACGAGGAATCGAATGTTATATCGATCGAGTGTGTCTGGTTGGCAAATTTGGATTCACTAATCTTGATCTTCACTCTCACATCTCTCAACAATCATATTAATTTCTATCGACCTCATGAAATCCAGTCATCTCTTCAAACTCCTTATCCTCCAATTTCTCAAACCCCATTGCATTCTAGGCCTTCGATCACTAGAAGATGGCGTCACAGCTATACCTTTCCTACCTACTGTCAGTTCACCACAATCTTCATCTTTCCAATCTAGGTGATACAATTCGAGTCATACTGATGAGGTTCAATTGACTTGATAGGTTGTTCCATTGGCAGTCAGATCACCATATCTTGGTACTTATCTAGCTGGAGGTCAAGATAAAGATTTGAGCGAGATGAGTCCAAGGTTTTGGACTGGAAGTCATCTTGGTTGGACAGGTCTTATAAGGGTAGACGGAGTAGTTTCAAATTGGATGGGCAATCTTACAAACTGTTTGAGTTTCTATTTCTTGACTCACGAAAGATTCCTAAATGATGATGCGTTCGCTGATTTATCCTGGTATATGAACTAGGGGAAGCTGCCAATAATACTGAATTTTTACTCACTGCTTCAAGTTCGAATTTCAATTACCAAGTAGCTAACTCGACCGTAGGACTTCAAGTTTCATTTCTTTCACCCATCACCCCAACAGATCTTTTTCGACAATCATTACCTTTATCTTATCTTACGATCAAGGTGGAATCATTAGATGGAAATCCACATCAAGTAGAAATCTATACTGATTTCAATGGACTTTGGTGTACAGATTCAGAATCAGAAGTCATTGAATGGAAAGATCATTCTGAGTCAAAACAACAGACCATTGAAGTTTATCTACGTGATCAAAGAGAATTTGTTGAAGCTGACGATAGGATCCTTCATGGTTCAGTTTGGTATAGTGCTGTTGGACCTCAAGGTTCCAAGATCACAAGGTCTCTAGGAGTCGATCGAGATCTTACTAGAGAAAGCTTTGCAAAAACTGGTCAACTTGAGAATACCTTTAATCAAACCTATCGAGCCATTCGTAGTGGAAAAGATCATGCAACTCAAGATGAACCTACTTTTGCTTTTGCTCATCGCCTTGGAAAAATCGAACCACAAACTTCGATTGATGATCGTACGCTGATTTATTCAATTGGTCATGTACGTGAACCATTGGTACAATATATGACAAAAGGTGATCAAATCATGGCACTTCAACCTCTATGGAAGACGCGCTTCGAATCTCCCATTGATTTAATCAAGTTTCATATACAAGATTATCATCATTCACGCACACTGTCTGAAGCTTGGGATACGCAACTTGATCAAGATGCTACAAGAATAGAAAGTCAAGAGTATGCCGACATGCTCAAGATTTCGACTCGTCAGATCTTCATGGCATTAGAAATCGTATGGGATCAAGATAAAACTATGAATCGATCTGGAACAGATACAATGATAGATGGGTATAGAACAATGGCAATGTTAAAAGAAATCTCATCGAATGGAAATTGTCAAACGACAGATGTAATAGCACCAATGTTACCATTCTTAATATACGCATCACCTCAGCTCTTAACACTTTTGTTAGAACCAATATATCGATATGTTTCAACTGGATTATATCAACCGATTCCCGTCCCACATGATCTAGGTGATCATTATCCAAATGCGACTGGTCGAAATGATTTTATTTACTCTAATTTACCAATTGAAGAATCGGGCAATTTTTTAGCTTTAGCTCTAGGTTGTTTAAGAAAAGAAAGTTGTAATGATCAAGTTAAAGATTATTATCATCTATTGAAGAAGTGGTCAGATTGGTTGGTTGAGAATGCTTTATATCCTGATGATCAACGTCAGTCCTATTCAGCTTTTCTCTTTTAAAATTTTCCTTCTTTGTCGCAAAAAGAAACTGAAGGAGGATTATATTTCTACAGGTTCGACTGATGATTGTAAGTCAAAGTGATGATAAAAAAACTCAAGTAAGATCCTTATAACTGATTGAAGCACTCAATAGTCTTTGGTCCTTCACCCAATCAAACCAGTCTCGCAGTCAAAGGAATCATCGGACTTCGTTCAATGTCAGAAATATCACTTGCGCTAGGTCATAAGCAAGACTTTCTTCATTACAAGGTGCGTACGATGATATCATCAATTCTTTTATTCTGATCACTAAAGTCAAATCAATGTTGGTACGGTGAGCAGGATGTGGCTATCAATTATGTTAAAACATTTCTAGAAATTTCAGTTTCAAAAGATCGTACAAATCTTTTGGGATCTTACAATAATCAATCCTCATGGAGCACTCAAGTCAGTTTGCATCTTTCCTTACATCTCTTACCATCAAACATCTCCTAATCATCCTTTAATTGTTTTCTTCATCTGTTTTGTCAAAGTATAACCTGTTCCTCGATAAAGTGTACAAGTTGGATTTATTCCCTGATTGGGTTTATGATATGCAAGATCGTTGGTACCTTCTTAAAGCAGGTACATACTACCAGTTCTATTCTTTTTTTTCCTCAGCCCACAGACCTCTTCCATCAATCTTGACATACATACGTATCTCTATATAGGAAATCAATCAACCTATGGACCACCATTAGATTCAAGAGCACCAGATCGAGCCAAAACAGATTGGTTGGTATGGACCTCAGCAGCTTCGACATTGCAAGAAACCAAAAAAAGATTATTAGATTCGGTGATCAAATACGTCAAACATACAGAAAATGAAGTGTTTGGTGATTTGATTTCTGTTGAAGGTGGTTGGTCAATTGGATTTTTAGTTAGACCTGTGGTTGGAGGTCATTTTGCTTTACTGGCTTCTGCTCCTCCTATCACTTTAAAGAAAAGGATGGTCAAAGAATTGATTAGCTCTGAGGTTTTGGCTATGGGCTTTGGAGGTCTTGCTTTATGTTTTTTGGTTTGGAGCAGATGTTGGATGAAGATTAGAAGGAAAGAGGTCTTGGTCATCGATCATCTTGCTCAACATTCACCTCAAAATGGTCCTATCAGGAGTAAATTGAATGATAAGAATGATCATCTTGATGATGATGAATTAGGTATCCAATTATTAAAACCTGGATCTTATCGTCAAATTTGATTGATTCAGAAGACTATAGGATTTTTCTTTCAAGAAAATATTGCACTGTTCAGATTCATAATCATGTAAATGAAGAAGAGAAAAAATATAAGTCGACCTGGTAACTTGTTGTATTTGAGGTCTAAAGAACATTTTATTTTTTTTCTTTTCGCTCTTCATAAGTATTTAACTGTTTGTTTGATCTTCAAAAATTACTTAAATAAGATTAAGAGCTATATCTATCGTTTTGAGCTTTGAATTTCAAAGTTGAAGATCAAATAGGATGCTGAAAACATGTTGTTCTTTCTGCTCATG
The DNA here is from genome assembly GCA_022264835.1 of Melampsora americana. NCBI lineage: Eukaryota > Fungi > Basidiomycota > Pucciniomycetes > Pucciniales > Melampsoraceae > Melampsora > Melampsora americana. Next base: position 405,899 of record JAIFHY010000042.1, on the reverse strand, counting down.
GGAATATATATCTTAATCAAAGGCAAGTTATGTACAACACATGAGCCCAAATTGAAAATATCGTCAAGTCACTCTGATGACTTTGAATTGAACCAAAATGGTGAAATCTGAAAGGGTTTTGATGAATGATTTGAACCCTGTTATGAAAGTGAATTGAAACTGTGCGCCGAATGATGAGAAGTCTGATGGCTGGTGAATCGATTGAAATTGAGAAGAAGTTGTGAAATGGATTAATTTAAACTGTAGTTTGAAGTACAATCGAAGTACATATCATTGGTTTTGATTTGAATTCGTAAACTTCATCTTTCTTCAAGGATCACCACCAACACAACAGAACATGCCCATCAACTCGAACTCAACCACATCCACTATCTCATCATCATCATCCGCTTCTTCTTCAACTTCTTCTGTACTTCAACACATTCAATCACATCGAGATGTTCCTGTTGAACAACTCTTCACTAAGCTTGACATCGTCGGAAAAGGAGCTTATGGTGCAGTTTACAAAGGGTATTTTCTCATCCAGTCTTCATTCTACTTGATTGAAACTGAATATCTTCTCAAATTGGATTTCAGGATTCATAATGCAACAGGAACTATACTCGCATTAAAAGTGATCAATTTAGACACAGCTGAAGATGACATCATCGAAATCCAACGAGAAGTAGCACTCTTATCACAATTACGTGATTCGGATCGACATAATTGTATAGGATATCATGGTTGTTATTTTTATAAGACTGAACTTTGGATAGCTATGGATTTCGCTTCAGGGGGATCGATTCGAACGTTACTTAAACCAGGTAAAATCGAAGAAAAATTCACTCAATTGATCATACGTGAAACTTTGATCGGTTTAAATTATTTACATCGTCAAGATATCATCCATCGGGATATCAAATCGGCCAATATCCTTTTAACTAATTCTCATCGAGTTTTACTTTGTGATTTTGGAATTGCGGCTCCACTTCAATCTACCAATCATAAACGCTCGACTTTTATCGGTACTCCTTATTGGATGGCACCTGAAGTGATTGCAGATGGAAGATTATATGATACTAAAGCTGATATTTGGTCACTTGGGATCACTTTATATGAAATGTTGAATGGAAATCCTCCTTACTCTGATCTTACTCCTGCTAAAGTGATTTTAAAGATTCCTAGAAGTCAACCTGCAAAATTAGAAGGTAATCAATTCTCGAATGGTGTCAAGGAATTCTTGGCTGCCTGTTTAATAGATGAGCCAAATGATGTAAGTCAACATATTCCAAGTTTTTTTCTGATGATCCAGAAGTCCTTCACATGATTTTTGGTTCGTAAACTGATACTATCATCTTTGTTTCAATATGATAGAGACCTACAGCAGATGAATTGATGAAACACAAGTGGATCAAATCAATATCAAAAGCGCCGCTCACACCTCTCAAAGACCTTACCAATCGTTATTCACGTTGGATCAATTCTGGTGGTGTACGACAATCCTTAGCAGGAGCTTCTCCACACGATAATTTCAATAGACCAGAATCTATGAATGTAGATAAATCAGATTGGGATTTCATGGATGACGCAGATCCAGATCCAGATGATTCGAATGATTCGCCCGATGGATTAAACCATCATTCAGAAAATGATCAATGGAATACTTCAAAAGATTCAGCTATCACGGTTAGACCGAATAATACTTATGTTCAACCTTCACGTCAAAATCGTCCTCATCGGCTTTTGAAACTTTTTGAGGAAGAAAGTAATAATTTTACTCCTCCTATGGGTATGTTTGGTGGTTATCAAGGTCCATTTCCACATTCACCTAACCTTTCAGTTCCTTCACCTAATCAAACTCCTATGATCGGACTCGGATTTCATATACCTGGAATGCCGGGTCCTAACCATCTTATGTCACCCGGAGATGTAATGATGGATGTCAGTCCACCTATGATTTCGATTCCTTCAGAAGAAGAACTTGATGTCTTTCTCGAACCTCCCAACCCAAATCCTAATACAAATCCAAATCGACCTTTTTCTCCTGCTGGCTTAAACCGATCGACCACACCGACACCTAATAATTATCAACGTATGCCTATGATCAATACCAGTGCACCATCAGTAAACCGTAACAAGCCTCTCGCTACATCTTCTCCTCTCCTTACACCAACAATGGGTAGCCTACCCTTTAGCGCCCGTGCTACCCCCGAGTTTGCTGAATCTCCAGACACCTCATATGCACTTTCACCTATGCCTGATAAATCTTCAGATCCGACTTTCTCAAATAGCGCCGTCTCAATCTCTCCTTCACTTCCAGTGGTCTCAAGGAAAGATTCCTTAGGAACTTCTAGTCGGAATCGAGCCAATACAGCACCAGCTACTCAGGATGGAACTCCAGCTAATTCAGCTAACAATACTCCTGTGATGCCTTCTACTCGGTCTAACTTTTCTGCTGCCGGTGGGGGAGGTGCTAGTGGTGGTGGTGGTGGGAAGCAATTCGGAGGTAACGGGTTCAGTTTCGGCGGACCGTCATCTACAAGCTCTGCAAATAATACACCCATGCCGGCAACCAACGGAAATAACAGTTTACAACACGCTCCATCACCTTATTTGAATAATATTCTTTCACCTGAACGTGGATTTAAATCCTCACAACAGAATAATCATTCGAACCAGCTTAATAATAGTGGTTATCATCATCTTGTACCTCCTTTACCTTTACCTAATCGATTAAGATCAGGTACAGAAACATCTACAAACCAAAACTCGATTACTATTCCATCATCATCATCATCATCAAGCCAGCCACCACCAGTTCCGCATACCCCACAATTAAACAAACCTCAATCTACAAGTAACAATCAAATTGGTCAAAGCTCAATCACCTCGGGTACAACCAAAAGTGTAGGTAAATGGCCCAATGGAGTGATCAAACCATCCAAAGAATTGAATTATCATGCTTTGATCGGAGTTAAAGAAGTGAAAAGTGAATTAGAGAATACATTGGGAGAGTTATCAGAATGGTTGGAAAGTTGTGAGATTGGATTAGGGATGTTGATTGAAGCTATGAAATGAATCGATGATCAATCAATGTGTGTGTGTGTGTGTGTTTTAAAAAAAATCAGAGTTGGTTTGAAGGGAAAGAAGGAAGTTTGGATCGAATTGAAATCAGGATTGGGTTGGATTGGGTTGGGTTTGGGAATGAATCGAGAAAGAAATTCATGCTGTGTATAAATAAGTCAAAGGTTTACCTAATTGTGTTAAAATTGTATAATTGTTTTTTTTCGAAAGAGTATATCATTCATGATTTCTTATTCATCATCATCATCATCGTGATCGTGATCGTTTGTTTTATTTTAATTTTGTACAAGTTTAATGATTTTGGAAGTTTTTTTTTTGGTTTGAAGAAAAATGATAATGATACATTTAATGAATTTCTTTTTTTGTGTGTGTTTCGGTGAGAGAGAATGAATTAATGAACAGGAAGTGTTCATTTTTTTTTAGTCAAGTGGTTTTTTGGAGTTCAGAATTGAAAATTTTGAATTGTAACAAAAAAAGGTTTTGATCATTTTGTTTGAATAATTGAGATTGAATTTCACTTTTTTGAATTTTCATTGATTACACAAAAAAAAACGATTTATTGATAGTTAAACCAACCAAGAAATGATGAAATTATATAAAGGAAGATTATGGAGATGATTGATGATTACATGTTGGGTTCGGGTTTAGAGATCAACAAAGGAAAAGAAAGCAAGATGAAGGTGAAGAGTATATGATTGAGTTAATTTGAATAATTGAGTAGACTTAAGTAATTGAAATGGAATTGAACTACATCATTAGTTAAAGACAAAAGATAAAGATCCAATTCAAGATTCAAAATGACTTGATCCAGGAAAACCCTCACTTTAAGATCAACAAACCAAATCACTTGAAAAATCGAGTCTTGATGAATACCGAATAAAAGACAAAAAGATTGAAAAGGGTTTTCATTAAGAGGTAGGTATTGTTGAGATAGGTGAAAGTTCACTATTAGAAGTTAAAGGAGCAGTAGAAGGACCACTAGATGAAGAAGTGACCCCACCTGCTCCTTCCATTAATTCTGACATACTCGTCTCGAGTGAATCGATTCGTTTTCCCAATAAATCCACTGAAGATCAAAGTCAAAATCAAAAGTGATCAATTTTTTTTTTGTCGATTTAAATTTCTTTGTTGGTTTGATTTTGGAAATAGAAAATGAGAAAAAGGAGAAGTGAAGTGAAAAAGAAACTTACGTCTATCTAAAACATCTAATTCGATTCTTGAAAATTTAGTTTCAAGTTTAGATAAAACATTATCAACCTAATTCGAAAAAAAAAACCCAACATATTCATTACCCAAAAGAAAAGAAAAAAACATTCAATCGATCAAATCAAATCAAATCAAAAGATTAATGAAGATGAAATTCAAATGAAATTTCAGATTTACCCAACCTATTAATTCATGAGGACTAGAGATTTGATTAGGATCAAGATCAGTTTCAAGATTTAAGTGTTTTGATTGATTGGTGATAGATGATGAAGATTGATGATGATTAGGTTGAGTGGTTGAAGTGGGATTTGAAGTGGGCTGAGTGGTAGAAGTGGATGATGAGGATGATGAAACTAATGGTAATGTACTGCTTGGTAATGGTGCCATCTTTCTTTTCTTTTCTTTTCTTTTCTTTTCTTTCCTTTTCTTGATTGATTGATGACGGATGGTGTGTTTGATTGAGTTTGTTGTCTTGTAAATTCACATGGATCGGTACTACCTCGGATATTTTGAAAACCGCACTCCGGGTTTCTTTGTGTACTCAATGATATGCAAATATGCTTAAATGCACTTTGAAAAAAAATCCATTTCCTTTGAGTGCTACATCCAAAGGTGTACTCAAAGCACTTAAATTCAAAAGCATTTATATAGAAAAGGACTTGATGCAAGATCCAAGTTGCAGAATCTTTATTGTAAGTGATACATCTGAATTGCCTTTGTTCATGGACTGATATTATGTGATAGGTTTGATGAAGATCTCATATCTTTATTTTGAATATGTTTACCAAAAGATTAAAACATCATGCTTGAAAAGTTGAAGTTTCATGATCTTCAAGTCAGGATTCATCAAAGATTTTAGACTTGAGTTTGAACAGAAATTGATAAATATATGAACATATCTCAAACTATACAACTCCTATATTCCAACCTGTTTCCAAACATACCCAAACTTGCTTGATATCCTCACAGATCAACAGAGCTTTAGGATATCTTTCCTCCATAGAGCTAAAGTTAGAAGTGATGTTTGTTGACTATGTATATGAGGTATGATGTCATCTACATTATGTCATCATCAGAGTCCTTTGTTACTCCCTTCACAGACCCCTTCGACTCAAAGCGGTGTATCTTCAACTATCTTGAACCCATGATGTCCGACATCCCGATTCACATTGCCTGAATCAGATCACGAGCTGTATGATCGGGTCTGAAATTCAAAGTCACACTTGTGATTGATAAATTCGGTACTTCTTTAAATCTAACAACTCTCCAGCATACCATTTGTGCCTTTCAACCTTTAGAATTTCACCTTTTTTTATCTCAATCCATTTCTTTTCAACTAAAGTATGACATCCTATATCGCCAAGAAAGTCGGTCACTCATTCTTAGCCTCACATGCAGCTGCTCTCGAACCTAGAGATCCTCAATATGAAATCACAGTAGATCCGACTACTGGTCAACAAACTCGTAAGAAACGTGATGTACCACCTGGTTTATCAAAAAAAGAAGAAAAGATTCTCGTATGCGATCTCTATTCATCATTTTAACTTGTCAGTTGATCCTTGAAATTGATGGGGTTCCTTATATCTCTTTAGCGTAAAGTAAGGAAACGCGCCCATCGTTTGGATAAAGGGTTCTCGTTATGTGGCTTTCGATTCGGTTGGACTGCTATCATCGGTAGGTATAAGATCCCTTTCATATCCAGAAGAGGTTTTGGAATATTTGTTTTAAATGAACACTGACTGAGATTTTTCTGAATATCGGTTGAACTTTTGATTTTCTCTTAGGTCTGATTCCTGTCTTGGGAGATGTAGTGGATGCTTCTTTGTCTTACTTTTTAGTGATTCGTCCAGCTCGAAAATGTGATTTACCTATGATGTTGGTAGAACGAATGTTACTCAGTTTGAGTTCTTTTCTCTCGATAATGTTCTGTAGATATACGCGTCTCTACGACCCACACTGAGGAGTTTTTTGGTTTGTTCAACCATTCTTTTTTTTAAATTCAGATCAAGCTGTTTCAACAACCATTGGACTTGTACCTTTTGCTGGGGATATATTGATGGCGTAAGCAGATTCCACATCTAGTGATCTCCTCCATCAATCAATCTTCCTAAAACTCTTCTTACCTTGACTGTTTACAGTGTATGGAAAGTAAACTCAAGAAATGCAGCACTCTTAGAAGACTTTTTGATTGCTAGAGGAAAACTCAATTTAGAATCACAATCAAATGGTACACCAGCTAATACAGCTGTTAAAGTTAGTAAAAATCAAACTTCAAGATTAGTAGAGAATAGTAAAAAAGCTGGATATATAGATGGTAAAACTGGTGAAAGAGCAAATGATCCGAAGGCAAATGACAGTGTGACAGCACAGGTCGATGATCATCAAGCCGGACCTTCAACTTCAACATCGGCTAGTACGACTGGAGTTAAAAAGGTTTCACCTACTAGCGAATTGAATTCTTCTTCAAAGCATCAAAACCCTTCACGTTCTCGTTGGTGGTTTTCGAAAAAGAAAGAGAATAAAGTATCTGCTGATTGAATGTCACCTTGGTTTTCTTATTTCAAGATTAACTGCATCATTTTTCAATCTTTTTTTTACGATGAGGAAATGTATCTCTAAAACCAATGTATGTAAATTGAACTTCTTACGATCATCTCATATTTGTTTTTTAATTTTATAACTTCTGCAAAGTTTTGTTTTTCAAAGTCATCTTTCAAGAGTAGTACTGAAGGTGCCATGTATTGGAGAGATCTTCTCCAGGCTTTATAGTTTACTTATCATAGTTCTCACTCTTCTCACTCAGGTTGTAATTTCATTCATTTGTGATCTCTCAAACTGAGAGTTGTCTTGTCTCAGAGTCTAGCACAAGGTAGATTTTTCAATCTAAAAGCTGACCCACTCGCCTGTACCTCCCAAAACGCAAGTCGTAGTTTGACGTGACTGGGATGTCAGCGAACTTTGTCCTATCTTAGGATGATGAATCCAATGTTTTGATTCGGTGCCTTCTCTTGTGCTCTTCTGCTGGTTGGTCATTTGTGATGATTGAGTAATCCGATTGAAGAGTGGTTGATGCGCATGTATGACGTCATCTAGCTCTGTCTTTCATAATTCTTGAAGTCTTGAATCATCTTACACCTTCTGATGTCATTTTACCTGTATGTATGGTCAAGAGAAGGGAAGAAAATGAAAATGGGTTTTTGACTCTGTTGAGTTTGTCTTCACTTTTGACTCTTTTCCTTCTTCTTGCTTGAATTCAGATACTCAATTCATTTTCTTAATCTCTTTTGGTTTTTGAAAGATAAGATAGAGATTATTGTTCTCTACGCGTGGTCAACAGAGATTGTTTGATGACAGCAATTTAAAGTTGACCTGGCGTTAGGAATATGAATTTTCCTACTACAAAATCCTATTCTTCGTAGTCATGGATGGCTGGCTCATGATATGAAGGCTGATTGCCGCTGATGGTAAGCTTGACAAAATCACTCTCTTCAAAAAAATGAGGGAGCTCGCCCCTTGTTGAATTTAGGCCGATGAATTGCTTTACGGGCCATCATTTATCGCCAATCGATAATCTCAGAATTGGGGTTCTTCATTCCTTTGGGGCAGAACCAGGATGAATGAATATGCTGCGTTACGCAGCCGTGTCTTCAAAACCGTCAATTCGATCGGAGTTTCATGGCCTCGCACGATTGACGATTTGAATTTTCTCTTTTCCTTGAGGCTTGAGGCAGACACCCGGTGCCATCCGAATGCTAAAGGCATTTCTGAAGCATTGACAGAGTCACTCATCTGGATCCTCTCACTATGAACGTTTTAGTCTATTCAGGACCTGGTACCTCGTCTGCTGCCGTAGCACTAACTCGAAAAAGTCTCAAACGATTATTATCGAATGGTTATGATGTGATGCTAGCACCTGCTCAAATGGTGATCGAACAACCTTGGACAGATTCATGTTCGTTATTTGTGATGCCAGATGGTGAACATTCCGAGATTGCCAACGGTTTACGGCCATCTGGGATAGATCGAATTCGACATTGGGTCTTTGATGGTGGTGGTATATTTCTTGGAATTGGAAATGGGGCTCAATTAGCTTGTAGTCCCAATATCAAATCAGATTCACAACAATGGATGTCACTTTATCCTGGTCATTGTGTGCCTTTGGATACGAAAGCTGAAGGGATCGGTCATGAAACTATCGATCGAGATACGAAAATCACTATTGAACGAGATTCTTGGAAGGGCTATTGGACTTCGTCACTAGACTCGATTCAAGTGTTTGGCAAGTGCGCCTTTTCAGATCCATCTTCTTCCAAATCACTGCCGATCGAAGTAATATCACTCGCGCGCTACACAAATGGATCAGGGCCTTCGATCGCAGCACTCAGATGCTCAGCTGGAAAAGGTCAAGCAATCTTGATGGGATATGAACTGAGTTCGAGCTCCAAGACGAACGGCGATCTGTCTGGCTCTCTAAACTTCATCTCCGATCAAAATATTGAGGGGCTAAGACAACTCTTATTGATGATGAATCTCAAGGTTTCTAATCAACTCGATCAGTCAATCTTACCAACTCCTCAGTTATTAATCTCACCTTATCCACAAGAACTGAATAAAATAGAGACCAATTTCAAGGCCTTGATTGGACTTCAACCATGGATATCCGACACTCAAGATAACTTTAGCCTTCGTACCGATGAAAATCAAATCAGTCAAGTCCCGCCCACAAGTGATGAGAAAGACCATTTTCAACTGGTCATCATTCCTGACATTTCATCTCGACCTAAATTGGCTACATCTTTTGAATGGAATGCGTATTTCAACGCATGGGGTCGATACAACTTGGTCAATGAGAGACCCTCTGAATCCACACTTGGTAGTGTGGTTTTATATGCTGAGACGGTGACCAGCACTCAATCTTTATTAGAAAAGTGAGTTTCCATCACCTGACAATTCTCGGATCACTTTGGTTTACTTTGAAACCAATTGATCAACAAACCCTTTACTGATTTCTTTGTAGAAAGCAGAAATCCGAAACTTACAAGTGTTTTACCAAATGGATTGGTTTTCATTGCTAATCATCAAACTTCAGGTCGTGGTCGAGGCAAGAATTTTTGGATCTCATCAGCTGGTTGTGCTCAATTTTCATTATTACTTAAAGTTGATAAGAACCAAGGATCTGGGGTGATCTTTTTACAATACTTATTTGGTTTAGCAGTCGTCGAATCTATTTTGAATAGGGCGGGTTATGAAGATTTACCAATCAAATTGAAATGGCCAAACGATGTGTATGGATCTCTTAAAAGTCGGAATAAGTCAGATCCTTCGGAAGATTTAAAACATTATAAGAAATTGGGTGGGATACTTGTTAATGGATCTTTTAACTTACGTGAATGTGTCATGATCATTGGTGTGTTTTCATCCTGTTCCCTTCTCAAAGACATTACAAAGAATTTCTGAGGGTTAATGCTTTCCTTTGTGATATGCACAACCGTCCCAGGTTGCGGAATCAATAACTCGAATGCTCAACCTTCGACTTCATTAGATGAAGTGATTGATAAGTATAATGAAGCAAATCCAAATGCGAACTTGAAAAGGTTATCCCACGAGGATTTGATTGCTGGCATCCTGACAACGTTTGATACTATGATGAAAGAATTTCTCATCAAAGGGTTTAAACCATTTGAGAATCGATATTTATCAACTTGGCTTCATTCGTGAGAACTGTATATTGTCATATCTGATTGAAAGATTGATCTTAATCAATTTTGTTATCTTTTGTGATACAGGAACCAAATTGTAAGATTAAAAGAAAGTGATGAAATGGTCAAGATTCATGGAATCACACTTAATCATGGATTATTGAGAACAAAGAAAGTGGTGATGAATTTTGAAGGTGAATGGGTTGAAGATGGAGAAGTGATTGATTTACAACCAAATAGTAATAGCTTTGATATGATGTCTGGATTGATTAAGACCAAAACTTCATAGAGTGGAAGCTACTCAGGGTGGTAATCATCCTCACGGAAATGAGCGAGATGAAGAGGCAAAATGGTTCAAGGCAAGATGGATCATGTTTGACTTGACGTGATGAGGAGAGATCTTACTTTGGCTTTCATATTCAACTAACTAGACTGATCTTTAATATATACTCCTACATGTAGTACGGTTGTTAACATTGCATGCCATTTCAAAGGAGTAGATACGTTTGCTTTTATCTGACATTGAATTTGTCCAAACGATGTCATACATACACCTATATCTATTTGAACATCAGGTTTTTAATGACACCATCAAGTTACAACTAGAATTCCAATGTGATCCTGAGCAATTCCAAAGCTATGAGACAAAGGACTTGTAAAAATTGAAAATTAACAAAGAAAGAGAGATGACTCTCAAGACCGTTATGAATATCAAGAGGCAAATCAAAAAAAGAAATCATCGTGAGATAATTTATTGGTTCAGCCGTTTAGCTTTTCAGGTTTCAACGGATCACTATTCTCAAGGATGGCAGTTGAATCAACTGGGAGATGATCTTTCTCAGTGGTCGATTCAATTTCTTTGGGTTTGGCCTCATTCAACATCTTTTGCAGTCCGTCGATGAGCACTTGGAAATTCATATCACTGATAGAGTAAAACACATCCTTTGTGTTTTCTTCATCTTCATTCTCAGGTTTAGCAAACTTGACGAGTTTCCCTTTCTCTGCGTCCCCTGCTGCATAACAAGCTACCCCTGAAATTGCATCAAGATATTCGGCTTTTGTGGTGATCAGTGCGTGTAAGTCAGCTGAAGGAGCTTGCCATTGTACAGGATTTAACCAAATCAACCAAATCTTCGACCAAGATAAGAAAGTATCTAGACCCCACCAGGATACTGGTCCTGGAACTTTATCGGCGGGTTTATCCTTTTCAATTCCACCTCTCAACTTGGTGATACGTTCTGAAACTTCTCTTAGTGAAGCTAAATTGGGACGATCGATTGGTTTAATCTTGAGATACTCCCATAATTTTGACATTGCTTTGTCCCAAGATCTCCAAGTTGGACGCATAATATTTTGACCAGCATGAGCAATGATCCGAAGAAACTCAACATCTGAGCCAGTTGATAAAACCTTTTCTAGATTTTCTAAACCTTTTTCTCCATAATATTTCTTTTCAGACGACTCTGCACCATACTTAGCATCGTGGATTGTTCTCATTCCTTTAGTTCTAGCTGTTCCTCCTCCTACACCTATGAAGTCTACTCCAGACTTCAATAACTGATTCATCACTGGAATTTGACGTTCTCCGTTGAAAGTAGGGCGATAATACACGCCCTTATCGTTTGTGGACCAGAACCATGGACTTGCCATTGTCACTCCGATCTTCTTGCCTAGATCTTGATTTTTGCTGATCAGGTGAGCAACAGTTGCCGGACAAGTCAGTACAGCAATTGCAGTATAATCAGAATTAGTAATGAGAGTCTCTAATGCCGTCAGACCCTCTTCAAACTCAGAACGATCCCAAGCCTCTGGCTTCCATTTACCCTGCTCATCCTTCATATCCTTTTCAAGTGCTAAAGATTCATCAATATATTGATCACGTAGTCCCTCATCAATATAACCAACCCCTTCTTCGGGATCATACGAATGGCGCTTTTGTTCGGGGGGATATGGATGTGGGAAGCCTTGATAAACTTTTGGCCGATCTTCCTCTTTGACGTCATAACGTTCACATAAAGCCGTGACAAACTTCTTCACAGCTTGGAATCTGAGTTTAACAAAACCACCATAAGTGATGATCACTTTTGGAATCAACCTATCGTGAAAGTTGACCCAAAGGTATAATAGATCATCACCTTCATTGTCTAGAATCACCGCGTAATTCCCCGCTTCTATTGCTTGTTGATATCTAGTCGCAACCTTCATGGCTTTTGCATGATCATCTCTTGCACGCTCAACAATGTTGCTGGCTACTTTTGATATTTCCTCTGGTGAGGCATTTGTATAATCGTCTATGAATTCCTCCCATAATTTAAGGTTGGAAATGTTTTTCAAACTTTCCTCTTCCGATGTTTGTTTCAGTAATGTTTCCAATTCTTGAATAATGTGTTCCAAACCGTTCTTCTCGCTTGCGGCAGACATCTTTTTAATATCCTCATACATTTTCATGTCTTTTGCGTATGGAGAGCTCTTGACATGGTTTAAAATCTTTCTTGTATCTTCATCTTGGAACAGTACATTTTCGGTTATCAAAGGGTGATTCCATACTGGATCTAGGTCTTCTTCAATTGCTTCTGAGTCTTTGACGGCTTCAACTTCTTCTGTCATGCGTTTTGCGAGGATGAAGCGTCCCACTTGAACACAGGTGATTTGTTCGATTTCTTTATCGATCAAAGGTTTTGTAATGAATGTTAGGAATCAGATTTGATTGGATTTGAAATGTTCAAGGGCTCACGTGCGAAACATATAAATAGCCCAAGGATCGCGAGGGTTGCACATCCCAAGGACTTTTCTAGCTTAGATCGCTTCATGGTTCTCGAGAGCGGAATCAACAGCCAGTAGATCGTGCGGCTAGAAACACAATTGACTGTTCACAATTCAACAAAAAACTTGCTAGGTATGTTGGTTCAGGATTACAATGATAATGATCAAGAATTCAGTCTGGAACAACCGAATGGAGTTACTCTAGGCTCGCTTAAATCTGCCTCTAGAGAATATGACTCAAGGCACACAAGACAATTTCGCGGAGAAGAGGACCAAAATGCGACCTTTTTTATCTAGCCACTCGACTGCGAACAAAACGAAAAACCTCAAATCTTATTGGCTCCAGCTTGTTCATCGGTAGAATGAGAAACATGAAAGGAATCTTGATTAAAATTACAATCATCTTCGTAAACTCGTCATCAGAATGATTATTTCAAGTAGAGGCGGTTTTGTTTAAAGATTCAAAGCTGAGACCAAGTGTAAAGAAGATATAAATTCAAGCTTCATCAACTTGAAGGAGTTCCATGCCGAGCTCGATCGAAATATATGCCTATTGCATTGCTTCTGAGTTGATGGCAATCACTAATCACGCCTGAAGTCGGATGCGATCCAGAAACGATCTTTACTTTTCATGGTGAGACGTGTCATAGAGGGGAAAATTGATGGGTAAAACTCTAGATGACAAGAGATAAGCTGTTCAAGGCCCATCACAGCTCGATACATGAAAGGACGCGATGTTTGAGACTAGTTGCCTTCATGTCCCAACACGGGAAGCCATATCGCCGCAGGCTCGACGTAAGCCTGTCTATAATCAAATGTCGGACGGACTCTAAATCCTTTGACAAACGCAACAAAGGATTGCGTATCATTGAAGCCGACACCTTGGTAAGTGTGATGCCCTGCCTTATGCGCAGGTCTGGTCAGGTCTGGTCTAACGCTAAACACGTATCTCAATCAAGATGTAGTAAAGATAAATTAATTTCTTAAAAATAGGCATGATGATAATAATAATCTCTATGAGGAAAAGGAAAACAAGAATCACGATAAACAGATAAGTATAAATGAATATCAAATAATGAAAATAACTGTTAAATAGGAACAGATGAATAGTAGTTTGGAATCAGAAAATATTTGTAATAAAAACTACTGAATCAGAAAAGAAATCCGGATACAGTTGCTACAGTCTAGTCACAACCAGAGCCCGGCCTTGTCCCCGGCCCCGGGACCCAAATATTATGGGTCCCAGAATACCCCAAAAATTTTTTTGCTGAGGGTTTTTTCATTTTTTCTTCATGTTATCCTGATTCTATATACAAGAATGTTGTCCTGAATCTATATAAGAAATAACAACACATACCCATGCTGTTCTGCACCGCACAAGTTGTGATGAGAGGTGCTTGGACTTACGCAGTGGCAACTTAAGTGCTTAGAGCATCCGCACTCATTTGCGGTAGGATTCACTTAAATTTGTGGTACCTACCTGTGCGGTAAGGCATAAGTTAGTTATTTTGGAATCCACACTCGTGTACAGTAACTGCCACGTAGCATTTGTTACTGCACGTGTAATGTACAAATTCCACACCAGTGAAAAGTTTCAAAAGGTTGAGTCAAGAGAGAAACCCAGGTTGTTACCGGAGATAATGTGCAAGGTAGGGTAGAATTATATTTACTTTTACCTTACCTCAAACCGATCGGAAAAGTAAGTACCACAGGTCTACTTTTCCACTGGTGTGGAAAAAGGCCTGCGGTTGCGGTAAATTTACGCTTACCGCATCCGAGTTACCGCACGAGTGCAAATGCTCTTACTTAAGTATTGTAGAGCTTAAGTAAAGGACTTAATTACTTAATTTAAGTACTTATGTACCTGAGTTAAGTACAGACAAATGGGATGGGGCAATGGAGTATGGAGTGAGGGGATTAATCCTGAGGTTCAATGATGTTGGTTGGACGAGGTTCATCTGAGATTCTGGCCCAGACCCATTGGTTGGCAGATCTCCAAGTGCTATTGCAGAAGCTAGTAGTTGCTTTGAAGGCGCTTGGGGTTGAGAGGACGTGTTTGTCCATTCTGATTGTTTTCTTTTTGGTGAAGCCTTGTTGTTCAATGTCTCACTCAAATGCTGCTTGTTCCTGAGTGTGGATATTGCATACAAATAGGAAGTTGTCAACTGTCTCCATCTCTTCTTGGCACTCAAAAGAGGGATCACCCAGTTTTTGGAATCCATGGAGGTATGAGTCGAGTGGACTGTGGCCGGAGCGTAGTTGCGTGAGAGTGGTGAGTTCATGTTTCTTGAGGTTGTCCAGGCCTGCCAAGTGTTTCTTTCCCTAGGGTTTGTGGCCTAGGCGTCTGGTTTTGTCGTTGGCAAAAGATTCCAATTGGGATGTACGCCATTCCTTAATGGCCGATAGAAGGTGGCCGTGTTTGGTGTGTTGGTGAAGGTGCTTGGTAGGTCGCTATTTGCAAGAGAGTTGGTGATCTTTTCCACTGTTTCATTTTGTGGGATTCCCTTGTGGCCCAGGCACCACCGTATGATGATGCAGAGATGTGGGTAGCTTTGAAAGAGGCACTGGAGTTGTTTGAAAGTTGCATGTTGGTTATTCAGTGACAAGACGGATGAGGAGTTGGATTTGAGGTCCTTTACTACGCCTTGATTGTCAAGGATAACAGAGGCACGGTGAGTGGCTTGTGTAGCTTGTTCCATTGTGAGTTTTAGGCCAAGTTGAACGCCGCGGTACTCAGCTTGATAAATGTCTTGGGTCCTTGCCGGTCCCAGGGCTACTTATGAGCTTTGTCCATTGTTTCCGCACCAGGCTGCCGCGGCTGTGTTTTTCTTGGGTATCCTCGATTCATCTGTGAAAAATCATGAGGTGTTGGGGTGACAGCTTCAGCGGTAGAGTGTTGTCAATAGCCATTTTCTTGCTCTCTTGCAGAAGCGTGGAGTAGTTGGGGGGTCGATTGAGCAAAGAGGCCGGGTCCACAGGGAGTTGGACAGTGTGATATTCGAAGTGTTTGCAGAGGGGGGTTGGAAGCAGAGGTGGAAGGGGTTCTTGTGGCTGGGGGGATTGAAAGCTGAGCACGCTTTATGATCTTAAACAGCGGGTGAGCTTGTGACTTTGTTAGAGAGCGTGCCATAAAGTTCAAGACTTTACTCTGGTGTTGTATCTTGGGTGGTAAGAGGCTGAGGTTGTGGCGTAAGAAAACTGAGGGTGTGGATCTCAGAGCACTAAGAGCTGCTATTGCGCATGTGTGGTCAATGACCGTGAGTTGTTCAATGAAGAATTTTGTCGCATCCGTTGGCATCCAGGCCATGGCACCGTAGTCAATGGCGGCGTGGAATGTTGCGGTCATAAGTATCTTTATCAGTCTTGCAAGAATGCCCCACCCTTGCTTGGTTAGGCCCATGATGAAGCCAGCGTGTTCTTTGCCTTTTACAATCACATCAAGCCGGTGTTGCTTAAAGGTGAACACTTTTTCAATTTGGATGCCAAGCCACTTTGCAGAAGAGGCTGGTTCCAGCCCCTTCCAGTCAGCAAAGTTGATGGTTGGGATGTGATTGAGGTTCTGAAGAGTGAATAAGACCCAAAAGGTCTTGTCTGTGTCAAAGAGGGCACTGTGGCGCTTTGCCCACTGTTGTTGCCTGTAAGACAAGGTTTGCATCTGCAAACGGAGTTGATGAGTGTCTAGAGAAGAGGAGAGCAAAACAACATTGTCAACAAACCCCAGCGCCATAGCTGTGGGTATCCTGTCAGTGATTTCCAGGAGTGATGAGTTGTAGAGTAAGTGAAAATGTCTAAGAAGACTGTATCTGATGATATAGTGCTACTCGTAAGCACTCTTCTCCTAATAAGGTATGCAGACCTTTACCAACCTGTTGATATAGTGCTACTTGTAAGCACTTGTGAGGGTAGGGTACTCTTTTGGAGTACTCTGAGCTCACTAAAATTTTGGTAATATGGTATTTATGATAAATTTATTTTAATTTCTTATTTCAAATAGTTAATGATTACAATATGAAATAAGGAAGGGAAAACAATTATGAAAAGGGAAAAGAACTAAAAGTCTGCTTGGATAAATCCAGACAGACTACAGTTAGTAGACTCCTTAAAAGGAGGTTTATAATTATAATATAAAAGTTATTATTGTTGAAGGCTGGATCCAAGACCTTCCTTTAATCTTTATGTTAACAGATTAAAGAGTGAGTAGAGTTCACTAATCTGGTTGTTCTTAAAGTCACCAACTTGGGGTTGTTCTTAAGGTCACCAACCTGAAGTTCTTCTTAAGGTCACTAGCCTGAGTTGTTGAGGTCACTAACCTTGATTGTGTTTCTATTTAGGGGAAATAGAGGATCCAGAGGAGTGAAGGGTATATTACTTACTTTTAATCAAGGAACTAATTAAAGTGAGGGAAGTCTATCACTAGTCCTATAATTATAAGACTCTTGATTTATGCTTCAGTGAACTTTAGTGAGTTCTTAAAAGTATTGTGTAATAATTGCTTGGGGATCTGTGGAAGGTTGAGAGAAGAGAGGTTTATATACTCTTCTTCTCTAAATCTAATTGTAATGATATTTGTCCATATCACTACATTGAGGGTTATAATAATAATACTCATTATTATTATTATTATTTATTGTTGATGCTTAATTACATGTATGTGTTAAGTGTGATATTTTAGTACAAGCATATTAACTCTTGAGACTGAGTTATGAGTTGTATTTTAATGGTTCTATATGTTTTTTATATATTACATGTTGCTACATGTGGTTATTAGGTTGTGTGTATATGTAATTAGGTTTTAACAACATCATATTACATATTTCACTTTATTCTCATGTTATATATATATATGTAACTAGTGTCTACTTAAGTTTACACATATATATAAGGGGATTTTAAGTATTATAAGTTAGTCTTTGGGTACATGTATATGTACCCAGGGCTGACAGCACTCTTCTCCCAATATGGTATGCAGACCTTTACTAACCTGATGATATAGTGCAACTCGTAAGCACTCTTCCCCTAATAAGGTATGCAGACCTTTACTCACCTAAACAAGATAATGCAATAAGAATGAAAACACAGACAATATTGTTAGATAGAAAGAAATGACTCAGAAAGAATAGATTAAATAGAGTACCTAAGTTATAGGAGGAAAAAGTTGAATGTGAGAAATACGTTATATGAGTTATAGGAGACTCGTGGCTAAATGATCTTAGGGAATTCTAATAGTAAGAATAATCAGTCATAATAATGATAATTGTTGATAAGATAAAAGGTGTAAGGGATATACATATATATCTAAGTCAAACACAGGGAAAACTGGTTGGGATTGATCTGCGCTATCATTGGTTGAGCTCACATGTACAAAGCCAATCTCAAATGTAAAAGTTGAGAAAATGAAAAGACACAATAAAGGACCGCTACACATTACTACCTGTCTAGTCTTGATTGTATTTTGACAGTAAGTATAGGAGGGGGGAAAGGGGGAATCCTTGCGGTAAACCATGGTCAAGGGCAAAGTCCTGCAACTTGAATCCATTGAAGTTGAGTGTTGTTGTGCGTTGGGTTAAGAGGTTGAAGATTATGTCCATGTGAGGGTTGGGTACTTTAATTTGTACTCAAGGCTCACTAAGGATTGTTTATTTTTGTATTATATATATTTAGAATTGTTATTTATTTATTTCAATATAATAGTAAACACAATTAAAGATTATAATGAAATAGAGAAATAAATATAAGGGTGATTTATCTTGGATGATTACTCTAATTAATCTTGCTGAAGGGCAGATCCCTGCCCTTCCTTTAATCTTGGGACTACAGATTAAAGAGTGAGTGTAGATCACTATTCTGGTTGTTCTTAAAGTCATCAACTTGGGGCTGTTTAAGAGGTCACCAACCTGAAGTGCTTCTTAAGGTCACTAACCTATTGTTATTAAAGGTCACTCACCTATAGTTATTAAAGGTCACTAACCTGATGTGTAGTCTACTTGGGGGAAGTAGAGAATCCTGGGAAGGAGATCAATATTACTTACTATTACTGAGGGAACCTAAAAAGTGTATGAAGTGTATCACTAGTCTTATTTATAAGACTCTTGATTATTACTTCAATATAACCTTTTACTGGTTCTTTAAAGTAATTTTTTTATGATAATTAATCTCTGGGGGATCTCTCTGAGGTTAACAGGGAGGGTATATATATTCTTCTCTCTTAACCTAACTTTTGTGATATTTGTTTATATCACTACTTTGGTTTGAATGGTTATTTCTAATTGTTGTTGGTTTTGGTTGTTTAAGGTTTAGTTTTGTTATGTACCTTATTCAATATAAGCATTTTCAACCCTTGACACTGAGTTATGAGGTGTAAATGTGTTTTATGGGTTTTTACACATATGTTACATACTGTTTTTAGTATGTACATATATGTAGTTATGGTTTTTAGGGGTTTATTGTATTCTTAGACATCTCTTGAGTAAATGTATATGTGCTCAGGGCTGACAGTCCAGGGTTTGGGTATAGGCACCCATCTTCTCAAGTGTGTCAGGAAGCCTGGGGTGGTGAACTGAGGGAAATGTGGATTTGACGTCTGCAAAGAGAGCACCAGCTACTTTTCCCCTAGCCCCCTCACCTTTGATCCATAAAACCAGGTGGACCAATGCTTCCTGTCTTGATTGGTCAGGGCGGCTGCCGTAGTGGCCTTGGTGTAGTAAGTTGAGTTTCTTGGCTTGCGCAGACAAATGGATTGTCAGCAGTTTCTCATAGAACTTGCCTAGCGTTTTTAGCAGAGCTATTGGCCTGTATGAGGACACTTTTGTATAGTCTGATTTTCCGGGCTTTTGGATCATGATTGTAGTTGCGCGTTTCCAGCTTTGAGGAATGTAGCCTGTGATTGTCACACATTGGAATAGAACTTGTACGTGAGTTTTAACAACATCACATACCATGTTCCAGACCTATTTCTTAATCTTGTCCGGGCCCGGGGCTTTTGTTGGTGGGCTGTTGTTGACTACTGCGCCTACTGATTCCTTGGTGATAAACTGTAGGACCAGTGTAGAACTCCTACGCTGGGGAGCGTAGGCTGAGCCGGAGAGGGGATGAATCATCACCAAGGACGTGAATGAAACCTGAGCGCTTTTCAGCTGCCCTCAACCTTGAGTATGAAGTTCAGAAATAGAGTGAGACAATTCTAACAAGCTTAAGTCTTGACAATTGAGCTCAGTAAAACAAAGAAAACAGCAACAGTTTGCAAATCACACTTGATAATAATGAATTCGCACCTTGGCACAATGACAATAACACTGATTGAGTCAAAAAAAAACACTTGATATGGTGTAGAACTCCTACGCTGTGGAGCGTAGGCAGAGCTGTGAGGGGAAGAAACAAACCCAAGGGGGATAAACCTCCAGGAGTTGTAACTAAAACGCTGTTAAGCTGCCCTCAAAAGTACACAGAACCCTTTTTTCCAACAGTACCACCACCAAAATTAACCTTCCAACCTTGCAAATCTAATCTACAAGCTTTAGTTCAGCCTTAAGATCCCCCAAAAAGGTCCCGCAATTCAAAAACAGATGTAAACAAGCTGTTTTTTACTATACATCCCAATTAAGGTCCCAAAAAACTTTCCCGCAGCAAGAGAAAAAAATAAAAAACCTTGAAGTTCCCTCCAAAAACCTTATTTTCCAACTTCTACTTTCCCCGAAACTACCCTACATGTCCTACTGCCTTCAAAAACCACTTAGTTACACCTGTAACTGCCTAAAACCTCCTTACTACCTTAATTTTTGAGGTTTCTGACTTGATTTGTCAGAAACTCAAAAAATCCGAAATTTTAAAAAAATAAAAAAAATGAAAAAATCCCAAATCTCAAATTCCCTTATACCACTTAAATCACCGTTATAAGGGTATTAGACCTTATAATACTCTAACAAAAGTAAGTCTTTTCCTTAAAGACTCTTTCTCTTTTCCTTTCCTTCCTTCTCTTCTAACTTTTCTCTTTTCTTTTTTTTCTTTTTACTTCTTCCTTTCCTTTCTTTAGGTCCTACTCGATCCAATCCGATACGAGGCCAAAATGAAAACGAACCAAAAAAAACAAAAAACTTCCCTGGTTACAAACGAACCAACCAGAGGGAACGAACATTTGTTCGTTCGCTTTTTATACCCGGATCCATCTCTTTACCCTAAACCTATCTGTAAATCCTTCTTTTTGTTTCTCTCATTCCTTTCTTCTAACCTCTTCTTGACTCGCTTACTGACTTGTTTCATCATTTGTTTTAATTTTTTATTAATTTTTTTAATTTTGATTTTTTTTTCTTTTTTTAGATTGTTCTAGGCTGTTTAAATCGAATCGAATCAATTCAATTCAATCCTCCGGTTTCAGCTTCCCCGCCGCCATCTCTGCCTCGTCATCACCTTGTCATTGCCTCGTTGGTTCCCTTTACAATCGAAATCGATTGTTTAGATTGATTTTGACCGCCAGGTGAGTCCTTTTCCTTATTTTTCCTTCTTTTTGTTTCTTGATGCCATGCTGACTACCATCCTTTCTTCCTCTTGATTAACACCCTACATTTTGATTTTTTCCCTTTTTTTCAATTATCTTTCTATATTTTAATTTCAAATTTCCTTCTTTTTAATTTTATTTTAGTTTATGTTGTTAGGGCTATGAGCTAGGATTTGTTGATGAAATTAAATATGTTTATTTTTAAATGAAAAAATGCGAAAATCTGAGCCTTGTGATTGGTAATGAGAAGTCCCTGATCCCTTGAGCCAAGTGAGAAGAATTAAAATAAAAATAAAAATTAGAATAAAAAAATTAAAATAAATTTGAATTTATTTTCTATAAAAAGAGTGCCCAAAGGCCTCTAAAAATTGATTTCCACAACGGCGAACCCAGACACTAACACTTGAACACTTTTAATATAAGAAAAAACGCGGACACTTTTGAATAACAAACACGATTTCCACAATCCGAAGTATGGATGAAAGGATAGAAAAAAAATCCAATGATGGAGGAAAGAAGAAAACCCCCTCAAGACCTGTTCTTTTATCTCCTACAATCCACCCTATCACTGCCCATCTCATGCAATTTTGCCACAACCACCCTTTTTCCACACCAAACAACTCTGATTGCACTTGGCACCATTCTCCGCTTCTGCTGTGGTTTTTGTTTGGTTTTTTTAATATATTTAGGTGATCTCTGTTGTTTTCTTGCACTATCCCTTTGGTCCAAGCAATTTATCAATGTCAATTTTGATCCCACCCCTTCTTAAATTGATGTTGAACACTCTTTCAATCTTAAAATTTGATTTTTGACCCTCTTCATGCGTAAGATCTTTCTACCTCTTCTATTGTTCTTTTCTGAGTCAACTGACGCCATAGATTAACTGTTCTCCACACTCCCATCTTGGCGTTCTTGGTTTGCTCTTGTCTTCCTTGATCTTAATTTCGATTTTGATCATTAATTCAGGTATGTATTGTTTTCTCTGTTTTCTCTATTGTTTTACATGATATGTGCTAACTCCTTCCTTTCTTTTCTTGGCTTTCTCATTGTTTATTTTAGATTTGTTTGATGCTTTTGAATTGATGGATCTATTTGTATCTCATGTATGTAGGTTTATGTATGTAAGTTTGTTTCCTCCACTTTCCTGTCCCAGTATCTCACCCTAGATCAATTGAATCAATTCAGTCCTGATTTGAGATCTCTACAATCAATCTCTTGATATCCTTGGCTTCAATTAATCATCAATCATCATCTGCAATTTTGCATTTTGCCCTGGTATTCATTCTAAATCATTTCAATCTAAATATTGCATTTCAATCTTCATCAAATTAACTGTCTAATCACTTGATCATTTCAATCTTAGCTTTTAATTTAGGTATGTAATATTTGTATCCTTTCTTTGTCTCTTCAATTGGAATAAACTGATATGATGATGATCAACTTTGACTACATTATTTGTATTTCCTTTATCTAAGCTTTCGACCTCCATCATTTTCGCATCTGAGCCTCATTCTAGGGATGTCTCTCCTTTATTTTTGCTTTCTATTCTTTTTGTTTACCCAAATAGCTATCAATCACTTTTCAATATGTTATCTTCCATGATTATTTAATGTGTTATTTGATTATTGATCTATTTATTTTGACTGTTCTGATTCTAACTGTATGTATCACATTTCCGTTGTTGATTTCATATGTATAGTATTGATTTGTACGGATATTGTTGTATGTCGTGTTCTAATGAATTGTAAAGGAATAAATAATACTAATAATTTAATTTATTTGAATAATGTTTTGCTGCTTTACTCGAGTATAATTTGAGATAATTATTGATTTATGGCTTTCAGCTTATTGAATATAAAATATAAAATGATTTGGTTCTGATTGTGCACTTGTATCAAATAAGTGATTGTGTCTTTGCCTTGGGTTTATATATAAAATGAATTATGATAGTTGTTAGAGAAAGAGAACACCACCACCTAGGTTTTGATTTCCACACCAGTGGGGTGATTTCTGTTGAGAGGCATTGTGAACATTTGAGTGGGAAGTTGAGTTGGAATGTGTTGTCTAGGTTTCAAGGGGTGGTCGCCATGCAAGTCACGGCAAATAATGCCGCAGCCTTTTCTTTGTTTGAGGTGCATGTCCTTCCATTGGGGGTGATTATTGTGTTGACCAGGGATGAAGGTTTGCGGCCTGAGGCAAACCTTTTGGCTTGGAAGAGGTTTTTGTGGTCAAGTACTGACAGGTACTGTCTCCAAGAATTTTCCTTGGATTTTTTGATAGCCTTATTGAAAGTGTTACTGGCTTTGTTGTAAGCTGCACGGTTTTTGAGCGTGTGATGCTTCCTCAGGGGGCGTCTTGCCTTGGCTGCCGCTTTCCTGAGCGGTTCAAAGACTTCTGGTCGCCACCAGTGTTTGTGTCTTGAGTTTGTTGATTTTGGGGGGGGAGTGTAGGTCCAAAGCGTCCGTGATAGCTTTGCGGAGGGAGTCTTCAAAGGTATCAATGGCTTGTCAATTAGTGAGTGGCTGGAGTTTAGGCAGGGATGTTAGTAATTCTCACTTGATCAGGATTTCCTCTACCCTTCTCCAGTCTTCTTTTTCAAGCGCGTGTTGGGTTGATTTGGAGCTGTGCGTATTGAGAAGCAGGTTACCAGCACTTGGTGGTCAGATTGCTGATTAAGGATATCATCATTGTTGTTGAAGCATGATACCACTGTGTTGTCAAAGTCTTTGTTCACCCACACTAGGTCTATTGATGTACCTAGGGTGTTGTTTTGGTGGTGGCCGTATGTGGGTTGACCTGGCGGTGACCGTAAGGGCAAGCCCCACTCTGTCATCATTTCAATGAGGCGGTCAGCCTCTTTATTAAATATGTTGCTATGGACCAGGTTATAGAGAGGTGAGTGCAGGTTTGAGTTGGTGGTGCAGACTACGGGAAGTAGTTGCGTTTTTAAGTTAGCTTGGGTAGGATCTTGATGAAGGCATTGAAACCATTGAGGGTTGGTTGTGGGTTGTAGAAAATAGCTACTAAGACCTCAAAGCCCTTGATTTTCAAGACTCCAGCGGCAATGTTTCTCGATGGATGGTGGATTGGGTTGATTTTGGGCTAGAGGTCTTGCCTCACATAGAGGCAGGCTTGGGGTCTGTCGTTTTCTGTGAGGGTCTTGGGCATTGGAAAGATTATGATCCAGTTCTTTTGGTTGGTTGGGAGGTTGTTGAGGGGGTTGACATATGGTTCTTGGATTGAAATGATGGAGAAAAGATTGGTTAAGTCTGAGTTCAAAAGGGACAGTGTTACATGTTTTGGGTGCTTGCAATTCAGCTGTAGAATTGAAGAGGTGTCCTGCATTGTGATTTGATCTTGTATCCTTTGCTCTAACATTGAGTTCGGGAAGAGTCAGACTGTTCAATGATCAGGGAGTTGGCTTGCAATCCTTGCTCCACACGTGGTGGCAAAAGGGTGGTGGAGAAAGTCAGTGTGGTTCTCTTTGAAGAGACGGGGAAGGTCAGTGTTAGGATCAGCTTTCAGCTTGCACCTAGCGCATGCGGTGCATTTCAGTGCAAGTGAGCCTTTAACTGGGCAGGAGTGGGTGTGGTGCAAACCAGCACATGTTGGGCACATTGGCGGGATTGAGCACGCTGCTGCCATGTGTCCCACACTCTGGCAGTTGAAGCATCTGGGGCATGGAGGGCCTCTGAGATCTGTGGGTGACGGTGTGGTCAACCGTTCTTATATTCAATCAAATTTATTTTTTTTTTATTTTCTTTTTCTCTCTCAAGGTTTTTTTAAGAACGTTCAAATTTTTTTTATTACATCATAATTAGGTCATCTCACAGCAGTAGGCTTACAACAAAAGAAAAGCAAAATATAAAAAAGAATCAATCTAAAATAAGGAAAACCAGTAAACGATTACTAAGTAATGAAATAACATGAAAAAGAAAAACAAACAAAAGATTAGAAAACAAAATGAGATAAAAGGGAAGTTGAAAGAAAGCTGTGAAAAATTAAAAGTGAGAGAGGAAAAAGAACAGACTTACGAAGAAGGTTTATTGCTTGATCGATCGAAATGATTGAAAGACAAGCTACAAGATAGATTAAGGTGATCATAAGGTGCTGAAAGATTATTGATTACATTAGTTTGAACGATTGAAGGTTTCTAAACAATTAAAGGAAATGAAAGAAGAAAAATGTTAGTAAGAAAAGAAATTTACAAAGAAAACGAACAAAAGATGAAAACAACTCACAGGATCAAAAATTAAATCGATCGAAGTTCTTAAAGCCATTAAGAAGAATCTACAAACAACATAAGAACATCAGCAACAGATTAAGCACATGATAAATGAAAGGCTTATGACAAAGGCAGGAAGAAGTGAAATAAGAAGGGATAGAAAACAAATTTACTTACAAAATAATGACTGACTAAGAAGGAGAGGTGTCAATGATCGATCAAAGATCACTGGACCTAAAAAACTTTAATCGAACATTTTAAACAAAAAGAAGATCAGTTAAAGCTGTGAAAAGTTTATAAAAAAAGATTTACAAAGTTTTAAAAACTAAGGAAAACGATTGAAGTTTGAATTAAGAACTGAGTCAGATGATCGAACAAATGATCAAGTCGAAATACAATCAAAGAAACTTTTGAAGATAGTCGATCGAATCTAAAAGATTGAAATTATACAGAAAGAAAGAAACAAATAAAATAAATTTAAAAATTAGTTTTTTGCATAAGAGAGAAAGAAACGGATTAAAGAAAAGAAAAGGGAACAGAAAGAAGAATCTTACCTTATAGTTGAAAATGGCTAGCTAAAAAATTGTTGAAGATTGAGTTGAGTGAAGCAAAGAAAGGGGAGAAGAGAAATTGAGGGAGAGGGAGAGTCAAAAAACCAAAATTGGTGAAAGGAGTGGTAAACAGGTGAAAGGGGGTTGTGAAATCTCAAAAACTCGAAAATCACAAATTATAGAGGTTTTACACTAAGTACATATGTATATTACATGAAAGGTGGTAAACAGCTAGAAATTATGGGTTATAACATAATATAAGCATAATACGTAGACACTCACACGTAAAATTAACATAACACAGCATATTACACAAACCAAACATACATTACATGATCAATAAAGACAATTACAGGTTGAAATTGGACAAAAACACAGCAAAAAGCAGTGATTAACAATGATTTGCACTATGTATAACTGAATCACACAGCAAATGAATCAAGAAGAGAATGTGAAAGGGAAGAAGATGATGAATAAACATCATTACACACAGCAGTACACAGCAGTACACATCATTACAAATAATCAAATCACATGTACACAGCAACAACACAGCGTGAAGATCATTACAAGTTGGAATACACTAGTAATTAAGGTTGTATATGTGTAATCAAGATGATCAACATCAAATAAGCCAATCAGGTGGGATTTGTTGGGAGTTGGAAGGATTAAGATGAGTAATAAGTGTGAAAAGAAGAGTTGTTGAAAAGGTTTTTAATTTAATTTTATTTTTTGAAAAACATGTATATAAAGGTCTTCACTTTGTCCCACATTTTTATTTCTTTTCTCTCAGCTATGATATAGTGTAGTCATTTTTATCATTATAAATCTACTATACAGTCTTAGTTCACTTAAACTGCCCTTATTTTAATTAATAAGAGAATTTATTTTAGGTCT
Source organism: Melampsora americana (assembly GCA_022264835.1). NCBI lineage: Eukaryota > Fungi > Basidiomycota > Pucciniomycetes > Pucciniales > Melampsoraceae > Melampsora > Melampsora americana. Next base: position 379,004 of record JAIFHY010000042.1, on the reverse strand, counting down.
TATAAGCTACAAGCTTCCTGGAATAACACTATAGCAGTGTTGCTTTAATTTGGAATAACACTATAGCAGTGTTGCGTAATTGTTGCTTAGGATATTTTTCTCTGTTATCAGGAGACTTTAACAACAAAGCACAGGTTGTTGAAGATTCTCAGAAGGGGCAGTCTCAGGCATCTTCTGTAGATTAAATATTTACAGATTATACCCCTTCAAGCACTGTATAGCCCTTGTGGTGCTATAAGTTCCACAACGGCCTCTGCCCTGCCAGACTTTTGTCCTGGCAACTAGGGTTGCTTGGCTTAAAGTCTTGAACCCTATGAGCAGGGATGAGTGGCACTTGTTGACATCAGTGGTGGCGTCCTTTTTGAGCCATCTGATGAATACTGTGTCATTGAGCATTGTCCCGTTGCACGTCTTCAGGAGGTCAATGTCCTCCTGTTGTGATGGGTTGAAAGTGGTGGGGATGACGTGGACTATGATGGCGTGTGAGTCCTGTTTGATTGTGAGGTTCGGCGAGATCTTGTTCAGCCAGTCTTTCTCTTGGCTGTGGAGGGCCTGGGCATGACACTGTGAATCTAAATATATCATCAGGCCGCCAGATGGGTGGTGGTGGACATTCCTGACCTCAATAGGGCTAGTGTCATCAGGCTTAAGCAATATTTTACTGGCCTTAAGCTCCTACTGGAGGATTTTGATCAACTCTGCAATGGATTTCTCAGCGCCCGCTATATTTTCAGTATTCAATTGGTTGAGAGAGATTGAATGATCAGGACAATGATGAGATCCATTCCTCAAAGGAGCCCAATGTTTGGCGTGAGTGGTGTGGTGAGGAGAGGGGGAGGGTGGGGCGTCTTTAGGGGCGTGTTTTGACACCACTGACATGTAGGATGGTTTATGAGGGGCTTTGTTTTCCCCCGCTTGTGTTGGGATGTCATCAGCAACAAGCTTAGCAATGTGTTCCAAGAGGTCATCCACTGGTTCAGCAATGGTAGAGACCCGCAACTCAAAAGCCAAGTTACTGTCCTGCAACCTGGCTCAAAGGTTATACGCCTAGCATTGTCAATGCTGGCTTGCTCCTTAATCAGCCCAGTCAGAAGAAGTATGTTGGCAGCCAACTTGACATCAACCTTGATCGAGCTTGTCCCCTTGGATTTGGGCACAGGGGTGGCCTTCAATACTTCAATCAATCATTAGATCAAGACATCAAGGGGTTTACCTGAATCAATAAAACCCCCTGGAAACAGTTTGGCTATGCAAGCCAAGCAAGGGGTAGACAATGACTCGTCAGCCTTGGTCAAAGCACAGGTTGGTGGTGTGCTTAGGCGCATCCGTTTTCAATCGTGCAATGCCAGGGTCATTGGGGTGGTGCTGGGTTCAGCTGAGGACAGAGAGGGTAGAGTGATCCCCCTGAGGGCTGAAGATTGATGCATTGAAGGGGTCCTTGACTCTGTTGAGGGCGTCTTTGTCACCATTGGGGCCGGTGAGTCTCTTGTTCCCAGGCCATCCATTGCATTGTTGTACTCCAACTGATTGTCCCAAAGAGGCGACACAACCTGAATGTTGGGGTCAGGTGGTTTGATTTCCATCCTGATGCGCAAAAAGAACTAGAAACAATGTGTAGGAGAGAAAGAAAGTGGAAGATAGAGAATGATTAAGGTCAAAAAAGTTTGAAAAAAACAGGAGAATGCATTGGATGACTGCTTGCGCAGTCACGGAGGTGGTCACGCAACAAATTTGAAAAAATAAGTTTGGGGTAGAATCCTCCTGATTAGGCTTGGACCCCAGTAGATAGTGAGTCCACGGGTCTAAAAGTGAAACACAAGGTTGATACCCAATTGGTTCAGCATCCACATCAATTTCTGTTGCCTGTACAAAAGGTTATGGTGGAATAACCGCACACAGTAAATACAATACCAAACATGGCAGAGTAGCTATGTACACATTTTCAAATGAATGATTAAACAGAATCTTAAGGAACAAACCTTGTAAACTCTCCTACATACTCTCTGGGCTTTCTTCCATCTGAAGATATTCTAACAAAAGATACTTTGCACACATCTGCCCAATACAATTTCCGTGCTCAGAGTTTAATCTTGACATTGTACACTCATGAGATCTTTGAGTACATGTGGCTGATGGGCAAAAATTCACCTTAGTGTGTCCGTGGACTGATAAAGTTGCCTCCAACTATGAATTTTACAATACATAAAAAAGGAAAAAATGTAGTAAAGCACCTCATCATCTACCAGATGCAATGCGAGCCAAGCTGCCACCCTCATTAGCTTCCCCTTCTTTGATAGGGTCACTTTGCCCAATTGCCCGCAAAACAGACTTCTTTGAGGATTTCTGAAGTTCTCCCACAATGATCAATCTGTTAAGGATAGCATATACCCTTTGAAAATTGAAGATCAAATCTAACTTGCAAATCTGTTGCCAAGAGGCCCCCAAAAAAGAGTGTCAGTTAACCAGGTAGGCTTGATAGATGATAGGAGCCAAAGCTTTTCACATTTACAAAGTAAAGGTCAAGGGCCTCCATGTAGTGATGACCAATTTTAAGAGTGATGAGTTCATTGTCTGCATGTCCAATTTCCGTCACAAAGAACAGAGATTTTTAATGTCTATATACTACCTTGGAATCTACACAATGTCAGAAATTTTCCAGCAAAGTGGCCCAGAAACTGTGATCTGTTTTGGTAGAGAGGAACTTGCATCACTAGAAAAATTTTTCCAGGTTGACTAACCAGAAAGAATGGGGCGTGAGATTCCATTACTGCTTGAGCACTATCCTGGTTAACTTCTGTTTGTACAGTAGCCTCCAAGTGGGTTTTGTAATCACTCAGTTCTGCAGCAGTACAAGGGATTTCTCTATCTTAACGCTTGAGGGGGATCTTGGTGTCATGTGTTGGTCCAGACCAAATGGTTACAAATGCTAGGCGTGGGGACCTGTACAATCTGTTATGACCATGGATGGCAAGGCACCAGAGATGCCTAGGCATGCAGCCTATCCTTGCCTTCTTTTGGTTTAGACTGGTTGGATAGTGTGGCGTTTGGGACAGGACCGGTTTCCTTTTCTTCTATGACATCATTGTTGTGATGTTATATACGTAACTTGTTTCATATATAAAGAAGTGTTTTACCACTAGTTTTTTAGCTTTTCTCTTGTCACAATTTATGTTTGTTTTGATAGATCACAAATAACACTAGGCTTTCTAGGTAGAACTCTATTTCTCTCTTCTTTATGAAACGTCACAATTTATGTGTGTTTTGGTAGATCACAACTAACACTAGGCTTTCTAGTTTTGATCCTCTCTACAGGTTATGAGCTATTCTTTACCAGAGGACATCAACAAAGATTCTTTTGACACAGCAGACTCAGGTTGGTTCTCACACAAACCCCTTGATTTTGAGTTCATTGGAAAGCTGAACCTCCCCTGTACAATTCCACATAGCACATCACATACATAGCTAGTCTGTGTGAGATTCTACATACAGTCAACTCCCTCTAAATGCATAAAGATTGGCGGAACCCCATTTCTATGCATTTAGAGGATTATGCAGTTAGGGATCATGCTCTCTAAATGCATAAGATATGCATTTACAATCTGGGGGGAAATTAAATCTGTGAAGTCAGTGCAACAATAATTGTTGATAACCTAGTGGTTACACCGGATGCAATGTCGTGTCGTTTTCGGGGCTGAGACACGCTGTCGCTGCGTCGGGGACTACACATGCCCCGCGTGCGACAAGCCAAATTTGGCTGCGACAACCCACGGTGTCCTGCGACATCCACACCGCGCACCGCTCAAGTGCGACATCAGAACATACGCATGCGACAACTCACCTTGTGTATGCGACCCCTGAGCCCTTCAGCTGTGACAATTTTCAACTCTTGACTTGATCAAGATCCCTGGTTCGGTCATTGGTTTGGTCATTGGCCAAGCCATTCTTACTGCATTGACCAGCAAACTCTTTTTGTCGCCAAAGGGTTAGAAGATTTTCTGGTTCTACTGTGAGACAAATTTGAGGATCGTTTCAATTCTGAGTCCCAAAAAAAATTGATTATTTTCATGTACAACTTAAACACTTTTGTTATCTTCTTTTTCTTCTTCTTGTTTCAAAAAACATGATTTAAAAGATCATACAGATTTGTAAGAGAGGAATAGACAACGAGTTTTGGGAATCTTCCGTGCCAATTTGTCACATTTCTCCTTTTTGAGAAAAGCAATAGTTCATCACGTATATTGAGTGAGGACCTCAAGCCCCTTTGTTGATACAAACAATTAAGCAGGTTGATGCATGTATACCTCGCTCATCAACAAGTTTTCTGTTGTCAATCAATTTCATTGAGTTATAAATTCATAAGGAAACAAACTTGAATTGAATTAGAAGATCTATGAAAGTGTGAAAAAGAATCACAATCAAACAAATTATACACTTATAAATGTTTACGATAACATTTCAAATAACACCAAAGATTGATTGTAGTGCAATAAGAAGTAGAGGAAAGCTCCTGACAAGTTGAAGTTTTGAATTCGATGAAGTTCATGATGTTCATGGATGATCATGTGAAAAACATCATCACAAAAAAAGTCGAATGAAATGTCAGATCAATTGAGCTAAACAATCAGCTATAAATTCCTTTCTTGACTCAGATATCAAAACGCTTGAGCATTGTCTTGCATTGTCATCAAGCGAATTGTTGACAGTCACATATGATTCCATGCGCCCAGCTCTTGATTGTAATTTGTCTTCAATTGAACACAGCACGTGCAAAAAAGTCACATGATCATTAACTCATAGCTTCAAGAAATTCATCACCTACGTACAGATCTTTTCAAGCAATCAAAATCACAATGAAAATTCATCTTTTGCTTGATCCGTTGGATGTCTATGTACTGACAAATTCAAGATTCGCTCTTGAAGCTCCTATAGCAACCATTACATTGATCCATGTTACGCCTTCAACTATAAGTAGAGGTTAAAATAAATATGCGATGATAAAATTGGCTTGGCTGATAACGGAACTAGGGATCTTGATCAAGTCGAGGGTTGATTTATTGCAGCTGATGGGTGATATGTCGCATTCAGAAGGTCAGCTGTTGCATGTGTATTTTCTCATGTCGCACTTGACCGGTGCGCGGTGTGGATGTCGCAGGACACCGTGGGTTGTTGCAGCCAAATTTGGCTTGTCGCACGCGGGGCATGTGTAGTCCCCGACGCAGCAACAGCGTGTCGCAGCCCCGAAAACGACACGACATTGCATCCGGTGTTAGCTGGTCAGCTCGTCTGCCCACTATTGGTGCTGGTTGTTGGTTCAAACCCTGTTGTGGGCAGAGATCACTGGAGATGGATTCCAAATGTGGGACGTTACATCACCGTAGTCTTTGCTATCAGTGTGCTCTGATGTGCCTCCATGGCATTTTAGTCTGGTAGGAAGTCGTCAAAGCTGAAACTTCAAGCATGTTCCTTTAGCATAGCTTTATAGATCACTTAGGCATAAAAAAAGAGTCTTATGGAGTTGCTTTTGGTCAAAAAAGTGCGGATCATATCAACAGAGCCTCTATACTTCCTTCTTCAGTAATTGATCAATTTGATCCAATGTTGACTTCACTCAAGTCTTTGGCTTAATTATCATATATCTTCCATTGTGACACATTGCTCATTATATACGTTTTGTTGAGAGAACGACTTGAAATACAAATAATTGACCATAATAAAATTCAAAACTGAATCAAAAGGAACTCTGTTTGCAACCCATAGTCAACTACTTACACAGCACTCTCAAATTGCACCAAAAATTTATTCTTGTTCAAGATACAATTTAAGCATGGAAGCATTTGTATCATCTCATCACTACACCAAAAGTTCTATACTTGGACTACATATTGTTTCTTGGCTTAAAAAAATCAAAGACCGTAGTTTGTTTATCAACAGAATGAAATATCTGACTACCAATGTACCTTTCCAAGCGATGAAGGGGAGCATCTAAATCAATAGCCAAGGGGTCATCCATGCTTTCCATGTAGCGGAAGATTTGAGACACGGCTTTCATTGCCTCTCTTGATGTTGGTATTGGTTTGCATTCACCTTCGTCTTCTTGATCATCTTTTTGGTCATTGTTATAAACATTTACAATGTCTTCAATTGATGACACAGTGAACTCCTTGGGATTTTCCTTTGTTTGGTTAAGGATGTGATCAGCAGTTAAGATCTTGTTTGGTGCGACTGCTCCAATGTCTTGCAGCTTTTTCAAGCCTTCTTCCAGTTGTGTAGTATCATCAATTCTATACAGAAGGACCAAATAGCACAGGTTTAGTCTTACAGTAAAGGATTAAGAAAGAGATGAAAAACTACAAACATCACACCCGAGTTTTCCGATTTGATGATCTGAGTGTGAAACCAGCAATTTTCAATGACTTTGGGTGACACTGCATGCCATGCTCGCTTTACCAATCGCATGGCAGATAAGATATCAATCTTATAGATTGAGTTACCACGGAGACCAAGATGAAAGTTTCGGATTGATCGATTTACATATCGTGTATGATAATGACCTTTGAGTGCTCGGATGATGCCAGCATCGCATGGTTGGATATGGGAGATAAGGTTTGCTTTGAACTTCTCAAGTCGGATGTGCTTGAGAGATCCTTCTTCAACAACATGACCTGAAAATTTGTCTACCCAGAGGATGATTTGACGATTTTCCTCATGCAATTCCCGGTCCCAAGCCATGATCCATTCACAAAATATCTTGGTTGTCATCCATGCAGTCTTGTTGGAATAATAATCAACATTGTGTGCCTCACGACCTCCCTTTCGCTTGAACGGTTGGGGATGTTGGTATTTCCCAATGAATGATAAGTGTCGCTTATCCAAACCATCAGCATTTGCTGTGACAACAATAGTAAATCGAGATTTGACTCCTTTAACCCCAGGCTCATCTTCTTTTGCCAAACCGCGATCAGGAGGCATGCTGATACAGATGTGATTGATTCAAAAAGGCAGGTTGAAATTGAGATATGAGACTTGAGAAAAAAGAGGAACACTACAACAGAAATCAAAGATGAAGTACTTACGCATAAAAGAGGCCAGTTTTGTCCATGTTGTAGATGTTGCATCTCTTGTATTCAGAGTTGATGGCCTGTACCCGAACAATCTCCTCTTCAACAGTTACCACTGCCAGCATTAAAGAGGTTCCTTGATGGGAAATAGCACTAGGCTGGGAACATTTTTGAGAGTAGAATGGGTCATCAAGCCATCTTGCAGTGACCATCTGAGCAATAAAGCAAATGTTACATGTGTGCAAACATCCGAGTAAATACTTAGCTATCATTTACATATACGTCCACTCAGTTACCTGCTCATCTGGATGAGATATTCACATGTAATACGTCCTGTAACTTTGTTACAGCTGAGACAAACGCCCTGAAAGATTGACTACATATATCACATTGGCTACTGAGGAAATACTTATGAAGATATTTAGCAGTAACAAGAGGGGAATTTGGTTTCTAGGACCCATATTCCCACCTGGGAACCTCTTTAATGCTGGCAGTGTACAGGGTCCACAGAGCCAGCTTCTCCATGTTTCTTGATGAGGCGAAGATTGTGGCAATCCTTGACTCGTGTCAACCAACCACTGCTCATCTGCAACTAATCCTCTTCAGGTATATTTTTTGCACGCGCAAAATCCTCCCACTTTGATTTGATTACTTCACCAGTGATGACAACCTTGGCTCCAAGTGCTTCATCTACCCATCTCTTGAGCATTGCCTCAACGTCAGGGTGCCTCACAGCTTGGACTCGTTGGATCTTGTTAGCAGCTGTGGGAGCATTCTCTTGTATTTTGGTTTCGTTACTGATCCAACGGCTGAGGGTAGGCTGCTTGAGGGCAAGTTCGGGCATGATTCTTGCAAAATGCTCAAGGGTAAGCTTTTGTTGCTTACCATGAGAGTTGTGCCAGTTGAGGACAGCAATTCGGTCGGCGTATGTAGCAGAGCAGCTTGTTTTGGGCTTGGTTGTAATGTTATTCTTCTTCTCCTTCCGAACTTTTGCAGGTTTTGAAGGGATGTTGGCAGTTGAAACATAAGAATTGTGTTTGCGTTTTTTTGCTTCAGATTTTTGGACTTCTTTTGTTTCTTCGGATTGTGTGTAACTTTCCACAAGCGTAAAGATAGCATTGAATTGATCTTCAGTGAGTTTTGAAGGGATGTCCTCGGGGATTGAGCAAAGGAGATTAACAACAAGTTCTTCATCAACTAAGTTTCCAGATGAATCAAGCCATTCCTCCTCTTCTGGGGATAGGACATCACCTTGCTTTTGATGTGCAATGAGTTGGTCAATCTTAGCTTTGTTAGTGGCTTTAAGGTGAGTAAGACCACGCTCTAGATGATGGAGCTTGTACTCTTCAGTAATCATGTCAGGTTCAATCTTGGAAGGTGGGGCTGAGGAGTTGGAAATCTGGATCAAGTTACCCATTCGAGTGGCATAGGGAGGTTGAGATGCTTCAAATTTGATTCGATCAACTCCAAATTTAGGAGACTTGTACTGAATGGAGGGCTCCTGGTCAGATTTTTTTGATTCAGAAGGTTCAGGTGTTGATATTGTTGATTGTTTTGGTGGCTTTGTGTGTTTAGGTTTAATTTGATTGTTTGGTTGAGATGGGTTTGCGGCTTTTAATGGCATTTTCATATGTTGTTGAGAGTGCTTCAGTTCAGATATTGGTCTTTGAATTTGAACTAGTGAATGGGGAAGGGTGTAGATCCGCATGAATGGGGACTTTGCACTTTTTAACCTAACTGTGAAAGGTTTGTTTTTACAAAACCCCAAAAGTAGCGCTCAGATCACTTCTGGACAAGGCCACCAAAATATGCATTAAGAGGTTATGCAGTTAACTCAAAATTTGGCTGCCGCCATTTTTGGCGGCAAAGGATTCCTATGCATTTAAGGAAATATGCACGCAGAGAAAGATGCACTTAGAGAGAGTTGACTGTAGCATGTATGGGTAACCCTCACAACAGATATAGCATATTTGAATGGCAATATGACACCAAACTGCCTTAATCAAGTTTAAAGAAGTGAGGTCCAGCTTTTGAATGAGCTAAAAATTGATGAATTTTAAGCAGAATTGCAAAAGTTATGGCTGTTTTTAGATTGCAAAATCCTGTCTCCATGATCTTGGGCCAAATTTCAGGTGTTGTTACAGGTTGTTATTTGGTGATTTTTCACCTTTATTGTTAGTACATTAAACAATGTCTCTGTGTGCAATACAAAAACATACACATCATGGAGCTCCAACATCTAGGAATCAGATGCATATTCTTTTAGATTTTTTGCTCTCTTCTGGGTGTCTCAGGATTTTTTATGTGAATACCGTTCTTTACCGCCTGGTAAACATTACATTTCTGGTAGTTATACTCCTCCAAGGTACCTTTTTCAAAAGCTAATGGTTGGCCTGTAGCAAAAATTGAGATGGCATAAAGTGATGCGCATAGGTTTTTCTTTCTCACATAACACAATCAATAGTGATGTCATGTTGTTTGAGTTCTATAAGATAAAGCTGCTCAATCATTAACATTCTTGTTTCCTTCTTCTCATCAAACTCAAACTTATTGACTGTCCAAACTTTGGTCTCTCTGATTGTTCAATCTTTCTTCAATCAGTATGTTAGCTTATTATAAAAGCTGATAACCTGAACTCCGTCAGGTATTGTTCAATCTTTCCTCAATCAGTGTGTTACCTTATTATTAAAGCTAATAACCTGAACTCTGTCAGGTTCATCATTTGATTGCAAAGTCATATTGAATATGGCTCAAGTGTACCTTTAGCTACTCTGGGCCTAAAGCTCTTGATTCTCAAGAACAAGAGTGGAAGAGACATTTTCAAAATACTTCAGTATTTCAATGGGCTTGAGATTTCCTTCAAGTGCTTTGCCATCCTCATTCACTTGATATGTGGAGGTGAGTGTTATGGTATTGCCTCTTCCTTCTCTTGTGAAGAAGTTTGCACTTCACAATTGTACCTTGGTAGGTAATTTTCTCAGAAGGAAGTTACACTTTCAGCACAAATTGGTAATGCTTCCTATCTTGAAGATGAGTAGCTTAACTATGTGACCCTAGACAACCCTAAATTTATAACACATGTTATTTGCCAAGAAAGTGTTGCGGGTATGCCCATATTGTCTCTAGTGTTGATAAAAATTAAGGGCCCGTTTGGCTGGAACCCAAAATTAGCTTTTGGTCAAAAGCTTCACCAAAACCAAAAATCACTTTTGACCAAGAGAACTTTTTGATTTTGGTCAAAAACACTGGTGTTTGGTAAGTTTGTTTGATTAAAATCCAAAATTACTTTTTGTCAAAAATTTGTTCAATTCCAAAAACAGCCTTGACGCTGCTTTTGAGATGGAAAGTAGCTTTTGCCCCATGTCATCAATTGATCAATGTGAGCCTACTAGATTCTGTCCGGCTAGTAGAGTCAATAAAAGGGTGGTAGAAGTTGGTAAGACTTCTACTAAACTTGTGGGGATTGCTAATTACAAGTATAAACTGAATGAGACTAGGGCAAAAGAGCTTTACTCGAAGTACACAAGTAAAGACTCCAGTTAGATGACCCTTGAACAAAGGATTTTGCCCAGGGATTTTGGGTTAATTATTGTCTACCACAATAATCAAGAGCACCTGATGCATATTTCTCAATCCCAAATTGATTCACTTCTGACACAGAAAGATCAAATAAGGGCAGTGTTAAAGTCTGTCTTAACACTGGGAACTTTATACTCTGATCAATAGAGGTTCCCCACAGGTTTAGAGTCTCTTATATTGGATTAATCCCAAACCTGATATAAGCCTTACTCAAGGACTACTTCCTTACAAGTAATTCCACCTGATGGATATTACTAGATTCACTGATTATGGTGTCTAATCAGGGAGAAACAAGGTTGGATGTACACACACAACAGTCAACAAGACACAAGGTTGATAATTCAGAGTTCTTAGAATCAAGCTTTCAAAGTTTGTAGAAGTTTAGACAAAGTTTAAAAGTTCTAAAAAGCTGATATGAGTTATTTGTAAAGTTGTTGAACACAATGTGATGACGTGATCAGGAGGAGTGGATTCTCAGAGTTTGAATACTCTAAACCTTGAGAATCTTTACACTAGAAGTGTGCACAATCTGTGGTTGCGTGGCTAGGTTATTACAGTTATATTGTTATTAATTGTTTAAAAATATATTTCATTTGTTACAAAGGTGTTACGGCTGTGAAATATATGTAGTTTTGGTTCACATAAAAGTTGTGTATGTACACACTCTTTTATGTAAGTTTTGCACATGTTACATAACGAAATCATATGTACTTGACTCTTGAAACTGAGCCATGAGTTGTAATTGTTATTTTTATGCTTATTTATTATTATACATTGCCCATTGGTACTACTGGTTAGTACTCAGGGCTGACAATCAACCTCACCCACTCAAACCTCACCGACTTCAAATTCCCTCAACACCCCTTTCCACCATACTCTTCTTTGATTCAATGTAATTCAATCATATACTTGATCTTTTGTATATATACATGATGATACAAATGTATTATTGAATGTCTGGTCAGTTAGTACTTGCAATGTTAAATAATGAATTGATAATGAAATGAGAGGATCCTTGATTGAATGAACACAAACAAAAGATTTATTTGATACATTTAAAGATAAAAATGAACAATCAATTTTCAGGTTTTGATTCAATCAAAATCACCAATTGCATCACCGTTATCAAACAGTCGAACAGTGATCAAGTGGTCAATGATGATCATTTTTATCTTTCATTAACCTTTTTGGTTGACTGTTTGGCTTCTTTGTTTACCAAACTTCAGCTTTTCATTTTGCCCCTTGAAAACGGGGCCAAATGAAAGGTTGTTTTTGTGAGACAGATTTTGGCTAAACCAGCCAAACAGGCCCTAAACATTTTGATTTTGAAAATTCTTATGTAGCTGCTCTTCCCAAAACTCCTGCAGTGAAGGTTCCCAGACCTCACATTTACTTTTCTTACCATCATAAGCTAGAGAGAGCCACATTATGAAAAAGATGTCTATTTTATGGTGACAAGGATAGCCAGCCTTCAGAAAAACTCTCACAAGTAGTATGATCAGCATGTGCTCAACTGTTATGAAACACAAGCCAAGAAAGTACCTTTGGCTTTAGGAGAGATGTGCTGCTACCCAGATTGATGCAGATAGCCAGATACTAGGTTACCTCAAATGGTATAAGGTAGTATCATCTAGTTGAGGAACCTGTGAAGTTCCCATGAAAAAGGGTGGGCAGTCTCAAAATCAATCATCAAGACCACCACTCAAAGTGCTTTGCAATTCCAGATATACATGATAAGTTCATAGGATGCTTGTAGGTACAACAAGCCATCACATGATAATGGAATTTGAAATAAAAGGAAGAAGAAAAGGAAAACAGTATCAAATTCCAGTGTCAAACCAAGACAAAGGTAGCTAAAAACCACATGTAGAACTTTTGGTGGCTGCTTGCTTACTTTTTTTGTCCAGATTTCACTTCACACCCTATGGACATCTCTGTGATATCAATGAACCTATGCGTTTAATTTAGCTGCATACTTATTCAAAACTTCCTGGAATCTGTTGATGACCAAGTAGAAATTCATGTCACTGATAGAGTAATGAACACTCTCTTCCCCGTGACTGGGCTTGATGAATTTCACAAGTTTAGGCCCGCTTTCGCTCGGAGGTATTTCCTCTGAGCCATAACGTACAGCACCCGTGATTCCCTGGACATAGGCCTTGTTTGTCATGATTATTGCATGCAGGTCAGCTGAGGGAGCTTGCCACTGAACAGGGTTCTTCCATACTCTCCATAATTTATAAAGACTAAGCAGTCGGTCGCGGTTCCATTTGAGGGCTCTGGGAGCCTCGGAAGGCTCCAACGAGGCTTTCATAACGCTTTTAGGATCCCTAAGAATATCTATGCCATCATGTTTAGGCTCCTCGACTTTAAGATAAGCCCATAGCTGTTGAAAATCAATATCCCAGTCTCTCCATTTCGGGGTTGCTACATTGTTTCCAGCTTGAGCAATGATTTGGAGGAATCTGATGTCTGAGGACAAGACCTTTTCTAGGTTTTCTAACCCTTTTTCTGCATAGATATTTGGCTTTCCATCGCCATTGCCATATTTAGCGTCATGAATAGTTCTCATTCCTTCTGTCTTGGCAGTCCCTCCACCCACACCTACAAAGTCCACTTTGGAACTCAACAACTCGTTCATCACAGAGACTTGCCTTTGTCCGTTGAAGGCCGGCTCGTAGCGTAACCCATCTTCACCGTTCGAAAAGTGCCACGGACTTGACATTGTCACTCCTATCTTCTGTGCTCTATCTTTATTTCTGTTGATCACGTGAGCAACAGCTGCTGGGCAAGTGAGCACAGCGATTGCAGTATATGCAGAACCGTCGATCATCTCTTCTAGAGCCGTGATACCCGCTTCGAACTCCGGATGATCCATTGCATCAGGCTTCCACTTCCCATCTTCTTGTAGCTGGTTTTCGAGCTCCTCAGATTCCTTGATATACTGACGACGCGCTCCTTCCTCAATATAACCATACCCTTCCTCAGCATCATAGGCACTTCTCTCCTTTCCAGGAGGATATGGATTTGCAAAGCCTTTATAGACCTTTGGACGTTCTTCAATTGGTATCTTGTGGTAATCGCAGATCGCCGTGACAAATTCTTTGACGGCCTGGAAGCGAAGTTCAGTGTAACCACCATAGGTAATGATGACCCTTGGAATAGTTCGATCTTCAAAATTCATCCAAAGATACGCCAAATCGTCGCCCTCATTATCAAGGATGACAGCATACTTTCTGTTGGCAACTGCAGTGGTATATTTTTCTGAAATTTCCATGAGTTTTTCACGGTCTGTTTTCAAACTCTCAACGATCGTTCCAATGCCTTCCTTGTTTAGCTCCGTATCTGTTAGCCACGACTCAAGTTGAACCGCGTTTTTGGCGTCCTTGGGCACCTCTATCTCCTCTGACTCCCCTGGGTTCTTTGTCACCTCTGACTCCTTTGAATCTTTTGTCACCTCTGACTCCTTGAACTCCTTTTTAACCTCTGACTCCTTCGTCGGCAATTTCTGTTTTTTATTCTTTGACATGTCATGTACGAGGTCTTGAATGAATCGGAATTTACCGACTCTAGGTGAAGTTTTCAAGAGATCCACGAGTTCATCTGAGATTGGGTCTTTGTGAATTGCGCTTCTCGTCATGGCCTCATGCTCCCATATACCGTCGGGTATTTCACTTTCGGCCAAATGAGAGCTTTGCACTACGTCCACCATACGTTTCTTTAGGGACCAATGACCAACACCCAGGATTTCATCAGTTTCTTGATCAAGACCAAAGAAGCTGATTAGCTCGACGTTCAACTTTGGGCTTGATATTTCTTACACTTCAACAAGAAAGACTAACGTGTGAACAGCAACACTCCAATGATTGCCGGGATGGCCCATGACAAGAAGCCTTTGATGTTGCGCTTCATGTCTCGAAATAACAATATGGGATTCAAAAACGCCACAAAAATCAGGCAGTTTCTATCTTATGTGAATCGAAAATGAGGCAGATGAGCAGTTCAGATAGGTATATTGGAAATATTATTATTAAGACAGCCTAGACTTTAGACTACCCTTGCGCTCAGCAAATTGATAAGCAAAGCAATATTCAGAGGGGGTATTTGAGCGACAGAGTGAGATGTTTTATAGACTTTTCTCATACAAATTGACTCCAAAAGCTTCAGACTGTACCCCCCGCAGCTTTTTAAGATGTTGGGCGCAGTGCAATTTCGCATGTATCATGATATAATGTCTAAATATTTTCCTGAAGGCCTACTCAGAACTTTGATCGAGACAGAGAAACGCACAGTAAGTTTATATGTCATTAAATTTGAACTGATGATTAGGATAAATCGTTGGGCATTTAGTGTTTGAATTCGACATCAACGCGGGATCTCCGACCTTTCATCATTGAAACAAGCTTGATTCTGAGTTGATGCGAGTTCAAAAAGGTTCCTATCAATCCTGAGAGACCTACGCTTCATATCTTCAATTCGGCACGCAGGTTGTAGCTTGTAGGACCCGAACTTCACCGATGCAGAGCCCTCCGCAGCTTTTTAAGATGCCGGTCGTAGTACAACGTCGCATGTATCATGATATAATCTCTCAATATTTTCCTGAAGGGCTACTCAGAAATTTGATCGAGACAGAGACTCGCATAGTAAGTTTATATGTCAGTAACTTCAAACTGATGATTGGAATTATATCGTTGATGATAAGTCTTTGGATTCGATATTGATTCGGGATCTCCGACTTTTCCTCATGAAAACAAGCTTGATTCTGAGTTGATGGACGTGGTAGAAGGTTCCTATCAATGCCGAGCGACCTGCGCTGCATAGCCTCAATTTGGCACGCAAGGTGTAGCTTGTAGGACCTAAATTATGATTGTCTTTCTCATTGGGAGCATGTTAGGAAATATGTCGCCCGGTCCATGCCTAAGAAAAACCAACCACTCAAAATCGCCATGTGTAGCATATTCAAAACCCATCTATATCACTGTAAGTTAAAGCAGTCATGTATAGCTGGATAAGTCACATAAGTTCAGTGTCTCTTGAAATGACGAGTCGCAGAAGGAGGTTTAAAACTCTTCACCAGAATGATTTCTATAAAAAGAACTCAACAAGTCCTAAGATTCGAAAATCTAAGCTGTGCCTTATTTTTGAATAAGTTCTTATGTCAAAGAACCAGTACCATATAATCATATTCTAGCACAGCTTTGATATTGGATTTGATTGAAGTTTCGGTAGAATAATCCAACAGCAAATGTATGAAATCCCAACACGAGCTGTCACTGTCAGAGCGTAAGCTAAAATGAACTAAAAGCCAAAAAAAACTTTCAAAGAGTTTTCATTGCTTTATTGTTAATCATGCTGACTCCTAAAAAAATCTCTGGACCTTGTTGTACAAATCAAAGGCTCGGTCAATGTTGTTCAATTCCTTTTTTTTCAGATTGGCACCGCATATAATATGAAAACAAACTACGTGGTTTCAATTGAGATCGGTAATTGTCAGCTTGGTTGATTGGCCGAAAGAATTCAGTCGGGATGAACCACAGCAAACGTTATGGTAGCAAGTTGAGGCACATTGTGTTGTTCCTTGTTTCACCTTTTTTCTTGCAATCTGAACAATTTGAGGAATTTCAGAGAGCGATCGGGTTTGATCACGTGTTTTTGTTATCTCCGTTAAGTTAGGTTTGAATTACATACAGACGCATACATACAACTTAAGAATTTTGCAAGTCAACCTTCACAAATCAACGATCAAAATTATCATCAAGCCAAGAAACTAATAACAAATTCAATCAAGATTTCAAAAAAAGACAACGACAAATCATCTCACAGGAAACAACAAAGAAGCGATAAAATTAAAAACTAAACCAAAAGATAAAATAATCAAAAACCGATTCTAAAAGATGGTACGATTAATCACCCATAACTTATTATCATGTAATTCAAGAACATGTTCAACTCCCACAAACTTTCCATTAAGATTTGAATCAATAACAAAATTAGAAGAAAGAAAATTAGATTTTAATAAAGAGTTTTTAATTGGATTTTTACCTAAACTCGATTTTAATGCATTACTGCAAGCAAGTAGATCTGTTAGTTTGATCCGATTCAATCAAATGCTGAAGGTTCAATCGTGACTGATGATTTTTTTTCCATGGGGGGAATTAGTTAGGAGATGACCGATTACCAGAATCGATTACTGATCAACAAATTGAAGATCCTGATTCAATACCAGAAGAAATTTGGCTAGCTTTACATCATGCATTACTAGAAGTAAGTGATTCGATTTTTTCAACCTTGACTGAATTTATCAACTTTCTTGATCAAAACAATTTTTCAGATTCATGTACAAGAAGGACAAATGGTTTGTCCATCTTGTTCACATATCTTTGTTATCAAAGATGGAATCCCTAATATGGTATATAGTTTATTTCACATTGTTTTACTTGAGTGAAAGATGTACTGATTTATGGGTTGGAATTTGGGATGTAGTTGTTGGCTGAACATGAGATTAATCGGTGATTATTTAACCGTTGGACTCTCGTCAATCGATTTGCAATACCCTATATGCTTACCAACCTATTCAAGATTGATAACCTTGATTCTTAACTTTAACTGGTTTTCTTACCCCAAATGTGGGTTTGTTTAACACAAACCAAATCAAGATAGAAAAAAGATTTTGAAGAAAAGTCAATGATTCAACATTTCAAACTTTAGAGGGATACATTGAACACATTTCCAAAAGCTTCACCTTTTGTGCTTGTAGAAATTCAGTCATATACTTTTTTTTGCTATTTTCGATACTTGGAAAGAAAGTCTAAGAAAAATTGAGATGGAGTAACAAAAGAGTATATAGGAAATTTTTCATAGACTTAATATTTGCTTGACTATATTGAAAGACGAGGGAGGTGTATTTAATTGAGTTTCATGTATAAAGATGTAGTATAATTGATGATATCTTGAGTTTTGATATTTGAGAATCAAAGTTTACTTTTGTAAAGATGAAGTATTTTTTGAGTGAATGATTATCCCCCAAGAGAACAATTTCTTGTTTTGTTCTTTGAAACCTTTTCTTATTATATATTGAATCAAGCTGAGTGTATTTGTGCCTTTTTCAAGTTTTTTTACAAGATACCCATCCAAAAGAGTCCTCATCCAAGACTCTTGAAGATGTAGCTTATCAAAAAAAAGACTGAGTTGACTGGGGAGTGACGTGATATGATTTGCAATTGAAATCCCTTATAATTTACAACTTCAATTCAAATCGAATCAATATTTTCAAAAACTCACTCATTCAAACGTGAGTGAAAGAAATTCTTATATTCCTTAGCTTCAGGAAGTGGTATCAAATATATCCCCTTTCTCCTTCCAAAAGTTCAAGTTTTGACTGAAGTTCCAATTTTTATACCCTTGAGTACATATGATCTTTGAAGAGCTACAACTTTATCAAGATACCCGTGTGAGAGGATATCTCAATTGAGTGATATATGGCGTGTTGATTGAAGAAGTGAGATGAGATAGGAAGAGAAAACAAGGGGGTAAGATCATGTTTTGTATAAGTTGACTGATTCAAATGAGAAATTCAAATCTGTCACTTAAAAAATATAAATACTTTAGTTGTATGACCAAATTTTTGATCTTCCTGCATGGTGATCTTCTTGTTGATCAAGTGTTTTTATTTTGTTGAGATACAGAAAAGTTTAACAAACTCAAATGTAGTAGCATTCTTTGATATCATAGTTCGGTGAACTTTTTGTACCCTGCCCTGACCTGCCAATGTCTGTCTGCCATTCTGCAGTTTATGAATTACAACTTAAAAAAAATTAATAGGCCATTGCCATTTGCCGCCTACAGAAAACCCATGTAGGTGCACGTTTTTAGTGCCTACATGGGTCTTTCCCATCTTTTCCCATGCTTTTATGCCTACATTCCAATTTCACATGTTGAGAACTGTATGTAACACCATTTCACCTACCAAAAGGACATTTATCAATTTGTGATTACCACAGTTTTGGAGGTATTAGGGTGTGTAGGGTGGTTTTGGGAACAGTGGAAGTTGAAAAATAGGTTTTGGAGGAAAATTCAAGGTTTTTTTTATTTTTTTCTCTTGCTGTGGGAAGGCTTTTGGGGGACCTTTATTGGGACGTATGGTAAAAAAACAGCTTGTCTACATCTATTTTTGAATTGTGTGACCTTTACGGGGAATCTTAAGACTGAACTAAAGCTTGTAGATTGAATTTACAAGGTTGGAAGCTTATTTCTTGGTGGTGGTATTGTTGGAAAAGGGTCTTGTGGGAATTTTGAGGGCAGCTTAACAGCACTTTAGTTACAACTCCTGGAGGTTTATCCCCCTTGAGTTTGTCTCTTCCCCTAACAGCTCTGCCTACGCTCCACAGTGTAGGAGTTCTACAACGGGAACACTGTTTTGAGTTGTGATGAGTATATTGGGGGACAGGAACACTTTTTTGAGTGGCAATGAGTGTATCAGAGGACGGGAACACTGTTTTAAATTGCAATGAGTATATCACAGGACAGAAAAAGTTTCTTTTGAGCTGCAATCCAATAAACTCAGAGGAGATGAAAGTTTTTTTTGAGCTGCAATTTCATATACTCATTGCAACACAAAACACTTTTTCCGTCCTCTGATATACTCATTGAGACAAAAAACACATTTTCCATCCTCTGATATACTCATTCCAATTTGAAACAGTGTTCCTGTCCTCCATTATACTCATTGCAACTTGAAACAGTGTTCCCATCCTCCAATACACCCATCACAACTCAAAAAATGGTCTTGCGGTAGTTGAAAAGGTGTTATATGCGGGTCTCAACATGTGAAATTGGAATGTAGGTGTAAAAATGCTACACCTACATGAGCTTTCTGTGAGTAGCAAAACAAATGGCCTTCTCTATCTACAAGCACATTAAAATGCACAGTATACTTATATAAAAACAAATTATAAGCTGATTTCCAGGATTGACTTACTAACTTTTTTCTCCTTTTCCTCTGGCTGACCTTTTGACAATTTTGTACAAGTCCACATCCACCGTCAAAAATTCATAAACCCCTCAAAACACATCACAAACCCTTCAAACAAATACCACACCCTCCACCAGCGTGATTAGTACCAGTGATGATTTGAGTCCACCAATCTTTCATCCTCAATCATCCTTGATCACACTCTATCACTCTTCCTTTCCTTCTTTACACCCTATTTGACCTCATCAAACATGTCTGACAACAATTCAGACACCAGTAGCAATGGTGAACCTCTCACCAAACACAAATTAGCTAAGAAATTGACAATAGCCACTGGACTTTATCCTATCCAAACCAAGGAACAGAAGAAGAATGATAAGAAGAAGAAGAAAAATGATAAAATTGAAGATGATTCCAAGACATTAGACAAGAGCAAAAAAGATGACTCTTGGGACCAGTATGAGATCAAGAGGCAAATTTAAAAAAGGAAATTATCAAGAGATAATTTATTGTTTCACCCTTGCAGCTTTTTGGGGATCAACTGATCATTATTTCAAACACATGGACATAAAATGCATGATGAGCCAAAAATTCAGTTGCCCATATGCTGTCATGATAATACTGATGAAGGTGCCAAGTACATCCCAAGCGGGGTATGCCTGTTTTGACAATGGTAATAGTGGAGGATAACAGTTTGATTACTTCTGCGATCTGTGTCTGATGATGTGCACTAAATGGAGCTGCACATATTTATGTATTGAGTTAACTTGTCACCCCTTACTTTCTTTGTGTGCTTGTCTGCTTTCTTATATACTCTGCACTCCTCACTGCCAACAAAGATGCCTTGGGTTGTGAAATTGAAGGCATCATCACAGGCAAAACCTCAGACAGATGTTGTCTAAGGCTTGGATTCCAAGGTATTGTTCTGCTCTGAGAACTACCTTGGATCAAAACCTTGGAAAGATTCTATACAAGGCTTGGAATCCAAGAATACCTTGGATGAAAAAACTTGAGGTAAATATATTGGTGGTGCCCTGAGCTCCTTGTCTTCTTCTCATTGTGTGCAACTTGGATGCTCAAATTCAGCACTTTTTATTTCCTCTTCTATCTCCCATTTTACTTCACACCTGGACTGGTACTCACGAGTTACATTAAAACTCCCTACCCACTTTATCTTTTTCCTGCTTACATGCAGGTAAGGCGTTGACTTCCTCCACCAGTTTTTGTTGTTTGTAACATGATTGAGTTCATCTAAAAAATCTCTTAACCTGTCTGTCCAGGTAAAATCTCTGTCTTGGTACTTTTCTCTCAATTTTTGTTTCTCTTATTGATGTGACAAGAAATATATCCTCATTGTGAGGAATCCAGATGCTTCAAAACTCCCTACCCACTTTATCTTTTTCCTGCTTACATGCAGGTAAGGTGTTGACTTCCACTGCCCATTTCTGTTCTTTGTAAGATACGTATGATTTCATTTAGAAACTCACTGAACCTGTCTGTCCAGGTTTACACGTAGATTATTAAAATCCACATCTATTCATTTCATATGCATTGTAACCCAACATTTTCAGTGGATTCCACAATCTATGTCTCTCAAATTGCCTAGATACAAATCCTTATCATCTACAAATCAAGAGTGTTAAAAAATGCATACCCAAGTGCAATTGCGACTATGACCATTTGGCACTGATCATCTGTCCATATCCATGAAGGTTCACAAAGAAAGACAGAAAGATCAAATCACATGATGTGCAAGTGATTGGTTCAATCTTGTTTGGTCTTCTTTTTGATACTACTTGTTTGAGCTGTGGGACCTTTTCTTTTTTTGGATGAAAGACCCATACTTTTACGAATCTCCTCCATATCTGCATCTGCCTCATTCGCCTTAGCAGAAGAGATACCTAGTGGGTTGGCAGTTGGATCAACTGGGAGATGATCTTTCTCAGTGGTCGATTCAATTTCTTTGGGTTTGGCCTCATTCAACATCTTTTGCAGTCCGTCGATGAGCACTTGGAAATTCATATCACTGATAGAGTAAAACACATCCTTTGTGTTTTCTTCATCTTCATTCTCAGGTTTAGCAAACTTGACGAGTTTCCCTTTCTCTGAGTCCCCTGCTGCATAACAAGCTACCCCTGAAATTGCATCAAGATATTCGGCTTTTGTGGTGATCAGTGCGTGTAAGTCAGCTGAAGGAGCTTGCCATTGTACAGGATTTAACCAAATCAACCAAATCTTCGACCAAGATAAGAAAGTATCTAGACCCCACCAGGATACTGGTCCTGGAACTTTATCGGCGGGTTTATCCTTTTCAATTCCACCTCTCAACTTGGTGATACGTTCTGAAACTTCTCTTAGTGAAGCTAAATTGGGACGATCGATTGGTTTAATCTTGAGATACTCCCATAATTTTGACATTGCTTTGTCCCAAGATCTCCAAGTTGGACGCATAATATTTTGACCAGCATGAGCAATGATCCGAAGAAACTCAACATCTGAGCCAGTTGATAAAACCTTTTCTAGATTTTCTAAACCTTTTTCTCCATAATATTTCTTTTCAGACGACTCCGAACCATATTTAGCATCGTGGATTGTTCTCATTCCTTTAGTTCTAGCTGTTCCTCCTCCTACACCTATGAAGTCTACTCCAGACTTCAATAACTGATTCATCACTGGAATTTGACGTTCTCCGTTGAAAGTAGGGCGATAATACACGCCCTTATCGTTTGTGGACCAGAACCATGGACTTGCCATTGTCACTCCGATCTTCTTGCCTAGATCTTGATTTTTGCTGATCAGGTGAGCAACAGTTGCCGGACAAGTCAGTACAGCAATTGCAGTATAATCAGAATTAGTAATGAGAGTCTCTAATGCCGTCAGACCCTCTTCAAACTCAGAACGATCCCAAGCCTTTGGCTTCCATTTACCCTCCTCATCCTTCATATCCTTTTCAAGTGCTAAAGATTCATCAATATATTGATCACGTAGTCCCTCATCAATATAACCAACCCCTTCTTCGGGATCATACGAATGGCGCTTTTGTTCGGGGGGATATGGATGTGGGAAGCCTTGATAAACTTTTGGCCGATCTTCCTCTTTGACGTCATAACGTTCACATAAAGCCGTGACAAACTTCTTCACAGCTTGGAATCTGAGTTTAACAAAACCACCATAAGTGATGATCACTTTTGGAATCAACCTATCGTGAAAGTTGACCCAAAGGTATAATAGATCATCACCTTCATTGTCTAGAATCACCGCGTAATTCCCCGCTTCTATTGCTTGTTGATATCTAGTCGCAACCTTCATGGCTTTTGCATGATCATCTCTTGCACGCTCAACAATGTTGCTGGCTACTTTTGATATTTCCTCTGGTGAGGCATTTGTATAATCGTCTATGAATTCCTCCCATAATTTAAGGTTGGAAATGTTTTTCAAACTTTCCTCTTCCGATGTTTCTTTCAGTAATGTTTCCAATTCTTGGATAATGTGTTCTAAACCGTTCTTCTCGCTTGCGGCAGACATCTTTTTAATATCCTGATACATTTTCATGTGTTTTGCGAATGGAGAGGTCTTGACATGGTTTAAAATACTTTTTGTATCTTCATCTTGGAACAATACATTTTCGGTTATCAAAGGGTGATTCCATACTGGATCTAGGTCTTCTTCAATCGCTTCTGAGTCTTTGACGGCTTCAACTTCTTCTGTCATGCGTTTCGCGCGGGTGAAGCGTCCCACTTGAACACAGGTGATCTGTTCGATTTCTTTATTGATCAAAGGTTTTGTAATGAATGTTAGGAATTGGATTTGATTTGATTTGAAATGCTCCAGAACTCACGTGCGAAACATATAAATAGCCCAAGGATCGCGAGGGTTGCACATCCCAAGGACTTTGCTAGGTTAGATCGCTTCATGGTTCTCGAGAGCGGAATCAACAGCCAGTAGATCGTGCGGCTGGAAACACAATTGACTGTTCACAATTCAACAAAAAACTTGCTATGTGTGTTGGTTCAGGATCACAATGATAATGATCAAGAATTCAGTCTAGGACAACCGAATGGAGTTACTATGAGCTCCCTTAAAACTGCCTCTAGATAATATGACTCAAGGCACACAAGAGAATCTCGCGTAAAAAAGGACCAAAATGCGACCTTTTCTATCTTCTTAAGGACTTTAGACTACCTTTGCGCTCAGAAAATTGATAAGCAAAGCAACATTCAGAGGGGGTATTTGAGCGACAGAGTGAGATGTTTTATAAACTTTTCTGATACAAATTGACTCAAAAGGCGTCAGACCGTAATTTACTCGGCTTTACCGACGCAGACCCCCCCCCGCAGCTTTTTAAGATGCTGGTTGTGGAACAGCGTTGCATATATCATAATTCAATCTCTCAATATTTTCCTGAAGGGCTACTCAGAAATTTGATCGAGACAGAGAAACGCACAGTGTTTATATGTTAGTAACTTCGAACTGGTGATTAGAATTATCTCGTTGATGATTTGTCTTTGGATTTGACAATGACACAGGGTCTCCGACTTCTCCTCAATATAGCAAGCTTGATTCTGAGTTGATGGGCGTGGTAGAAGGTTCCTATCAATGCCGAGCGACCTGCGCTGCATAGCCTCAATTTGGCACGCAGCTTGTAGCTTGTAGGACCTGAATTATGATTGTCTTTCTCATTTGGAGCCTGTAAAGAAATATGTCGCCCGGTTCATGCGTGGAACAAACCAACCACTCAAAATCGCCATGTGTAGCATATTCGAAACACATACTCGAGAGAATAGAATCTGAGTCGAGAATCAAGAAGAGAGAATCGGATTTAGATTTGATAATTCCACACTATTTCTCTATATCACTGTTGAGTTAAATCAGCTATGTATCTCAAATGGATACTTTGAGGGAAAGTCACCAAGCTCTATCTAACATCCGAGCTGGATAAGCCACATAAGTTCAGTGTCTCTTGATAAGACGGGTGGCAGAAGGACGTTTAAAATTAACTCGACAAATCCTAGGATTGGAAAATCTAGGCTGTACCTTCTTTTTCAATAAGTTCTTGGTCCTTATAAAAATTCAGTCAAATACTATGATTTTTTTGCTATTTTCATTCCTCTGAAAAAGAGAAAATGTCTAAGAAAAATTGAGATGGAATAACAAAAGAGTATATAGGAAGATTTTCATAGACTTATTATCTTCTTCACTAGATCTAAAGACAAGGGGGGTATTTTGATTGATATTTCATGTATAAAGATATAGTATGATTGATGATATACTGAATTTTGATATTTGGGAATCAAACTTTTGTTCAATTTCTTATTTTGTTTTTTGAAAACTTTCCTTATTACATTTTAAATCAAGCTGAGTGTATTTGTGATTTTTTACAATTTTTTTAAAAAGGATATCCATTCAAAAGAATTCAAATCCAAGATCTTTTATAGTGACTTGATATGATTTGTAATTAAAATCTCTTATACTTTACAACTTGAATTCAACTTGAATCAATATTTATGAAACTTGTTCATTCAAAGGTAATTGAAATTATATCCCTTAGCTTCAGGAAGTGGTATCAACTATATCCCCTTTCTCCTTCCAAAACTTCAAGTTTTGACTGAATGTCCAATCTTGATACGCTCGAGTACATATGATATCTAAAAAGCTACAACTTAACCATGATGCCCTTGTGAGAGGATATCTCAATTAAATGATATATGGCGTGTTGATTGAAGAAGTGAGATGAGATAGGAAGAGAAAACAAGAGGGTATGTTGTAGATAAGTTGACTGATTCAAATGACAATTTCAAATTTGTTATTTATAAAATATAAATACTTTGGATGACCAAATTTTTGATCTTCTTAGATGGTGATCTTCTTGTTGATCAAGTGTTTTTATTTTGTTGAGAGAGCGGAAAGTTTAACAAACCCAAATGTAGTAGCATTCTTTGATATCATAGTTTAGTGAACATCTTGTACCCTGCCCTGACCTGCCAATGTCTGTCTGCCATTCCGCAGTTTATAAATTACAAATTTTTTAAAAAAACCAATCCGATAAGTCAGTTTTGATTTGATTTACAAAGTGATCAAGTTCACTGTCGAATTATTCACTTCGTCTTCATCATCCATCAATCTGAATCATCATCAACTTTCCATTCATTCAAACTCACAGATGGAATCTACCAGTTTCAATCAAGATGATCAAACGATTTATGATATCTTAGGAATTGGATTTGGACCTGCTAATCTATCTATCAGTGTTGTTTTAGCTGAAATGAATCTGAATCCCGAAAACCATCAAAGAAGATTAAAGTCATGTTTCTTGGAATCTCATGATCGATTTAGATGGCATCCAGGAATGATGGTGAGTAGATATTTTGGATTGTTTTTTGGGTGAACATATGAAATTTTAAGTTTGATCTGATAAGATTATCTGATCTGATCTGATCTGATCTGATCCATCACTTTCTTTCACTCTTCACTACTTTGACTTCTTTAACTTCTCTCAACATAGATTCCTGGTAGTCGAATGCAAATATCGTTAAGTTTCAAATCTTTCTTTTTTCAACTAGAAAACACAACTTGATTAAAGTTCTAACTGGTTGGTATAAAACTTTCATCAGATTCTTAAAAGACCTCGCAACTTTTCGTAATCCAAGTTCACCCTTTACATTTTTAAATTATTTACATTCTCATCATCGTTTAGCAAGTTTCGTAAATCGTTCAACCTTCACCCCAACTCGAAGAGAATATGCTGATTATTTAACTTGGGCATCAAATCAAGTAATAGATCAACCAAACTCATCTACAAACGTCTTTGTTAAGTATGATCAAAGAGTGATCAATGTCGAACCCATCTCAAATCAATCAAATCAAAATGATATCAACTTATTAAAAGTCATCTCAATCTCTAAATCAGGTTCAATCACATCTAGATTATGTAAAAATTTGATCATCTCTACCGGAGGCATTCCTTCAATTCCTTATCCATTTCCTCAAACCTATCATCATCGAATCATACATACTTCTCAATACCTCGAAAGAATCGATCAAGTCTTATCCGATTTGCTTTCTTCACTTAATCCTCATCAACCTCAATCATCCAATTTGATCTCAAACTTCGATTCTCTACAGACTACGAGTGAATCAGATTCAGATCGATCGATCTCATCTAAACCTTTATCAGATTCATCACCCACCACACCTGATAATGAATTCAATGTGTCTGAAAACCCAAGCGGATTGAGAATCGCAGTGATAGGTGGAGGTCAAAGTGCAGCAGAAACTTTATTAGATACGTTCAATAGATTGAATAAAATCAAATTAGATTCGGAAATCGATTTGGTGATCCGAAAAGGACATTTACATCCTTCGGATGATTCAGCTTTCTCTAATGAAATCTTTGATCCTGATTCGACTGAAACCTTTTATCAATTAGGTCAAAAAGGAAAAGTGAAGGATGCGAGAGAAATCGTTTTAGATGAATGTAAGCCTACCAATTATGGTGTGGTGAACCCTGAAACATTAAAATCTGTAAGCTCTCTCCTCTTATTCGTTCCCATCATCTTTATTTTTGAAATTAATCTGTAGGGTTTTTTTTTCTTCTGGTGGGTGTGTTGAATGAAAAGTTATATGAAACGATTTATGCACAAAAAGTAGAAGAAGAAATTCAAATTAAAGGCCACAATCCAAATCAAACGAAGATCAAGATCATAAATCATTCCATCATAAAAGAAATCGATTCATCTTCTTTGATAGTGACGATTGAGAATGTGTTAACAGGCGAAAGGATTCAGAAATCTTATGATCTGATCATCTTAGGTACAGGTTATACAAGACAAAGTTGGAAACAAATTTTATTTAATCCGATTCCTCCATCAAAAGTTCATCCCATCAAAACTTTATCTAATTTGTTTTTAAACCAATCTCAAACCGAACATCAAATGATCAATTCATTACAAATCTCACGGAATTATAGATTAAATTTACCTCATCCTCTTCTCAATGAAACCCATCAAGATGAGCAAAGTTTCTTCAGACCGACGATTTGGTTACAAGGTTGTAATGAATCCACTCATGGGATTGGTGATAGTCTTTTAAGGTAAATGATCTTCCTAAATTCGGATGTTTTCTTTCTTGGATGAAATCTTCGATCGTTTCACTGATTTGGTCGTTCCTTTCCTTTCTTTCTTTCTTTCTTGGGATCGATTTGAAATCAAAGTATGTTAGCTGTAAGATCTGGTGAAGTGGTGAATGGAATACTTGATGAAGGATGGTTTGGAAATTAAAGTGAAAGTGATCAAGTTCATACCAGTTTTCTTGATGGATTGAGCTCTTGATTTCTTGAGGTCATCTTTTCTCATTGGGTTTCTTTAAATTGATTTATAAACAAAAAATCTATCAATTAGGCTTTCTTCTATAAGTTTATCCTCTTGAATCAGTTGAAGATTAGTTTATGATAATTTTTTTCAATTACTCAATTTTGAGATGTTGACTTGTTTAATTGATCTTCTTGTGCATAATTTGGTTTTCGTCAAAGTTTTGAAATTCTTAAATCAAAGTAAAAGCAAGAGTTGAAGTGATCTTTCTTTAAAGTGGATAAGTTTGATTTGAATTTCAATTTAATTTGATGAAAACAAAATTGAACATTCTTCATGTATGTTTTCAGATTCTGAGTTAGGGATGGAGAAATGATATTGTATGATTTAGATTGAGAGTTGAAGAGACAAGAAAGAATTAATTGAACATCTCATCCATCTTTCACAAGGATGTGAAACTTGATCTGGCTGAAAGGTTTGGGTGGGATCATAGGTATGGTGAAGTCAAATCCTAAGAGAGTTTCTTACAGAGCCTTAGAGAGGTGATCTGATTGACTAGCTTTACTGGAACTAGGTAGCTCTTGATTTACTTTTTGAGATGAGTTTTGGATGTTGAACAATCAAAGTCATAAAGAAAGCAATCAGTCTTTGAGAGACTTATGATATTTAACCACTTTTATGAGGATATTCACTCTTCAACTCATGACTCTCTCCATAGCTTGTCTGATGATGTATTGAGAGCCTCATCCAAGTTACAAACTGCAAGTGCTTTCTCCCTTACTTGATCACTTGGTGCATGCCCTCAAGAGGAGAATAAGTAAGTGAATATAGACTCTGTGAGACTGATTACAACGCTTGAGTGTTGGTAGTCTGGATGGGTACAAAGAGTCTTAGATTGAGAAGAGTCCAAGTAGAATAGGAAGACATATGGTCAGTAAGCAAACCAAAGCTCTGCTGACCGACATCTCGCAAAGAGCGAGAGAAGAAGCATCAGTCAAATGGGTATAGTCAGATTTGAGATGGTCAAGAGAAGTGAGTGAGGATACAGAACAGGATAATGGAATAAGCCATCATCTGACAAAGATCATAAAAGTATTCCCAGCGAACTCACAGCACTGATCTTGATAAGCTATGCTTGTGATGGGTCCTAGTTTGATTCAAGAGTGAGTGAGTGAGTGATTGATTGATTCGGTTGATTTCTGAATTTGCCCAATTGGTGGTTTCAAAGCTCAGGGCAACGGTCAGGACGATGATGCAGTTGATGTCAATCGAGAGTGCCTCTGTCTTGATACTCCTCAACCAATCTCACCTTGAGCTTTGATTGATCTGTCCGATTCATCATCGTGTTCTTTCTACTCAGCTAAGATGGCAGAGAAGCTTTCAGATCAAACTTTATCAATCAATCATCAACTTCATCATTCTAAAGCTTCTTCTCTAACTCGCAAATCACCATCGAACACATCAATCAGCTTACCGGCCTCTGCACGTGAGGTGACGCGCGGTACCATACCATCGCGACAATCATCTGCAGCCCCGCAAAGTTTGAACCAAGAAATGACCATTAAATCATCACTGACTGCATCAAACGACTTGGCGTTAAAAAATGGGCAATCCGGAATATTTGACACTTCCAACATTACCACACCTGAAACTAAAAACGGAAGTTCAAAGCCTGGGCCTGTTAGTCAACAACGTCATTATGTCCCTCAAGAAGTGAATGTTCCAATCAGCCATAAGATCCCTGGTGTAACCTATCCAATCAAAACTGGACCACTTGCAAGTTTTGTTGATGGAAATGAAAGAAGTCCAGAATCCAATTCAGTATCTAAAATCAGAGATCCAAGATTAAACAGAAGAAAAGAACAAACAGTGGATAGGTAAGTTGAATATGTATGAAAATCAAACTCTTAATCAAGACTTCAACACCTGAATTGATTCCTGTTTCCCGATGTGTTCCACAATGTTTGACAGAGTTCAAACCCTTAGTGATGATACGACGGATCTTTTGAGATCAGGGCGCTCGAATGAAACAATCAACCCAGCCCGGTCAACCAGTGAAAAAAATGATTTTCTACAATGGTTAGTCATAGGTTGTGATGAAGGATACTCTGAAGTTGACTAAAGCTAACATCTTAATTGGAAACTATGGACTACAAAGCACTGAAATGCCTCCACCATTCGGCGTTGGAAGCAGTCTGGCGCGCAATGGATTGAGTGGAATGATAGAGACTACTAACCCATGGGGTGAAAGTCCACGTTTCGGTCAACACGCTCTTCCAACTTTTCGAAGCGGGAGAAATGTTAACAATCAAAATCCAAAATGGGGTGAAC
This sequence comes from Melampsora americana, assembly GCA_022264835.1. Taxonomy (NCBI): domain Eukaryota; kingdom Fungi; phylum Basidiomycota; class Pucciniomycetes; order Pucciniales; family Melampsoraceae; genus Melampsora; species Melampsora americana. Next base: position 348,759 of record JAIFHY010000042.1, on the reverse strand, counting down.
CTTTCATGAATCAATCCAAGCATGTCACCCACCCTAATCCGGTGATAGGCCAGAAGACCAAAGACACAGTAGTGAAAGATGAGGTTTCAGACGTGGGGACGTCAAAGGAAAATCCAGTGATTGATCTTACGAAAGATGAGGATTCGAATACTCTCTCCGATTTGAGGCAAAGAGTGAAGATAGCAGCTCAAAAAGGTGATTATGAGACCGCCGACAAGCTCATCAGGATACACCAGTTCCTCGCACCTGGCTCGCCGATCAAGTCAGGAAGACCTCAGATTGAGATGACTCCCTCATCACCGAAACCGTCCATCTCTGAAACCCTCATCATCCCGGGCCCCACTCAGCAACACGGTGGTCTTTCGTTTGCAACTGGAGTAACGGCTTCACTTGAAGTGGTGGGACTTACTCCTCATTTCCATGAGTTGTTTAAAAAATTAAGTGGGAGATTACCATTAACAATCTTTAATAAAAATTGGTTAGAGCTAGCTCATTCGTACTTGGCAAGTCAGCCAAAGAAGACAGATAAGAATGGAAATCCGATCTTCAAGGGTTTCCCATATGAATCAGAATGGTCAATGTCCTTTAGTGATTGGGAATCACATCTAAATTATATGATCACCCTCGCACGTGAGATGTACAATTTTGAACCATTTGCGAACGGATTAGCTATTCATCGAGAAACTGTGAAGGATATTGCTAAAGAACATGGATGGCCTACTGCATTTCGATATTGTCAAAAAGTTAGACATTCGGTTTTTACTTTTAAAGTCGGACCGGAAGGGAAAGATACCCAAGATATAGGTGTATGGAGGAAAGATCTAGAAGAAGTGGCCCGTCAAGAATCAGAGGCAGCCGGTGACTTGAACTTTCATGATAATCCTTATAGGCGAGGAGGTGAGAAGGAAGGTTATGATCCCTCGACGGGAAAGCCACGCCCGAACCAGCTCAAACCTGCTCACCGGGCAACAGTGAGAGCCTCCAGCTACGCTCAATCCTCTCAAGATGGAAGCGCAGGAAAGGTTAAGCGTCAAAATCTCTGTAAGCCGCCACTGAATCATCCTTATAAAGGGAAATCCTATGACCCCAATTATCGAGGGCCGACGAAGAAGACATGGAACACGGATAACAAAGACAGATAATAACGGCGATAGAGACATTGGTCAAAAAGAAAGAAGGCATACGAGTCAGGGCTGGATTCCAATTTGATGTCTTGAGGCTGACAGTCTTCATATCATTCCTGGTTTATGTTTGAATTCATCGACGTAATCTTTGCGCATTTTTTCTTTCGATTTGTGAAACTATTCTATCTGATTTGATCATGATGATAGACTACACTGACCAGTGTGTATTGATTTGTTTGGGTCCTTCAAATTTGTATGTACATACTATCAACTCAACTTGAAAGATGTTACCTCAAAGCGTGGCACTGGCAGTGAAGATAGTTGTGCTCTATCAAAACACATATAGACTCGTGACAGTTTGTTGCTTGACGGTCAGCTTGAAACAATCATCTCATCTGCATTTGATCGACTCGAAGGTATCCCGGATGTGGGTTCAAAAGAGATCTTTGCGATCTGGCAAGCCTGGCCCTCCCTCCCTCACACGTCCAGTTCGAAAAAACAATCGAATCTCATCACATCCGAAGCAAAGGCTGAACCTCGTGCGCAGTCCTAGAAGGTTTGTATCAGTCCCCGTGAATATCGGCATAGACTGTTTTTGAGGATTGTTTGAACGGATGAGTGAGCTTCAGAGCATGCTGCCTCACGCAGGCTACTGTAAATCCCATTTTTGAAGAGTCGCAGTCCTGGTCCAGCTTCACTTACAACTGATTCTCAACGTGAGCGACGTCGGAGATTCTGACTCCCGAATATCTTCAACATCGTATACATATAAGCTTTGTGGCTGAGTAGTGATCTATACTGATTCAAGCTTCTCCACTACAACCCCCTCCAATTACCAATCACTGCATAGATCAATCCCAAGTTCATCATGAGGTGTCTTTCATATCAAGATGGCAAAATCAGATCAAAATTGAGGGATCTCTTATTGTTCTCAGTGACCGTGTTTGTCATTCAATCAAATCAATCACTGAACATAAACACCAACACAACTGATCCAAGGTCTCTCACTGATGGTCTCGGCCGAATAAGTAGGCATTCGTTGATTTGCTCTACACAGCCGAGTATCACTGACTGTTAAACGACTATGTCCAATCTTCTTCTTTTTCACCAGATGATCTGGGAACGATCAGGAAACCAGATACGCTGAACTATACATGTTTACCACCTGAGCTGAACGTAGAAACTTGGCAACGCTTAAGCCTTGATGATTTTATTCGAAAATTTCCAAATAGTCAACAAATTTCAGTTCAGGTTCGAATTTCATTGATCGACAAAAGAACAGTTCAGAAAGATTGATGAACTCTTTTAATCATCATCTTTAGAATTTTATGGCATCTCATGGATCAAATAATTTCCTTTGTGGTATTGGTGAACATTGTAATGCTGGTCAGGTTTGTATAAAAGATTTTACGTAGCAATTATGAAAAAGTTTCATACGAAGTAGCTGAATCAATCTTTTGATGAATTGTGATGATGTGAACTTTAAGCTTTGTTCACCGATTGTGTCTGTCGAAGCTTGGATGGTTGGATTTGCGATTCAACAATACAATAATTATATGAACAATTGTTTTGACGCTATTGGATATTCCATGTCGTCCACATCCTGTAAGTGAAATTCTTTGATATTTTCAGGTCTCCTCGTATCAGTTTCTAGGAAGCATCTCTAAAACTCAAAACTTCATGTGATACTTGCTGATACTTGTCAAAACCAATCTTCACAAAATAGCCGTTGTTAGCTCGATGGTTGTAGATCTGTAAGTCTCATCAACATTACTTCAATTTCTCACTTCTCCATTCTGATGGATGATAGTTTCAAAAACCTACAGATTTGAAGATCTCGGGATCTCAAAGATGCTCATCAATTTCAGATCAATAAAGCATGACGTACTTTCAACTGCTCTACTTGCATTCTTCACTGGGATCGCTTACACAAGTGGGATGTATTGGGGTTCAGTCTTTGGTGCGATTCCTTTGATGGGATTTTTCTTTGTGGTCACATCTACTGTGGATTCGTTTACACAAGAACTTGTAGAGCAAGATTTCACAACAGTAAGTTTTCGAAAAAAGAAAGATTCAAAGATGTTCATTGAGATATTCTGATGATGTTGATTTGAATAGTGGAGTGAACTTTCATATCAATTAACTAGAATTCAAGAAGGTCTACAAACCGGTTTAGATCAATACTTGAAAACTTCATTACAAACTGGAATGAGTAGTCAAACTGGAATTTTAAATGTAATTAATGGTGGGATCTTTGTTGAAGAGGACAGTACACCTAGTCCATCTGAATTAGAAAAAAGGATGAATCGACGTCTTCAAGCTAAGATGTTAAATAGAATCATGAGAGCAAATGTAAGATTTCCATATTTTGGTCTATTCCTGTTTTGTTGAAAGTTGAAAATCTAACCCGTTTAATCTACGTATCTTTTTTCTTTCATCAATCTTTTAAAATCTCATCCTCGTGTTCAGAATATGTATATCACCCGTGCAAGTGTCAGTTCGGTTTTCGTTAAAGGAGAGTACACGCTTCAAAGACTAAAATGTGTTTTTCGTTCCACAGGATCCTTGTACCTTTTCTGGTGTGGCTGGAGCTCGTACAGGAAGTAACATCATGTCCTATTGCGATAAAGACGGAACGTAAGATCCCCTCCCCCCAAAAAAAATTCTTCGAAGTGAAAATACCTTTTCTGACTCAATCTTTTCAATATGTTGGTCAAATTAGTTTATGGGAAATAGTTCGAGCGCATGGCAAAAAAGTCAAACATGAGATTCATAATGCTGATTTGATCTCAAACAGATATGGGTTTAGTTTAGAGACCATCGTGACCACTTCTTGGTCTTGTCAAACAAAATACTCTGAATTTGAACATGAACTTTTCAACTCGTAAGTCTTACCATCTCATCCCATTGTGATTTGATGTCTCTTCCCAACTGTCTCCTTTGGAGCTCAAAGTAAGATCAAGAAAAGTGGTCTGATGGAATTTGAATTTTCTAGAACATCTTTTACAAACCAATCAACCTCCGTCACTGAAAGTGATCAACTTGATAACTTGAATCCAAGTACCTTTAACAATTTCACATCTTTAGATGAATGTCTTTTTAATCTTCCAGTATGTGATTGCGCTTCTCCAGGTAATCAATCCTTTTCTCTCTCTTGATCTCACTTTGATTTTTAAGATCAGAGAAAAGATGGTCTAATGAAACCTTATTCTTCATTCAGAAATTAACTTGGCAAGAGCTATAAAGCGACATCAGACGACGAAAATTTGTAGGGAGATTGGAAGACTACCTATATAAGTTTCGAGAGAAGTGATGGGATTTTTGATTTCAAACTCGATGTGTGGACTGTTGCTTTATTGGCTCGAATCAATGGATTTGTGGTTCTATCATACTTTGGGTTGATGGCTAAATTTTGGGTATCTATCTGTATCATTTTCCTTTATCTGTTCTTCTTACAACCTATATATCTTTTGTGAAAATCGATTGGATATCCATTCTTTCAAACCAGTCTTTCGATGGTACACAAATCATCCATTCTACTAAGCAAATCTTAGTCGTCAGAAGAATCTATCATACAAAGCTTGTTAAATCTATATCAACTTTTTGTAGAAAAACAGTTTAAAGAAAGCGCATTAATCATACACTGTGAGTAAAATCATGTCCGCGACTTTCAGTCAAAGGGGTTCAAGAGTTAATTGCTTGATATCAAGTAGATTTTCAAGCCTCAAACTTATAAGTTGATCTATACATTCACGCGAATCACTGACTGAGAGCCAAAGATGGTCTTGTTGATCATCATCACCGAACCTGAATCTCATCAGGCACTCTCTTCTGAGAATCATCAAGACACTCATCAGCCTCTGTGAAGCAGACATGCAAAACTTATCATTGTTGAATCCAAAGTTCAGTTTGGGTTTTGTTCTCTCTCCTAATCATTGAATGAAGAAAGAGAGATCTAAGTATTACATTTGAGTATTTTTCAAACTTCATCATCAAATCATTCAACCAACCTAAAAACGATACAAACCAAATCAAGAGATTTCTTCATCATCATTCACAAAATAGTTCATTTATCATTAAAGACGATCTTAGTCTTAATATTATTCCAATCAATCTTTTGTTTTGTAAGAGGTAAAGCTCTTCTGAGTTGTTTAAAAGTATCATCACCAAGTTCCATATAAGCTACATTCACTGATTTTTGATAACTTGTTTCGGCTTGAGAAATCGATTTTAAGACTTGAGTGGGTGTGATTGGACCTGAACTGGATGAAAGCTTGATGATCGGTGTATGACGTGTGGTTAATTGTACCTAATTTGATGAATCAAGTGAATGGTATGAATCAGATCGGTTTAAATCGAAAAAAAGATGATTCTTCAGAGAAGCTTACATTTCCTTGCTCGTAATAGTGTACATTTACTTGGATTTGTCCTTTGACTATTCCAGAGGTAAGATCAATCTCATATATACTACGCCATCTTCCTGTCCTATGATTGAGAATAACCCATAAAGAAAAGATAATGAAAAGACTCGATCAGGATACGCGTGGTTTCAGTACACATTAGTAAAGGAAGACTTGAAGATTTCAAATATACCAATAATTTCCTGGGTTATACTTGTTACCCACAATATATAATCGAAACTTTTTCTCCTGGTCTTCTACCTCATTTGAATCTTCCTTGATCGATTCAACTTGCTTTTCTACTATCTTCTCTTCAGTTTCTTCCTCTTTCACTGCATCATTTTTCACCTCTTCCTCTTCCTTGACCTCTTCCTCTTCCTTGACCTCTTCCTCTTCCTTGACCTCTTCCTCTTTCACTTCATCCTCTTTCACCCCTTCCTCTTTCGTCTCTTCATCCTTCTTCTCAACTGTTTCACCCTCAACCACATCCTTAACCTCATCCGTTCCATTCTCATCCATTTCAATCACTTTATCTTTCCTCAATGCAAACACACTCCAAACCCCACCCTGATAATGTTCCTTCACATATTTCTCACTCAAATCTGAAATCTCTAATCGGATCTCTTCCATCTTATCTATTTTGATTTGAACCGGTTTAACATCTTGAACAGATAATCTTAAATGATCAAATGTATAAGTTTGTGATGAATTTGGATCTAAATATCGATTTTGAGTTTCATCTAATCTTGCTGATTCACAAATCATCGCCTATAAATTTCAAGCCAAACCCCCCCAAAAAAAGTTAGGAAACACATCAGAATCACTTAATCTTAAACAAAACCCGATTTAAAAAAATAGATTAAATCTCTTTTACTGGAATTCTTGTATTTGGTAAATCGACTAAAGTAAGTTGTTCAAGATTATATTGAGAAAGTGCAGGAATTAAACCATTTTCAAGTTCGCCATCATCATCTACAATCGGTCTTACATCCTATTCAACCAGAAACAAAACAAATAACAAATCTCAATGAACGAATTATTTTTCTTCAAAAGACAGAATTCATCTTTGAAAAAACTTACATTGAACACATCATTCACTTCTCCTGGTGGTGATTGTAATATAAAGTTTGAAGCTACTTTAATCTTTTCTTCTAAACTTGCTTCGTATTCCATTTTGAATGTTTGAATGTTTGAATGTTTGTATGTTTGAATTTTTTAAATCAGATTGATTAATTGATTGATGGTTCTTTTTGGTGAATTTTGAATTTGAGAAATGATCGATGATGCGTTTTAGGAATGTCACAAGTTCTTGACATCTCTCTACACATCTATCATTTTACATACACCACCTTACACCACTCCTCACCACTGTGGCACTGCCCAACTTGCTCAGCCTTACACTTTACACTTCTCACAATTTCCCAAACTTCACTATCCATCATCTGATATTTAGAATCTTGTTCATAGAATCAAATTGGATCATCGAATATGGATGAAAATATGGTCATAGTCAGAGACTGATCGATTTTAATTGTAAAACAGTCTACTCATCTTCTCTTACTTGATTTTTTACCGAAACGAATAAATAAATTGATAATTGAAGATACATAAATAAAATTGAAGTATGATCTTTGATAATCAACCTGTTGTTTTTTTCTGGTCAAAGGTTGTAATCTTAAAAAATTTGTATCACTGTGTTTACTGAGCAACAAAATATTATTTTTGATGATTTATACTTTCACACATGAATCTTTCAAGCGTAAAGGATTCAAAGAGCTTTCCAAAGGACTTAAGTATAAATCCTCATCATCACCCGATATGTTTGATGTTTGAATTTGAACTTTCACAGAATGTGATTTCTGATCAGGGATTCCCTTAAATCTGATCTTCTGTTTATGTACTCACTGCAAGGAGAGAAAGACTGCATAGAAAAGGAGTGAGAAGAAAGATGATTAGTTTTTGAAGATGTAGCTTAACAGTCATCTGAATCTAACTCTCAGCGTAGGAGATGACATTGGTTGTTTTAGACTGAAAGATCTTCTCAAGAAAGCACTACACCATCTCCAACTTCATCTCATCTCATCTGATCTCAAAAACTTGATTCGAATCGTGAGTTTAGTATAGTCAATTCGGTCAGAAGAAACGCTTTGATTGGTAAATTGCAATCAAGGGATGAGATGGAGAGCTGAGGTGTCTTGTAAAAGGATGAAGTGTACTTAAGACTGAGATACACTGAGGAACTGATGAAGTTGAATTTCTTTGAATATTGAATTTTAATTTTTTATATTTCATTTTCAAATCCTGCGCATACACACAGCCAACTTGAATTTGATTTGACCATTTGACCCTTTTGAAGTTCACAAACTCATCATCCTCACCACTCAAATCAAATCATCATCAACATCAAATTATCATATCACACATCACATAAGCTTATCAGAGATCCTTTTACCTGTCTAAAGGGACATGTCATCATTCTTTCGAAAGTGGAGGAACTCATCCCCAGGTAAATGGTGATCAATCTCTTACAATCCCTACAAAGAAAAACTTACAATTCGTTCAATCATCATCATAGGTCAATCACCTTTACTTTCACATCCATCAAGTCCATCACCTCATCTATCACCCGCAAACTTAATCAGATCAAAACCCATCTCATGGATCATTTATCTTATCATCATTTATCTCATCATTCAAATCGATCGACAATTCATCAGAACTTCAACTTCATCTGGAAATCAGATTTGTTCAACTCATCATTTGTTAAATGCAGTCAAATCAAAAGCTTGTTCAACTCTCTCTCCTACTTCTTCTTCCAATTCTTCCAATTCTTCATCAAAACTAAATCAATATAAATCAAAACTTTGTGAAGATCTCAATGAAAAGGAAAAAGAATCCAACTTAAAAGAAAGTTTATTAAATGAGTTTCATGAAAAGGTTGAATTCAATCAAACTTTAAGTTCGACTCTCTTAACGAATCATCATGAAGAAGAAGATCAGGATCGTGAAGATCGAAAGTATGAATTGATTGAAATCGAATTTGATCGATCAATGGGAATCAAAAGATGTGAAAAGAATTTTCCAAATTTGTTTTACGAATTAGAAAGAGTCGTGAAATTTTATAAAGAATCCAAGAAAAAAGTCACGCTTGATCAACTTGGTATGTTTAAAGTTTTACACAGACTCACCAAAAGAAACGAAAAGAAAAAGTCATGGTTCTTTTTCTTGGGAATGAGACCTCAATCTTGGTTGGGATTGGAAACTCTTTTTGGATGGTTGATGGATTGTTTTTTTTGAATTTTTTATTGGATTTAGATGAAGCTATGAAAGTGGGTCATGCAAGAGTTTTGATTTATGAAAATCGAGTATATATTAAAGAATATAAAGGGTACATCAATCTTCAATTCAATTTCGATTTTTGATAAACTAAAGAAAACTGAAATTTTGCAACTCTTTTGATTTGGTTTGGTTTAACATTAATCTAAATAAAAATAGTGGTCCAGGAAAACGTACAGAAGCATTACTAAATTCGATTCGTAAGTCAATCGATTCCTCGATTCAAAATCGAAACGGAAGAACGACCAAACCTGATGAAATTCAAACTCGTGAAATCCAACAGAAGAAGCAGTCATCACTTCACCCGAACTCATACCTAACATCGAATTCGTAGTCAAAACAGTAGACGCACCTACAGGAGACGACACTAAATTACCATTATGGGTCCTCGATCGTACATCTGATCAAGAAGATGTTTGGCTGACACCTGATTATGGATTTTATTCTTGGCCTGAACCCAAGGTTGGAGGGATGATCGAAGTTAGAGATAAGTGTAAAGAAGTGGAAAAGAAGGTTCAGTGGAAAGATAAGATTCCAAAGGCGTTTTGGAGAGGGGCGATTTTGGTTAAACTTAGAGAAGTGAGTTGATTATGTTTTTCCAGATTCCGGTCTTCTTAATCTTCAACTTTCTTTCCAAAATGAATTACTTGTGTTTTTAATGATGTTCATTTGCAATTGATTTTGATTTTGATTTGTTGGGTGTGATCTGAATAGCAAATGATTGAAATTTCTAAAGGACATGAATGGAATGATATCAAACCGCTTGTATGGCAACATTTAGATGGATTACTCAAAACACCTGAAGAACATTGTCAATATCAATACTTGATTCATGTAGAAGGATATGCATATTCTGGAAGGTTAAAGTATTTACAGATGTGTCGTAGTGTGATCGTTTCACATGAAATGAAGTTCATTCAAGTAAACCGTTCTTCGTTCATCTTTCTGCTTTCGCTTAACTAATTCAATTTTTTGACTAATTTTGTTTTTGGTTTTGGCTTTGGGGTGGATTTTTTTTTTGATTCGAATCGAAAGCATTTTCATCATCTTTTAGATTCAAATCCAAATTCACCTACTCAAAACATTGCATTAGCTAAAGGACCCGGATTTGAAGGATTACCAGAATTGATGAAAAGTTTATTAAACGATCCGAAACGGTCTGAATTGATTGCTGAGAATTCAAATCGATTGTTTAGGTATTATTTAAGTCCTGCTGGAATTTCTTGTTATTGGAGACAGTTTAGTTTTCTTTTTCCTTCTTATTTTTTTTTCAACAAAGAGAGTAGGAAAGATTGATGAATTTTCTTTTGATGTGTGTGTGTGTGTGGTGGGGGGGGGGGTAAACAGGATGTTTAGAGCTTGGTCTGAAGTTCAAGGATTTGTTCCTACTAAATTAAATAATTATACTGCTTTTGAATCTTTCAAGTAGGTTAATCTTTGAAATTTTCAAATGTATTTATTTTTCTTTCGGGGGGGGTTATGATAACTGATTTTTTTGATTTTCCTTTAGTTTAATGCATACTGTTCAATGGAATCCTTATTGAGGAAAGGGAAAACAAAATAGTAACGGAATCATGGAATTCAAGATTGAATCGAATTGAATCGAATCTTGTTCCTCTTGAATCGTTTTAATCTTTATTTTCAATTGGTTCAAGTTAAAGATCAAATTAGTCTTTCTTTTCTTTTTTTGTCTTATCTCTTTTGTTTTTTGTACCTTTTTGTTTTTATATCTATGATGTTTAATTTTGCAATTCTGATTCTTGTTACATATTGATTCTTTTGGAAGGGAGGGAGGTTAAGGAAGTGTGTAGTGGAAAATAAATTGGGTTTTTATCTTTTTTTTTTGAAGGTAATCATTCTATTTTTATATTTATCGTTATTTGAAACGTTTTGAGACTGGTTGCTTTTCTAGCAGCTCAAACTTGAATTTGACGTTATCCCGAAATACGGTGATGTTGGAATGTGAAAATTGAGGGTGCATGTTTTGTGCTCAGCGATTGAATTTGTCTGGTTCGATTTGCATCGAAAGCTGTTCAAAGTTCAGTGTCTAGAAAACCTTATGACGTATGACCTTCTCGAATGATTGAGTGTGATATTTGTAGGAAGCAGTAATGGTTGGTAAGCATCTTGTTGGTTAAGGAACAATCATAGAGGTTAGACAAAATTTTGGGTAATAGGCGATTGCGCCACTCTGAATATACCTTTCACGACTGCCTCTCTCAAACCAAGTCAACCAATCAATCAATCTTTCTACATCTGAGGCAAAATTGAAAAATGGTAATGTTATCTACTGCCATGTGGTGCCCGTGTGAAAAAGTGATATCCGCAAAAGGCATCTCAGGCTAGGCTCAATCGGTCTGCCAAAGTTTTCTGGTTGGCGAGTGAGAGCCTTAACATAAACAAACTTAACAAAGTCCCTCGCCAACGGCCCGAGGCTCGAGCGAGGGACTTACCTCAAAAAGAGGAAAGCTCGCTTGAGAAGTAGCCTGTATTTTCTCAAAATATGCTACATCTCAATTACAAAAAAACAGGTCATTAATGACCTTTTGGAGAAAAGAAAAGAAATGACGGCCAAAAGGACCTACATACGCTCCAACTTCGAGCCAATCCATCCGTGGCCTGGAAGTCCCGTTCTGCGGAGGTTTAAAGTAAGTCCTTTGCTGAGTGGTTAAGCTCTATGTACTAGTGCTATGTGCTTATATCTGCTGCAGGTTTCAAACTTAACAAAGTCCCTCGCCAACGGCCCGAGGCTCGAGCGAGGGACTTACCTCGAAAACAGGAAATCTTACTTGAGAAGTAGCCTGTATTTCCTCAAAATACGTTACAACTCGATAAGAAAAAAACAAGTCATTAATGACCTTTTTGAGAAAAGAAAAGAAATGACTGCTGAAAGGAACTACATAAGCTCCAACTTCAAGCAAATCCATCCGTGGCCTGGAAGTGGAGATTTGAGTGAAAGTTGATCTGATGTCCCAAACCAAAGTAAAAAACAGCTGCGGCGGCAGAAAGTGGTAAATTGTACCAAAGAATTTCAAAAACCCATTTTGCTGAAACCTGCAGCAGATATAAGCACATAGCACTAGTACATAGAGCTTAACCACTCAGCAAAGGACTTACTTTAAACCTCCACAGAACGGGACTTCCAGGCCACGGATGGATTGGCTCGAAGTTGGAGCGTATGTAGGTCCTTTTGGCCGTCATTTCTTTTCTTTTCTCCAAAAGGTCATTAATGACCTGTTTTTTTGTAATTGAGATGTAGCATATTTTGAGAAAATACAGGCTACTTCTCAAGCGAGCTTTCCTCTTTTTGAGGTAAGTCCCTCGCTCGAGCCTTGGGCCGTTGGCGAGGGACTTTGTTAAGTTTGTAACATAAAGCCCATTATGGAAACGGTTGACTAACACCGTGGGCAAAGTTGAGTCGCATTCCGTGATCCGACAGGCAGACGAAACACCGGATGTGTATCGGGTCGGACTACGACATACACAAATTTGACACCGACAGAAGCTTTGATACAGCGACTGACACATTCGACAGCGACAAAGGAGGCCTTCCACTCTCAAACCTGCGACACCACAACCTACCTCAACATCTCTTCACCACCACCCAACTTCCATATCGACAAACTTCCACAAACCCACTATTCCAACTTCATACTCTGCTATCTCAATCTTTGACTTATAATGCCGATCTGCACTTGCTCACGTTGTTCCACCCAGGAGTGTACTGACAAAACCGGGCACCTGGTTCCTGGCCAATTTGTCACTCAAAAGATTCAGCTTAAACATCACCTCATTGATGTTCAAACTCAGCAAGATAAGTCAAGACTCGAAGGCTTCTTGGAACCAGACGATGCCAACGATCAGGACTTGGAAGCTGCGTTGAGGGACTTGGAAGCCGAGAAGAGGGACTTGGCCTTTGAGCAAGCACAGGTAGATGGGACTAACGCAGCACTGACTCGTGAGTGTAATTTATGATTCTTTCAATTCATGTAACAAACACCATGGCATCTATCTGACTGTTACATTTGCGCTTCAGTGGTGACCCTTTTAGGTATCTTCTTGAGCTGGCTTCACTTGTTCTGTGGGCTCAGCCGTGTCAAGTGTCAGATGGCACGCAAATTTCTGCTCAAAATATTGGAAATTGCCCGGCACAATCCCCTTCTTGACAATATGGATCATCGCCGTCTCCCAAAGGATATCCGGACTATTGTAACTGATCTCTCCATCAGTCCCAAATTGGACATGAAGATTTGTTGTCCAACATGTTTTAGTCTCTACGAAATCTCCAGCGCACCAAATATCTGCCTGTACCGAAAATCCCCAAAAGCAAAACTGTGCGGCGAGGAACTTTTTGAACAGAAGATGGTATACCAAGGTCTTCGCGACATGGGGAAGATTCGAGATAACTCACACGCTAGACGGATCCTTTGCCCATCTGAGATTGGCCGTCCGCGAAATGTTTATGTGACCCAGAAATTATCGAAATGGCTTCAGTGGTTCCTGAATAAATCAATAGTTGAGCAACAAATCGAGCATTGGTCTGACGAACTGGCAAACTCAACCGAGCAGAAGATGTATGATATCCAGAAATCAAAGGCTTGGAATGACATAACCTGGCCTGAATCTCCTCCGACTGGGCCCAAGCCCTTGAACCTAATCTTTTCTTTGTTCATAGACTGGTTCAATCCCTGAGGCAACAAGAGGCGCGGAGCCCAACAATCCTTTGGCGTATTGGCGCTCAATTGCCTCAATCTCCCTCCAACTCTCCGAAACCTACTACAGAACACGTGTGTCGCCGGGATCACCCCCGGTCCAAACTCTCCCGATATGACAACAGTATCGCACGTTCTCGAAGGTCTGATTGAAGACTTATTACTTCTCGAAAACGGAATCCTCGTCCCTACTCATCAATTTCCAGAAGGCCGACTAGTGCGAGTCAAGCTACTACCCCTTTTAGGTGATATGGTGGGTATGCACAAGGTGGCAGGATATGCCTCTCATTCCGCTACCTTGTACTGCTCGTGGTACTGGGGAAAATCAACTGAAGATCGACTCCAAATCGGTTTACTTCGAACAAAACAGGAAGTCTTAGAGGCCTCAAATTGCTCAAAACAGGCAATTACACTGAGTGATAAGAACAAGATATTGAAAGAGACTGGGGTACGCTGGTCGGAATTCAATCGTTTAACTTATAGGAACCCGGTGACTCACTTACCAATAGGTGTCATGCACAATTGGTACGAAGGTGTCCTTCAAACTCATTTTTGCTTCCGTTGGGGGTTTGTCCTGTACACATCCGAGCAGAAAGCAAGTCTGAAGCAAAAACGAAGAGGTAGTAATGCTTCAGATGTTCCTCAGGGTTTGAAGCGAAAAAGGAGGGACAGCAATACATCAGACCTACCTCCAGCAAGACGAATGAGGGTGATCTACGAAGAAGGAGGTGGTAATGCAGTTGAAGATGATATTGAAATGGAAGCAGATGAAGATGAAGATGACCCGGAGTTAGATGCTGAGCTGGAAGCAGGATGGGACGGTGGTCTCTTCTCAAAAGAGGACATCAAACTTTTTCAAAAACAAATGCGAGACGTTGTTCTTCCAAGTGGGGTCACAAGGCTTCCTCAAAATCTCGGTGAATCAAATCATGGAACGTTGAAGGCATCACAGTGGCACAGTTTGTTCGCCTACATTATTCCACTCGTTATCCTTGATCTTTATGTCTCTCAACCCGAAAAGCTGAAAGAAAATTCAAACCGTGGTGCAATCTTACTTAACATAGGTGCTTTATGTCAATGTACTAGCTTTGTGCGGGCAAAGAAGGTGTCAGAGTTTGAAGCAAAATCATTTGCTCTTTTTTATAAAAGATACAGTGACAGCTCAAAAATATTATTTGAAAAAGCCTCCATCAAGCCAAACCATCACTATGCAATGCACATACCTGATCAAATGAGGTATTGGGGGACTCTACATTCTGTGGCGGAGTTTGCGGGTGAAAGATTGATTGGTGTACTACAAAAGATACCAACAAACACCACACTTTGTGAGTATTTGATTCTTTCATAATAACTTTTCACATTTGAGCTAACGTGGTTTTGTTTTGTGCATAGCTCAAATGGATGGTACCATGATGACGCGTTTTAGCCTGTGGCAAAGGCTGTTAGCGGATCATGAGGTTGTTGAAGATATCATGCATCTGAATGACATCAAAACAAAGAAAGACCCCAATCAGAGCCGATTTCGAATCAAACTCGAAACAGAGGAGTATGAGGGTTTGCTAGCCCATCTTCGCAAACAAAACAAGTGTCTACGCGATTACCGAGACATGCCACATCCTCCCAAAACACTGGTATTCCATCCTTTCGCGGTTCCAAGAGCTAATTGGAGGATTTCTGATCATTTTTCTGTTTCAGTTGTCAAGCCAAACAATTGTATTCAATACAAAGTGGATGGCAAGACCAGATATGGCCTGGTGCGACAAATTTATGAGTTCAAGTACCCAGAAGACAAGTGGGAAACACGCTTCGTAGTGAACCCTATCACAAACTTGTTTGGTAAAGATTTAGAAAGTCCTACGGCTTTCTTTCGTTATGTTCTCTTTCTGCTGAAAGCCGTGCTTGGCAAGGTTGATGACGAGTTTGTTTATATTTCACCAGATACTGTTGTTAGTGTGGCCGCTTATCGTATCTTACCCCCTGATCACTTTGGTATTGAGAAATGCGGTATCATTCTTCGACCTCATGATTACTCATCCATGTTGGCCATATTGTAGTCTTAGTGTTTTGTAACTTAGACTGTCCCTTTTTTTTCTATGTGTTAGTGTTTGATTGTGTATCATTTATGATTGAAATGAATTTGATCTCCAATCATTCTTCAACGCTTTTTTTGAGCATGCCTCTCTCGGGGTACATTTCACAGATTTTGAGATCAGACTGTATGAGTTCTTTGACCGCTTTTTATTCTCACAAGTGAGAGTTTGAATGTATTTCTCAATTTGATAGATGCAAGTCAAAGTCATATTAGACGTGAGTCAAAGTTATTTCGATGTTTTGTGATGGCAAAGGAAGAGTGTATCAGGCGCACACAGCCAAAGCTTTCTTTCAAGTTCAAGGGTCCAAAAATCAGATTGCGTGCAAAGACAAGTTCAACGAGCACTCAGCTACATACACATAAGAGGCAATTCCCAAAAAACTACCCAGAGAACAAGGAGCTCCACGATACACAAGACAAAAAGAGAAAATAGAAAATCAAGAGCCAACCAATACTAGACAAAATCACGGGCCTAAACGAGGGTGTAGAAGTGAAAAAATGAGAGGAAGGAAGACAGAGAATCATGACATAAATGAGAACCTAACAAATAAAGACCTGTTTGATGGACCGACCCTCCTAAACCTGCATTTCATGCCCACTACCTTCGTTCTCGCTTTCAACAGCTTGACTCCCTTCATCTGAGTAATTGTTCTCGCTTTCAACAGCTTGACTCCCTTCATCTGAGTCATCATACAAATCCCCAAAATCACCTTCATCGTAAAACTCGCCGTCTGATTCTTCTTCTGGCTGTGGATCTTTACCGTCTTCCATTTGATCTTCAGCATCGTCAATTACCACATCACCAGGAGGTATGGGCTCATCATCATCATGATCGTCTTCGCTATCAGACAGTTCGTAAGGCCCCTTCAATGCGTCAAGATACTTAGCGTTGAAACGGGCATCACCAATCGTTTCGTCTGGGTGACGGTTAGGCGAAAAAGATTGGGAAGCATCCGGTAGAAAAGCGACTCTAGACACATCGGCAGTGAGAATCTTTTGACCGGGAGGGAGTTCATTGAACCAGGCCGCATCATAGAAGTCGATAGGAAGATATTTTGGCGCCCTGGTGAATTTTGAGGGGACAGGCACCCGGGGTAGCTTCCGGACACGCTTCTGGGACGGGGTGGGTCTTTTGCTCATCTCAGCCTCTTGTTGCATTGCCACGTCGAGCATTCGAAAGAACTTGTTGGCGTTTTTTGAGCGATACTTCAAGGTCTTGATCACTGATACCTTCTTGATTGGGTCGTATTCGTCATCGCTGTGAGCAAGGGTGTCAGCAACCACAGTTGAGTAGCGAGGCGGATACTTGCTGGGGTGTCTTGCTAAGAATGCCGCTCTCTCTTTGCGAAGCTGTACAACAGTAGAGTCAGTGTTATGTTTTGTAATTTAAAAAAATTCCCTTGGACTTACCCTTTCCCTATTCTTTTGAATGTTCTTCTTAGTGTTCTGTTCCGCAAGTGCTCCTGCATTGTTCAGTTCAGTTCTGTACTTCGCAGCCAACACATAATGCACATAATGATTGTATACGTTTATCATCAAGGAGATCGAATCAGTGTACTTGAGTTTGACGTTCATGTAGTTGTACGTGCCAGAAGCTAGGAGTTGACGAAAGGTGTTGAGACAAGTGATCCGGCAGGCCGAGTTGAAGAGACTGTCGTGTTGAGCGTTGAGGTCAGGGCCCCACACACGGATTCCAACCTTTGCAAGGATACCGTGAATGTAAAGAATTGAGATTTGGTCGATGTGGCCTAAACCCCGCGCAATTCGACCCCCACCAGAACGAAACTCTGCCATGGACAGGATTGTTTCGCGAGCCACGAGATCAGCGCTAGTTGGGTCTTTGATGACTTCTTCAATTTGTTTGCTAGAAGAGAAACGCTGGTTGAATTCAGCTAGAAAGGAAGCGTCAGGGGGAACTGGTACATCATTGGCTCTGTAGAGACCCCACATCATCTTGATGTGAACAAAGAGTGCTTCCTAGATTTTGAGGAGATAAGCAAATGGTCAGTCAGTCATCTGATGTATTGCGATATTTATGATGAGACAGAACAAACTTTGACCGTTTTGAAATCAGCAGGAACGTCGGCAACTAGCATTTGTAAAGGGTGACGCTTGCGGATTGGAGGAGTCTTTGGCATCTTGTGACTGTTTGGCGGCGGAGTACTTTTTGGAGGCTTGTTGCTGATTGGCGTCTTGGGAGAGTTACGCATCTTTGATGATGTCGCACTTTTGGAAACTGGGGGAGTCTTGCGTGGGGAGGGGGTTGACATGAGCTTGACCTTGGTGTGCGACTCCTTGGAGGGCGACTGAGTCTTGATGGGGTTGACGCTTGGATCGTTGAAGTTCGAGGGTTGCTTGACCATGCTGAGCTGGGTGATCTGAGTCCGAAGGTCGCCAATGATGGTCTCAAATTGAGACGCTTGTTGCGCCAAGACGTCAGCAATCATCTTTGACATATCGCTAGTATTGCTAGAAGGGGGGCCAGGATGACCAGTGACTTCTGGTGCAGCGGCATCACTGGAAAGGTTCATTGCGGCATCCATTGTGATTTGAAATGTGATATAGACAAAGATTTTTCAAGCGATGAAGATGGGTTTTGGGATGATATGGAAGGATGATGATGAGGATAGATAAATAGCGAAGGTTGGTCAACAAGTGAAACAGGTGAGGGGTTCAAATCAAGAAGCAACTTCGTCAGTATCTTTATATGGAAAACAAGTAAGACACAGAGAAATGAACATCACGTCACCTGTACCTGACAAATGAACCCCTTGACTCCTTTGGTAAGTGGACCCTTGGACTCTCTCGAAACCGCCAAACCTCCGGGACATCGAAAGAAGAAACCACTGGGAAATCCACTTCGAAGCAGACAGTCATGGTTGAATACCGAAGGCAAAGGAGGTTAATTTTGAAATGTTGAGATCTGTAGAGCCGGTTGTGGTTGAGTCTGAGTAAGTTGTGGGTGCGAGTAGAGGAGGTTGGGTGGTGGTGAAGAGATGTTGAGGTAGGTTGTGGTGTCGCAGGTTTGAGAGTGGAAGGCCTCCTTTGTTGCTGTCGAATGTGTCAGTCGCTGTATCAAAGCTTCTGTCGGTGTCAAATTTGTGTATGTCGTAGTCCGACCCGATACACATCTGGTGTTTCGTCTGCCTGTCGGATCACGGAATGCGACTCAACTTTGCCCACGGTGTAAGGCCCCGTTTGGTATGGCTTACAAAAACCGGGTAAAATGTATTATTTTTTGAAAATAATACATTTTCCTCTTTTTTGAAAATATTCGTTTGTTACCCCTTTTGCCCCCCATTTCAAAATACATTCCACCATCAATAATCCATTATTTTCTGTAGAAATTTTCCTCTTTTTTGAAAATATTCGTTTGTTACCCCTTTTGCCCCCCATTTCAAAATACATTCCACCATCAATAATCCATTATTTTCTGTAGAAAATTGGGTATTTTGAAAGCTGCTTTTGAGCAGCTTTCAAGTTGATTAATCTATTATACAACCCGTAGGAAGCCCTTGAACTCGGGGCTCTGCAGGGTCAAGAGTCAAGAAAGGTCATGAACTCTCAAAATTTTCACAAGTACGAATTTACCTCACCCACGTACTGGAAGCCTGACGCACCTCTCTTCAATCTCGAGAACAGCTGCGGCAATGATAATGTCATCATCATCTTAAGATGATGAATCCAACAGAGAACTACTGCTCGGGTCGTCCATGGAGTTGTCCATCATGTCTTCAATGGAGGACAAGTATTCAACCAAGGAAATGCTCGATTGAGAATTTTCAGAATTGAAGTTGGAGTCTGACATCATGACAGTGGATTATGGATGGTGTTTGGTACGTACCAAACAGCATCAATCACTTTTCACTTTGAAAAAGTGAAAAATGAGTTTTACAGATTTCAAAACTAGATTTCAAAACGTAACAGATTTTGCAATGCATAACCTATTACCAATTATGTAATACATTTTCAAAAGGCGTAAGCCATACCAAACAGGGCCTAAGTTTGTGCGCCATCCATTTTTTTGTTACCAAGAAGGCGATTAAAACACATTTTGCAGCTAATCAACCGGACTTTTCACAATACTCAAACTGCAATGATTGAATTGAAATCACCATCATGTAACCATGGCGTTATCGCTCTATCAGTAAAATTAAATGAGGTCCCAAGAATCCGCTATGATACTCGATATCTGTGCTCCTCAGGGTCCTCATACCGGTTCTTGTGCCAATGGTCCATCTGAATAACGAAAGAGTCAGAGTGATTGATCCTAATCATTTTTCATCACACAAGCACGAACTCTATAGACTTTTGAAAAATTTTCATCGTCATTGGACTCCATACATACCAGAAGAATACCACTTGATGAACCAGAAATCATCCAGAACAAGTTAACAATTTGACTCAAGAATGAATCCGAAATCACCAAGTTTTAATCATATACCTCATCCAACTCCTCGTAGACTATTACAATGGTTTTCCTCTGGATTCTTAAATCTTAAATCAACTTTATTTCTTTTATTAGTCTTAATGTGTTTATTTTTAACCATTCAACGTGAACCGTTACATCTCACCTCAAGTTCTAATCAGTGGTTCTCATCATCAAGAGATTCTTCAAAAATCCTTTTACCGATTCAATCAAAAAAGATAAAAAAATTAAATGACCGAAAGTTTTTAGTACGAGATTGGTCGTAAGTGATCTCAGATTTTTTTTTTTCTTCATTCATTCAAAAATCGAATTTGAAGTCTTAACTGATTGATCTGAAAATCTTCTCATAGACCTTGGTTAGGTTGGAATAATGTTCGGTATACAATTGAGACGGGATTATTGATTGCCAATCTGTTGGGTAGAGAATTGATCTTACCTGGCTTCAGTTACGCAAGTGCATGTGCCTATGACATGTCAGATTCTCTTCTTCATTTCAACATTGAGGTTCGAACGGGTGTGACTTATACTTGATGAATTTTTTTTTTCGTCTCGATGTACAATACGTGTCTTAGTCACATTTGCGAAAAATTGACGCCAATGTATATCCGAGAGAAAAAAGTTGATCTCACAAGTTTGTCATCTTAGACTTATCTTAGTGAACTCATCTGTTGGCTGATGGAAAACCATTTGATTTGTAGATGTACTTAATCGATCCCATTACCCAGATCCAGATGAAGGACAGAATTTTCTACTTCCACCTCTTCAACCACAAAACCCCACAGGATGGGTACTACCCCTTGAAGTGTGTGATCACACGATCTTGACTGATTTTTGTTTCTTTTGTTCTGATTGAGCTGACTATCATGATTTGATCAATAGGTTATGCTTGACATTCCTTTCCTCAAGTCTCAATGGACTTCCTGTCTGAGTCACAGAGAGTTCCTTGAACTGACTGGTGCGCTCAATGAAACTCATTCTTCATCTTTTCTTGGGCAATCTACAGGAAAATGGTCTGTGAGATACAACAAGGGTTTGTCTTATCGAAAGCTTCCAAATCAGTCAGTCAAAAAGAACCTCAACTCATCATATAAAAAGATCTTGTATTAGAAGTCAGTCATTGGAGCACTGATGAATTGGTTTTGAATCTTTTTTAGAATGTTTACCAACCTTGATCGAACAATGGTGGATCGACTACCTAAACCAGTCCTACCACTGAGCAATTCAACATCTTCCTCAGTTCCTCCTCTCATACTTGAAAAATGTCGAGTCACTCTGGAAAAAATATCAAAATCAGTGAGAGCAGTCGAACACAAGAAACGTGCAGTGATTGAAATTCAGGATCAAAAGACTTTTCCTTCATGGAACGATGATCTGATTAATGTTGACCAAATGACTGGGGAGCTTTCTATGCATGACCATGATTTGCTAGAACGTTGTTTGGCTTCTGGTGGATACCGTACTGCCTATGGATACACGTAAGTTCGCGGGCTCACGCGTCCCTTCACACAAAATCATACAATCGGTATCTTAATCTTGATCTCTTTCAAATCTTGATGGTTAAGTATGTCAGGATACTGGATGAAGGCTCCTTATGGCCCTACGAAATATATTCGTAAAACCCAAAATATGACGGGATGGTGGGACGAGCTCAATGGTATCCAAGAGAACATCTTACACATCGAAGTGAGACCAGTTGCCATTCAATTCATTGTTCTACATTGAAAGCTCTTTCACTAAGTTGTACTTTACGATCTTGTTTCAGGGCGAAATCCATAACGGTTTTCCACCTGGATCAATGCTCTGGACCACTCTCGCGGGTCGTCAGAATTATGAACATTTAGTCAGAACAGCCATTAAGGCGCCAGATCTGTATGATCGAATTGCTACAAAGTTGGAAAAAAAGATGCGTCAAAGATGTGAAGGTAGAAGTTGGAGAGCTACTCACATCAGAAGAGGTGATTTTGTCAACTATGGATGGGCTTTATCTGTTTGTCAACTTCTTGAGACTTTCCTACCTTCAATTTCTGACGGATGTGAACCTTTATTTTGTAGGATATCAGACAAGAGTTTGAATTGGTTCAAAGCCGCTTGAAGGCTTCTCTGGTGACTTTGGAAGCTGAACCTGAACTCCTGATACCGGCTCATAAAGCCTACGGCACCAGTCTCCTGGTCCCAAAGCTCGAAGATCCGTGAGTCTATTAGCATGGTATTCTTTTCAATCATCCTCAATAATATGCAAAATGATCAATACTAAAGTCAGGTTTCATCATCATCTTTGATAGTATTTATCTCGCTACCAATGCCAAGGGAGTAGAGCTTGATTATCTCAAGGAACAAAATGTGATCCTTTTGAATGATTTATTAGATGATTCTGATAGACTTGAACTTGGTTTCAGTTCTTACTTTGGTGATACATTAGCTATCCTGGAACAATCTTTGATGATCCGTTCAGCATTCTTTTTTGGTGATGTACGTTCATTTTGCATTTCTTTAACTTTCCAAAAAGTGTAGTACTACACTAGGATCATAGTCTTGTTTGAATGTCTATTTGAATACTTTTCTAACACATTTTGATCACTTGATTGATCTTATACAGGCTCACTCTTCCGTACCAGGTGCGATCCTAAATCGAAGAGTTCACTATGGGATAGACGAAAGATTAACCAAAATAGAATACCAGACTAAAGATTTTGGAATGTTTTAAGACAAACGAACAATTAATTTCTTGCATGCATTGCTAAGGGCCCCTTCACATTTCTTTCACATATCATGTAACTTGACAACAAAATCCTGCTTTGACCCTTGAAATAAGGGCAGATCAAGGTAGCCGTAATTTGCAGTCACTAAACAGCTGACCAAAAGAGGTCAACAGATATCTGTTGAACTCTTCACAATCAGTTCAATGTTTGGTGACCAGTATGTGTATGCAGTTGTATCTAATGAATCTGATTATTGTATTTATTAAATTCAATCTGTTCCTTCTAATATTCCATGACCTCCATTGTTCCCTTCCTTCTACAAAACTCTCCGTAATCATCAAGTTGTGATGCCTTTGCACCATATTATTCCCAACCAAATCAGATGCTGTCAAAAAGGGATTAATAAGAATGAAACAGAGCACAGTGAAGGAAAGGAAAGGATTGTTGGTTGGAGAACTCCTAGAAGATCAAGTTGTGAGGCTGAGCAAGGGAGACAATGTGAGCATCAAGAGGGGAATATCAAAAGGGGTGTGGTGGGTGGGTAATGAGATGTTGAGAGAGAAGTGAACAATGAAGATTGATGACGGAGGGGCACTAGAGTTAGAAGCTCTAGATACAGCCTCAAGGCTTTCTCTGTGTAAGAATGTCTGACAATTTTTGATGAGAATTTGACATCAGATATTTGACTCAAATAGTCATCTATGATTATTTGGACCATTAAGATACCATGTGACAGTTTTTGTGTAAAACTTTACCACATACATGTGGTCAGGGCATCTGAACAGGCCCTAACCTAAGCAGGTCACTAGTTGAGACATATTCACTCTGGATTGAAGAATCCAAGGTCTTCTTGGATTCCAAACCCTGAACAGAATGTTTCCACGGTGTTGATCCAAGGTATCTTTGGAATATAACAATCCCTCAGACCTTGGACAACATGTGTTCAAGGATTTGTGTCCAATGATGCCTTCAATTCCCTAACCTAAGGCATGTATGTTGGCAGCAGAGAGGGATTTATAGCTTATAGACAAGATTTAGCATGTCACAACCCTGTGTAACTTTGGCTGGGGTGTTTTTCCATACAGCACATCTAGGTCTATGACCCGGCTCTAAGGCTGGGCCAGGCCTTGGGTAAAACCCAAGAACCTATAACTTGGGATGACCAAGGCGCACCCTGAATTTTTGGACTCAGGGCCTGGCAGGGCTAAGCTCAGTGTGAAGTGCCAAGGAGGGGCAAAGAGTGGACTTTTGTTTTAATTTTGTAGGTGAAGTAAACTTTGTTTGGTGTATTTCAATTTTGATGATACTGGGGCAATGGTGCAATAGTTCCTTTATGTAGCTTCCACTCTGGTGTGTTGGTAATATTTACTAATCTATTTTATCCCCATTTTAGATACTTAGACACCTTCCAGGTCAGGGCTGCTGAGGTGCCCACAGGGCTGTCTCCCTCCCAATTTGTATGACTACAAAGCTGATAAAATTTTTTTTGGGAAAAATAATCCTTTGTAAATTTCTGTGAACCTGAAACTTCCAGAATGTTCATTGAACTCATTGTTTGAACAACAAGATCCACAATTATTGCATAAACTGCTAGACCTGTCAAAATCTCACAGAAGCCAAGGTATACGTAGGATGAACCAGATAGAGACGTATTTCTTTCCTACAGGGGATTGATATAAGCAGGATAATGAGATAAGCTAAATAAAACAATACCCCAGCCAAATCTCATGGATGAGCTATAAATCCCTCTTGCAATTACTTGTTTGGCAAAGAGGGCCTTATCCAGTTTTGCATGAATTGTATAAATTAAAAAATGTGGTAACTTGTAGTTAGAAAACTATCAAATATCTGTTTGTGTCATATATAAACTTATTGATAAATTCATTATATTGATAGCTAGGCACTAGGTATCCAGACACCCCAAAAATGTTGCTACACTCCCTTGACTGTTATCTATGTAACATGGGGAGGAGCCTGTGAATTGGCATGTTATTGGTAGTCAGAATGGCTATCATCAATTGGTCAAGGTCTGAGTGGAGATGATAAGAGTATATTTTCAAACTTCTTTGGTGTGAGTTGACTATTGATTTCCACATAGATCAAACAGGACCAGGGACTGGCTTTAGAAATGAGCAACAAATTTCTTTGTCAATGGGAATCAGGGACAGGCAAAAAAGGGTCTGTCACCATCACACATCTCCCTTTATTGGTCATAGAAGATTTTCATCATTTCATTCTTGGTTTTCTTGCACTTTTGGATCATTTTATATTGATATTTACTCATCTAATCAATGATCTTGTCCTGATTCGGATTACCTGTCTAGGGTGGGGCATCACAGCCCTCAGGAATGTACCCATGCAGATAGATGACCCAAAATTTGTCTTTAGGGCCAAAGATCTGCAAAAATGAGTCAGCAAGATCTGGATAATTCTTGCCAGATGTATTGGATCAAAAAGGTGATTTTGAGGTGTCAATCTTCAAGCTATGTGTGGTCTATATGGCCAATTTTTGAAAAACCCAACATTAGTTTTCCACTCTTGTCCACACTAACTTTGCTCATTCAGAGTGGTCATAGGTTACAGTCACAGACTAAAATGTATCAGATTGTAATTGTATGTACTGCAATCCCTCTACAATTTGAAACTTTTGATTTCAACAATTAGGTTAACTCATTCTTCTGACCTCAAATGTAGCATCTGCTGTATATATCAATGAAAAAGAATCCATATTGACATTGACTTGATTGTCAGCCTTTCAGTAAATCTACTACAAGTATAAATATTTTCAACTGCAATTTCAACAAACAACAAAACCCATCACCATCTGAATCTTTCAATAATAACAAACCTGTCCAAATTGCACAAACACCATTCAAAATATACAAGTACTTCCACATATAATCACAAAGATATAAAAGTTGGGTGGCTATTGCTCTTGAGAAATGCAAAGAGAAGCCCACAACCCTAAAGAAATCATCCAGATGTTTCAACTTAAACATATTTTTGAATATCATTTTCATCAGGTCCAATAGGTAGATCACTAGCCGCAATATTACATTGCCAAAACGCTCGATGTTGATCAGAACTAAAAGCTCCAACCACACTATGTAAAACCCCACGATTATGAAACAAACAACTGTTTTCACAAACCAAAATTATTTTACATAAATTTCGATGACTTCCGAAAGGAGAAAAAAAAATGACTTACAGGTCATTTTCTTTCCAATCATGAGCATATACTAACTCAGGTGAAATTCCAGGCCTTTGAAAACTGTATAACAAATTTCTAACTTCCTCTAAATCTTCTATTATCCCTCCTTCAGGATATAGTTGACCAGGTTTATCAGTTGGGTTTGATTTAATGGGGTCTATTATCAGTTTTTCGGCCCCAGATGGATGGGCTTGTAAATGAAGTAAACCAGTCACTGGATTCTTCCATAACTAGAAGAAGATATGTGATCAAAAATGAGAATGAGAATGGTAGATAAGATTTTTGAAGAAATCAATTACTCACTAATGGATAAACCTTAATTTCAGATTCTTTCCATGGTGGTAATTGATCTTTATTTAATTCTTTACCTTCACATTCAATTCCGAGTCCGGTAGGTTTTGCTTTAGCTTCCGACATCCACACATACTACAGATATGATATTTCAGTTGTTTCTTCAATCAGATATGTGAGAGATGATTAGAATGAAACTTACTGGATGTGGTGCGTATTGAACTTTGGTCCGAACAGCTAAACTCTTTAGTTCTTCAGGCAAGATTTCAAACATCTTCTGTCCACTCACGACTAAAAACAGGTTTGGACAAACAAGTCTCAATTTGAATGGTCATCAGTCAAAATCGTATTCAATTTGACTTACAAGCAGTAGTACCAAGTGGCACTGAAAGTTCATCACCTGTACCATCATCATATCTACAAACCTGATGTTTTCCATCTGGTACCCTTAAAGCTTGTAAGGTAGTAACTTTAGGAGGATCAAGTTTATAAAGTGCAGCATCTATATGCCTGTATGGAAGAGCCGATCATTCATATCAATATCGAAAACAACAAGACCAAAAAATGGCAAGAAAATCTCCTACCATCGGTAGAATCGAGTATGACCTTTAAGTTCATCTTCTTCTGAAACTACTGTCTTATGAAACGTCTTGTGATGTGGATGTTTAAGTGTAGGTAGCGGGTCTAAACCGGGTGCGATTTCGGGATCAATTACTTTTCCATTTCCAATTAATTGGACTTGAGGCTGAGCTGGTAAAGTCTTGAGATCAGGATGAAGTACCCTTCCAGAGCCCCCCCAAAACCAATTTATTATGTTAGAATGTAACAAAGTTTAGAATTACGAACGGTTTGGCACTCAACGATTTTGATTGGATACCTGATTTCTCATTATCATGCCTTGAATTCAAAGTTCAAAGTATTGAGATAAGTATTTGAACAATAAATGGTAATTTGTCAAAGAGAAGAACGAACCCATATGTAGTACTAGTAGGATCGAATCGTTTTGTAAGAGTATATTGTTGAACAGGATTTAATTTCACCCCACGCCAAACAACCAAAGAATGACGATAAAGTAAATCCTCTAACTATAAAAGAAA
Source organism: Melampsora americana (assembly GCA_022264835.1). Lineage (NCBI taxonomy): Eukaryota > Fungi > Basidiomycota > Pucciniomycetes > Pucciniales > Melampsoraceae > Melampsora > Melampsora americana. The sequence continues at coordinate 321,368 of JAIFHY010000042.1, read as the reverse complement.
GGGAACACGACTTGAGTAATTTGCCCCCCTCTCGAGAAAAACTTTCAGTCTTTGGTTTTTTTAAGTCATGTACCTCTTTGAAATCTTCATCCGAAAGTTTTAAAGGATCAAATGTATCATTTTCATATGAATTTAAATTGATGATTATACCAAATTCAGGTGGTAGGTTTGATGAATGGTTTGTGATTGACTTCAATGGTGTAGTTTTCAAGACCATGTTTGTTGGATATAAGGGTAAGTACTTTGACGAATGAACTTGTTGAGTTTTTGATTTGTAGTTGGGAAGTTGAGATGACGGTCAACAGATCACTTGATCTGTTGGTCTTTGAAAATGAATGACGTCATTCATCTGTCATTAAGATACAGTCACATGATCATGATGTCACTTTGAATTCTGACCACTTGACAAAAAGTTCAACCCGATCCCTGAATTCCTTCCTCATTCGATAATTCGATAATCATCATCTCGATTCCTTCAAATCCAAATACTCACTCAGATTCAGGGAACTGCAACTGAAAGTAATACATACATCTTCGTCTCGAATGAATTACAAAGATCAAGCTCGAGATTAATAATTGTTGCCAACCCATTTTTTCCAACAGAACCATTTTCTGATATATAATCAGTGGTCAGGATTATCAAGCCCTTGTTAGTGACCCTTCCAGAATTGTAATTAAAGCTACCATCACTCACACAAAAATGAAGTGAAGTTAATGGGAAAAATTGACATGACAGGGTAATTTGGATGGAGGTAGATAACACTGCCAAGATAGATGCGTTGCTTTAAGGAGTCCAAGGCATCTTTGGTTGCAAAACCTTAGACACGAGGAACTTTTATGAGCCAAGCAATGCTTCAGATCAAAGGCTTGGAAACATTCTGTCTGAGGTTTGAGATCTGAGAGTATCTTGGATTGGAAAAACTTTGCAAATTCAAGGCGAATATGTCGGCCGTGCAGCGATGGCCTCGTCATTGTAAAACAAATGCTATAACAGGGGATTTCAAGTTTTTCTATATGTCTGTTCTCACAAACTTGAACAGGTTGTTCACAACCCTGAATGTGTGAAAATTTGGAATGTTCATTGGCCTTGAAGGGTCTTCCTGGCCTGAAAGATGTACTGGAAAGCCATTGGGATGTCTGGACATCTTAAAATCATGAAATTCACAGCATTTCATGTTGGGACACCTAAAAAAGATGCCCTGGGGTAAATTGAGAAGCCAATAAATTCAAACCCCCTCATGCAAGGTATTCAAAACTGTCAGTAAAGTTATATGTAGATGAATTCCAAATCATTACATGTTGCCTGTAGTTAATAACAAGTTCCCAATCACAATTCCAATAGCCTATTGTTCTGTAAAACTCAACCAAGTCCTAATTGTGCCTTTAAATCTTTAAAAGCTTGTTGTTTCCAAGGTGTAAAGGACCTGGACTGTACATTGTTGCTTTGCCGCAGGAGGTTGTGCAAATTAGTAAAGGAACAATAAATTTGCTGTCCGCTCACCCACAGCCCATCCCCTAAACCAAAGATAAGAGCTTAAGATCTCCAACTTGTTTTGAAGAGATTCTTTTCTTCAAAGTCTTCTAGAAAAAACCAGGAGAGAATTGTCTTTTGAGATAAAAAATTTCTCTTTTGAAGATTGGCTTGTTGTATGTAAGCTCAAATATCAGTGTAAAGTCATCAAAATTTGATCATATCACCTATTTCAACTCAAAGAAAACTTTTGCTTCAATCATTTCATTGAGAAGGTGAATCAGAGGACATTCCCAGAAGAACCTGGAGGCTCAGATTCAATTATTTTAAAATGGCTCATAAGTAGCAAATGTGTGAGCAGTGGAGTCTATCTTTCCTCTACTAAATCCCACGACCTTCCATGCCAAACCACAATGTATGTACCAGTTCTCTTGTACCTTAAAACAAAGAGTTGCTGAAAGATCTGAGGTAAAAATAGAACATTGCTAATTCCTTGAGTTGTTTTGCCAAGGTTCCAAATAAATTTCATTTTTTTATATTTTGGAATGATTTATTGAAACCAATTTAAAACAAATAGTCTGAAATCGTAGATGATGGATCTTTTGTTCTAAAGACACCAATTTATCAAACCTAATTAAGTTCCTTGCTGCAAGGCTGGCTTGGGCAAGGGACTTACCTCATGAACAAAAAACCTCAATGGAAATTTGGGGTGGATCCCTCAAGCTTTGACCTGTGAAATGAGTTCCAAGTTACAAATGATTCATTTCTAAAACTACTGTTCCATGGAGCATTGTCAAATTGAAAGGCAATGAAAGCGCAGGATGCTCGGTGGGTGTTACGTATGTACATATTTTTTGATACTTTTAGGATCTTCATGTGCCAATTTTTATCACTAGAGACCGGGCGGGCAAGCCCGCACCTGAGAACTTGGAACTCTTACTTTCCGTTCACCTTAAGTTGGCTCCTATGAAACACCAAATCCACCCGCTTCAATCTAATTTAGGCCTCCCAAAATTACCATGATTTCTAACTTAAGGCAAGTTAACTCCAATGAGCCCCATGAACTCCAAAACAACTGTGTTTTATTGCCTCAAATAAATTAATAAACACACATAGCATAGAGTTCGGAAGCGACCTTTATACAAATCCACATCTATCCTTGAACAGTTACTCGACACCCTTCTATTTTGCTAAATAAATCAAATGAACTAATTTTGGAAAACATTGCCAGGCAGCCTCCAGTTGAGTAAAGAAAACCTCCACCTCCGCGAAATCAGCAGCATCCATACCGCTTACCCATAATCGGTTGATGTTGTCAGCGGTGTAGGGTAGGCGTGATGCACTTTCTACCAACTTCACAAAATCAAAAAGACTCGTAATCGTCTCTCTATAAACAAAGGAACCATACAAAACATTAGGACATTTACGAGGGTGCAATGTATCATAATGCTGACGCTGTTGTACGTTGATTTACCACCTGCACAGACCCATCGCACTTTTTGTGCAATCCATTGAGGTTCAATCGCATTGAGCATCGAGGCGTATTCCCCTTCAAGTGGTACACAACCGCTCGTCGCGAGTTCGTAAATTTGACCCTAAGTTCTTTCACCTCACTTAAGGCTTGATGTTTTGACACTCGTCGAAAGAAATAATCAAGAATCGCTTGCTCTGTATTTCTGCTCACCCCTTCTATCAACAATTTCTTGATTTTGGTCCCAACGAACGGGAATCGTCCCACGTAATGCAGCAAAGCTAAAAAACCGGTGAATCCATAAATGCAATGTTTTCCTTGGGCACCTTGAAAACTGCTTGCAGAGTAGTTAGTCCGATGCGATAACAGTTACACCAACAATTACGCACAATATTATATCGTCTTTGTCTCCTTTCATGTTCCCGAAGCGGTGTCTATGCATGTTCACAATCCCGGCCCTGGGTCCGAATCGAAATTCCAGATTGGTGATCTTCAAACGCCTTGGTTGAGTTCTCATGTTGTTGAGGTTGGTTGTTAATAAAATGAAATTTGATTTGTTACAGTACAATATTCGAATTAAGGTTCAATATGTCAATTGAAGAAGTTTAACTCCATTCAATTTCAACCCAACCTCACTTATATATATTTAGCAAAAGCTTATTAAACTCCATTCCCCATTTGAGTTCCCCATGCATCGTTCAGGCCCACTGCGGCTTTCCATTCTCATTGCCCCTAAAATGGGAAGTGGATTTGCTTTACCCTTAGATTTATTGCCTGTTCCGATACTCCCTCTATGTGATCGTACCTGGCAAACAAAAAGTCACCTCCACAATTCGCCACAAACCGCGCCGTATTAAAGCTGTACCCATCACGATTTAGCTAACCCGGTTGGAAGCCAAGCTTTTTTCCCTATTTCATACGAGCCCAGGCGCTTGAGTTACTACTCGACTTCGATTCTCTTTCCTTTTCAATATAGCTCCTGGTGAACAAATCCGCCTTGGGACTGTTCAAAGGAAGTGGATCAATTTTGATTTTCCTTGCTTTAGGCCGAGCTGTATTTTCGGAGAAAATTACAATAAATCGCACGCACTGCGCCGCGTCGGGCCATCCTCTCAACCGCTTAACTCTGCTTCACTTTTGCAATCGTTATTTCATCCTCGCGTATCAATATATCTACACCTCCTTGAAATATAATAAGATCTTGCATTATACCCATCATCTCGAACCAACGACGGTCGACACTACTTGACCCTATTAACTCAATAAACATGAGCTCTACAATACCCCAATTCGTAAGGGAAGATCTCCAACGGCGACTTGAATCATGTTCGTCAACGTTTTAAGACATATATCTCCCAAGGTTTACTAATGACCTGTTTTATTCAGCCATTCCGCCAAGCGATAGACCAGTTACTATCTGTGGTTCTTGTCACAATACCCAGTTTGGAATTACATATCGGTTCCGGGCTTACGTTCCTAAGGAAGGAAGTCCTCGTATTCATGTATTCCCTCCCGGCACCGCGTCGGCATCAGCCATTGCGTCCCCACACGGGCAATGACTTTTCGACCCCGGCCCGTGTCATTAATCGATCTTCCCGCCATTATCTGTCATTCGGTTAAGATTGTTGGGTAATCTGTCATTATTTCAGTAACCATTACCGCACAAAGTTGTATGTGGCATTATTTAGTAAAGTTCGGCTTGCTAAATAGTTCAATTAGTTCGTCCACCGGCGTGTCTCCTAATTGTATTCAAACCCCCCATGTAATCAATTTCGATATGCATCGCTAATTAGCGATATTACCCAGTTCTTAATTCAACTCCACTGCGAGACTCTTCCCATTTGCCATTTTCAATTATCTCCGCATCTTCCCAAGCCCGCCTGGAGCATGCCTGAAGTTCGGCTTTGTTTTATTACAACATTAGTACAACTTTCCGTGGTGCCTCTTTTACCACTCAGCTCACCTCTAGACTCAAGACCAATTCTCTTCCCACATGTTTATTCCCCAGGCTCGTTTAAACTTAACTCGCGTTTTCTCTCATCTTAGGGCTGCTTTAAGAACCTAAATGGGTAAATACGACAGGAGTTTCCAATTACAGGAACAGACCTTTAATATTCAACTTGACATACTTATTACCACAAGTGGGAGTTGGTTCGTTCACCCAACCCACGTTAGATTTGAATTTGTTAGGGAACTTTACAATTTTGACCAAGTCATTACTTTTCCTACAACCATGCGGATAAAGTGATTCCATTCATTTATACGTACGCACCCCATTTTTCTTCCAGCATATGTCAAAACAATTTGGTTAAAAGGATGGTCCGAGCCAAACAACTCCTGAACACAAGCGGGAACATTGGAGTCAAAAGTCATGTCCTGGAGATTTAGAACAATTGCCAGGTGCGATTATAAATAAGAAGATTCCCATACTGCCCAGCAAAGATTCCCTCCAATTTTAAAGGTGACTTTAAGTCCGCCGTACCGTTTCAACTTGATAACAAAATCAGGAATGCTTTCTTTACGTGAAGTGAGTTTGCCGGACCTTACCTTCACGCGACCAGTGCCGCCTTGAGGACCACGTTTAACGTTTTTTCCACCTTGAGATTCGTGCCCAGCGAGACGAACATTTTTTCTAACGATCGGCACCGGGACAACGCTACATACAATTGGCCGTGGGAAAAAACCGGGTTGGGCAATAAAACTCCCACTTTATTTAATGATTGACCCTGGGCTTTGTTTATTGTGAGACAGAAAGCTTCCGCAATGGGAAATTGATGCCTGGAGAATTTGATCGGAAACGATTCGTCTGGTTCGTGGATCAACCATATTTTGGGCAGGAAAATAATTTCCCTTTCTTTGGGACCGGAAATGACCCGGCATTGTAAAACCCGATCCGATGTCTTTAAGATTATGAGCCTCGTGCCATTGCACAGACCGTTGCCAACATTCAAATTTCTGAGCAGAATCACTGGTAAGCCTTGTCGTAAGTTAATTTTGTGTTCAGGAAAATTATTCAACGACACAGTATTTAGGTACTCTTGACCGATAGGATCGAAGCATTGGGCATCCACAACGTCGACGGACGCCGATGTCATGACTTCCCCCCCAATTCGGTCACTCATAATGCGGTTAACAATGTGTACTGTTTTGTTGAGAGGTGTAATCAACATCCTATCAGAAAAGTATTTTGTTGCTGCCTCCCAATCCTGTCGTCTTAAAACCTCTCCTATACCATCATACAACCAGTCTACAATGTGAAGGTCGATTTCCACCCCGGAAGACACAATATTCACATTAACCCGATCTATACTGACAATTTCCTCCGATTCTGTCTGCAATTGCCCGGAACCTAATTGTAATAACCAACTGGCAAAGCTGGCCGCCTCAATGCTTCTCGGTTCTCCACACCCTAATAATCTCACATTTCTCTTTAATTCAAGCTTTTCCACATGTTTCCATATATCCGTTGCTTTAAGAGAAACGGCCAATTGGCCTTCTAACGTAACCCCTGGTTCAATTGGAAGCGTCTGCCGGAAGTCCCCGGAAAATATAACCGAAACGCCGCCGAAAGGTTTTGAACTGTTAAGCAGATGTTTAAGACTTCTATCAACACACTCAATACAATTCCGATGTTGCATTGAGATCTCATCCCACACTATGAGCTGTGTTTTTTTCAATATTTGGCTGACTTCGTCCCTACCAGACAGTTGGCAGACTGACTTGGAACTTGTTTTGAAGGGGATTTTAAATGCAAAATGAGCAGTTTTGCCCCCGAGCAATAACTGAGCCGCAACACCGGAGGAGGCTACTGCAACGGTGTGGTCTCCATTCGCTTCGAAATAATTTAGAATTGTGTTCAAAAGAAAAGTTTTCCCTGTTCCTCCTGGGCCATCAACGTAGAGCAATTTTTGTTGTTTCTCTTCGCGGCCCTGGGTAATAATTGAGAAAATTTCGCCTTGTTCTTTATTTAACAATGGTACGTGACTATCAACATACGCTTTATATTGTTTAATTTTGGCGTCTCTCCTTGCGTCTGGGTTGTCGATCTTCTCGCGTATCCTTTCCACCCTCGAATCGTCATATGTAACAAAGTCGTAAGCACCCCAAGAGCCCCCCATTTGTTCAATGACAAGTCTGATTTGGTGCAACCCCCATATTAATACGTCCTCTTTTTCAACACAGTCTCCATACCCATTTTGAATCAAGTAATATTCGCAATCGTCGGTCAAAGCACCTTGATGTTTGGCCCACAAAGAGTTTGGACTCGATGGAGAATTATGGACCACAATCATGGCGAACAAATCTCTGAGATGACGGCCTGTCATCCAAAATGCAGCTTCCCGGAGACACCAATCATAATGATTGTCTGACGCCAGGAGGTCTAACTTCATCGCTGCGTCTCGAAATGAGCTGCACACCGTCCCATTAACGGTTTTCAGATCGATAAAAGACTTAGCACCCTTAACGTGAGATAAAAGTATGCGCAAATAAAAGCGCTCGCCCTCTTTTGGACTGGCATAACTTAACCGAATACCGCAAGGGACGTCTCGTTCGCGTTTCTTCCATTCTTTCTTGTGTTTGTTCCAGGCGAAATAATCTGGAATTTCTTCGTAAAGTAAGTCCCTCGCTTTCTTCCCATCCGAACCTATTGAATTTTGGCTATTCAACTTAAAATATTCTACCAACATGGTTTTTGTTGCACGTCCACTATCGATTTGATCGTCGAGTTCTCCCTCGTCCCAGAAGTAGACGTCTTGCTCGTCCGGGAGATGGACAGCCAATGTGTATACTCCAGGCGACCTTCCCACTAAATCGTATTGCAACAATCGCCATGCAGCTAGACTTTTCATGTGTCAGTTTAGGCAGGTACCACAGGACACAAACGGACAAACCTTCAACTGGGCCAATGTACCGGCCCTTGACGTATTCCTCCACTTCATTTCGAGCCTGAACTGTGTTCACCTCACCTTGACTTGTTCCGACGTCGTCTCCTTCGGCGTTAGTCACAACAATATTAGCTCGATCGTGGCCTTTGGAAATGTACTTATAGATGTACTTGTAGCCAACGATTCCTTGTGCAATTTCGACGTTAAAGTGACATTTATATTTCATAAGCAGGAAACGATTATATGGAACAACGTGCTGGTTTGTAAAGGTAAAACCCTGTTTTATAAACTTTCTTCCATTATCCCTACGTCGATACAGTGGATACGCATTGTCTTGTAAAGAAGTTTCCGCTTGAAATGGCTTCGGGAAGCGTTTTTGACATTGCTTTTTCTCGGGTTTCCAACAGGGACTATTGTAACCGAACCCGCAAGGCCCGTGCAGCATCGTGGTAGTTACAAGTTTGTGTAATGTCGGCTCTTCAATTGGATCAGGAATTTCGGCGCAGACCAGGTCGTCGATGTCCTGAGCCGTGCGCGGGATATAATATGGAGAGAAAATCAAGATGATATGCGCGTGAGGAAGACCGCGCTTCTGAAATTCAATGACATACACCCAAGAAGCCACCACTCCAAGGCAATGGTTTACCGTCAGGTCTTCCATGACCTGGTTAAGCTTCAATTTGAAGACCCTTGCAACGATATCGGGTCTATCTGAGGCTGTTTCGTCATATTGAAGTGCCTGTTTAATTTCCGTCCAATTGTGATTTCCCGTCATGGTTAGGAACAGAGATGGCTTCCCGTATTTTCGACTCAAAGCAATCGAATCCTGATACAACGAGCGCATGTGTCGTGGCCCTCCAAGAAACGAACCTGGTAATACAACCTTCCTGCCAACGACTTGCACATTTTGCCGTAAGTCAGACATAATGTCCTTATATTTCTCCGCTTTGATGGTAGATTGTTTGCTTTCTACATAACAAAGTCTGCCCCTTTCAACGCACAAATAAAGGTCAACAATCAACTCTTGAAAGAGGCTCCTGCAATGGAGTACAGGTGAGAATTTCGAATTTCTTTCGAACAATAACCAGGCGAACCATTGCAAACTCGAGACTCGCTTGGTGGCCTCTGCGAAACAATTTCAGTAACCAAGTCCAATCATCTAAAAGAAGGGAATGCACACCTTCTTCTTCCGTCCCGTCCGGTCTTTTCTTCTTTTTCCCTGTCGGTGACTTATAGTGTTCCGACCATTGTTGTGCCCCACCAGGGAAACAAAGTACGTACCTCATTGGAAGATAACCTGTATGCATGTCGTTGATGCGAATCAGAGCTCCATCTTGCCTATTCAGCAATAGATTGCGTTCCTTTTTGTGAATGTTGCCATCACCTGGAACAACCATTCCTATTTCGTCGACTGTGGGTAAATTGTAACGTTTCAAGTCGTCTTTCTTCCCAGGCTTGACACATTTAATGACTAAATTGCTTCCGGGGTTATTCAACAAGATTTCATTTGCATTTTTGAATAATTTAGCATATGCGTTGCTATCATTAATCGCAGCTTGCAAATTGAGTAAGATTTCATCATTCAACCGGACTCTATGGTGCCTTTGTCTCATTGACGCTTCCTCACTCCCTCCGTCTCCAACCGTATAAATTTGAGCGAAACAGGGCCTGCTTCTGTTGACGGGTAATGCTGAGCCAAGGCGATGATGTAAACGTCCATTCAATCGAAACGTAAACACCCCTTTGGGGCCAGCGACGTCGTGATCCTGCCCCTTGGCCTCCATTGATGTAAAGCTGAGCGCGTTGTTATAGTCTCGAATTCGTCGGCGGGCAACGATGGCGTCTTTCAGGAATCAAGCTTAGTCCTGGAGCAGAATTTCCGACATGTCAAGGAACAACTAACCTGGGTCAGATGACGTCAAAAGCCACATAATTGGGTCGGGGACAGGTTTTTGCGGAAAGTAATGTTCTGGTAACATTACCTTCCCGCCCTGGCAGCAAGCTCCATACTTATGTTTATTCGTCCCTTGTAGAGCCTTTGTCCTCTCTCCCGGCCAATGAAGAGCTTGGCAATCCTCGCAAACCGCATTGCATTCGCCGATGTTGGATTCAAGTTGATCTTGGAAAGCTTCTCGCAACGCAAACTCGGATCTCGAAATACGACCTCGAACAATCGTAGGCATTGTGCGGCGCAATAAAGTGATTTGATATTCGAAAGTGGTATATAATAAAGTCAAGTTATGAAAAATTGGTTAGAAGGAATAAATTAATAGCCATATCAAATCGAGTCAATAAAGGCTGGTTGGGAAAAGCAATGAACATGCTTATCATAAGTCGCCATCCGGAAATGGAAATCGATTACCAACCTTTTCAAGATGATTGCATTAACAAAGAACCCAACAAAAGTCGATTCAAGAGGTAGCAAAGTAGACTTTGACACCATCGCGCTCACCGTCACAATTATCTCATACTGATTTAAGCGTTCAGAACTGAACAGTTATAACCATAAGCCTCGGCGTTAATAACGCAAGCAGGGCTGTAAATAATTTTGATTCCAGGTCTCCGAAATCATATCCATGTATTTGACTCCCGGAAATTGCCATCTCCGAAGTGCATGACGATTAATCTCTTTCGCTTTTGTTTATCGGCAGTGGAAACCCTCTTTCGCTAAAGTGACACCTAATTTCAATGACTATTAACATACAAATATGTATTACATTATGATCCAGAATGCCTCAGATCAAACAGATTCATCCAAAGATGAGCAAGACACAAATTGTGAGGATACAATAATGTAAAGAGACCAATGAAGCACGGTAATTAGTTTACACGCAACTTCATTACATTGCTATACTGAAAGTGCCATGTGTGTTATATACAACAGGGACCAATATTTTCTGCTGCGAGCCTTCTTCTATTACGTTAATGTTCCCCAAAAGGGACGTTGCTGAGAACAGTGATCTCATCAATAAATCAACAAATAATAAACATGATGCAAGTCAAGAAAAATTTTGCAATTCACGAACAATTCCTCACGGATCATACCCATCTTAAAAACTAATTGAATTGGAGACGCTATTTAGTCATTGATAAATGAAACAGAGGTAAACCTCGGGACACTCCCTGATTAATTGCTTGAACGAAAACAGCAGAATCGACATGTAATGAGACACATCCGACCGGTCACAACGACATTACATGGTTTCTTTTCAAACAATAAAGCTAATGCGACAAACAATGGGCCTCAACGGGAGGAAGGCACGCGGAGTCCAGCGGGGTACAAAAATGCCGCAAAGTGGGCACGGTAAACAGACCGGAACAATCGAACTGAAGAACGGTGAGCGATTGAGTAAAGGAATTTTCCCTTGTGAAATGACGATTGGAAGCTGGGAAAATCAGAGCTCAATTTTGATTAAAATTAGACGCCCCTTTTGCCCTTTTTGTTGAGCTTCCCGGGAGCTTCAACGTCGGCCTCCGGGGTTAGACCATGTTTGGTACCAGGATTTGTACCCTTCGCCTTCTTGAAACTACCAAAAGGCGAACTTGTCAATGATCGAAGAAATTCGAATCGAGCCAAGGAAAACTCACAATTTTCCCCTAGGGCGTCCAGAAGGTGTTTGGACAGTGTCTTCAGCCTTGATAGCAATTGAAGGAGCCTTTGTGTTTTCCTGCCCGGTGGTGATGTTAATACCGGTAACCTAAGCCGCACAGAAATCAATGAATCCAATTCAAGAAATGGAAAATACAATGAGGCAAGATGATTACAACTTACATCACAGACAAAACGATTGTTTTCAGCGTCAAAGTCGATAATATAACCGCTAACAACAACTTCTCGGTTGACCTGAAAAAGAGTTTGCATTGAAAGTAAATTACGTACGGGTCGAACGTAATAAGCGACCTTGAAGATAATCATTTCCCTCGCCTGTCCCAAAGCACATTAGTAATTGTCAAGGTCCTGAAGTCGAGCGATACTCACGGCATTGTCGTAGTCCGAATGTTCAATTACGGCTACAACTGTAGGTTTGTCATAACTTTCTTCTTGAACGGTGTATCGATCAACAATGATCCCGAGACCAGACACCGCCGTATTATTGGCCAGCGATCCCTTGACGTCTTTCGATGTGGTGATTAAAGCGGCATGATCTACCTCATAAAAGAACGTAGGAATACAATCCTCAATGTTCGGTGCAACCATTCTCGATTTCATCATATAAACACCATCGGTTTCTAACAAACTCGCTTCGTTGGCGTAGGCTGATAACTTGATCTGATATTCGTAGGGGTTATTCCCATTAACACCTTGGCAAACTATGGAACTGTGGGCATCCCTCAAAGGATAAGAAGCAGTGGAATCTGATGGAAGCTAAAAGTAAAGGATGGAAGAGTTTACGAAAATTAGTTGTAGAATAAGAACCAAGACAAAAATAGAATGAACAGGCGGCGAACAACTTCATAAACGTCCATTGGCCCCGATACATGCAGTGATCTAGCCTTAATTTTGTTGTTAGAATTATTTGACGACGCCATACCCGAGAGAAATTGCGTCTGCAAGCGGGGAGTAAAATTGTGTAAAGCTTTCTCGAGCGGAAGCTAAATTGATGTTAAGCGAGATAGGTATACGGTCTCAGTACGGGTTTTGATTGGTGATTCGACTATATTGAAGAACAATGGATTTTGGTAGTTGATTGGATTGTATAGAAGTAAACAACGACAGGTATAGTTAAGCGAGCCAAATACTAGAATAGTTGATAATTGATCGAGATAAGAAGGGAACAGATTGGGCCACGATTATATAGGTTGAATCTAATGAAAAGCTAACCATAGGAGATATCAATTGCCATATAGGTTCATGTAGGAAAGGAGAGCAGAGTATTTGATGAGTGAACAATCAATTGAAAAGCATTGCATGCTACGAACGGGCAGATAAAGAACATTTGTGGAACAGATACGGAATATGTATTTGGAAAAGTAAAAATATGAAATCGACGCAAATTGTGGGACAATGGAATATGGTGGAATAGGCAATTCTTATCAGGGTAACGGAATAATTGACGGACTTGCGAAAAAGTGAAGTTCAGAAAAGGCACTTCTTGGATGGGGGAACGGAATAATTGCCAAACTTGACGAAAAAGTCATGTACAGAACAGGCAATTCTTCAAGGTGGTCACGGAATAATTGACGGACTTGACATGAGGTGCGGTACAGAGACCGGCACAAAAAGAGGGTAATGACGAGGATAGCACAAAAGCGGCTCACGTGAAAAGAGAGACCGGGAAAAAAAGAGGGTCATGACGAGGGTAGCACAAAAGGGCTCACGTGAAAAGTAAAAGCAAAATGGCAATAGAAAGAACAAACAAATGGGCAATAGTACATGAAATGACTCTCACTGGGGAAACAAAAAAGTCAGGTGAACGAAACATGATATATAGTGGGCATCTCCATACGTATTGGGCGGACGCGGCCCGGCAGTAAAGTGGGTCCAACGGTCCGAGAATGGTGAGTCGGGATTGTATCTTTTTAGTTTTTAGATCATCTCCCATTTTGATTTTCTTATCCCATCACTTTCGAGTTTCCTTTCGTCCACACAGCCTGTTTCAGACTGCCAGTGGCAGATAAAGCAATCGATACGAGAACTACAGCATATGTGTCGATCAATTCATGTAGTTCATGTGTTGTAGTGGAAAAAAACACTCTTAATTCCAGTCTCATTTGAATTCAATCACACGCACGACCACATCAGCACCTGATTGCAGATCAACTTGTTGAACTCATTACAGCAGTTCAAAAGAGTTGAAAAGAGTTTAAACCATTGAAAGTTTAAATTCAAACTATGTACATAACTTCTCACAAGCACACCCTTGAACCCCACACACATGTATAAGACATTACATTACATACATAGATCCACACCCCACAAAAGAACAAATCCAAATCGATCAAATCAGACTTCTTCTTGACCATTTACCTAATTCCCTTTACTTCTTCTCATTCTCATTCTCAACCAATCCTTGAACACGTAAAAACAAACCATCCTAACTCAAAACGAAGACGAATATGTCAAATCCAGCTTATCATCATCATTCAACTTCATCCAATCTATCCAATCAAGAATCAATTATTAATCAAACTTCAAATGATGTATATAATATCGATAAATCTAAAATACCAAGGTAAACTTTCAATCTGAACTTCAACTTGATGAATGCATACTAATCTAATACTATTCTTTCAATCCAAACCATCTTATCATATAGACCATACAAATGTCCAATCTGTGATCGAGCATTCTATAGATTAGAACATCAAACCCGTCATATTCGTACTCATACTGGAGAAAAACCTCATCATTGCACTCATCTAGGTTGTGATAAGAAATTCTCAAGATCAGATGAACTTACTCGTCATGCTAGAATTCATACTCATCCTACCCAACGTAAAAAGAACAAATCGCTTCATTCTGTTCATCATTCTCAACAACATCGTCATCTTCAAACACCACCACCACAACAACAAAATCATCCACTACCACTACCATTATCAGAACATCAGCAGCAGCAACTACAGCATCAGCAACTACAACAGCAGCAACTACAACTACAACAGCTTGAGACCGATCAGCAGCATGCATCAGTGAGGTCGTCGTTTTGAATTCGTCATTCTATCCATGAACTAATCCCCTTCTCTCCTTTAGCTTGACTCAAATCTTTCAAGATCGTCTTCACTGAATTTGAATATCAGCCCTCCAGTAAGTCTGAACTTTCAACTCATCTTCATTATCGTGATTCAAACTTGTTTGTGATCGATCATCATTGACACATCTCATCATTCCTCTTCATCAGCCTATTCACTCTTCATACGGCCAATCTATCCACAATCCCACAACATCATATGATGCATATGATCCATCAGATCATCGTCAACCCAGGCTTCCTAATCACCCGCCTCCCAGTCTTACTTCTTTAACCACAACCTTTCATCATCTCAATCATCATGATCCATATAATTCAAATCATCCGATCAATTCAACTTCTCAAGAACCTGGAAATTATTCTAATATCAATCAAACCGTTCCATCATTCCATCATCAAGCTCATCCTGATTATTATGATCAACGATCGCATCCCAATCGAATCACTTCATTAGAAGTGCAACTTCAACCTACTACTCCGATCAACTCTCACTCTCAATTCACTCTCACCTCTCCTAATACTTCTCAGTTGAATTCGATTTCACCAAGTCACCCTCAGCTAAATCCGATCTTACCTCTTAACTCTCAATTGAATCCTATTTCACCTATTAACTCTCAATCGAACTCGACTTCGCCTCATCACTCTCAATTGCATTCAATCTCGTCTAACAACTCACAGTTAAATCCAATCTCGTCTCATCACTCACAATTGAAACCAATCTCACCTATCAATCCTTCAAATTCGCCTCATCATTCATATCATCTCAGTCGATCAGCACCTTCTCATCTACACTATCCTCTTCCCAACTCGCACCCAGATCAACTTGGTCTCGCACATCTTGATCCAACCGCGGATTTTGGTCCGATAAAATCACATCCGTTACCAACCCCAGCCGACTTTGTACGAAACAGTCCACATACATATTCACAACTTGATCATCATACTATATATGGACATCATCATTCAGGAGCATATGCAGCTCTAGAAGAACAAAGAAGAGTAGAAGAAGAAAGTGAATGTTGCTTTCCTAGATCTAGAAGAGGTTCAAGTCATCAATCAAGCTCAGGAAGACCGATCCTTCATCATTCACATGATGATTTAGTTAGACATTCACATGAAGTCTCGAATTCGAATTCCAATCCACATCCACATCATCGTACACATCGTCATGCCTTTCAACCTTACTCACATCCTTCTAGTACAACTGTATCAGTTTTGAATTCACCCATTTCAAGTCATTCTGAACTAAGTGATGATGAAAGATCATCATCACAACAACCATCAGGAGCGTTTCATCATTTCACACCGTCGGATAGTCCAGTATTAGGGCCGATGAGTAAGTTAAGTTTGATGAGAGGTAGAACTACTCAAGCTACAAGTGCGGTAACTTCTACTGTACCATCACCGCATTATTCTTCCAGTTCTAGACCTATCAGTCCGATTAATTTACCTCCATTAAGGTTAGGTAAAGCTATGATGCCCATCACTTCTTCTTTGATTAGATCTACTGATCAGATGGATATCGAAATGGATGAGATTGAGGATTCAGGATTGAGTTTTTCTAATACGCCATCTAGAATTCAATCTTCTTCTTCTCTATCTAATTTAATCCATCAAGATTTTTCGAGTAATAATAGTCAAACGTCTCATCAGAAAGGTAGATTGAAGGATATCTTAAATGATGATAACGTTTCACCTGTTGGAAATTCTAGACTTACCTTACCACCACTTTCAAGTATTACGACTAGATTAGAAGAAAGTCAAACAGAAGAAGAAGTGAGAGAAGTGAGAGAAGAAGAAGATCAAGAGAAAAAGAAAGTGAATAAAAAGAATGAGAAACAATTCAAATCGAAATCTGCACCTACTTCTCGAATGAATTCACCACCTGATTCACCTATTCAAAGAAGTGCTCAAACTCAAACTCAAACACCACAAGGATTTGAAAAAAGGATAGTCAAGAATCATAAGAATAGAAGGAAAAATCAATTAGGATTACAAATGACACCGATTGAAAAAAGTGACGAGATTGAAACTTGGAATGGGAAAAAGAATGGGATTGAGATTAACTTAAATGAAGAAAATTCATTAGAAGGCGTCATCCTCAATGAAGAAGTGAATGAAGAAACTCAAAGAGAAGATCAACAAAAGAGAAGGAATAGAGATAGTTTTAGTAGTGTTAGTAGTAATGAAAGTCTTAGGATTAAGTTTGGTAAACTTTTGGGTTAGTGATTCCTAGGGTTTTCTTTTTTGTGAAAAGGGATGTGATATTAGGATTTTCTGGATGGGTTTGGGGAAGAAGAAATAGGGATGGTTATGATATATATATATATATGTTGGATGTATGTATGTATGTATGTATGTATGTATGTATGTTTTTTATATACAAAAACACATTTGGAAAAAACAAAATCTATGTTGTGCCTAATCTTTTGTTGTTGGCTTCTTTTTAAAAAAATTCATTCTGAAAACTATAGATTTTTGTTTTATTTTTTTGTTTTATTTTTTTGGGTTTATGTTTTTTGGTTGTTAGAGAAAGATAGGTTTGTATCAAAGTAAAGTCAAAGAAAAAAAAA
Source organism: Melampsora americana (assembly GCA_022264835.1). Lineage (NCBI taxonomy): Eukaryota > Fungi > Basidiomycota > Pucciniomycetes > Pucciniales > Melampsoraceae > Melampsora > Melampsora americana. The sequence continues at coordinate 304,275 of JAIFHY010000042.1, read as the reverse complement.
TCAAAAATTGATTTTATATATCAAAAAAAAAGTGTATGATTTGGGTTTTCCTTTTTGTTTTGTTTAATATTACATTAGGGTTTTTTTTTGTGAAAAATGGATTAAAATTGGGTTTTGGTATTGCTTCTTCAAACTTTCCAAAAGAAAAAAAAATTACTTGAATCATTGGTTTTGATTACAGTTCAACCTGCCCAATCACATAATTTGTGTGAGAAACTCTTGGTTTGCAATAAGACTGGTTTCACAATTCAGTTGTCAAATTGGTAGTGAAAAGCATTAAGGTTACAAATTTTTTGTATGCATTATTACTAGTTATCTGCCTGTGCAGGTATGCATCTGCTTGGGTTTGACTGTAGATGAAACCTGAATTTGGTTGATTGATTTGAGATCTGACACTAGCCCAAAAGTGATATTTTGAAGTTGAGAAAAGTTTAGAAAAGTGGGGAGTTACATGAGTTGAGTGATGGGTATGTATTATGTTCGACAAACAAGTTAGTTGAAGACAACTAATCATTTTTCAAAGTCAACAATCTGTCATGGAATTACCTAGCCTCATTCAGGCTCTTCAGTCTTTGCTGAGCCCTATGCTGAAATCATTGAGATCAGATTTAGTAAATGTAAAATTAATTTGTTTTGTAATTTACCTCAAATGGTTTTTCAAAACTGTGAAGTAGATTGATTTAGAACTATCAACTATTATCTGGTAATTCAAAAAGAATCCAATGAAACATCTTAAGGATTTCCTTTCAATGGCCCTTTGAAAACATTTCCATCGACAGTCCAAAAAGCACTCAATAGGGAAAAATTCAATTTGACTGCTTTGAAACCATCTGGCTTGATGTGTCATCCACAGCAGATGTTCTGTGCTGATTACCTCAGGATGATATGTTGCCTTTGGCAAAACGTTTTCCTTACATACCACCCAACCATCACCCAACTTATGGTACTCCCCACTTTTTCTATACCACACAGTAATTATTACTTTTGGAGTAGTGTGATTAGGTTTTGAGTCAACTTTTACGCTTATTTATTGTCTAACATTTAGTAGGAATTACAAAAAGACTATGATTGATCTTTGTTTTTTCAAAAGTCAAAGTTATCTAATTTCTTGATGGATAGTATATTTGGTTACAAAGTGTGTTTGTTTATTTAATTAATTTTGAAGATAAAATTGAGGAAGACTGGTACAAAAAAACTCTATCTGTTTTCTTTTCAGTTATTGTTAACTTTCATGACCATACTTTGACTGATAATAGGGTGACACTTTTTTTCAACCCAAATATTAAATTCACACTGGTGGAATATATGATGTCAAGTTATTTTAAATGTTGTTCAAAGAAAATACTTGAGGAATTGATTAAATTTATATTTCACTTTTATGTAAATTCAAAAAGCACATCACTGCAAATGAGAAAAGAATGACACAGTGCCTGTGGAGGGCGCCCTGGACGTTGGGGGCCCTTAAGAGTACAAAGGCACATGTTATACCTGTTGGAGCCCCTGACATCTGGGGAAGCAGCCCACACAGGCACTGTGTGAGTAACAGGTTTGAGAATGTTCTATCAAGAGATCAAGTGCAGGAAATCTTCACAATGTAATTTTTTTATTTGATTCTTGAAAACCTGATGGGATTTTGAGGATTGAGTGCTTAAGCTGATAAATTTATCTAAATTAAAGTTTGAAGAGCCTTGTTACCATAATTTTTAATATGAATCAATAGAGTTTTACACTCAACATGACATCCAAATGAGTGTCAAATTATATATTCACAAAGGTGAATCAAAACTTAACACTGGATGTGCCCTAAGTTTTCATTTGTAAACAGTTGTGTGAAGATCATCTGTGCAACCTTCAAGCTTACCCTGTATATGTGACATTTATTCTGAAACAAAGTGTATGATCAAGGACCTGTCTTCTTTTACATGCAAGAAGGACAGTGGATGGATCATTTACCTTTGTCCAAAAGGCAAGATAGTTCAGTTAATTGATTCAAATACTTTGTTCTCCTCAGAATAGGTGTAGCATACTAACCACAGCGGATGTTAGAGTGTAGAGGATCAGTCATTTTTGGGTCTCTGCTTTCAAACCAAAATCAGGTGGTAAGTTGCAATTCCCTCTCCAAGGCACCACTTTCAAAGGTTAAAAGTGTTGGAATAATCATGTCCTCATCATGAGAACTTAGTATTCCTCCCAGAGTAGCTGACCTATTGATGCGCTTACCATCTATGTACTTCTTCTTTATCATTTCTTTACTTTCTATGCCTACGGATCATCTGATCCTTTTTTGTTTCTCACACTTCTGTTACATAATCATGTACACAACATTCAAGTATATATACGTCTTGGAGCAGCACTAGGAAAGGGCCTCTTTTCCTCATCCTTTCCATTTCACTTTTGTGCACTCTAAGGTCCATCTTCTCTTGATGATATTAGTTATTCTTTATGAAATGTTCTAGAGTCTTTCCATCTCTCTTTTGTGTTCTCTAAGTTGATTTCAACAGGTTATCAGCACCATATCTACCAATTGAAAATTTCAACTCCATTTAAAAATATATCAACAAAGTCACAAACTCAATCAATCTTGTGCCACCTTATCATGGTCCCTGGTTACATACTGCTGTACCAGTGTATTATGTTGATCTTCTGCACTTGAACTCTATCCCTCCTGTCTGAATCTTTGGCCTTATCCTCTTAATGCTAAACTTGGTATTCCTGTTCTTTACACCTCTGTCATCTACCCAGTCACTACCAACTCTCTTTATCCTTTGATCATGGATTTGTTCAGATCTAAGAGTTTTTGGACTTGTATTAAGTTAGAGGTGTAAAATATACTAAACATTACACAGCTTGTTACAACCTTATACTTGACTTTTTACACATAAAAGCCTCAGCCATAAAAAGTTTGGGCACATCCAGTGTAAAATTGTATTTTTACTGCATTTTACCCTGCTGGATTTTAATCTTTGATTCACTTGAATTTACACTGCATGTTAAGGGTGAAAAATTCTTTGCCAATTTTCCATACCCTTTTAGGAATATGATTGCTTGTGATTACCTTGTGGCTAATTGTTGTATCTTGGCATGAGAGCATCAGCCACTAAGTCCTGTTATTTCATTTTCCTGGTTTTCTTGCGCTTCTCACTAATGAACATGAGTTTGTGTTTCAATCAATGTTGTTCAGAATGGGTTTCTACATGAGCCCACATCCTTTGGTTCTGCCAAAAACCTGGTTCAAAGATTTTTACAAAATTGTCCTGTACTGAGACCTTTGTACAGGCCAGTTTCACCTTTAACAAAAAAACTCCCAATTTGTTTCTGCCTATGTACAGTAGAATTCAAAAAGGTTGAAATCATGAATTTTTCAAAATCAAGAGGTGGACCATGTGCCACCTGTGAAAGGTGTCAAACTTACCTGCCAGATTGACTAATACACTGTATTGCATAACTTGTTTAACCCCCAGCCTCTTATTCCTTGGTGGGGTAGTGGTCAGATGGTGCGACGGCTGCTGCAATGTTGCTGGCACTCTTGTATTCTTCACGGGATAAAGAACACAGCAAAGCAATCACCCAAAGGATTGCAAGGATGGAAATCTTTTGTTCTTGCAGAGGTAAGTTGGCCTGAAATAGTCTTTCATTACCATTTCAAAATCCTGATCACTGAGGTTCCATTTTTCCTGATAGGTGCAGGAGTGCATTTCTAGTGATATGGAGGCAAAGCCACGCTCATATTTCAGCACAAATAAAATCTCTCTAAGTTTTCTTGACACCAAAGAGATGCAAGCACACGATGCACAAATTCAAAGTGAGATGCCTATCCTGTATGGCCTGTTATATCCTCAATTATTCAATGCTACTTCGACAAAAGGATTTTTTAACACTGGCGGCTCCCGCTTTGATATTTGGGAAGATATGGAGTGTAATGTCAAGAATTTAAATGACACAAGTCATGAAAATCTTACTCCTCTTGGTGATGAACCCGACTTGAGTGAGGAAACCATTGATGACGGAACTGGGTATGTTGCGGATCAAGATTTGGAGGCTTGTTGTCACAAATGAGCCAAATTGGTGAGTTTCAAATGGTTCTTATCTGTGGTGTAGTGTGTTGGTGCAATGACGGACATTCCCCTTTTAGGTTTCCACCACCATCTGATTTGCGGCTGGACATGCTCATCACACGGTCACTTCTTCTTTCAAGTGGCCTTGAACATGCTTACTCTGCTCGTGCGACGGTTTTCACTGGCGGACTTCAGCTGGTTTGAAGGCAACCTAGTGACCCTTTGCAAAGATGATATAGTCGCTTCCAATCATGGGTGATCTGATCGAGCGCATTCATTACTTGTTCATCACAGCCAGGCTAAGTACCCTATGGAAGTGGGGGCCGATGTTGAGGAAGCCTATTAAGGGCTCTTAAACCAAAAACGGATTGTGGTAGCTCTCCCATGGTCATATTAAAAAACACGCGGTCTTCTGCCGGCCAAAGGCTCGTCGATCTCTTGCAATACCAATCAGTACTTTCTGGCCAAACCCTCAGCTGTTGACCAGATTATAGACGGTACCCTATGGCTTTATATGATTTGTCGCCAGCCTCGACTATGGCCAAATTAACAAAACCACTCTTTCAGAGTCAGTTATACGACAAAAAAATGACACAATGGTTGATAAACGATCGAAATTTTCCCCATCGCGTTCAAGGGGTTTCATAGCGGTCCACAGTATGGAGTGACTAGGAATTGAAGGGTGGTGCATAGAGGACCAATCATGAAGGACTCATGAAATTGAACCGCCAAAGGAATCTCTGTGGGCGAGGTGTATAAAATTATTGAAACTTTGGAACTCTTTCAGAGAGCTGAAAACCCGATCTCGTAAGTCGGCCAAGAACACTCTTTAGCTTAACAGCTTCAAGGGTACTAATTAATATAAGATTTAAATCATGGTAAATTGCTTTTTTGAAAGGGAAGTCAAGGAAAAAAGTTCCGCATTGCAAACGCATAGGGAATGGCGACTTCCGATGATATTTTTTGAAGGGTTTTGTGAAAAGAGGTGTAGATAGGAATGTGGAGGTTACTCCCATCAAACTGAAAGATGCAAATAATAGGGGAATAAAAGTAGGAATGGACCGCATGAGTCTGGATGAGTATATGACTTCGACCTTCGAGGGCGTGGACGCGGCCGCGCGAGGGGCTTGGCCAAGCCAAAGAGATCTTGGTGCGCCTACTAAAGGCTAAATCGTGCATGGATGGATACCCCCTTCCTTGCTGGGATAACGAAAGTCTATGTATGTATGTACATTGGACGCTAATGAGATTTGTGAAGCGGGTAATTGTGCTTAGCGCCTTTGTTATCTCGATCCATTTCGCCTTCCGTGTGAAGAGAGTGTCCCTAGTTTTTTTCTTTCTTTTTTTCAGGGATTAAATTTGATTTTGGTTGTTGAAAATGCTTTCTCGGAAGTCAACCAGGCAAAAAGTGATTGGTGCTGAATGAAATGCGCATTGAGACTTGAAGTTTTATAAATCACTCGTTCCTTTTTCTTTTCTCAACCCTCTTTTCTCACTTCTTATACACTTCCTCAACTTCTCATCCTACTTCTTCACATCCTCACTTCGTCATCGTCATCGTGATCTTGATTTGATTAATTAAGTAACTCTAATAAGTCGAAGTGAGTCCATCATACATCCAATGTAATTTTCAATGTGCTGAGTTTAATTGTACAGTGGTCTTTAAACCTAAACCTAGTTACTAATTTTCGATTATTTTTTCCAATCCCGTTTTCGGCCTCTTTACCTTTCAAAAGCTACATCCAATCATTCTTCACTCAAACCACTCACTTCACCTTCCTCTGATTCTCAATCTCAGGTTAACTTCTTCGCTCACTCTCCTCTCGCTTTCAACACCGCCCTCAGCTTTCCTCGCCAAAGGGGGCGAGGACCCATAGCCGCATCGGCAGTCCCAAGTCTCAGACGAGTGCCTACGGGTGGGGCTTCGTCGGAATCGAGAATTCAACCTCTCCATCGCCGTCACCATCTCAATTCTATCCTCATCGATTCTTCAATCGTTTCCTTTCGGAACACATCTTATCATCTTTCACATCAAGTCTCAAACAAGTCGACAGTCGTATCTGCTAGGAAATGATTGACACCTCTTATGCTGTGCAAGGCACTACCGACTTGACCAACACAATCAAACATGTTGTTGTCGAGGATCCTATTAACCCGACTGCATACATCGACCCAACCACTCGCCTTTTAGTGGCCTCATCCGAGATAGTCGACCAAAGCGAAATCTCTAAACTGCCTTGTCCCATTCCCATCAGCACCGTCATCCCGCCTCGCACATCTCGTCGACATGCTAAGAAGTTGAGCAAAAGCACACCCGTGATCTTACCAGTCGTTCATTCTGGAACAACTATCGATAACTTCAGAGCGGCTTTGAAGAACATCGATTTGGATGAGTGTGAAGCTAACGGAGAGAATGCGTTCTATGTCTGTGATCTAGCGACAGTATATCGCTTGTATCTTCGTTGGCAAAAGACTATGGGAGGGCGAGTCAAACCTTTCTTTGGTGAGTCAATGATATCATTTCGTGACCAAATCACTTTTGAAACTGTTCTAACGCCGATCCTTTGTATATCTTCTAGCGGTCAAATGCAACCCCGACCCGCATATACTCAACCTGTTTGCCAAACTCGGGCTTGGGTTCGATTGTGCATCTCATGCGGAAATCGCTCAAGTTTTAGCAATGGGAGTCTCACCCTCTAACATCATATATGCCAACCCTTGCAAAGCAGGCTCTTTCATACGACATGCACATGCCAGTGGAGTAGATATGATGACGTTTGACAACTTGGACGAACTTCACAAGGTGGCTAAACATCATCCGAGTGCCAAGATGGTCATTCGTATCCTTATCGACGATCGTGGAAGCTTGTGCCGCTTTGGTGAGAAGTTTGGGGCACCGTTAGAAAACGTCCATCTGCTTCTTGGGACTGCACGTCAATTGGGTGTGAATGTCATTGGAGTTGCTTTTCATGTTGGCAGTGGCTGTATCAACCCAGACCTTTATAAAGATGCTGTGAAACATGCAAAGTGGGTCTTTGAATTGGCAAGTCAGCATGGATATCAGTTCAGCCTCTTGGACGTGGGCGGTGGATTCGGAGACGATAACCTCGAGTTCCTTGCCGAAGGTCTTTTAGCTGGTTTAGATGAATACTTTCCAGTCGGATGTGGAGTCACTGTGATCGCCGAGCCCGGTCGTTACTTTGTCACGGAGGCCTTCGAGCTCGCTACCAATATCATCGCTCGACGCCAAGTCGCTAGCAGCAAAGTTGACCCCTGTGAACCTGTGATTGGCCCGATGGACTCGGAGGAACAAGATGCGACTCTATGTGCGCACTCCAGACCTTTGGCTCATTTTGTGATTCCGCCGAAGCTTCACGAAGATCGCTGACATGTTTTCTTACCATTTGTTATCTTTCTCTTGTCCCTCGCACATCATATAATACTTCAGATTACATCAATGACGGTGTTTATGGTGCATTTAATTGTATCATGTTTGATCATCAGGTCGTTCACCCCAAGATCTTGACACTGAATGGTAACTTTTGCTCTGTTGGAGGTAACCCATTGGTAGAGACTGCCATCGATCCTGCACCCACCCCAGCACTTTCTGAGGACAACATGGAGTCCTCTGTTACATCTCTATCACCTCCCTCATCCGCCATCATCGTACCAGAGGGTGAAAGTCAAGGAGTTTGTAGCTTCACTGGCTTAGAGTTACATCCCTGCAAGATCTTTGGGCCATCATGTGATAGCATCGACTTGGTCTGTCCCCGAACTCTTTTGCCCACTGCTGTCTTGACGGTAGGAGATTGGCTCAGGTGGACACGGATGGGGGCTTACACAGTTTGTGCAGCCAGTCAATTCAATGGATTCAAAATCAGTCAAGTTCAATATACGATTGATGCCAAGGGAGATGAGATGCTTGAAAATGAACTGAGACTGATCATAGGTCAATGAATTGAAAGAAGATGGTCAAGTGATGATGAAGAAAGGTGCTACACATGAATTGGTGATGGATTTGATTAAATGTATATCTTGGTTATCAAACCATCTTTATATATTCTACATCATTTACTTTTCTTTGTCATTTGATACGACCTAAACAAAAAATTCTATATATATACGCCAAAAAAATCTTGATCTCTTACTCTCCTTTCTTTGGTTTTGTTATCGTTTCTTCTAATTTTCCGTTGTGTGTGAAGCATTCATCTTTTTGCTTTTTTTTGTTGTTGTAGGTTTTCTTTAATTTCTTTCTTCTCTTGATATACTTGAGTTAAAATATAATCACAACAGAACAAGTTATTTTTGTTGTTGATTATGTTCTTCTATCTTGTTTTCTTTTAATTGATCATTAGTATGTGTGTTTGTGTGATGTGTGTGTGTATAAGGAAAGGTTAGAAATCTTGTCTTTATGATGATTCTTTTTTATGGAAATGTGACATGGGTTTTGGAATTTATTTAATCACAATCAAGGGGCCAGAGGCTATTTTGTTTAGAGAGAAATCTTTATCCTATCTGCTGGAGGAAGTGAGAATGAAGATTATCCAGAAATTGTTTTAATCTGTCAGTGGTTTGAATTTTCAAGCTCTCATTGCCAGACTGTAAGGAAAGTTACTCGGGTGGGTTTGTAAACACACGCAAGTGCAAATAGGTAAAAATGTCTCAAACGCTAATTTCAGTCGAAGTACCTTGGAAAGTGGATTAGTAATGAAAAATCTTAAACCACCAGTGGTGAACAGTTAGGGTTTTTTATAGCATGGAATGATCAAATAGGACTGGCAAAGGTATGATGTTATTCAAGCTCAGCTGAGCACCTCACGAGGGCGCGGACGCGAATCACAAATCATATCTTATCACTCGTAGTACAAAGATGAGACACCACCAGTCGTCAACAACCAGCTTTGTTTATGACATGGAATTATTAAAGAGGATTGGCAAAGTTACCATGGCATCCATTATTTTAGCCGGGAACATGTACCGGGGGGGCGGTGTTGTTCTCTGTCAACTGAAGAAAGTTAGAGAGTGGAAGGGGAATTAAAAACCATTTCTTATTACTCGTAGCAAAAAGATGAGATTAGTCTCAATAGTTTAACTTGCAATGTATTAAACAAATCGTTTACAAAAGTTTTCGATCATGATTAAATATCCATGTGTTGCAAACGCATCACTCTATTATCCTCACAATGACACTTGAACCAAATTATTGATTTCTCCTTCATCGATTCCTCAAAAGTATAAAAAGCAATCAAACACTCGTAGCGTATCGGAACTAGGCAATATCGATCTCGCCATAGTTGTTGATTTTACCTTTGACGATTCCTCAAAAGTATAACAAGGAATGATTAACTCGTAGCATATCGGCATTAAGGAATAACCATCACGCCATAGAAAATCTTCAGGGCGATGAACCACAAATTTATATTTTCTTTACAATTAATCTCAGCTTCAGATCTTGAAGGTCAACTGCGCTCGCAGAGATTGGTCAATTCTAATTGATATAATAGTCCTGAGAATGAGTTTATACAAATGTTCCCAATCTCTTTCATGTTTTCCATTCTACTACCGTGAATGGTGTTGAATCGATTGGATTGCAACCTGTTTGTTTTGTACATAGTCTGATCAGGTGACATTTTGAAGATATAAAAGGTCATACTTTAGTCCCCCATCACTCGAAATCCCCTTGTGTGTCTTGAGTCAGATCTTCTTAGGAGAAGCTGTTCCCGACCCTAGAGCTATTTGGATATCCTGGATTGAATTCTTTTCCTTGAGTTTTATCTATTATACATTTAAAGGTTTACACCTAACTCTTTCTATACGAAGTTGTGTATAGGCGATTGTGCTCCCATTCGTAGCATCTACTAGCTATTGATATTGACCTCGGATCATGAAGCGATATAATCTAGAGCAGTCCTTGCTAGGTGCAACCCTCGCGATCTTTGGGCTATTATATTTCGCACGTGAGTCCTTGAATATCGCAAATCACTTGAGATTTAGTTCCTGACACTAATCGCATAAAATTTGATCTGTAAAGAAATAGAACAGATCACCTGCGTTCAACTTGGACGCTTGACTCTCACAAGACGCACGAATCCACTCGAAGCCATCAAAGATTCAGCAGTAAGTAGAGCAGGTCCGCGGCAAGATAGATCCACGACAAACAATATATGTTTTCAAAATGAGAACCCAAAGATGCCTTTGGCACACATAAGGACATCTCCACCTTCACAAGAACTGAAATCGTATACTGCCATCCCAAGTACTACTTCTAAAAGCGAACAAAACAATTCAGGAGAGATGGAAAACATATTGGAATCTTCTTTAGAAGAAACATCAGAAGATGAATCCCTCGGAAGAGCCGAAAAGACCGTTAAGAGTGTAAGAGATGGCCATGAAAAATTGATCAAGGAAGGTGACCATCTTTCAAACCTTTGGTCTGACTCTGCAGATGTCATTCCGCCCAAGAGGTTACCAGTTGTTCATTCTGGATCAATTATTGACACTTTCAGAACAGCTTTGAAAAGTATTGATCTGAATGAATGTGAAGCCAATGGGGAGAATGCCTTTTATGTCTGTGATTTAGCAACAGTGTATCGCTTGTATTTACGTTGGCAAAAGACTATGGGAGGACGAGTCAAACCCTTTTTTGGTGAGTCAACAATGCCATTGCAACGAAGCTATGTGCCTCGGATTTTCAATCTCGTGAATCCCTCACATCACGTACCCAAGCCTTGAGGTCAGGTTCCGAGGCTAACTTGTTTTAACCCGAATCCGCTCATGCCTTCTAGCGGTTAAATGTAACCCCGACCCGCATATACTCAACCTGTTTGCCAAACTCGGGCTTGGGTTCGATTGTGCATCTCATGCGGAAATCGCTCAAGTTCTAGCAATGGGGGTCTCACCCTCTGACATCATATATGCCAACCCTTGCAAAGCAGGCTCTTTCATTCGATATGCACATGCCAGTGGAGTGGATATGATGACGTTTGACAACTTGGACGAACTTCACAAGGTGGCTAAACATCATCCAAGTGCTAAGATGGTCATGCGCATCCTTATCGACGATCGTGAAAGCTTGTGCCGTTTTGGCGAGAAGTTTGGGGCACCGTTAGCCAACATCGACTTACTTCTTGATACCGCACGTAAACTGGGTGTGAATGTTATTGGAGTTGCTTTCCATGTTGGTAGTGGCTGTATTAACCCGGAGCTCTATAAGGATGCTGTAAAACATGCAAAGGGGGTGTTTGAATTGGCAAGTCAGTATGGATATAAGTTTAATCTCTTAGACGTGGGTGGTGGATTCGGAGACAATAATTTAGAGGAACTTTCCAAAGGTCTTTTGGCTGGTTTAGACGAGCACTTTCCAACAGGATGTGGGGTTACCGTTATAGCCGAACCTGGGCGTTACTTTGTGACGGAGGCCTTTGAGCTTGCTACCAATATCATCGCTCGACGACAAGCCTCTAGCACCAAATTGGTACCGGGTGCACCTATGACTGCTCCAACAAGTTCAGAGGAAGAAGATGCTACACTATGTGCGTGCTTGAGAGCTTGAACTCATCTTCTGATCTCACTAAAGCTTCTCAAAGCTAACTGACACTTCTATTGACACTTGCAATTCTTCTGTTTTCCTTCAATGACTATCATGAATTCCTTCAGACTACATCAATGACGGTGTCTATGGCACATTCAATTGTATCATGTTTGATCATCAAGTTGTTTACCCCAAGATCTTAACACTTGATGGCAAATTTTACCCAGAAGGCCCCAGACAAGGGATAGAGACAGCCCTTGATCGTCCTCACACTCCAGCAGTTCTGGAGGACTCTACACCAGCCTCTGGCACTTCTCTTTCATCTGTCTCATCTGCCATCATCCCATCAGAAAATGAGAGTAATGGAGTATCCCGCTCCACCAACTTAGAGTTACATCCCTGCAAGATCTTTGGGCCATCATGTGATAGCATTGACTTGGTCTGTCCTCGAACTCATTTACCAACTAAGAATTTAAAGGTAGGCGACTGGCTAAGCTGGCCCCGAATGGGTGCCTACACAATTTGTGCAGCTAGTGAATTCAATGGGTTTAAAATCAGTCGAGTCAAATATACAATTGATGCTAGGGGTGATGCAAAACTTGAACATGAGTTAAGATTGATAATAGGTCAGTAGATTGAGAAGATGATCAAGTCAGAGAAGAAATATATATAGATATATATGAAGCAAAAAATCTCCATATTTTGCCCTTTTTTGGTTTTGTTATTGGTGTTTTCCTTTTTGGTACTCAAAGTGGTTATGTACCGTACTTGGTTTTTGGAACATAGAAATAAAAAGATCTATGGCAATAAAAGATATGGTTTTTTCTAAAGCCATCTAGCTTTGAAGCCCCTGCGCATACTTTGCCATTCCCTCCACATCACCAGGGCTCAGAGGCAGGTACAAAACTGAGAGTCAAAATTAGTAAACATACTGTTGCTACATGAAAGCTTTTCAAAAAAGTGAAATTTACAATGTGGCAGAGACCCAGTTTGTTTCAAATACAACCATTTGAACAGTTTTTGACTCAGATTGGTCAAGTCAATTTTTGAAAATACCGCTGTATCTGGAAAAAACTGAATTTTTACCCTTTTCTACCACATTCTAAGTTTTTGGACAAGCATGTATGAAACAACAGTATATCTGGTGCTTGGTACATATCTTTTCACTTTTCAAGAAACTATATTTCTATTCTTGTGACCCTTCATACTTCCTAAGCCTGAAAATAGATAGCTGCTGATCCCAAGAAAGGTCTTGTGCACCTAATTAGGCTACATATGCTGGTGTTTCTATAAACCTGGATTTCCACCATTAAGGTGTTGGAAAGGATCTTTGAAAAAGGATTTTTCTGTAACATCCCAACCCGCTGGGTGTGTTGCAATGTTCACAAAATCATAGCTCTGCAGTGATATGAGGAAAGAAAAAGGAAACTATATCAGTGTGTATAGCATAAACTAGTGCACAAGACTTATCTTTGTCACAGAGGGTATTTATGTACAGTGTCTGCAGCCTGGAAAGATATGGCCGGTTGAAAAAGTCCCCAAAGATAGTTCTGGCTCACTTGCCAAATATTTTTTACCTCATAACCTAGGTTTTTACTGCACAGAACCTAATTCTGGCTGGCTGATTCAAAATTTGACCAGGTTGCAGCCTGTGTTCTTTATTTATTTTCAAAAAAATCCAGATAAGCCATAGGGCAGTTCAAGTTTGAAAACAATTTGGAAGATCATTGAGTGTACTAAAAAATCATAAGTAATTTTTGTTTTTGGAAAAGTTTGAGAAGGCCCCACCCAAGGAGCACATGTACAGCACATATTTTTCCTTTTACAGCACTGGGAGGCCAAAGTGCATAAATTGGGACAGAATTTTGGGCAAGCTGGAACTGCCCTAATGGCATATTTACTCTAGGTATGTCAGCCCTCAGCACATGTACATGTACTCAAGGGATGACTAATAACATAATAAACCCCCTAAAAACATAATTACATACATGTACATTCTAAACACAACATGTAACATATATGTAAAACCCCATAAAACACAATAACACCTCATAACTCAGTGTCAAGAGTTAAATATGCTTATAATGAATAAGGTACATAATAAACTTAAACCTTAATAACCATAACCAATAACAATTAGCAATCACCATCTAAACCAAAATACAATACAAACAAATATCACAAAAATTTAGGTTAAGAGAGAACAATATATAAGGGCCCATTTGGCTGGAACCCAAAAGTAGCTTTTGATCAAAAGCTACACCAAAACCCAAAAACACTTTTGACCAAAAGTGGTTTGTGATTTTGGTCAAAATCAACAGCGTATGGTAAACTTTGTCTGATCAAAATCAAAAACTACTTTTGCTCAAAAGTTGTTCGAATTTCAAAAACAGCCTCAAGGCTGTTTTTGAAGTCAAAAGCCGCTTTTGCCCCATGCGTTTTCAATCAATCCCTCACAACTTCATCACTCTCCACCTCTCTCCACCCACCCCTTTCAATCCTTCACATGCCCTTCAAACCTTTAAATAAAAATATAGTGTCTTTTGTTCTCAACCAAAAAAATTATTAAATCTTCATATAAAATATTATTAACGACATTTGTATGTATACAAGTTGATACAAGTGTAGCAGTGAATGTCAGATTAATTAGTATCAGTTAATGTTTGAAATGTTAAACAGTGCAATTTTTATGATGAATTGAATATGAGTTGAGAGGATATATCATTGAACAAACAAAAACAAAGAGAACTTACGGTCAACAAGATGTACAGGTTTATGGGTTTGATATGATCAAATCAATTTCAAATGAATTCCATTTCCATTCTTGATTCAAAAGTAGTTTTTGAATTATGGTTACCAAACAGTTCAATCATTTTGATCTTTTGTTGACCTTTTTGGTCAACTGTGTGGTAATCAAAAAACCAATTACCAAGTTTTTGATTTTGACCCTTGAGAAATGGGCAAAATCAAAAAGTGTTTTTCTGTAACTACTTTTGGCTAAATCAGCCAAACGGGCCCTAAACCCTCCCTCTCAACCTTCAGAAGAGATTCCCCCAGAAAAAAATTATTATTAATATACTTTTAAAGAACTATTATAAGTTCTATTGAAATAATAATTAAGAGTCTTATGAGATAAGACTAGTAATACACTTCACACACTCCAAAGTTCCCTGATTAAAAGTAAGTAATATTAATTCCCTCCTCCAGGATCCTGTACTTTCCCCAAGTAGAATATATCAGGTTAGTGACCTCTAACAACTAGGTTAGTGGCCTTAAGAAGAACTTTGGGTTGGTGACCTCCAGAACAACCATAAGTTGACAACTTTAATAATAACCAGATTAGTGACCTCAATCACTCTCTAATCTGCAACTCTAAAGATTAAAGAAAGGTATTGGATCCAACCTTCATTAAGGATTGTTTGGATACACATTCAAACAAATTCCCTTTTGTTCATCTCCTTTTAATTAATGTTTTATCATTGTATTTACTATATACTTGAAATAAGATATATAAAAATTGTAAATCATAAAAATAAATATATAATTATTAAATTTAGTGAGCACTGAGTATTCAAAAGAATACCCAACCCTCACAAGGTATACATGACCAAAAGACATTCTTGGGCTTGGCTCCTTTTATAATTTGTTTATTGTTGTAGCATCCTTTCTGTCTTTTTTTGTTCTGGGTTATTGCTTCATTTATCTTGATTTCTGAGTGAGACTTAAACATAACATGTCCTTATCTTTTGTTGTTGTCAACATGGTATGTTTAATAATTAGTACATATGTTTGTAAGGAAAGCTGGGAATTCTTTTGTTTTTTGTGGAGTGACTGAACATAAACAGATTTTGATTTATGAACCAGGGAAGTTTGGTAGTGTGATTTCAATTTGTTGATTGACTGGTGAAATTTAGTTTTGTAGAAAAATATATTTATGTCCAATGATGGGGTGCAAGTAACAACATGGCTTCAGCATTCATGGCATGACCACCCAAAACACAAGAGAAAATTTGCCTAAAATGACATCAACATATGAAAGATTTGTCTCCAAAGAGATTGCAATCACATCTACCATTGAATAGAACAGAAATGCTCTCAAAGTATCTAAACCTCATAATCTTTCCTGATGGGTCTTGATAAAATAAATAATTCATCACTTCGTGGTTATGTCCTCAAAAATCTTTTATTTATTAGTGGATGTGCCTAAAGTTTTGTTTCTTCAAGATGAAATATTGCAACTTGCATTAGACAGACAAAACAATTCAAAATATCTATTTCTTATATACCTTGCTATTATGTGGTCTTACCTCAAAAGTAAGGACTGTAAGTAGACTTTTGAAAGAAGCAGACACAGGGCCACAACAAGAGCTCACATAGAGGTGAGCA
Source organism: Melampsora americana (assembly GCA_022264835.1). NCBI lineage: Eukaryota > Fungi > Basidiomycota > Pucciniomycetes > Pucciniales > Melampsoraceae > Melampsora > Melampsora americana. Next base: position 288,303 of record JAIFHY010000042.1, on the reverse strand, counting down.
TGAAAAACCTTCCATATTTTTTCAAAAGACAACTAATTTCCACCTATTCTTCCATATCACAATTCTTTGTTGTGGTCAGGTAATCAGAATGTGATGCATCCAAATTGCTCAAGCATACTCATCTTCATTTCGATTGAGAATTCCAAACAAGTGTTCCTTGAGCAACAGATGAGTACCTTGGAATCAGGTGACACACCTCCACATACTCAGAATTTTTTCCACATGTGCATTGTCTGTACAGACTGAGCATTCAGTCAGGGGCTGAGATGACCTGAGTGGATCAGGTAGCCCTCCCTCAGACTTCTTGGCTAAGCAATAAATCCTGAAGGAATCCTGGCTCACCTTCTCAGCGCTCTGCTCATGTTGATCATGTCTGATTACATGATAAACATGAGCTGAACACAAAAAAATGGAAGGACAAAATTAGAAAACTTGTAGAAAACTGGAAGCTTTCCAGGCTCACCTCTATGAGAGCTCTTTTTTTGGCTCCTGTGAGATCCACAAAAGTTGTAATTGAATATAGTTTATCTTTCAAAATAGTTTTTTACAACTGTCAGCCCCGAGCCCTATTACTAGTACCAAAGGGCTGAAATATATGATAATTAAATAATAAAATTAATAAACAATACTTACAACTCATAGCTCAGTTTCAAGAGTCAAGTAAACTCGTAATTACATATAGTTACATATGTAACTATATATGTACATACATGTAATTTCAAATTAAGACATTATAATTTGTGATATAAGCTTTCACAAATGCATATCACATGAGTAACACAAGAATTACACAGGCACTTAATTCAATCGTAGATAAGATAATCAAAAAAATGATTACATACTACAAATAAGTATGTAATCAAACCACAGATTGTACATGAGGGAGTTTGAGGGTTTTGTGTATATAAAGAGCTCTCCCACCCGCCAGGAAAATCCATCATCATCATTACTTTTAACAAAATTATCAATACACTCATCAAATCAGATAAATAGAGTCCTTGTCCTCTTTTATTAGACATTGTATATTTCTGTATTTGATTTTAAACTATTGTTAATTGTTGAAGGTCTTTTGAAGACTTCTTCAACTTCTCCAGGAGGTGATCCTTGCAGTACTGCTCAAGTTATTAAGGGAATCCAATAACTTGAGAAACTCCAAATTCACGGGAGTTCCTCTGTGTTCAGAGTCTAAAGAACTTTAAATATCACTAGGTGATATTTCCCTTGAGTCACAAACTCTAAAGTAGAGTGTTGTGGTCTTGGGCACGAAACTAGACTGTAGTTTCTACTTTCAATCCTGCTAGAAGACTCAGGTCTTGCATTGATTCCCGGATTTGTATCCAAAACCTTTGTTTACAGGTCATCTAACTGGAGTCAGTACGGATTTGATCCCACTGCTTCAATACCAACCTTGTTTAGTACTTCAAACAAGACTTTCACGCTGATAATAAACTCAGTTTTTATCTCCAACCTTTCTTTTAGTGATTTACTAGCCCAACAGACGCTAGTGGCTCACAACAACAACTGTCAATTTTTCTTGATTTCTTGTGGAAACCTTTAATTGTTTAATTCTTTGTTCTTAGAACTTGAATGATAGAAAATATGTGTGTCATGAAAATGGATTCCATGGATCTCTAGATCTTGGTTCTGATGGTGGTGTCATCCTCTTGGTTATAAGAGGGCTCAAAGGTAGCCACCATCATCTCATTGCAAAGGAGGAGCCTTACACTCTTGGTTTCTGATCTGAAGACTTGAGACTGTTATCAACTCATCTTGGGTTAGGGGGTGTTGCACTATCAACATAGATGCCTGAGATTCCCCAATCTGAGGCATCATTGGAAGCAGAGCCTTGAACAAATGCTGTCCAAGATTCCCATCCAAGGTATTGTTATTTACCAAAAATAACTTGGATCTGAACCTTGGAAACATTCTGTCAGAGATTTGTGATTTGAAAACACCTCATATTTTGCAATTCAAGGTAAATATGTGCTGGCAGTGTTGAGGAACAAAAGGTTCTAGAAAATTTATCCTCCTTCATACATTGTCAATGGTTTTTGATTAAGTCAGTAGTTAAGATCTATTCTCAAGAATAGAGTCAATAGACTTGGGTACATTCCATGATACATACAGAGAAGTATGATGCTGAATAGTGGAGAGTATCTATACATGAGTCCTCAAATTGTTCCAAGACTTAGAGTGATAAAATTGTGTGTTTGGAATTTTGCAACAAGTCATGAATTCACAATACTGAATTTCAGATAGAGTCAAGAACTTGTTGGAGTTGTGTGAAGGCCTTGGTGTTGAATTTCATGAATATATTTTCTGTTCTAGTCTCTCAATTCATTTTCATCAGATGTAATTTAATTGATGGGGACTTCTAAAGGCCAACCTCAAGAATCATAGATCCACTCACTGCAAAAAAAAGCTCAACATTAAACCAAAAATGCAAATTTCACAATGTACAATGAAAGTTCTAGTCTTTCTGATGACAAACACAGTCTTAACTACTTCAATGTATCTCAAGGATGAACAGGATAGCTGGCTAACATCAGGGGCATCAAACATTGGGACTCAAAATCCAGGATTATTCATGGATCAAATAGATCAACTTGAATTAACACTTGCACCACCTTCTCATAGGACAATAAAGGAACTCACTCCATTCAAAGAACCATCCATGTCTTCAATCTGGGGAGTTTGCAAAGAAACCTCATCAAAACATCTATCTAAAGGAAAAACCGACCTCATGTACAATCAGTATCATGAGCTTGGGCCTAAGAAAATGGTTTTGACACATCATAAATTGGCACAGATGTCATCAGCAAAACCTACTAGTGAGACTCACAGCGTTGGACCCCATATGTTATCAAAAATTGAATTTCATGACAAGAAAAGACCCATACAAAAAGTCCATGAGGTTGGCTCTGGAATCTTGCAGAATTCAAAAGGTCAACTCAAGATATTGCCTCGAAATAAAAAGATGAAATTAAATTCAACCCAAGATTTTGGAATGTCTTTGAGATATTCAAATGATATGACTCATGAGCAAGATCTCTTGAGAATAAATCTAGCTTATGCTCCAAAAAAACCAAGAGCCATGCCCTCTGAAATAAATCACAGTTTTCCGCAGAAACAAGTTCAAACTCATAATGAAGAGAAATCCAAAGATAAGAAGATTGTCTCAAGTGATCAGGAAGTTCACAAGCTTCCACAGCCAGATCCTCATGAACTTACAAAGTTTTTGAAAACCGGATCAGATGTAGTACAAAAGCACCCCATCAATGAAGAAATCAAGTCTTGGTTCTCAGATCTAAGAAATGGAATATTGAACCACCATCAAGAAACTTGCTGCTTTGGAATCAAAGGCAACCAGATCAGAAAAGCATTAGAGTTTGCCAAAGATAGGTTGACTGCCACCTTCTTGGGATACCTAATGGAAAATCAACAACATCTAGGAGGTAAAAAAATCAACACAATCTTACATGATGGATGGGAATTTTTGAAGGGTTATATGAACGGATGGAGAAAATTGAATTTCAAGGAAGTTTCATTACTCAGGAAGAAACCAAACTTTTGTAGCTTTTCTCCTTTATTTCCTGCTATAGAAGTATTTGTGAATTTAATGAGGCTCAAAAGGAGTAACAATCTGTCATACAAGCTATTCCAGAGACTTGTCATTGAATGGCAAACCAAATTATTAAATTAATTTTTTGTCATCAAAGGTGTAAAATGCTTATTGTTTGCTTGACCAAGTAATGTGCAAGAGAACCTGAAATATGTTCTCTTGATATGATGATGGATGTATTTGACTACTAGTTGTTCAAATTAGATACTTTGATTGACTTGGACATATTCACATGCTACACTGCCAGCAAATTTACCTTGGATTGGGAATTTGAATTGTTCCTGGATCTCAAACCACAAACAGAATTTTTCCAAGGTTGGACTTGAGGTTTTTTTTGTGTGTAGACCACAAATAGAAACCTTGGACAACATCTTTCTGAGCTTTTGTGTCTGATCATGCCTCACACTCCCCAACCCAAGGCATCTTTGTTGGCAGTGCTAAGCAGAATGCCAAAATGTTAGTCCAAATAAATTTACCCAATCTGTCCAAATACAAGTATATTTTTAGAAACATATTTTGATTCCTATTTGATTCATACCTTGAAAGCTGTCAAGAGCTGTCAATAGATACACAGGGTTACCATCAAAAAAACGACTGGGTGTAATGGGTTTTTGTGTCAACCAAGTTAGGTTTGAACATGGCCAATGGTTTGGTGATCCAATATTTGAATTTCACATTTCTCAATCTGTCCCTTGAAAAAATGGCAGATTGAAATTTTGTTTTTGTGTAACAATTTTTGGCTAAAGCAGCCAAACAGGCCCTAAGACTGTGTACCTTTCTTGAATCTCTAAAACAAAAACACTAAAGTCATTAAAGCCCCCAAACAGCCATCATTTGGTGATTCAAAGGAATTAATTTTCAAAAATCACACAAAGAATTTTTTCAGGTTAGGGATGAAAAAGGAATCAAGGTCTCCAAGTATGAATTAGTGGTTTTAGGCTACTTTTTTATATGTATCATTTGTGGTACCCAGCTGGGGTCCTTGAGTAGCCAAGAAATTATATGTGGTCAATATCTGGGCTTTTGTCAGACTGAAAAAAGTTACAGGATGTATCAAGGCAGTCCAAATTTGAAAAAGCACTAAAAAAATGTGCCTACCACAAAATGCAGCCCATGAAATAATCTTTTGAAAAAAGTTTGAGAAAGCCTCATCCAAGAAGCACATGTAGGGCACACTGTTATTCATGAGCTAGCAATTTACTCTTGCATATATGGTGTGTGGGTGTTATGGCTCAGGTTTCTGGTGGCCTACAGTGGGTAAAGCCAAGAATGTGTAACAACTCTGCCTGCAAAAGCCATTGGCTCCAAAATCTTTGAGGGTTTTTTTGAGGAAAAACATCTTTTTAGCACTTGATTTCCAATGTTTTTGACCTTCCTAGGTCCCCAGGAACACTGAATTTTGAGATCCCTGGGGTCAACATTGAGCTTTAGGAGCAATTTAGGCATCATCCTGAGTCCCTAGCTGACCTTACATACTCAGCTACTCACCTAATTCAGTGCTAGAAGGTGCTAGGTCCAAAAATCTGATGCCAGTTTTTTGAAAAAATATTTTTCAACATGTCCTCCACATATTTGGATCAAGCTCAATGAGCACATCTCAGCTGTCTAAGTATCATGGGCCAACATCAAACTTCAGTTGTGCATCATTTGGCCAACAAGTGAAATTTGGTTTTGCAGGCAGGGTTATCACACATTCTTGGCTTTACCCACTGTACAGCTCCCTTCTCATAGAATTAGATTAAGAGGGGCCCACGGAGCCCATTGCGCTCATAAAGAAGTGTAACATGTAGCTTTGAGGTGTGTATAGTTCAACTCAAAGTTGAAATTTTGTTTTGTGCGTGCAAGGTAGTTGGGCTTTGATGAGACCCAATGCCTGGCAGTACCGTGCAGAGTGTGCTCCGTGCGTTGCACTGCACTGCGCAATGGTGCAGTGGGCTGGAAACCAAAAAGTACCTGGGGTGCGCAGGGGTGCAGTGAAAGTTGTGCAATTAGCGGCTGCGCATAGACCAGCGCAGCCACGATTTGCACACAGTGAACTGCGCTGTGTATTGTGGATTGTTTTCATCTTACACTTGTGGAGCTTGTCTTATATTTGCAGTGAGTGTAGTAAGCCATCTGGTCACAAGGGTCCCATACACTTTCTATGCCTTCAAGTTGCATTTGTGGACAATATCACCAACTCCCAGGAGTGATTTCACCAAGTTGAGAGCAATTGTGATCAAATTGAAATCCCCAAATTGATGGATTTTCATCCTTGTGACAATTCAAACCCTCCTTCTCACAAATTGCCTGAGAATCTGAATGTGGTATTTTCCATGAATATGATGATCCTCCTTGTGATTACAGTTTAGTCCTTTTTGGAGGACCAATACCTCATACAACTTTTAGTTGCTGACATCATGATACATTGCTCTTACCATATGTAATTGTCTCTTGAGAACTTGAACAATCTCTGTAAGTTATGGGGGGTGTAATAGGGCAGTTCAATATGTTTCAAGACATGCTTGATGTTCTTAAAACAAAACTTATAATTTATAAAGCTTTTGGCTCATTCACAAAAAAGTTGGGTGAGAGCAGCTGAGACAAGGTTCAAAGACGTTCACCTGCCCTCCCCCTCTCCCATACTCTCTCTCAATCACCTCTTTCTCTGGAGCCTCTTCAGCTCAGAAATCAAGTTGGGTCTGAGTCTGATCCCTTTACCAGTGGAGACTTCATGGCTCATCATTGGCAAAAAAAACAATGTCTGTTGGACTCATTGGCAAAAAAAGGAATGTCTGCTGGACTCTTTTGTGCCTTGGTCTCAAAGGTGTTAAAACTTACATTTGCAACATTTTAAGGATTCCAAGCAGGCTTTTTAGGCATGCTCGCATTGTCAAAAGCCTGCTTGCTGGCTTTTTTTCAACTTCTTGGAATCCCAAACTTGAACTGCCCTAATATCAAAGGCTCAAGAGTGATAATTTTGTTGCCCAGGGGGAGTTACAATTAGCCATGACTTCTTTTTCAAAATGAATTTATTAATCAACCCAAAGCTACTCAAAACCAGTGCCATGTTACCAAGAGAATTGAACAAGTTTGGATTCTTGCTACACATTCTGACATATTGATTAATTGATATTATGCAAGGTTTGATTCACAGCTACCCAGTGAGACAAAGAATTTGTGGAAAGAAATCTTCACTTCAGAGTCCATCTTGTCAAGAACTTTGCAGATTGACTAGTCTTTAGAATCTTACTCCGGTATGCTTGTCTACTTCTTGTCCCCTAGCAGCAGTATCATCTTTCACAAAATACAAATTACGAAAAAAACAGATTCTTCTTAAAGTAAATCAAAACATTACAAAACACACACACGCACATCCCAAGAAAAAAAAGTTTATAGTTTCTATCTTCCTTGCCTTACATAATTGAACCCAATCACACCAAAAAATAGAGATGAGATAACTCAAACTCTTCAAAGAGATTTGAAATAATCTTGATCCAACTTAAAAAAAACTCAAAAAAACCCCTTGATTCTTTCCTGATTCCAATCCACAAAAAAGACCCAAACCCATTATCCTAATTTGTTTGCCTTCCCTTGAATTATTAAAATGAACAAACAAACCCTGAAGGATATGAAGTCTTTAGATTTCAAATAAAAACTCATTAACAAATCCCATGATGTCTTGATGATCACCAATTGAATCAAGTGAATGAATTTCGATTTCCTTAAACTGTTTAGAAATTAAATTGAATTCTTCTACCCATTCAGGAGTCACTTTTTCTGTTGGTTTTTTGATGATAGGTTCTTTGATTGATAGTTGCGGTCTTAAAGAAGTTGGAATTGGGTTTCTTTGCTTTTGATTTACTGATAGGGTTGATCGATAGGGTTTTGATGATAGTTGTTTTGGTAAACTCAGACTTGAAGCTATACAAGAGTTCATGAATGAAAGTTAGTATGGTTTTGGTTGGGTTGTGAGAGATCTGGAGAGGTTTCTTACAATTTAATGAAGTGATTGATTTAGTTGATTGACCCCTTTTACGTTTTGAAGCTGAAAGTAATCCTTCAAAAGAATCCTCAAGATCTAATCCTGAAACCCATAATGAAAAAATAAGGATTGGTAAGCGTTCGAAATTACCAAAGAGGAAAACAATCGACTTACGATAGGTAGGTAATGGATAAAAAGGTTCAGGTAACCATAAAGATTTATCTCCATCTTCTAATAGAATCTCATGAGTTGAATCCATACTATCATGATCAGCTATGAAACTTCCAAGATTGAATGCATTAGGTCCATTTAATAAATTGGTAAATTCAGACCAATCATGAACTTCTACACTTTCTCCATCCTTCCAAGCTAATTTCACATCATCGAGAAAAGAAAACTTGTTGATCATCAGTAAAACAACGAAATCGAAAGGAGATTGAATGAAAGGATGAGGGGAAAAATCCTAACAAGCTGTTGGAGGTCCGTATTCCATGTCAGGTAAGTTTTCAGGATCGATATGAATGGAAGTATCAAATGAATTCTCATCCTCATTGTCTTCGAATTCATCCAATTCCGGTGAAGCTTCACCAATCAGAATCGGAGGTCTACTTGGTCTTTTAGAAGTTACAGGTGTACGGTATAACAACTTTGGAGATCCTTGTGGTGATTTGATTGTGTTTGAAACTCTTGTTGTAGGATGAGGTGTTATGTTTTGAATCCGATTTGGAATTGTTTGAGAAGTTTGAATAGGTTTTTTGATTGAGGTTTGGATTTGTTTTGATGATGGTGAACAGGTTTTGAGATCAGAAGTATGAGGTACTCGAGCTTTCTTGACTGTGTTTGTTTTATCTGCCAAGAGATTATAAGAATTCGGTCGAGAGGCAATAGGTGTTTGAATCGCGTCTTTAAAAAGTCTTTGAGGTTCTATATATATAAAAGTTACAAGAACCGAATCAGTAAAATGAATTAAAATTAGAAAGATAAAGTTTGAAATGATAATTTACCTATCTCACTCTTTGGGTTTTCATCTGAATATATGTTAAAGGTTCGATTTAGATTAGTAGTTTTTGAAATTAATTTTTTTTGTGTGGTTGGATTTGTGATTTTTTTAGGTAATGGTGTTTTTGATCCATATCTTGATTGGATATCTGGTAGATTGTGAGATTGATGAATGTGGATCATCGTTTCGATTTGTTGTGAGTGGGTTTGATTTGGTATATTGGTTAGATGGTTCTGTGGATGAAGTTTCAAGGAAAGTTGAGAATGAGTTGATTTAAATTTTACTTGAACAATTCTACGGGTTCGAGTCATCGGATACATAATTGTGGCGGTGTGGGTGTGTCAAGGACCGAGGTGCCGGATACATAGAGAGTGTCTGTTCTTGTATTCGATTTGAAGAAATTGTTCTTTGCCAAACAAATTCAACTCGACCTTCAAAATGAGATTAATCAGCAATCGTGCACCAAGGCTGATTCGATGTAAAACAAACTACCTCCATCAATTCATCAGAAATCAATCAAATCTGACTTATCAATCAAACCAAACTCAATCTTTACTCAATTTAATCAATCATCGAATCTCAGTAAGTCTTTCAATAACAAATGGAAGCTTTTCTTCATTCAATCAAAACTAATTATATGAAAATTTGGTATAGGCAACAGGTCCGATTTCAATTTCAACTTATATGAATTTATGTTTAAATCATCCAAGTCTAGGTTATTATTCAAAACCAAACACCAACAGAACAGAATCATCAGATCCGTTTGGTAAATCAGGTGATTTTATCACTTCACCTGAAATCTCTCAAATTTTTGGTGAAGTCAGTCATGAAGAAAAAAATTCATTGTCGATTTGATCATTCTTTTTCTTCGTTCCAAGAGAAACCTTTTTGATGGATTGTGTTAAATATGTTCTAGATTAGTTAATAGGTGTTTGGTTCTTAAGTAGATGGATGGATTTTGGATCTCCTGAATCGATTAGGATTATCGAATTAGGACCTGGTAGAGGAACATTGATTTCTGATATATTGAGGGTATGATATTTTGCTTTGATTCATATATCTCATAGAATAAACGTTGAATTGAATCCCTTTCTTGGTGTTTTTCTTAGACTTTTAAATCTATCAAAAGTTGTAATCCTGAAATTAAAGAAATTCATTTAGTTGAAAATAGTCCATTTTTGAGAAAGATTCAAGAAGAAAAACTTTCAACAGATTTGTCTGATGGGAACACCAAACTTTATTGGTATGATCGAGTTGAAGAGATTGAAGAGAGTGAGTTTAACACTCTAGATTTTCTGATTGTTTGAAGGATTCACTTCATTTTGGCGTTTCTATGTGTTTTAGGTAGTGATCATTGGACTATGATTATTGCTCATGAGTTTTTTGACGCTTTACCTATTCATGTTTTTCAAGTTAGTAATTTGATTTTTGAGCTATGAGCAAGAAGATTATCCTTGAAATGACATTTTCTCATCTAGAAAACAGAAAAAGGTTTTCGAGAGATCTTGGTAGACATAGACGATGAACATAGATCCACCGCACCAGTTGGTTTAATAAAATCTATCAAACCCATTAGATTTGTTTTAGCTTCTAAACCTACTGTCGGATCTCAAACTTTGATTCAAGAAAAGGATTATGGAAAGTTTTCAATCGGGTCTAAAATCGAAATATCTCCTCTTTCTTTATCTGTTGCTTTTCACCTTTCTAAACTTTTGAAACTTGGGAATGGATCCGGTTTGATTGTGGATTATGGTGATGATCATCATTTTGCTGATTCATTAAGAGTTTAGTGTTTTTTGTATTTTTTGACTCTTCTTCCTCAAGTTGCCTTTTGTTAATTGTTTGGTTGTTTTTTGTAGGGTTTTCACAAACATCAAATCGTTGATCCTTTGCATAAACCTGGCTTAACAGACTTGACAGCAAATGTGAATTTCTCAAAAATAAAGGAAATGATGAATCCATTTTGTAAGTTTCAACTTTATTCTCTAAACAAAAGTATGCCCAGATATTGACAAAAGGATGTTGTTATGTGTTCAAGGTAAGACTTATGGACCGATTTCACAACGAGAGTTTTTATTGAAAATGGGGATTGAAATTAGAAAACAAAAATTAAAAAAGATCGAATCAAGTGTTGCTAGATTAATTTCACCGATCGGAATGGGACATCAATATAAGTTTTTAGGAATTGAAAGTTTTAGAAAAGATCAAAAAGATTGTCAGACAGAAGTTTATCCTTTTTCCTAATTCTGTTAGCTTTTGGAGTCGTAGAATACTTTTGGTCCGATAGAATTGAAAATGAACCAATTTTGGAGATGGGTTAGTTTTTTGGTTTAGTTGAATTGATTGAAATTCGTAATTTGGGGTTTGGGTGATCAAGGTAGGAATTACAACATGATATCAATTGTTCGAAGGATCAAGTGATGGTCTTTTCAAAGTAAATAAGCCTTGAGTGAATCATCCAAGTTCATTTGATTTAATTTGAAAGTGTGCGAGGAAATGCACTCTTCGATATTCAATGCATGATGCTTCTTCAATTCATTCTCCTCAATTTTCCTATCATGTTTACATTTTCCGATCAATGACCAATCTCCCAAAAGCTGCGAGCAGCCACCTCTCACAATGAAAATCACATTGTGGAATTTTCAGTAGTGTTTGCAATCAATTCGAAATTAGGACACCTGGTATGATCACTAACAGCTCATAAAGGTATAAATCATTTACTCCAATTGTAAGACAAAATAGTGGGAAAATGAGGACAGAACTGCAAAATAACTTCAAGGGGTTGACAATTCTTTTATCGATCTCAGGAGCTGGGTCACACTCAGAGTCGATCTGTGTGTAAAAATCAATACCTGTCTGCAACATTTTCGTCAACGAGGTATCGATGAGATATTTTTATCAGAGTCACGAGAACACAACCTCAGAACTTAGAGGGAATGTTTGTCCTCTCTCACCCCAAGATTTGACTACCCACAAAATGAGATGGATCTCCCTATAGTATCAGATCAGGATGGAAGTGGGTCAGGTCAAGTTAGGAACAAGAGATGTAAGTTTATCATACCTGATTCTTTGATAAGACTCAAATAAAACTGTACAAACATCTATTCTCAGTCGTGAAGCCTAAGGCGAGCCTTGCGGTACAAATGTGTGGGTGAATTGAGCTCTGTTGAGCTTCAAAGTTGATTTCACTTCAAAGAGAAAGATCGGAATTAGGATCGCTATACATGAACACTCGCTTTGATTGGGTAAGGAAGCTCCAAAGAAAAAGATGTTGGGGGCTTTGAAGTTTGCACAACTGAAAAAGTTATGTACATGCGAACCCCAGTCGGCCATTCGCTTGGTCTCAGGTCGGGCGTCAAACCCACACAGAGTTGATGATGAAAGGTGTGGAATTAGGCCTGCACGGAATGAATTTTGGTACCCAACCAAACAACACCGGTCATGCCAATTATCTTGCCGGCTTGATGACCGATGATGCGTACCGATGTTCATCGAAGGGCGTATTGGAGGCGAATCCATTGGGTTAATCTTGTGTATCTCGAAGTTATCTCAGCCGTTCTCGATAGCCAACTACTCCAAAGTAAGAAAGCAAGTGGCTAATAAGTCAAAGAGGCACTGGATTTGAACATCATCAAGACGGTCAAGGGATATCTTATCCACAAGAGTGGCAGGTACATATATGTTGATCAGCCATTCGCCCACTCGCCCATATCATACACAGAGTTCACTAGCCATCTCCTCCTTCAGGTCCCTACTGGGGTTGAACCGTCTCTTCAGGTCAAGAAGCAAATCAAGCCATGTTGATCGTCGGCCTGGATGAGACAGGGAAGAGGTGCCATCCAGTTGAGGTTGAAATCCCCGATCTTCAGAATCAAAGAAGCAGAAAGCTATTACTATGAGTCTTCCCTCTAGATCGGATTGACTTCCCATTCAATCGTTCAATCGTCCTTAATTTATTCGCTGTCTCTGTCAAATCCCTCGTCTCTGTGGTTTTTCTGTGTCACGCTCATTTGAAAGTCATCAACGACCAGTGGTCCATCGCGATTGGCAGGGCATCCTTGCTGTCAATTTCAAAGTCCTGATCAACACACCCACAATATGTCTCAAGATCATCTGTCTGTACCCTTGTTGGAAATCATGCAAAGTGATAGAACAGTGGATGCCGCCACATTCGGACTCAAGCATATCTACATGATCAATACTGTCATCACCGCCCTAGTAAGCACTCTCTCCGCTGTGATTAGCTTTTATCTCCAATGTCTTCACACCTTGCCGTCTCGTTGCTGATGAAAACCGTTTCCTTTCCAATGATCAGTCAGCGCTCGGAGGTGTGACTATGATCTTGCCTTTCATATTCATTCCCGAATGGAGACAAAAAGTTCGGCACAAATTGATATTGGGACTAGGAATATCCGACATTAGCACAGGTGAGTTATCGTTCTGGTGGTTTACTTTATAATCCATTTTGACGTAATCATGGTCAATCGACAGCTAATTTTCAAAACCCATCTTCATCTTCAATTGAAATAGCCCTGAGTGTCTTGATACCTTCGATTCATCTGTTACGAGGAGGTGAACTCGATAGAGGAAGCTCGTTGTGTCAAGCGGATGGGTTTTTCTATGAAGCTACGGTATTGACAAGCTCATTCTGGACAGTGGGGTAAGATTCTCTACGTTTCATCCTCGCGAAATCCTACCTTTGATTTACTGATGAGTGTTGTTATATATAGTATTGCCGTTGTGACATACACATTGTTAATTCGACCCATGTCAATTTTTGCCGCCCTTCTTGCTAGACCATGGACCTTCCCTATGCTTTTTGGTTTAGTTTGGTTGGCTGGCTGCATAATATCTGGAATTGGGATTTACCTGAACCCAATGGAAGACCTGGAGGGCTTCTGTTTTTATGGCGTTCACGGCGAGCTTTATGGGCAACTTTCACTATTTCTTCCACGGTAAGTCTTTGCCACCATCGACAGCGCGAGTGACATCAGGAACTGACTTATAGGATCTACCTGGTATATAGTGTGGTTGTTTCCTTTGTGACAATTGTTCTCTACTTGCGACTTTTCTTCTTCTTCCGTAGACAAGATTCTTTTGCAGTAGTTTCCAATCCACGCTCTCGTTTAGACTCCGTCATTGAACAGGATTTACCCGGTACACATCCTAAATCAAGAAGGGGTTCAGTACAAGCCTTGATTGATAAAGCTCGTTCGCTCAGCGTCAGTACCGCATCAGGACGCAAAGTCTCAAAGGACTCAGAGATAGCTCTTGTCGAACCGGTTGTCATGACCGAAGTGCCTTTGCCTCATAAGTCACCAGGAATTGAAAATGGTCTTGTTCGCCCATTGGGACCGCTACCACGATATTCTGATGGCTCTTGGCTAAATTCCTCTGTCAAGGTTACCACTCCCGCTAGCAGCTGCAAGGATCCTCAAATAACATGCCTAAAGCCTAACACATCTTCTATCCTTCCTCCTCAATCTGTTCCGCCCTCCTGCACCAGCTCAACAGTCGGTATATCTATCAAACCTGATGTTGATGTTCCATTCCCGCTTTTCACATTATCCGCGCCTCCACCATTCCCGACCGCCTCAACTTCATCTCAGAGCGATCTCTCTTCAGTCAGGCTAGAATCACAGCCATCTGACTCTTTGAATCTTGAAGATCCTCCGACTGAGCCTGTACCATTGTCAAATTCGGTTTTTGGAGATTATGCCATCTTAACTGGTCCAACACCAACGGCTCCCACCCAGCCTCCATTCAAGCGCCAACCGTTTGTGTCAGGTCCGACGGGCCAACTAGATATCGCTCCAGATCAGCCAGTGGTTTCACCAGGCTCGGAAGGGAGTGCGACGACAACTCCAGCTTCAGAAGACGCAAATCAGAAACCGCCGTTACGACCAGGGTTGTGTAAAGGACAGCGCTCTTGGAATTGGTTCAGCTACACACAAAGCAATGCATCAAGTGCACTCACTAAAGAGGTCAAAGATAATTTCAAACCTGTGCGGGTTCCGAAAACGGTGATCGTGGAACCTTTCCCGATTGAACGAACCCAGCGCTCACATCCAACAGCTCTGATCCCATTCTCGAATAACGTTAAACGACTCAGTGGGCAAGAGTTAAATAGACGGGCGAGCATGTTAATGCTCCTCTATCCTGCGGCTGTGAGTAATTACGACCCCGTATGTTGAGAGGTACTTGAGACTGACACCTAACGAAATGAATGACAGTACACCGTCTTGCTCTCTGTCTCCCTGGCCCGATTGGTACTCGAGATGGGCCACATGCATCCCAATCCATATGTGAATGCCATATCTAAATGGCTGATCATGTCTTCAGGATGGGTGGATGCTGTAATTTTTATGTAAGCCATCATTGACACACATCCAAACTTTTCATGGCAGACCTCTCTTTCCTTTTCGAATCTTTTTCGCGTGCATCCTTGCTTATGTACACCTTTATCATCTAATGGATCACTGATACATCTCTCCTTCGACCAAACTTCACACTAGATTTATTGAATGGACCTTTCGACAGGCGACTCGAAACTCGCACTGAGATGTAGCTAAGTTTGGGTTTCTTCGCCCGTGAAGGGTCAGACCAAAATCCGTAGATCATCGCATATCAAAATTCCTGACGTCAAGGCCTATCCTTCACACCATCAAACTCGATGGACGTCGTGGATGGCTGATTCTTCTGTGTTGTACCGTACACTTTTGTTCCGCCATCCCTCCCTATACTCAATCTCTATCAAATTGTATCGAGCCAGATCTCAAGCACACAAATCATCATCTGTAGGAAAGATAGTAGACATAGCAAGCCACTTTTGATCAAAAATGCTTTTTTTTGCATTACCCTAATACTTTTTGCCATCCTAAAAGATGGATTTTCTTGAATATTTTTTTTCTGTTACACGTGTGTATGGTACGAGATTTTTTTTTGGGATTTAAGCATCTTTTTTTTGTTTCTTGTTGTCTGTCATCTCGTTTTCTGTTTGAAAATTTTGTGGAATAGAAAAGATCGATATATGTATTACATATTTTGACAAACACATTCAGGAGCTCATCTTAAGTTTTGTGTCCCATGGCCTCTGAGTCTTGGCGCTTGAACGGATTTCTGAATCTCTGCACGAGATTGTGACTCCTTTCTAGTGGACAACTTCATGATAAGATACCATATGGTGGATCATCACCACATTCAGTCCAACGCAAGCCACACCAACCGCGAGCGAGACGGGTAGCTGCAGCATATCTAGTCTTTGATATTGTACACGAGCATCATCTTCGGGGTACTGTGACGGTGACAATCCTTTGGGAAACATCCGCATCCTCGGCAGCTTTTTTGTTGAGCGTCAACATCTCGTTTTTCGGCCTTGCGTCCAACTTTTGTCAACATGAAAAAGGGCGAAGTCTAGCAACCCTCAGCAGCCCTAGAGCTTTGCAGCGCTCAAGAGACTCAATCTGCGAAGAGTCAAAAAGGACACAGCCATGTTAATCAATTTGATCAGAGCCCACTACAAATATTACATCAGTGAGGCCTCTGCGAGTTGAAGTTGGATACAATCATGCCATCAATCAAAATGGCCGCTTCTCTAGTTCCCCGACCCTTGGTGGTTTTGACGAACACCACTAACTCGTCGATCAAAAGCACCTTGATCTCGGATCTATGCGCTTAGAACATGGAGAAGTGGTACAGAGATTGACTTTCTAATATATACCTCATGAGCTCAGGTACACTCATCAAGGACCAGGGAATCAATTATGAGCGCATGACACATATTCATCATCTTCCTTGAAGCCTGTTCAGGCACGGCAATTGCATTCACACCTACATAAAGCATTGATCAGGTCACAGCCTATTGTCCGACTCCGTCACATCTTCAACACTCTCAACTCACCTCTTCCACTTTTCCCGAGCATTATTTCGATACCACTTCATCTTCGCGCGCACCAAAACTCCTCTCTACTTTTCTTTGATCTTTTCCAGATCATAGTGATTTCTTGCTTGCTTTTCTTGTCTTGCTTCCTTTCCTTTGTCTTCCTCCCTGTGCTCATCCAGACTTCCTTGTTACCCGTCTCTATCTGATATATTCGCCGCTGTCTACAGCCGTACCCATCAACTTCACTTTCCTTGATACCCTCATCAATCGCCATGGGTTTTCGTGAATCAAAAAACAAGCTGGGAGTTCGCGTACGCTCTGCCTTTAATAAACTCAAGCATTCAAAATCGATCATAGGATCATCAAACTTGATGAATCGCGAAGTGAGTGCAGATCTTCTGATGTCTTCTGCCATCGGCTCCGCAGGCTTGCAAGATTTGTCGGACTACACTTACTAACTTGATCATTTCACTTTGTTTGATACTGTTTCGTGGCAGATGTCAATGCTTCGAGCGGTCTCGCCGATGCCACTGCCGGTCCTAACACTACCAATCGGTCTATCTCACCGATTGGCTGCGAGCACATTATTTGATAGTATGATGCGTGATTCGATAATGTTTCTCGAGGTCAGTTTGAAAACCTGTTTGCAAATATTGAAGTTATCATTTCACTTAACTCACGCTGTTGTGTACCTTTTGACATGTCTATGTCATCAGCCTCGAAGCTTGATCAAAAGCCCAGACGGTCAAGGCACGGATCAATCGCCCGCGAACGTGTTAGCAACAAATAGCCCGACTCCACCCAACAAGGTGCTGAAGCGCGAGAGACTTCTCGAGTCCCCAATTAGCCTTCGTCTAGCTTCGCTCATCAAATGTCCCGCTGAGCTACGTCTGCCAACGCCCTTGGCTTCCTCCCCGCTAATCCATCCTGGACTACTACGCTCACATAATTTGGGGCCGTTTACACCTGAGTTAGTTATAACTCCCACAGAAGACACCCCGGAGTATACAACATCGTTCACTACTCCCGATGCGGACGGAGAATTTTCAAAGACTGAGTCGTTGGTAGAGCAACTACCCTCTCGCGCCAGCTCTCCGATTTCGGTGTATTCGCAAAAATCCTACACCGCGCCATCAACTGAAGACAAGGAGATTTGTATCACTCCGGAGAACCCTGCTTCTCGAGCAGTGAATGTGAATGTATCGCCTGTACGCCAGTTCTTACGTCGACGAGGTCCCATCCCAACTACGCAACCTCTGTCGTGCAGACTCTTACAATCAATCATGTCGTCTAAGACTGATGAACCTTTATCGGCCAAAAGCGCATGTACAAGCTCGGAGTCGAACGCTGACTTCAGCGATTACCTCGAACAGTTGTGTCCTGGCGGCGGACCAATGGATCAATACGTCCTTCACGATGCGGAGTCGGAGCCAGTATTGTTGGCGAACACAACTGAGCCTCTGCGGATCTTGTGCCGACCATTGTCAAGAAGATCGTCTATCTCTTCAGTGTCTACCTTTATGACTGACGTCACTGGCTATCTATCAAACTCGTCATTGGACTGAGATGGGTTTGATTCATGGAAACAAAAGCCTGATTCCAATCATCTTGGACCAGAAGGTCTTAAAGTTGGGTTTTCAGGATCGTAATCATCAGATCTTATTAATCTATTTGTACTCTTGCATACTATCTCGGATTTGTTCTACTATCTACATTGTATATTTCTTTCTTTCCTCTGTCATCACCTTCTTTAAGGTCTTAAATCGTGTTGTCTTCAGTAGTTTTTCTTTTTTTTCCTTTCAAAAGCATTAGTTTTCCCTTCTTCTAGTTTTATCAAAAGATGCAGCGCCCATGTAACTGCTTGTTCGGAGTCCATTTCGGAGTCCATTCTTGTGCCGTAGTTCGAAATAATCGAGTAGAAGTTTTATTTTGAATAGCTATCAATGCCAGTATTTGGGCTTCATTCAATCGAATCCATTGAGACCCATGCGCACACACAAATTCAGTCGCAAACGTGAACATATCTTGAGATAATCCTCAGGTTGAGATCATTTCAGCCTGTGAGAATCATCTCCATCTACGACTCGTTCCTACTGTTTCACTGTTTCTGAAGCCCCATTCCGCCTACATTCCCAAATTTAGAGGTACTCAATATCAAAAGCAAGAAAGTTTAAAAGCACACTTGGTTGGATTTGTGAAACATTACCTCCACGCGGTTATTGTCCCGCTACATAATAGGGCAGTTCAAGTTTGAAAAAGCAGTAAAACATAAAGGAGTCTACCAAAAAATCCAGCTCATAAATTTATTCATTTTAAAAAAGTCTGAGGAAGCCTCATCCAAGAAGCACATGCATGACAGACTGTTTTCCATGATGCTCAAATTTTACAGTCCTGGGAGGACAAAGTGCATAAAATTTTACAGCATTTTGTCCAAACTTGAACTGCCCTAATGACTCAAAGTTGCCATCATGATACTTGAGAAACAGTCAAGGATCCTTACAATAGCTGTTACAATGATTGCCACATCAGCAAACCAGAACAGTGCTGAACAGTCTGATCACAATTTCTTGGAAATATGGGTCGAATAGACACGCTGACAGATCCACATTTTTTATGCAATTCCAGTATACATTTTATTGCAGCCGTCTTAACGCGCGTTAATGCCATTTATGAAAGATCATTCCAAGAACTACTCATATAGCTAAAAACCAAAGATCAGCTGTCACGTTTGCTTTTCACCGTTGAGAATGATACACCATGAGATCAGCATCACAAGGTCTACTATATCAGGGTCGGCTTCAAACGAGTTGGACACTGTCTTCACCATAGCATCGAAATCACTTCTGACATTCAAACACCTTCTAGCTATTTAAACATGTTTATGATAAGCATCTTGAGATCAGTAGTTCTGATTCTAACACTCCGAATCCTCTCTATCATCCTTTTTGCTCTCTTGGACTTCCTCGACTGGTCTATTCAACTTCTGGCTCGATAAAGCTACTGAAATCCAGCACAAACAATTATGACCACATCTCACAGAAGGTCGCAAGATTCATGTAGTACGTCTCCTCTATTTTTGACTGCTTATTTCTTTGGAGGACCAATGAACTGAAGTTTCTTGCGCGCATGACAGGACTCCTGGAGGATCGTCGTATAAACCTTTGGTTCCTAAAAACACTTGTTCTTCACTTGCTTATTCTTCTCGAATTTTTTGCTTGATTGTGCACATGCGGGGCATTGTTTTCATCCTTCCATCTTATAATCTGAATCCTTAACATTGGTCTTTCCTTTTTGCTACTCCAGACTGTTTTGCGCTTCTTATCTTGGGAAGTTTCTCGTACGGTGTTATGTAGATCATGTCAATTGAAATGAGCTTATAGATCTCTTCACAGTTTGATGTGAGATGGATTATGTCCATCAAGAGTTTCCTTTCGCATACAACTGGCGTGTGATAAAATATCAGTTTGTGTGTCTTTATGGACAGGAAAGCCATTGAAGTCACTATAATGTTCGATCTTATTTAATACCAATTGAAATGATTTTTTTAGCCAAGGGTGTTTTTGTCATCCGGGATTGAGTCAGGTAACCTATGAGCCGTATTTGGCCCTCAGAAGTGTTGGAAAGTCTCTAATTTTCATCCAGAACCTCATCCTTAATGACTCATTTCATATTTCGCAAATTGAAACACTGGCTTGCATATAAGGATCATAACATTTCTTTATCCTGTTTACGCTTCCCCCAAAAGTTGCTTCTTCTTGCACTCCCGGAGAACACATACATCACGTATGCCTTCGCGATAATTCAGGACAGATACCAAGAAAAGATGTTCATTTACCACAACCTTGATCTGAACAATCAACTTTTGTTGTTGACCAACAACATTGTCTATCATGTAGCACTGAAAAACTTGCTCAACACTCATAATGTAACGTCTTGAGAAAATGCTCTGAATGTATAGAAATGTTGGACTTCCCATACGGCATTCCGTTTCATGACGCTGAACAGACATTTTTACCCCCACATTTCGCGATCATTAATTGTATTCTTGAAATGTTTTTCAATGCAACCATAAATTTGTAAAAGAGATGAAATCATGCTGATCCAATCAAAGCTGAGAATAATCAGCAAGTGATCAGCACCCGAGAGGCATATAAAGTCGAGATTGACAATCCAATCAGATACTTTCTTTCCTATCATCAGACCTCTAATCCAGGATTTGAAATTGTTGAACTCCTCCGACAAGTCTATCTCATTTCTACATATTACAAGCGGTCACTTTTCCTCTTCCCAGCTATGGTTCCAAATTTCTTACGTTTCATACTCGCCGATTTCTCTGTACTTTATGTGGGACCTGCTCTTGTTTACTACACAACTGCCAACTCGCGCGTTCCAAAATTCTTCCGACCAGTACTTCCACTTCTAAACTTGCTCCTCATATCTCTCTTCATCGCTTCATCATTCCCCATTCTCATCTGGTTAACCGCGAACTTCTTCATCAAAAACAAAACTAAATCATCATCGCCTTTGACTCTATCTCCTCCCACTATCACAATCACTCCTCCTACTGAAGAACCTATCACCAATTTACCTCCATCATTTGAAGAGCAAGATCAAAACTTTCTCACTACTTACCGTCGATCACGTCCCAGGCGCCGAAGAAGTCACTCTCGTGATTCGAGTTATGAACCCGGTTCTTTAGCAGACCTCGTTCACCGAGTGGTATGTACCTTTCTTTCTTCATTGATTATTTAATATTCAATCAATCTAACTTTTCCTAATCGTCCCACAGGCTCTTGCACGTCGTGGGGGATGAGGATTTAATCTGTGGCAATATTTTTTTTCAACTTAAGTAAGTCATTTCCGTTTCCTTAATCCAACCTTTCAATCGCCATCACTTCACTCATGTTTTCTTTTACTGAACTTTCTAATATGCAGATTTGTATTTGGTGTCGGACTAGGGGCAGCTCTTTTGGAACAAGTTTTTTTTAGTATACTCTCTTTTGTCATAAATTTTCCTGCGCCGCTCAAATCCTCAACTACTCAGATTTGTATTCAGAAATGGTTATCTTAATGTTGTTTCTTTAAGTTTAGAGTTTACATCTTCAATTCAGAATACAAGTTTTTGGTTTTAATTGCAATACTCGAAACCTCAATGCATTGTGAGATTTTTGAGATGGATGACAGAGCGAGTGCGCAAGTCGAGCATTTATGAGGTACTTTTTATCTTATTCGAATAGACTTGGTTTTAACGCGCTCCTAATAGTATGCAATGTAAGAAACAACTCAGTAAGATATGTGAGATAATGCATGATATAAAACAAGAAACTATCCCCTTTAAACAACCTTATAAGTCACCAAGCCCTTCTATAAAACTTCTAGCCTCAACCTCAATTTCCTTGGGGATAATCCTCCTACCAGTCTTTTTGTCAAAAGTCGTGTCCGCTTCTGCATTCCCAGTGATCCACATCCGACTTTGAGACAATCCTTGTTCAATCACTTGAATTTTGTTCCACATCCAAGTCAATCAGAACGATGCTTCACTCATAATCCATGTAGATGACTCACTGGCTTGAATACCTTCGATCGTTGCCCATCCTGATGCTTGTGCATTCATCAACATAGGAGTTTGACGAGGCTTATAGGCCATTTCCAAAAATAAAGGCCTTGTAGGCGCCTTGATAAAGTCATCATCCGTTTCTTTGGCCTCTGGAACATAAGGAATAGAAAAAATCAAACGTGCGAGTTGATAAACCAATTTCTCTTGATCAGTAATCGGCTCAATAGCAGGAATACATCCAACCCCAATGGGAATCGGTTTAGCATATCGACCAGTACATTCGGCTTCAAAATCTTCTTCATCTAATATCGCTCTTAAATCTAAGTGAGGAAATTGTCCCATCACCCTGAGAGTTTCTTCATGATCACGATTGATTAAGTAAATGGGTGAAAGGTTAAGAGATGATAGAGAATATACAGCTGATCGAGTCGTAGCTCCTGACCCAATCACAAATGCAGCATAATTATTGGCTTCAAATGCTTCGATCTTTGAACCTGAAAGTCTGCTGAGGAGTGCACGTCGAATACCCTCGGTATCAGTATTGGTACCGACTCGAGATCCGGTGCCGGATTCGATGACAATGGTATTCTTCAATCGAGGTCAGCATGCTTATAGAAAGATGTGATAAACCAAAACCACAGATTAATGATAGAAGGCAAAAACACAACCCACCACTGCTCCAGTAGCCGAAGCGGAAGGAGTGAGCCTATCTATTACACCTGGAATATTCATCACCATCGACTTCAAAGGCATAGTGATAGCAGCACCATCGAAATTTGGATTTGAATTGATCTTCTTGGCAATTTGTTCGTGGGTTAGGTTAGCAGTATCGCATAATGAATAATGTCGGTCTGGATAAAGCTTGGACCAGATTAAATTATGAAAATCTAATTATAATGCATTTTTGGTGAGTGTGAGGCCTCAAAACAAAAGATGATTGGACGAATTATTTAAGATAATCTCTTACGAGGTGAAGCTGAATGTGAGATAGGATGACCAAAAAGATAATACTCTTTTGTTATCATCGGTCTTTCATCATTCCCAGAATCGATGGCGTGGGCGTCGGTTACTTGGTTTTTATAGAGAGGAAGTGGTGAAAGTTGAGAGGTGATGATGGTCATTTTTGAGGTCCTTGCTAGTTTCTGCTAGATCCTGATGATATTTATGAACAAAACAAACTACATGGAATGGTCAAACAGCTTATATACGTATGCTATGCTATGCTATGCTATGCTATGCGAGTTCAGACTTTGCGAAAGAGCGAGGTATGAGAGAACGTACATACAAAAATCGAACTGGATGAGATGACCAAGCAAAAAACTGGTTAGCGATCCGGGAATTTGGGACCGACGTTAAGCATGGAATGGCAATGGCAAAAGACATACTGCCTCTCAACCCCAATCATCTTCATTTTTTCACTGACAAAAGACGATCAGCTTCAATCTCATCGTTTGATCCAAATCTCATCATCATTTGTCGCGTTCTCGACGGTGATATGGTCACTTGAGATCGGCTAACGGCCCGAGTCCTACTGACACAGAATCATGGATGAACCCGATACAGGGTTGAGTCAAGGCCGAAAGACAAGCGATGCATCTCTAGTTTGGTTTGGATCTTCGTCTCGGAGTAGATTTATAGTGGTTATGCTATGAAAGAGGTTTCATCTTCAACCACAGCATATTATGAATGATTGGATCGATTCCCATTGCATCTCTATAAGATCCTCATTGCGAAATCTCTTCTTCCTCACCAAATCATTCGAAAAACACCGTATACCAAGTTGACATCTGAAATCAGGTCATTCCACCTGGTTATCATCTTATCAGGTGTGTCAAAGCCATAGGCGTTAGAGCAGCACTACCTTCAAAACAAAGCTACATTTTTATATAGGTATCTGGTTCAATTGGAAGGTAGAATGACTTCTGAAATAAATAAAAGACATGAGAGAAGCTGTGTCTCGTATCCAGACACAAAAATGATAATTTTCTGGTGTGACTTGTTACTCATGAGTATTTGATTGTCACTCACCACATTTGCTATTCCAACGGGTTAATTCATTGATTAAGTGAGGTAGATTGCAGATATGTATAGATGAAAGACACTTCTTTGTTATTAACTGTTGAAGATAATCCAGAGCTATGTTTGGGGATGGCAAATGTCAAAAATACCTGAATGCTTGTGGGAAAAGGAGGGTTCTCCAATCATTCATCTTTCAAGTTGACCTTAGCACTAGGTCTCAGGTATTGGTGTTAACTCAAAGATACAAAAAACATGGGACAGTATTATTGATTCTGGGGCAGAATATATAGAACAGATTTTAATTTATTTGCCATGGTTCATTGTAAAGATACACCTGAGCTGCCTTTGCTTTGTCCAAATTGATCTTCAGTGAATGATGAATAAGCAATATCTTGAGCCATTGATCCTAGCAGGAATGGAATGGACATCCTGGATATCCATGCTTGGGGCATCTTTCAATGTGCTACTTCTTTTGTACAAAGTGTATGTCCTATGGGTAGTTGACTATACAAGAATGATAAATTAGGGCCCCTGCTATTTGCCGCCCACCCCGGGCCCATATGGGCACCATCACTTAGCGCCCATATTTCCATATAGGTGCCACAATTTAGCGCCCATATGGCAATATGGGCGCTGAATACAGCGCCCATATAGCATCTACCCATATGGGCGCTGAATTGCGGCGCCTACCTGCACATGGGCGCTAAATTACGGCGCCTATGTGCAAATATGGGCGCTAAATTATAGCGCCCATATGGGGAAATGTATATATGGGTGCTATAATTCAGCGCCTACATTATGGGCACTGAATTATAGTGCCCATATGACTTCAACTGATATAGGCGCCATTTTTACGTGCTCATTTCCTGGACAGCTCAACTGTTCCAGACTTTATGGACCAAGTGCGCGCTAAATTTCACAAGGCAAAGGGATCCAATCCAAAAAAACTTATAAAATTGAACCAAGTGAAAATCAAATCCAACACTTTGCAAAGATAAAGAAAATACAAAATAAACTCAAATCAATACAAACAGACATTCTTTTTTTTGAACTCCTGGTATTAACTCTTTCCGTAACTTCTTTCTTATCCTTAGGTGCTTCCCATTCCACCGTCTTTTCATCCCAAAGATCAAAGCAACTTTTCATAAAATTGTCCTTTTTCCAACTAGCAGCATTTCTTCCTATAGGCGCTGAATTCCAGCGCCCATGTCAAGATAGGTGTTGGATTCTAGCGCCTAGAGATATGGGCACCAGAGTATAGCGCCCATATGCTCCAAAAGGGATGTAGGCGCCAAAATATAGCGCCTATGTTCAAGTGGGCGCTATATTCTAGCGCCTACATGCCTTTTGGAGCATATGGGCGCTATTGCAAGATTTATAGCGCCCATATTGCCATATGGGCGCTAGATGACGGCGCCCATATGGGCCCCAGGTGGGCAGCAAATAGCAGGGGCCTAAATTAGCCAGTTAAAGACATGAACAAGGCCTGGCATAAGACAATACTGAGGCAAGTACCTGTTAGATGAGACTTTCAGAATATATTGAATTGACTATCCAGTAAGGGTACTCAAAGTACCTATGTGGCAACACATATGTAGCAAAACATAGAAATATAGTTGTAGCTGCAGTGACTGCGGCGTGACTGCGGTCGCGTGTGCACACTGTGAGCTGATCAAGGCATGTCTCACATATCGCAATGTGACCAAATGTTCTCCCCGGTGATACCAACACACCACCACCACATCATGCCTTGCACTGGGCACAAGGACAAAATCAGTATGGAACTCATTTGACTTTCAGCTAATGCCTTGGAATTGGAAGATTGCCTCCCAAGGGGAAACAGATTGGCTGGAGTGAGTGGATCAGCAATCAGAAGGGAAGCGGAACAGAGGGTAACTATGTGAAAAAACGAACTTTTACCCATAGGCAAATATCTTTAAAAAAACTACATTTTTATGTTTTGCTACATGTTTAGTGCCACATAGTTACTTTGAGTACCCTAAGTGTCATGAATCTGTCCAATGCTTAAGGATTGATAGTCAATCATGGGGTCTTTACAGTTGGAAGTTTACATTAATATTTACAATATTTCTTTTATTAGAATAGTCTACTACGGAATGTTCCTAGATTAATTAGTCACTGTTCCTATAGTCTTATTTTGATAATCTTTTGTAATTACAAGTTCTTGATAATATATACAATCAAATCTTTTATTTATCCATTAATACTTGTGACTTAAATTATATGTTTCTGTTCCTAGATTAATCTTGTAGAGTTTATATAGCTTTACATCTGTCTCTGCTTTTAAGTTTCTCTCTTTTTCTCATAAAATTATTATTATCATTTTGTCCTTTTTAAGATCAGACCTTCTAATACCAGACAACCCACGTGTTCTTGTGTAAGACCAGACCAGACCTTATAGTATAAGGTTCCCCATCACACTAAGTATCATTCCATACTGTGTGGAAAAATACCAAAACCTGCCAGAAAAACTGTACTGGTGTTTGTCCAGGGCTTGAGGAGATGATATCCAGGGGCTTATTTGTAACCACAAATTACTCTACATGATCTCAAAATCTGTACAGAAGGAGTTCCAGTTGAAATTTGTATCAGATTGTTGCAAGACAATTGAAGTCATAACCAAACCAAAGCTGAAGTTGGCATGTGAATTAATAAACTCTTTCACACTGTGAGTCAAATTCCCCAATTACACCACACCTATGTTTCAAATCATGGACTTTGGGGCCTTCCTACTCTTCATGATGGTATCATCAAGCTTTTTGATGAATGCTTGCTTGCTGATGGAATTACACTGTGGAATGGGTATGGACACCCCAGTTTTGATTAGCAAGATTCCGGAAACAGCTTCACTAGATCTAAGCTTGAGATTAGGTTCAGGATTGGATGATCCAGACACTGATCACATAGGAAGATTCATGCAAAAAGAAAAATTGATCTTGAATAACAGTGGTCAAGCTTGGTTTTCAAGCACCTGTCCATCAAGATCTGAAATCAACTGTCATCAATCATACTTGGACTCAGGGCACCAAAACACACATCTGGATAGAGGTCACATACCAATTGTAGGACAAAATCCTCATTCCTTCAACTTGTTTCCCACCATACCAAGAGTTCCTTCTACTGGAAGCTCATCACATCAGAACAATGGAAAAAACCAAGTACATGTGAAACAGCCTCTGGCAACTCTCAAAGAAAACCTTGCACTTACAATTTCTGTTCCACAGTCATTTCAAAGTTCTGAAGGGAACACAATCCCAATTCTAGGCCCTACAAATGAGAAGTATGTTGCTACTCACAAATCTAAAGGCTATTCATCCAATTTATTTGAGCAAATTGGCCCATTTGAAAAAAGACAGAAAAGGCAACACATCAAATTACATGAGTCCCATGGATGTAGCTCCACTCACCAGGAGAATCCAGCAGGTACATCATCTGAAGATATACAGAACACTCATCTTGGTATATCTCATTCATATATTGGTTCCAGTTCCACTCAAAATGATTTAGAAGCTCCAATGAATAATAGTCAAGTAATTACAAAACTTCTAAAACATGGCTTAGCAATTGCAAAAGTAAACAGAGATATGATGACTTATCTTGATATGTGGTTCAGAGAGTTAGAAATTGAGATGAGACGTGAATGGGATATTGAGCATGGCCCCCAAAGTACAATGTCCATACTCATTCATCAGACAGTTGAAAAAGCAAGAAGAAAAGTTTCTATAGGGCTCATTGCCTGCTTGAAGTTTTTCCACTTTGGTGCCAACCATGATTCAGAAAAAGTGGCTGTTGAAGGATGGAGATTTATCTTAAAGCTGCTGGATTATTGGAAAACCATTGATTTGAGGAGTTTGAAACAATCAAATTTGGGTAGGTCTCCCCAGAATGCAACCCCATCAGCTATATTAAAGTATCTGATGAGTCTAGAAAGAAATACAAATCCATCAGTCACCTTTTACTTCAATCTTTACAACACTTGGGTTCAGGAAGCAACAAAGTTCCATGGAAAAAACATTGAGCTTATCAGTCTGGAAAGATTTGAACAAGGACTTCAGATCATCTTCAGGAGTGGTAATGATCTTCAGGAATCCCATATACGGCTTAGAAAATTATCACCATCAAATCTACAAGATCTAGAGAAGGGTTACAAGAGAAAAAATATTAATGTCATAGAAGGTGGTAAAGATGAAAATGCAACTCAAACCAGGGACCAGATCCAGCAGAAGATTAATTACTGCAGGAAAAATTACTCCAGGAAAACACTTCAACATGTCCAAAGCGTATGGAAAAAGATGCCCAAACCATCAAAACATCTTGCATCATTCCATACATGGCTAATGGTACTTCTTGATGAGATTCAAGATAATATATACAAAACAAGATCAATTTCAAGCTTCAAGTTGAATGATCCATCAATCTTCATGTGGGCATGCAATAAAGTAGTTTCACATTTCTTAACAATCCTAGTCATTTTGCACCCAAACTATCCACCACACAATGATCACCTAGTCATGATAGATGGATTGATTTTTTTAGAATCTTATTTTGAGGATTGGAGGAATGCTGAGATAGAGAAATTGATCAAAATTAAGAAGATTAATTATAATGCATCCTGTAAAATCCTTCAACCCAGTGTTTTGCTGAGATATCTGATGCAAATCCCTACTTCTACAGGTAGAAGCATTTCAATCAACATGTTATGGGGTATGTGGGTAGCTTGGTCCAAGTGGAATGGGTCTAAGATACTACATAAAACTTATATAGGAAGCTTTGACAAATTTTTAAATGAACTAGCCAAGGCAGCAGATGCTAAACTGATAGAAAACTAACTCCAGTCTTATGAGTTGATGATTCAGAAATGTTCAAATTGTGATAGAACGAAGCATACATAGTTCTCTTGTCACACATGTATAAATTTCCGTCATTTGAAGTATCCCATATTATCAACGACTTCTTTCTACTATTGTTTTTTTCTCTATCAAAGTTGAATTTAAACTCCTTTTCACATTTTCTGCTTTTTAATATTGTCTTTGCTTCTGATTAGTAAGAAAATTTGTCCTTACTTGACTCTCCTCAAGGTTACCCTTGATCCATTGATGTGTTTCCAATGAATCTTCAAGATAAGAATTGTAGATTTGAGTTCTCACAAACATTTGACTATAGCTGGAGAGGTCAGGTAGACACGATTGTGGAGAGGGGTCAAAAGGCAAAGATAAGACATATTGATCTGCTCCCTCAGTTGGTTTATGTTCAGTGATGGACTCCACAACACATATTTCACACATATTATGTGTCGATAAGAACACAAGACACCCAGTGACACCGAAGTTTATTTCAGCAATCCAGCACTGGCAGACAGCCCAAAAATTGATCATGTTCTTGCTTAAAAATGTCAAGTAAGTTGTTTTTAATGCAAATAATTGGATGTATCCCTAGAAATACAGCCCTATCCAATTTTTATAGGATTCAAGAAAATAAATTCAAGAAACTGAGAGAAACATGTATTCAGGAAACTAGTCCTGACCTCCGTGCCCCTTGGACATATATCACCGCTCATATCCATACCAATAGATGATGTACCTACCTCGAGTCCCAGAAAGGTATATGATTTGTATCTCTGTGAAAGTGTTTCTCATCAACTAGGAAATTGATCAATAAATGTTCTTTGAACTATCTCAATGATATCACAATTTTTGAACCAAAGCGCAGAATGGCCATCCTGAATTGATGATTTAAACTTTAAATGACAAGAGATAAGATACATAAGAATCATGCCCAAGTAGTGGTATCCGAATCAACATAGTTGCTCTAGTACAACTTCTGAGGAATCGATAATTTTTTTGAATACTTTAGAACGATGATTATGTTGACATTAACAAAGAAGGGCATATGATTATATGAAATGAGCACTCAAGTTCACCAACGAGAGCCTGGAGTACAATGAACAAATTTAAGTTTGATTAGATAAATGAAAGAAATGACTAGAAAAGAAAGACGATGTGTATTTACCAACTGGTGAACGAGATCTGCTACGTGAAGAGCGGAGTGCAAAACTTGAGGCACGTGAGTTAGTCCGTCCACGCCTGATCCGGGATAGAGGATAAGTAGTAAGGAAGTTTTGATCTTGCTCTTCAAATATTGGAGGTAGGTTGGTGATATGGTCTTCAGTAGGAGGAGTAATGATAATAGTAGGAATACATGGAGTTGAAGGTGAAGATGTTTTTATTTTAGGTTTAGGGGACGTGGAAGTAATCAGCCAGATGAGAATGGCGCATGAAAAGATGACGATGAAAGATACGAGAAGTAAAACGAGACGAAAAATTATTGATCGTAAGACTTTAGGAGAGATCAAGTGGACAATGATGTACAGAAGAATAGTTGGTCCCAGATAATACAAGAAGAATTCACTGTATATGATAGCTAGTAAAGAAGCTGAGACCATAGCTTAGATGAGGAAAGGTGATGGATTGAAGTATGAAGAGTATTCTATCTTGGATAAGAGGTGATGATTGTAGTGTTTAGTTGGTCTGATGAGGACCTCGACTTGGACTTTATATACCCTTCTGATGCTGATCACCTGCCTCAGCTGGTCAAAAATAGAGATGCTGAACATAAGCATGATACAGAAGGATGTGTAGCATTACATTTTTCGAAAGATCTTGACGGAGGGAAGCATTAGCAAAATGTAAGACATTTCGTGATCAATTTTCCAACGCCATAATTTCAATCTTTACAAATCGAAGTGAGTTAAAGGGATTGAGCTGCGCTCTTCGCTTGGCTTCTGTATTATTTGAAGATCTAGTTGTTCTTGCATCTGACAATAAGATTCTGGCAAAATCACAACGATCAGGACTTCAGTATTTGATTGAAGGAAACCCGCTGGCGTAGTCTAGATCAACAAAAAGAAACAGATATCTTACATGTACAAATCAAACTCAGTCGATCTTGTGCCAGAGATTCAATGAAATGGAGAACATTGTGAACAGCTCTCTAAATGTCTCTGACAAAAGACTTGATAGAGGTTCCAGTGTTACTGAGTCTAGGTCTCATAGAATTCAGAGAACCTTATAAGACTTAGGAGGGTCTGGTAGCTTACCAGCCTCAATGATAGAGGACAGAAACGACCCGCGTCTCAAAGCTCGTTCAGGTTGGTAAGATGTCTTATCTAGCAACACACAAAGGAAATTTCACCCCAATGATGTAGAAAGTCAAGCAGTAAAACTACTCGCAATAAGTGCAAGAAAACCCATGATAATCATGATCCATCCCCAGATGTTAAATATTACAAAACGTGCCATGTCATGACTCTTCAATAAAGACCCACGTTAATAAACCAAAATAACCCGGAATAGCAATTAAAGAGACAATAAATTGAAACAGTTCAAAGCTTAAGATGAATGATTGGGAAAAAATGACTTGCGTAAGATTATCAAGGAATATATTCGAACATGATCAGTTGAATCACAAGTGTACGTGTAGAGACCAAGGGCATAGTCAATAACTCTTGCGGTGTCCTGTCATGCGCGCATGCAAAGCTAATTGGTACTCCAAAGACACCAAAAATGAAAGACAAAGGAGACTTACCACGTTAACATTGCCTCTTGAGTGATGCTTTTAAGCTTTTATCGTGATGTCTCGAACCATCTGTGCAGTCAATGTCAGTCATTTTTCACTTGACTAACGATTGAATCAACCAAATGGAAAAATCCAACAAAGCAAAAGTGGCGATAGCAAAAATTCGTAGAGTTAGAATGAGGACCAACGATTTCAAAATTTTGGGGAAGAAGAATCCGTACGCGATGATACAGATTGATAGAGCTAATGCGACAAAGTACACCAGAGACATCAGGAATTGAAGAAATGGCGCCTACTTGAAAAGTGGAGAGGATTATGGGGTTATGGCGAGAATAGTGTCCAACTGGAACGGGTTCAACCTTTATACATAGAACTTCTGATGCTGATCTGATAGTATATCAAGCCTCAGCGTTTGCGGAATGATCTTTTCAGCTCTGCGATTTCGTATTATGATGAGCCTTTCATAACTGACATCAGGAATTGTCAGTCATCCCGTAAGGCAATGTGTGCTCAGCAAGCAGTGAAATTGTATCAAAACCTCTGTACAAAGGCAGCATTTTTTTGAAATCCTTCCGTCACGATTGAACCTAAGCACTGTTGAGCACTGATCTGCCCTACGTCGTAGGATTAGTCACCATCAGGTTTTCTGAGGAATTGAAATGCTCGGCATGCTTTGTCTGTTGTGGTCGGCATCTTTGTCTGTTATCGTACCACGCTTTATCGATCAGTATTGCTCTACTTCCATTTCAGAACCGGATCTTCTTCTGATGTTGTTCCCATCTTGATATAGAGGACACAAAATCATGACATCAACATGTACATCAGTATCCAAAAATACCGGAATCAGTTTGATGGTGAATATCTTAAAATAGGCATCTGCTTATTCGTGTGACGTGAGGATTGCTTCTTCTTATCAAGCCCATCGTGGGTGATATTTAACAGAAGATACGCTTCACGTTGAAGCCTTTGTTCCATGAGTACGTACACCCACGAGGCAGGCGAAGAAATTTTTGATGATCAACCAGACAGCTTGCGCCGGCTATACCGCGCTCGTCAACCACGTCCCGACCTGCCCGATTCGTGTGTACCGGATATTTGAGTGCAGAAGAGCAGAGAGACGCGACGGGCCACCCGCCATCGCGGGCCAAGAGATCGGTCGATGGTGGCTGAAGGTCTTGATGTTGATGTCCACTCCATGCACGAATGTCAAGATCTTGCAACTTCCGGACCTCCTGGATCAATCTCTGCTTCTAATAATACATCAGTATGACAACGGGAAACAAAGGAAAGGCGATAGCATCTAGCTCATCTTCAAATCCAATCCCAGCCGAAAGTGAAAATGATCAGTCAGGCGCAAAAGTTAACGAGACAATCAAAACCGAATTAAAGAATCGAATGCTGGCTTCAGGTGAATGGTTGAGGTGGGTGAGCAGATGAAGGAGTTTTGATCAGAAACAGAAATCAGTGGACATTAGTGTTGAATTTTTCTTCACAATCTGTCAGTTGACGTTTTGTTAATCAAGTTTCGATTTGTTGCACTACCCTTACTTCTTCAACATAATCCGAGCTATGAATACAGATCATTTACTAGACGCATCGTCATCTCTTCTTCCCTCGCCCACTTTTTATTCTGGAAAATTTGATTCTGGAAGAGCGTTTTGGAAAGAATGATATACTGACATCAAGTTTCAATCGATTATTAGATTAATGAAGAAAGTACGAGAACAACTGAAGGGATCTAGTTGGGAGGAAAACTTGAGATGTACAGCTGAAGGTTTGTAAGGTCACGATTTATTATTCATTTCAATCATGGTACTGAAATCTTCAAATTTAAATCTAGCTCGCGCTCTTGAAGCTGATGAACCAAGTTTAGGCGAACTGATTGAATATATTCAACCTATAGCAGCAGGTAATCAGACTTCTGTATTTTTGATTATTGTGCTATTTTGGTCTGACTGTACATTTATTCTCTTGGAGTAGACACGGTACCTGAACACTTGAAGAATGATATCATGGCATCCATTCGTCATTTTGTTGAAGGCCATGTTGATGCTGATGTTGACGAGACGCAATAGAAGTTATACGCGAAGGTACACGGTATATTGATTAGGATTATGATGTCCTTGGAATTGAAAGAAAATGTGCCTTGACACTCTGCTGTGTTACTATTACTAAGGCAGACCGCTCACCCAGCAATATCCGTGATTGTTGAGACAGCCTCTGGGTTTATCTGTCCAATGCCACTGTGATTTTGTGGACTTGGTTTTTCAAAATATTTGTATGGATAATGTAGGATGAATATCAATCTAGTCAAAGAAGAGCGCAATGATAAACAACCTCATCTTCAATAACTGTTCTTGTACCTGGATGATCCAATATTCAATTCTATCTTTGAGCGTTCTAACAAGCTTTGCAGTCAGATCATAAGTGCTTCATTACTTGGATGACAACTCATCTGAATCCAACATTCAAGTAGATGCGTTTTCAGGTGAGGGATCATCTTGACCCTCATCTCCGGGTCCTCTTGCTTGATTATGGCCCGAACCCCGTCATGGGTGAAGTGTCCGTTAAGCTTCGCAAACGCCCTCGCGCGGCCGCGGCCTTTTGATCCAGAGACCATATCTTTGAATCTCACTCTCGACATCTACTTCACCTAGTCAAGCTAACTTCCTCTTGGAAATCAGTATCACTTAGGAAAAGGTCAGCTGCCTGTCTTCCATCATCAATGGATTAGCTGTTGATCTGATCAATCTCTTTTCGTCGTTGATGACTCTAGAAAGGCTCTCAAACCATCGGTGCATTCTTTGATCGTGTGATCTCACTTTGGTGGGTTTGGATATGTCTTCTTCTTTCCTCGATAGTGTCAGGTCAACTTGCTGACCAACGTGTCTGTTGCGCTGAGACATAGAAACAATGACTGGCTCCACCACGCTGTTCAGTGATACCTATCAGCTGTACAAAAGCTACACCAGCAATGTTTGTCAATGGCTGATAGACGCCGCTGGTTACGAACAGGACGCTGTTAAAGAAGTTGATGACGCTTCTCCTGCCCAGCCCCCTACTCGCGGGACAGGCCGCTTGAAAGGAAAGGCGCGTAAATTGGCAAAAGCCGATGCATCCACGGCTCGAAACAAGAATGTGTCAGAAACTTCGATCCCGGTAGACCAGCTTGTGGCATTAGCTCAAGACATCTCTCAGGACCCCGAGAAAATGTCAAGCATTCCAAAGATGATCATCACCAAGCTAGAGAAAACCATCTCCCTTCGCCAGGACTATCTCGCACTCTATGCAGCCAGACCTTCTCCCAAAGATATCAACCCAAGTCCACACGTTCAAGATAAAAATGCTTCACACGCATATTTTGTCCGTATCCTTGAACGTGTACTACGAATTCTCAAGCCCCAATCCCCGCCAAGTCAACAGGTTGACCCAGAACTTCCTCCAACAGATCCTTCCCTTGCTGATGCTTCGAAAGCTGTGCACAACACAAACAACTTTCATGTCTTGGATGTTGAAGATGTGGAGTTTGAGGATGAAACTATTCAGAGACCAACTCCTGCCTCAAACAACGCAGGGAAAGAGGCTAATCCACCTCAACAAACAATCCAGGTCAAAGCAGTGTTGCAAGATAGGGATGAGGATGCCGAAGCTTTCTTTGCCATCTTTTGCCTTTTTACGGATATGTGCCGACTTCAAGTCCTTGTTTGGGATCACTGGAAGAAATACAAGGCTGGAACTCTGTCTCTTGAAACGGTCTCCCTCATGTCGAATATGGCGATTGCAGCTCTTCGACAAACTGAAAAAGATTTCATCAGCACTTTTGGACATCTTTTTCCTTCTCCGCCGGCATATCAAGACATCTCTCAGCTCATTTACATTCATATTTGTCTTCAAAGAGGATTGGATCCTTCTCACCAATTTGAAACCAACAATCTTTATAATTATGAGATGGCCAATGTTGGCGGACTTATCTGCCTTACAACTCATAGTACGCTCATGTCGGTGCGGGACGTTGTCCGCCCAAATCAAATTCCTTGGTCGACTCCAGGTGTCTTTGGTGTTTATGATCGCAACGCTGATTGCTCCGCGATGTCACTTTGACGGATCACAGCCCAAGACCGAGTGATCCTCATTGAGCTTTTCTCAGAGTTTTGTATTCTGGAACAAACTAAAGTGTCTGATCAATATCACGACAAATTTACCAAGGGTATTCGCAAACTCCATGATACCAAGAACAATTCAATTCCGATCTGGCTAGTATTTGCAGCTCAAGTCTTTTTGGACACTAACTCGGTACTCGGTCCAGACGTGACTCAACCGTTTGATGAGCTTCAAAGGGCAGCCAAACAGGTAGACACCAATCTTGACCAATTCTTCGCGTCAAGACAAGGTGTACCCAACTTTGAGTTGTGGCCCAGATCACAAACTGACATGCTTTGTTGCTTACAAAAACAAGTGGTACAGAATTATGTGTTGGCGGATAGGATGACTAAATTGAAGATCGCCTGTAAAAACAGTATTGAACGTTGGACACCTGCTGGCAGGCAACTTTACAATGATATTGACATTGGCCCACCCTTCAATCTTCACAAGCAACATCCGCTTTTGTGTGGGACAGAACTTCTTGCCCTGCGTCTCCTCTCTCAAGATGCAGGAATTACTGTA
Source organism: Melampsora americana (assembly GCA_022264835.1). NCBI lineage: Eukaryota > Fungi > Basidiomycota > Pucciniomycetes > Pucciniales > Melampsoraceae > Melampsora > Melampsora americana. The sequence goes on along the minus strand of JAIFHY010000042.1, from coordinate 251,998 downwards.
GCTTCTGCTTGGGGATCTGTACTGTACACCACTCATGCGTACAATGCTTTTCAAAAAACTGGAGCATTGGACGTGGATTGGCCTCTGATGGAATCTATCATTTCATATTTTACACCAGAGAAATTGTTTGCTGGTTTCAGACCGCAGACACTAGAAGAGTGTTTCAAAAGGTGCGTCGTTCAGTCTACTTTGTATTGTATTCATTTGTTCCCTTGGCTGGTGTGAACTGACGTTCTCTGGCTTCATCATTTAGTTACAACCTACTCATGGGTACTTCTCTCTCCAATTTCGCCCCTTGTGCTTGCCGCTCCAAATCGATGAAGGGCTTGCACCACTCATCTAAAGGCCCTTGAAACTGGTCTGAGAACTCAAAGGTTCTTGACATACTCAAAGATTGGGTGTCCGGGGACAGTCCTGTAGGCCAACCAGATTCAGCCGGGCGCATGTTGAAGCGTCTGACGGCACTCAATGACAAGACCAAGGCTTCTCAAAATGCCAAGGTTGTGCCAGTCGGAACAGTCGAACAAGTCTTGACGGTCAAAGCCTTGATCAAGGCTGAGATACCATGGCTCCAATGCAACTTCCTCGACCTTCATCTGCGCTGCATGGACCTTTTTCAAGACATGCGTCGCAAGCTCGATGGTCACTTCTGCAGGATGTTTGATCCGTTGTATATGGAGAACGAGAACCAGCTTTGTATGATGGAAGGTTGGATCCTGATGATCAGCAGTCACACCCAAAAAGCGTTAGAGGAGCAGTACAAGAAGGTGCCGGATGAGATCCAGAGTCTTTCAATTGTCACGGGTGCATGACTTATGAAGGAGTTAATCCTCAAAAGCGCTGCAGTAGTCAAGAAGTAGTGTTCACTTTGTCTCATTGATCTTGATTTAGGCCAGCTTTGATGATGAACCAATCTCAAATTGTCCAGTTTGTCCTCACCTAGCAAATTTTCAATCATATCACGTATTTGTATTGATGATTTATCAAGAGGCAAAGGTGGCCTTCTGTCTCATCCCAAGAGTTCAAGATCATTGCACTGTTTGGTTTTTTTACCAATACTTCTGCCTGAAGCTATCATCTACCAGACTGTAAACAAAGCGCTATCATCAACCACCATTGTGGTATCAATTTTTTACTTACTCCAAAATATATTATGTAGCCTACCAAGCTTTAACAGTAAACAATTACGTCCCAGTATGGCTGTCATTTCATCATCTTCCAATGGCAAGCATCCATGTATTTTATCCTTAGCTGTTGTTCTTCAAACCAAATGATGTTGGGTTGTTTGTTGAGGTATTTCTGTTGGAAGTCAAACACTAAAGTGATATCATCTCCTTGGGGTGCTATCTTTGACTCTGTTTATCTCTGGCCTTCCATCAGAGCATGGCTCAGACACCAGCCTTCAAAAAGAATCTTATTTAGACTATTCAGAGGGTACAACTCTCATCCAAAAAGGCTTCAAAAAACCTTTTCTTTGCTCTTCCAGAACCTGTTATGCAAGCTATATGAAGGACATATAGTACAATTAGTGGTAGACCCTACCTCTACACTGATTACCCCTCTAAGCCACTCATCAATCATCCAAGAGCATGAATGTCTGGAAACATAAAACACCAACCAATTGATGCCATCTCACCAGCATCTGGAAATCCACTGTTGGTTTTTGAATCTCCATAATTGATTTCACAGCTACTTCATCCTATGCAAAGATCAAACTTTCAAGTAATGTAGCCTTGGGCTCAGATTACTCCCATGTCCTATATAAATTCAAATACTGTAGCCTCTAGGTTGACTGGAAAACATCCTTGGAGAACCCAACTCCTGAAGTTCATCAAGGAATCATCATTCTTGATTCACTTGAAATCCAATCTCTACCATGTTTCTTCATTGCATACTACGAAGCCCCCTGCTCCGACAAGTCAAAATTGAATGGTGCCCTGGCCACAAAGGTGGACCATACCATAAGAATTTAGAATAAAATGCCAACAAACTTGAAAATAATCACTACTTTCATTGAGAAAAAAACTCAAAGACCTTCACAAGTCAAAAAATCTTGATGACCATTCAGACCTTCCAAAACACAAGCTGACAATATTGGTTCCCAAACCTCACCTGGTTTTCAAAAAGCCTGGTACACTGAGTTGCTTTTTTGGCAGTGACTTTGTGTATGAACTTGACAGTTATTGACACCTCACAGCCAAAAAGGCCACTGGGTGTACTTAAGGCTCCGGCCCGTCCCCCGAAGGCCCCGGGGCACCCGTCGGCCAGCCCAGCCCGGATCCGTCCCGGACAGGCTCAAAAGCCTCCGAGGCCCAAGAGTAGCCCTCTCTCGGGCGTTAGTAGGGGCTTTTGGGCCCAAATTTGGGCACTAATAATCAATGAGGCGATAAGTTTTCACTTGGAAAATGGCTCAGCAAAGGTGTTGAAGGTATAGATGGATGCATTGTATCATCTATACGGGTAAGGGTCAAAACAAAGTATTGTATATCTCAAACGGGACACTTAACGGCGTCCTAAACCAAACTTGAACCAACTTTTTACACACAAAAGGGCCTCGCAAGTGAAGGCCTTCATACTCATCCGATACTTAGTCCACAGACAACTCCCTCTTCTACTGCGAGCTTTGATCGACGATTTACAAACCGCCGAGCGCCAAAAGCTCGCCACTTGGGTTCTGGGTTGGTTGAAGTGACTTCACTACTGTCCTGATCATTGGATTTAAATTTGATCGCTTCCTCCAAAAACAAGGCTTTAAGCTCAGCCCGGTCGTGAATTTGGGCTAGATCGAGGGTCTGATCCGAAATTTCCGCCAGCTTGCTACGAGGGTCAAAGATGTTTCCACAAAGATAGACAGGCTTTTGCGCAGCAGCTCGGTAGTAGTCCATCACTTTTTTCTTGATTGGCTTGATTGCGGCCATAAAGACTGGGTTGGTGCCAGTTGACAACGCCTATGCACATGATTTCATATGTTAGTGGTTCAAATTTTTTGAGGTAGATGAATCAAAAGGAAACTCACCAGATCAAGTGATTCAATAAGGCATTGATAATTTGGGATTGCATCAGCAATAGTTGGGGATTTAGAAGCTGAGAGGAGAACTGTAGCCTCCTCCAAGGGTCGCAAAAACTTTGGAAAATTTGTAAGAGATCCCACTCAGAGGGAGAGATAGCGTATTGAATGTATTCATCATCAATTGTGAGCATATTAACTGCTCTCTTCAACTCAATTGCTTGTTCAAGACAATCTAAGTTGGAGTTCCATCGTGTCTTCACAGGTCGAACAAAACCTTTGTGCAGACCACATGACTTGGCCAGCTTCTGGAATGATTGCAGTTGTTGAGGGGATTTATAAATGTAGGTGATCAGTGTGTAAAGTCTGTTGAGTGCACTATTTGCTTGGTGAGGGGCACACTCGTGTTCAATCCAATCATCCAAACCATTTACTGCAGGACCGGTATCCATCTTGCCTAGAGCCTTACTGAAACTTTTCATTCCAGCTTGAGCAGCCAAATTGATAACATGGGCCATGCAGCCTAAGAGGTGAGTTTTTGCATTGAAGTCAGGGATATGAGGTTGGAGTAGTTGGGCCATGGCAGCATTTGTGCTGGCATTATTGGCTGTTAAAGTAAAAACCCTATCAATTATTTCAAAGTCTTTGAGTGTCTTTTGAAGAAGATCAACCAAGTTTTCCGCTGAATGATCCCCATCAATTTCCTTCACAGCAAGGATAATCTCTTGCAGCTTAAACTTGTTATTGATCCAATGTACTGTGATACCAAGTATTGATTTTTGAGACAGGGCAGACCATCCATCAAAGGTCAGGGAGACGTAGGGAGTAGCCTTCAAAATTTCAACAATCTGAAGCAAGAGAGATCGGAACTGTGACTTGATGTATTCAGATTGAGTGCGGGAACCATAGCGAAGGTGACGGATTTCCGGATTTGCCAGTTCAAGGAGGTCTCAAAAGTCTACGCTGTTGACCAATGAGAAAGGGAGCTCCTGCATAACAATAAGTCGAGTGACTGCAGCTTTGTAATTTGCAGCATTCAGCTTGAGAATCTTCAAGAAACAGAGAGATGGTAAGAAACAACATAGATTAGTCATAGTGAGTTGACACAAAAGAAATTGACCAAAAAACCAAATTGGACATACAGGACAAACCCGTCCTTCCTTTCCATATTTTTCCATGTTGATTCCTGACTCTTCTCGTACAGCTGTTGAGGTGATTCCGTGTTGCGCAGCAAGGTGTTGTGTCATTGACTTTGTTGATGATGTTTTATCACGTGTGAGCTCAGCAAGACAAAGATAATTGCTCCCCAGTTTGGCTTTGGCTTGACAGACTAGATAATGCCTCCCCTCAGTTTTCTTCTCTATAAAGTAATGCCATACCCATGAAGACTTTGTGCCAGACTTTTTCTGAGAATTGGCTTGAGAATTGTGCATTGAAGAAGCAATAGATTCTGTTGAGTTGGGTTCTGCTTTGTCTTCACAGTCTATGACAACAGTTTTTGATCTTTTTTGATTGGTTTTAGGACTGAATGAATTTTAGGGGTGCTTGCTACTCATCTTAGCTGGTTGTGGTGAGGGTGGCATATTGATAATGAACAGAAAAAATTGAGCAAAACACCTCAGCGTGTTGGCACAAAAAGTCTCTAAATTACAGCCATCAATAGAACCCCAAAGTACATTTGGTTGGGGTAATCAGTCTACAAGGCCTAGATTCTATTGTTTTTGAAAAAAAACCAGGTCAGCCCTGGGCCCGCCCAAGGTCTTCTAGGCCTGAGATTGGGCATGCCTCAAATGAGTCAGGCCGGGGCCGGGTCGGAGCCTTAGGTGTACTTGGTTTTCCAGAAACCCGGTCAGGTTTGAGAACCGCTAATGATGACTGAATTCTAATTAGCCCAGATTTGTTTTTTTAACTTTGCTTAATCATTTCAAGGACCTGCAGACTCCTCTTGCAACTTCCAAGAGGGAGTTGAGACAGGTGTCTGTCTTTGTCTGATTGGTAATAAACTTGTATACAGTAATTAAAGTCTACTCTGTGCTACACCTGACCACAGCCGGCCCCGGGCTCAAATGTTGGCATCTTTGAAAAAAAAATTAGTAACCTCAATCAAGGAAATGGTGGATACACAGGCATCAATCATAGACAACTTGATCCAAAAAGGTGTGTCAGAGAAACCAACACACCATCAGAAGGGGCATAAAACCCAGAAGTACACCATTAGCTAAGCTGGTAGCAAAGCAGGGCCAATACCGCTGCACCACAACTACATAGTCAGGGCCAAGTATTGGGGGTTTCAGTACAGTGGGTAAAGCCAAGAATGTGTGACAACCCTGCCTGCAAAACCAAATTTCACTTGTTGGCCAAATGATGCACAACTAAACTTTCATGTTGGCTCATGATACTTAGACAGCTGAAATGTGCTCATTGAGCTTGATCCAAATATGTGGAGGACATGTTGAAAAATATATCTCCAAGAAAAACTGGCATCAGATTTTCATGCCTAGCACCTTTTAGCACTGAATTAGGTGGGTAGCTAAGTACGTAAGGTCAGCTAGGGAGTCAGGATGATGCCTAAATTGCTCCTGAAGCTCAATTTTGGCCCCAGGGAGCTCAAAATTTAGTGTTCCTGAGGACCCAGGAGGGTCAAAAACATTGAAAATTGAGTGCTAAAAGAGATTTTTCCTCAAAAAAACCCTCAAAAATTGTGGACCCAAAGGCTTTTGCAGGTAGAGTTGTTACAGATCCTTGGCTTTACCCACTGTACAGCCGGGATACTTGAAGGCTTAAGTACCTAACTTAAGTAGCTCAGGTACCTAGCTCAAGTGACTTAAGTACATAGCTTAAGTATGTTAGGCTCCTAGCCTGTGCTTAGGCCCAAATGTTGACCACCTACAGAAAAAAAAAGACCAGTGCCTCTAAGAGCATCTCCTATCGTTCAGTAAATTTATGAGTAAATTTTCTGTACGTAGCAAATTGGTACAGTATCAATCGATACAGAATAGTGGAAATCCACTATCGTTGGAAATAAATCGACTCGGTACATATCAAATGTACAGAAACCTAATTTCCCCACTATCGTGTAAATTTTGCGCCTCTGTAAGCTTGAGATTTGGTAGCTTTGGTATATCATGTATGATACAGGGAGATACCAACTCGGTAGAGGTCCAGTAAATTTACTGGACCTCTACAGAATTTTGACCGATTTGGTACGTACCAATCGGTATATTTTGCCCCGATTGAGGATTTTGACCCTCGGTACGGTAAAATATACCATACCGAGGCCGTTTACCGAGACGATAGGAGATGCTCTAATCACCCCACAAATATATGGAATGATTACCTGTCTAGGTTTTAGTTTGAGATGATGCCATTGAGTTCTCTGTTTTTGAGCTCAAAATTAAAATTTTGATTGGCTGGCGCAAAGGTAGTACACAGTAGACTTTACTGTATATTGAATCACAAACCAATCCTATTCACACATTGCAGCTTACAGGGCAATCAAGGATCTCTTACAAGTTACAAGACATGCAGTTACATGTTGTATGTATATGTATGTAAGCTTAAGATGATGAAATCTAAATTCATTCCAGCTTGAAGTTCAAACATTAATTTGGTTAAATATTTTCAAATGCCACCCAAGAAACGAACTTCTGCAGGTATCCTCATCATCATCAATCTTAATCCTTGATTCAATCTTCAGCTTCATGCTGACATTTACCACTTTGACTTCTCAAAAGCTCATGATAGTATCGAATCATCTTCAAAGCGTTTACGTCAAGATGATCAACAAACTGTACCTGAACAATCAACTTCTACCAATCGTGCTGTCTCACCTACCCTAAGTTCTGAAGGAGAAGATGAAAATCTTGATGCTACCTTTGTTTCAGGTGGAGAATCAGAAGATGAAAGTCAAGCTCAACCAAAAACTGGACAACAATCAAACCCTATCAAAGGTCAAGCAATGAAAGTCAAATTCAATCCGTCTAATCCTTTATCTTACGATATGACAGACGAAACAGATGTACAATCAGATATTGTCTTTCCTCCTGGTTCTGATTATAAATATCTTAATTTAAAAGCCGATCACACTTCTAGACCGCTTTATATTTCACCTAATACAGCTACACGTAATATCATTCTTGAAGCCTTTCATCCACTTGCTGCACAAGCTCAAGATTTCTTAATCACCGTTTCTGAACCTGTCTCTCGACCTACACATATTCATGAGTATAAATTGACAAAACATTCACTTCAAGCTGCAATCTCAGTAGGACTTCAAACAGAAGATATCATTGAGGTTCTAAATCGATTGAGTAAAGTGAGAGTCTCTGCTGAACTAGCTGAGTTTATTAGGGAATCTACGGCTAGTTATGGAAAAGTCAAGCTGGTATTGAAGAAGAATAGCTATCATGTTGAAAGTAGCGATCCGGAAGTTTTGAGACGATTATTACGAGATAGTGTTATAAGTCAAGCTCGACTCTCACCTGAAGATGCAGGGACAGATAACAACAAGGGAGATACGATGGTGACTTTTGGGCTTAATCAAGATAATGCACCTAAAAGAGGCGATCTCGTGATTCCAGGTACTTCAAAGACTGGTGCAGAGGCTTCCAATAATCAAACCAAATCAGCTGAAGATGATCTATTTGGTGCTATCATCGGAGTCGACAATGGTAAGTCATTGTGATGCTAAAAAACCTATTTGTGCGCTGATCTTGTTGACCGATTCCCCCTCTAGCCGACGAGAATGATGATGATGACGCTGTACATTCATTTGAAGTCAAGGGTGCTGAGATCGAGAATGTAAAACGTCGCTGTGCTGAACTGGATTATCCCATGTTGGAAGAATATGATTTCCGTAATGATACGGTCAATCCAACTCTAGAGATTGATTTGAAGCCAGCCACTCAAATCCGACCTTATCAAGAGAAAAGTCTCAGTAAGATGTTTGGAAATGGGTACGTGATCGCATTTGGTTGATACTTAAACTTATGCGATTGTTAATGTTGTTCTGGATTACTACCAGTCGAGCTCGATCTGGAATCATTGTCTTACCATGTGGAGCAGGAAAAACGCTTGTTGGGATTACAGCAGCTTCTACAATCCGAAAATCAGTACTTTGCCTTTGTACTTCTGGAGTCTCAGTAATGCAATGGCGTCAACAATTCTTAATGTGGAGTAATATTCAAGATCGACAAATCTCAGTCTTCACAGCTGAAACCAAGGAGAAGTTTGCTGGTGCATCTGGAATTGTAGTCTCGACTTATTCTATGGTTGCTAATCGAACTAAACGTTCACATGATTCACAGAAGATGATGGATTTCTTGACTTCAAGAGAATGGGGGTTGATCTTACTTGATGAGGTACATGTTGTACCTGCAGCGATGTTTCGAAGGGTTGTTGGAACTATCAAAGCTCATGCCAAGTTAGGCTTGACGGCCACATTAGTACGAGAAGATGATAAGATTGATGATTTAAATTTCCTAATCGGACCTAAATTATATGAAGCTAATTGGATGGATTTAGCAGCCAAAGGTCATATTGCTAATGTACAATGTGCTGAGGTGTGGTGTCCTATGACCCCAGAGGTAATATTGACTGATCTTCTATCCTGGTCGTCTTAAAAGATGTCTAATAATGTTCGTTTTTATTTCTTTTTGTAGTTTTATCGTGAATATTTAAGAGAAAAGTCTCGAAAAAGAAATCTTTTGTATTGTATGAATCCTCAAAAATTTCAGGCATGTCAATTTTTGATCAAGTTTCACGAAGAAAGAGGTGATAAGATCATCGTCTTCTCCGATAATGTCTATGCTCTCGAAGTAAGTCGTTTCAAAATCTTCCTTTGTACACTAAATGATGAGATTAATCTTGTTGGAATGGTCCTTTTTTCTTGGTTAGGCATATGCTAAAAAACTTCGTAAACTTTATATCCATGGTGGTACACCACAAGTTGAACGGATGAGAATTTTGCAAAACTTTCAACATAATCCATTAGTTAATACAATCTTTTTATCAAAAGTTGGTGATACTTCTATTGATCTTCCTGAAGCTACTTGCTTGATCCAAATCTCTTCACATTTCGGATCTCGACGTCAAGAAGCTCAACGATTAGGTTGGAGTTACTTTATTCTCTGTTTTTGTTTCAATTTCTTCATGAACTGAATCCATGAATACTTATGTCTTGTTTGATGGGGCGATAGGTAGAATTTTAAGAGCAAAGAGAAGGAACGATGAAGGTTTCAATGCTTTTTTCTACTCGCTTGTCTCTCGAGAGTAAGCCTCTCAAAATCTCATCTATAACTCTGTTTGAGACATCACTCAAAACAAACCTAACAGAGTTAATCAATGTCTTTCTTCATTGTAGTACGCAAGAGTTTTATTTCAGTACAAAACGTCAACAATTCTTAATCGATCAAGGATACGCATTCAAGGTGATCAGTCACTTACAAGGATTAGAAAACTTACCTGAATTAGTTTATGCCACTAAAGATGAACAGATTGAACTTTTACAATCTGTTTTACTTGCAAATGAAAGTGATGCAGAGATTGGAGCTGATGTTAGAATGATAGATGATGGAACTGGGCTAAGTAAAGGGTTTGGTGGGAATGGAAGGGTTGGAAAGAGTGCTGCAGTTAGAAGAGTGGTTGGGAACCTTGGTGGACTGAGTGGTGGACAGTCTATGAGTTATATTGAAAGGTATGTCAATCTCGATCAAATGTTTTTTCCATCAGGTTTTTTTGGGGGGGAAGATAAATTTCTCTTTTGGGTGAGGACTTAAGATTTTAAAATTGATATGATTTATGTTTTTTAATCATGATAGGAACAAGTCGGCAAATAAACAACTTTCAAAAGAACAAGCTAAATCTAGAAATAAGATCTTTTCTAAAAGAGATGAAGCAGCTAAAAAGAAAAGAAAAGAAAAAGAACAAAACCAATAAAGAGGAAAAAAGAGAAAATAAAGAAAACGATTTCTTACCCAAGAAATCATATGTACAAAAAATGTGGGGTTTTTTTCGAAAAGTATGTAAAATAATTTAAATCTTGTAAAAAAAGAAAATAAGTTTTGATTGAAGAAATAGAAATACAAACAAATTTTAAGAATTGATACCTGTGAAACGCTCATTTAGGTCTTGGTGGAAGTCTGGCCATTTGGAGTTTGTTTACTTGCATTCTAGTGACCAAATCACTGGCAGTGTAATGACTGAATATTTAAAGATAGTGAATTTTTTTCAAAAAAAATGCAACATAAGTATAGATGTACCCTCAAAATTAAATTGTGTACAAGAAAGACTCATAAAATGTGCAAAAAAGCCCCAAAATTCCAAGCCTCCTCATGGATTTTTCTCAGGAGTTTTTTTAAATGGGTTTTGAGCTTTGTGGGATGTTTAGGTTTTGTATCATTCAACAGTGTCTATTCATTTGTGTAAAATCAATTGTTTTTCTTTTCTCTTGAACAAGAGTCATTGTTTGTTCAAGCTGGTTAACCCAAGAATGTACGAAACAAAATCATTTGATCAGACTCATTTCATGTATACAAGTAGTACAGCTAATCACCAGTCTTGTGGTGTACTGCAAATATATGTGCATTGTTTAGAATCCAATAAAGATTTAGTTGAAAAAAAAGTGAAATTCAATTATCTACTAATTCAAAAATACAGTTTTTTTGGGGGGGCTTATTGAGCTTTTTTGGTCAATTCAAAAAAGACAATTGTGAAAACCCAAAACTCTATTTGATAATAAACTAATCATACAAATATACAAATTTATATATTCTTATCTTAAATCTTAAGTTCACAATCTCATTATTTTTGTTTTTTTCTCTTTTTGATTTTCTTAGTCCCTTTTTGGTTTAAAATTTCACATCAATGTCAAACTATTTTTTGATTTTTTTTCAATTATTTTTTTAGGGATGTATTACATGAGTTTTGAATGATACAAGTTTTATTTAATATAATATAAAGAGTAAATGATCAAGTCAAAAAAAAGCTCCACCCTTCATCGACTTCATTCAATTCATTTGAAAAACAAAAAGAGTAATCTATTCTTGTACACATATCAAAACCCACCCACTCTTTTCTTCTTCTTGATATGTCCAATATTACTTCTATCAGCGTGAGGTCCAGGTAGGACTTGAGAAAAAGCCATTGAATTTCTACCCAAAGTCTCTTGACTTAAAGATCCAAAATGATGATTAGAAGTTAAAGTTTGAGATTGATGAAAATGATGATCTTCATTCAAGGGGATATGTGAAGGACTAGATCTATCTTGTTGATGATGAGTAGAATCTTTGAAAGGAGTAGTAAAAGGTGAAGTGAAATCCATTGAATGGGTTTGCCTACGAGGTGTAGTAGGTTCTTTCCTAGATACTAATCTCGAAGGAGCTCTACCGATTTCAATCTTTGATCTAACTTCACTAAGTTGAGTATCATAATCAAATCCAACACTATTATGATACATTGATCTTTGGGATCCAGATAAAGGTGTTTGTCTTCTAGAGCTTCTTCCATAATCTGTGTCCAATTCATCTTCATCTTCATCTTCTTGATCTTCTATACAAATATCTTTCCATTCATATTCAGAACTCGGAGCTCCAATCTTCCATTGATCCATTAATCTTTCAACTGCATCTACTCCAATTTCGTCTTCCTCTTCTGGTTCTTTTCTTGTTGAATCTTGATTCATTTGTCGGGTTGAGGTCTTATATTTTGAACGTGATGAATTCTTTATACCATTTGAGATCAATTTTTCTATTTCATCATGATTTTCTACTGGATTTAAAAATTTATCATTTGGATCATAAAGAACTGATATCAATGTAGGCATCAGATCAATAATGTGATTCTTTTCTGATGATTGTGAGTTTTGCAATAAAGTTTCATTGTTCAAATCTACTTGTGATATTTGAGATTCAGCACGTAAAAGTTCATGATCGATAGGTGGATCAGTTTGATGAACTGCAAAATCTAAACGTCGAGTCAGAAAATTAGACGGTCTTAGATCTTCATCTGAAGACAGACTTTGATTCTCATTTTGATCCAACTTAGTATATGTTTTATCAAAATCTACAGAAATGGCAAATCAGTTGGTTAGAAACAATAAGGAAAAACCCGTGCTGTGAAAAGAAGCTATCTCCTTTAACACACCTCGACAGATATTGGAGAGGTCCGCTAAGATAGATGGTTTTGTAGCGGGAGTTGCCTGACGTGACATCTGATCCAACTTCCTGCCCTCTTCCTCTCTTTCAAAAAGGTCTTGATCCCATACACGTCTTTGAAAAGAAGTCAAAGAGGTCGTCACTGTATCAGACGAAATAGCTTGATCTTCCACCGAGACTACTTGTTGCCACAATGCTCCGTCTCTAGTCATTTCGACAATAGAAAGATGATTCGACGTGAGATTCTTATTTGGAAAACTTGTAAGAACAAGACCAGTTCGGGTATTATTTTCTTTAGTGGACAAGACTGGTACATTCGTAGGAAAGCCAATCATAGCAGGTGGTTTATCAGATTGAACTCTATCAAGTGAAAGTAAACTTGCTACATCATTCTTTCGGGACCATAGCATCACAAAAGGGTTTGGAGTTGTAAAAGCTTCGTTGAATCCATTATTGGGAGAGAATATATTTAGGTCCGATGGAAATGACATCCTTAGAGTTAAATCTTGTGTTCGAAAGTGGGGAATAGAGATAAGTGGGACAGCCGGCTTGCGATCATCTAGAAAAATCAGTGATTGGGTTGTATTTATCAGACGTAGATGGGGTGATAGGGGATTTGGATGACGCTCAATATCAGTCAATAGATGGTTTTCATTTAATGTGTACAAGTTCTTGTGATCGTGTCTGGACTAAACAAATGGGAAGTCGTAAGGCGTAATATTCAAATTGGTTTCGATTATATGAACGAGCATTGTGGGATTGAGAGTTGACTCTAGCTGACCGAAAAAAGAACTCACATCAAACAGAACGGTGGTCGGCTCTAGACCTGCCCGTGGATCGATCACTTGCACAGAGCCACGAAGACCGACGGTGATGCAGTCCTGAAAAAAGGTTGTTCCAGAACAAGCCCAATCGATACGCTCTTCATCTTCACCAGTGAGAGTAATAGTACCGATTTGTACGCATTGAGGTCCATTAGCTGGGTCATTTGTCTTCCAAATGCCTCCTTGATTATCAACTATGTAACCATATGTGAACCCATCACGAGCTGTCCCTATACATGCATCCACGTGTATTGCCTTTTGAGTATCGGATGTGGGAATTGTGATGAGAGGTAAAGGTTCATCGATCTTTGTTGGTGGGGACTGAAAATCGATTTGCTCGTCATTTGCAGAGACTCCAGATGAATCGTTGTTAAGTTGAGGAGAGCCGAAAAAGAAGGTAGATTGGAATGTGCGAGCCAAGATTGAAGCTATGAGCAACACATGATTAGTTTCATGATTGACCTTAACATAGAAAATCATAAAAGATGCTTCGTAAGATGATGTGACATGCCTTGACCATTAAAGCTCAAACATGGACCATTTGCTAATTGCAAAATAGGCGTAGGAAAAGTAACAGTAGGTCTAGCAGTAGCAATAAACCTAGGAATTGGAATTGCATCGAATTCATTTTCAAATGGATATCTCATAACAGAACAGTCTGATAAAAGTATGCACAAAAAGAAGATATGTTAAAAAATGATAATTTTTGAATTTTTATCCAAAATGATGATCAGAAATCTTAGAGCGTACATAATTCGTTAGATAGATGACTACCTGTACTGATAAAAACACTTGTTTGATCTCCTACAGAAAAACCAGTTAAGTTAGAAGCTGAATTGATTTCATAAGCTCTTGTTTGATCTTGGTCTTCCAATATATGTGATAACAATAATTCTTTTGGTAGATCCACTTCAGGGTAACAATCAAGTAAGAATCGATTCTAAATTCCAAAAACCGATGAAGATCATGATTGATAAGTGCCTTTCAACTTTTTAGTTGTTCGATCAAAAAGATGAGTGATGGACTCACAGCTGAGACTAACGATCGATAAGGGTCTGTACTTTCTGGCACATCTGTCTTATTGACTGAAGGAGGAACCGTTTGAAGCAAAGGAACCTGAGACCGGATAAAGACTGTCCAAGCAAGATAAGAGAAGAAGATCAGTGACCAAGTGAATATTGGAAGAAAGTTTAGATAAATCGATAAGTCGCCATCACTTACGTTCACTCCTTTGTCTTGCAAATTCGAAATCTAAACGAGGTTCTGAATGAAGAGATTGATTTTGATTGTATTTTAACCTAGCTCCAGCGAATGTTTGATTGGCCAGACAAGTTTGCGATGGCCATGATTCAGATGATTCCATGAGAAGATGAATTGGTTGATCAGGTACATAGAGTGAATGGTGAATTGGACTGATGAAATGATGATGGACTGTTTTGAATATGAGATCTTCGAATCATAAATGTAGAAGTTGATGAGGTTGTAAGATAAGGTTAAATGCTGAGCTGGTGAAAATCGAGAACTTTGAAAACTTGGGAAATTGAAACTGTACAACACACCCTTTTGGTTGTAAAGTACATTACTTGAATTTTAACCTAATCACTACATAAAACTACAATGACTCAAACCATCCCACTCACTTTGCAAATACAAATCAGCTCATCAAGTTCAATCCAGACATAATCAAGCAGACACTCTCTGTGTTATCCTCAAAACTAAATCGAGTTGAAATGTGACCAAACCTCTGCAAGTTGCATACGGAATTCAATCCTAGGAATGATTGAATAACAAACGCATGTTCGATCACATCCGACAACTCCAAGGCTCGTCTCACAAAAGGCCTTATCAAAAAGAGGCATTGTCGGAACAGAGAATCGAAATGAAACTCATACATATACAATCTTCAGCTCGATCAGTTTACGACAAAAGCCTTCTATAGGGCTACTTTGATACCTACCCAATCAAGCGATAACAACAGTAAGATACACTGCTCATGAATTGTCATATCAGTCGGATCACAGAACTTACTAAGCTTCTGCGCCTGAAGGGTGACTATAACTCAATAAGAAAAAGGGTAGCACATATCAGCAAGCTGCACAGCTGACGAAAAATGGAAGGCCAATAGTTTCCTTCGAAATTCAAGTCTCATATTGTATAGAGCATATGGTATCACGCGAAGATCAGCTGGAAAGTACCTTGTTGTAACTAGGTTCAAATTTTACCTGCTACATGACACAAGATAGGATTGGAAACTCCAATTTCCGTGCTGTGCTTTGAATCACAATGAATTCCAATCAAATTATAAACCGCCTCTTCTTCGGATAATTCGTCCATCTTTCACTTCCACCCAAACTTAGAGGATTGAAACCTTTGAGGACTTGTAAATCAAGACAAATAACTCTGTTGCTTTTTCCTTGCTCTACTCTTGAGATTTGGAACATTATGAAAAGAAACCAGTGCGAAGAAAGTAAACATGTGTGGTTGAAGTTTTGCTTTGTTTTTGCGAGTTCCTTAGCAACCTATAGGATGGAGTTTGAAAGAAAGTAAACATTTGTAGTTAAAGTTATACTTGGTTTTGGAACTTCCTGCAAAACCTATTGGATGGATCTTGACGAAATTCAAACCAATGATCTTTCTAAAGCAATTCTTATTCAAACTCCCGAGAATTTCATGACCCTTGAGATTCATAGGTTTTACCATCTTATTATAACGCATGATTCTCGTGAGTTCTTCTAGGAATAATGATAGGTTAGCTGTCGGTCCTTATGAGTAACATTGTAGACTGACACATGAAGTGTGGGTCCAGGGTGCAATAATTCTTGTAAGTAGAGATTGTGTTTATGACCTTTGAACTAGCAAAACTCTACCAGGAAATAAATTTTCAACGAAATCATGAAAATGATCATAAGAAAGATATTGCCGATCATGATCTTCAGATTATCAAGGCCCTGGATCGTGCGTCTTGGTAAGATGTTGTTATAATCCATGGTCATCGTAGATTCCCCTGGAATCAATGACAAGGTAGCTTACGATCGTTGATATATCCATTGTTATTATAGATTCTGGGCTTACGCTGTAAGGTTAATATTGATAGACATTGCATCTTTGACCTTCGAAGTAGCATAACTCTAACCTGCAGCTTGCGATTGCCCCGTAATTGCGCTTACATCGACCCATTCAGGCATTTACAACGGAAGCACACCGAATCTTGAACTGATATATCTTACATAAGTCCTGCTCCGGCAAGGTCAAAACGACCCAAAGAGATAACAAATGATGATAGAATTGGTGCCAAGATAGGCAGCAAAGTAAGAAAGTGAGGCGACAAGTTTTCTCCAGGCCCAGAGAGTCGAAGAGCTTGGCTGGAAGATACCTAATTGTAACCACGTTTCAATGATATCTGACACAAGACACAAGACGGGAGTAGAATGCTCCTACTTTCGTGCTGTCTTTTGAATCGCAACAAATTCAAAACATGTCAGTTATCAATTGAAAGCACTACAGGAAAATTGTTGTTTGGTTGGTTGTTGCCATGGTGAGAGTGAGAAAACATCAATAGAGTTTTTCGAGCATACCATCCTTTTTTTGGATGATCCATGCATTTCTCGCTTCTGTCTAATTTTATGGAGATTGAAGTCTTTGAGAACTCGTAAAATTGAAATAGATAATTCTGTCTGTTTCAACTGAAATACGCATGGAAACATTATAAAAAGCATTATGAAAGCAAGTCAAAATATATAATCAAAGTTCTGCTTTGGTTTTTGGTTTTTTAAAGAACATAGTTTGAAAGAGATGAAAAAACAATTGTCAAATAAAATCCCTAGAATTTGATAAAATTTGATTGTTAGCCTTCATGTGATCGCGTGAGTTGTTCTGGGACTAATGATACGATGGTTTACCATCCATTCAAGTAACATCTGACATATAGAGTGTGTATCTAGGGGTGATTGATATTAATATCAGTAGACATCGTATCTATGACTTGGAACTCTCGACTATCTGATATAGCTTGAATGAAATTAAAAAAAACAATCCAAAGAAGGGGATAATATCCAGATCATTCAGCCACTGAATCATGAGTCATTGTACGATTCTTTCATATTCCATGATTCACGTAGCTGTGTCTGGGATTGATGATAGCGTAGCTTACAATCTTTGAAGATAACATTGTTCATATAGAGTATCGGTCCAGAGTGCGAGGTTCTCATTAGTAGACGTTGCATCTTTGATCTTTGAAGTAGCAGAACTCTGACGTACATTCGGAGATGGAGGATTCGAAGACATTGAACGACTGCTAATAACTTTTTGGATCAAAACGTACTTCTATACAAACCACAATATGAAAAAATGGGAATAGAGATCGAATTTTGGTGGGTCCAAATAAAAAACATAGCCATTAATGCGTGCATTAATCAGCGTTAGAGGCTGTATTGATATTGTCAAAGGAATTGATGTATATCTGGAGTGGACCTAATATTTTGATCTTAGTATGGTGGAAATGTATCGCATTACATGTTGAGCATATATTAGTGTTGTATATGTAAAAGCTGATCAGACGAGGATCAGCACGAGACGGGTATTTAAACCTTCCCTTTAGTCCAAAGCCTCTCGTTGCATTCCATCACCTCTACCATCTCGGTCTTTTTGCTCCTCTTTATATATCAATCAACTTCACCTTTTACCCTTCTTGTCTAATAATCGATTAGTACTTCTCTTCATCATGAGTCTTTCATCGCTTCATCATAAGCTCATTGAAATCTTCTTGATTTGCGTTCTACCAACGATTCGACTCTTAGTTCTTGTCTCTCTCCTTATAGGCTCTTTGGCTTTCTGTTTCTTTGCGAACGAACTCCTTAATTTCGATGTAGACCTTGATGACTCTCCTCCTTTATCTATTCCTGTTATTGTGATCACTCCTCCTACTGAAGGTCATGTTACGAATTTACCTCCTCCTTTTGAAGAACAAGATCCCAACTTCCTCAGGAGCATTCGTAGACCTAGACGTATTCACAGAAGAACTGGTTCTTCTAAATCCAAAGCTCGATCTCTCAATAGTATGTCTTTTCTTCCTTGTACTCTCTTCTATTGTTTGATCTTTAGTTTTCTCTTTTTAATTATCTTGAACGTCTTGATCTTAGAACGGAGAGGAGCGAGATGGATTTCTTTATTGAATGATTTTTTCCGATACACTCTTTCATGAATTGGTCTTTTTTTGGATCTTTTGTGATTGTTCCTAGGTATGTATAGACTTCTTTATATCTTCAGTTCAATTTATTAATCGATTCTTATTGACTTTTCTTCCTTACGTTACAGAATCTATTTGTTTACGGTCAATTGGAACGTTTCTATTTTCAATGTTATATCACTCTCATTGAAGTTGGCTTTTAGTCATGGGGACGGGTGTTTAAAATAAAATCAAAATTGTTTTTTTATTTATCATCTATTATCATAATCTTTTCTTTCTATTCGTGATGACAATGATAAATTCTGGGTTTTTTTCCTCCGTTGTCACCAAGTTGACCTTTGCGAAGTGAGACATTGTAGTAAATATGTCCTCCAGATTTACCTGAGTTACTTTTTTGAAATGTGTGGCTTAGAAACCTCCCCTGATAGCAATCCAAATAAAACAGAACAAGCCCTAGTGAGGAACTTTTCATAAAAAAATAATTGTCACATTACCAACAGCTGTCTGTCATATTCAGCGTGTCAGATCTTTTTATATGGGGTGTGAGATTTTTGCGGTCATCGTTTTGCGGTCCATAAAGCCCGCAAATGCAAATGTCTGTAAATTTAAAATTTTCATGGGACAAAAGGGGATTTTGCGGACTTTCCAAATTCTTGAAAGGTCGCAAATAAAAGCACCACAAAATATCGACTGCAATACTACATGCGAACACTGCAAATTTTTGAATTTTGCAGTCTTTCCCCGACAGACAATAAGTTATGCAAAATGAAAAGTATGTAAAGATAAACAATACCTTTCCGGAATGGACTTTTGCGGCCTTTGTATTACAGACGTTGTAGTCCGCAAAAAAAATGACCGCAAAAATACATTTAACAGTGGGGGTTATATAAATTTGCAATCAAAAAATTTGCAGACAAAAAGAATTTTTTTTTTGAGCTCTAAGAGAATAGAGGTTAAAAAAACGGGCAAAAAAGGCCTTACATCATTCGAGCAATACACAAATATTTGAGAAAAACACCAAAGTAAGAAAATTAAGATGTCAATATCCTGATGTCAATCTCCTCATCTCTTACGCTTTGACCTTCTAGTTGTGTTGTCATCATTGGCCTCTTGGCTGACTATAACATCAACATCATCCTCCTTCTCCATCGGCTCTTCTTCCTCAACCATTGCCCATCCTTTCCATCCTTTGAATTTCTTTGGAACCACTACTTCGTGATTTGATTGCTCACCTTTTGAAGATTGGGTCTTTGTCGCAGTCATTAGTCCATCATCTACAACAGCGTCTACAACAACGGCCTGTTCCATTGGACCATTTTCATGACCCTCCTTTTGCTTCGCGCCATTGTTTTTCCTTGCTGTGGAAATGAATGATAAAAGTCAATCATTTTGAGTGTAAGAGAAGAGGAGAGAGATTGCGTACCTTTTTTCTTCACCACCTTATCTTGACCATCGGAATCGACTTCTGCTGTATGTAGCCCCCCAGATTCCTCAACCACCTTCTTGCTTTCCTTTTTCTTGTTGTACTTCCTCTTGGGCTTTGCCGTGACATTCTCACCCAACTTTACCTCTGTATCCATATCAGAATTTGCAAACACCACCTTCTTGCCTTTTTTTGTTGTGTTGTTCTTTTTTATGTTGCCTGCATTGTAATGAATAAAAAGATTGTGATACATTGATACGCTTGTCAACATTCATAGATCAGAAACAAAATTACAGACCTGTGTTGCGTTGATTGTTAGCTTCATCCTCATCTGTGTTTTTCGTTGTGTTGTTCTTTTTTATGTTGCCTGCATTGTAAATAAAATGATTGTGTGATAAGCTTGTGAACATTCATAGATCAGAATTAAAATTCCAGACCTGTGTTGCGTTGGTTGTTAGCTTCATCCTCATCTGTGTTTCCATCTCTCGCAAACAGATCTTCAAGCTCTTCAGGAGTCAGTGATGCCAGCAGGTTTTCACTTACCATGCGAGCGTTGACAACTTCTTCGGCAATTTCAATTTGCTGAGAGAATGGTAAGTCTCCTTGAATGTCGCTGCCACTAGCTTTACTTATCTTAGTGTTGGCTGCTTCGATTATCTCTGCTTCCTCTGTGGTTGGTGATCTTGAATACATTGCCCACGCCGTCGATTTTTCTGCGCCTCCAATGGACAACAACTCGCTAGTCACCAATGTTGCTATGCCTTCGTTTATCATGTCGTTATGATACCATACGCCAGTGATTCCACCTACAGTTCGTACGACCTTGCACCAGTAATGATTTTTTCCATAAAATCCACGAGCACGCATAAGGTAAGTAACACCATGAAGCTTCAGTTCGTAGGGCAGATCACACTCAGCCTGCATCTTGTCCCCCTCAGGTGTGTTCGATAATATTCCTGTATCAATCTGAATATATAGATGAGGTGGCGGTGGGTCCACTACGATGTGAGTCCTTTCGAGGAAAGGTGGTTTGCTTCCATCCTTGCAATCCAGACAATGACGAGCAGACTGGCGCATAATTCCTTCTCTTGAACCCCAAGCCAGCAGGAGTTCAGGAGTTTGAGCGTGAGAGTAATTAGAAGTAAAATTTTCCGGAAGTAAGGTGATACTGTTGATTGCCATCTTTTCGAATTTGCGGTGTGTACAATTGTTTGAGCAAACCAACTTGCGCTCTCGAAAAATGCGGAATAACTTCCTAGTCATATGCGGCGCTGGTGGTTTCGTTTGTAGCTGTTCCAAATCAAACAAACCCTCAAAAAACTGTTGTGCCGATGCGTATTGATCGTATTCAAAGGCACCATGATATATATTCTGAATGGCGGCGTGAAGTTTGTTTTGTCCTGCTGAGAGTATTGTACGAATCTTCCCTTTCTGATGAATTTCCCATGTCGCTCGTGATGAAAAAACTTCCATTAGCTTATTGAAAATATGCGTGGACTTCCCTTTTGAACCATGGTACCAAAAAGGCGAGTGGATCGAGTACAAGCATTCCAACATTGAATTCAGCCAACACCGGTTTTGGCGGCCGACTACTGAAGAGCTTTGGAAACCTTGAAATGTAGTGACTGGGTGGCGGTCGACATTCACAGAACCTTTGGGTCTACCGGCTTTTTTGGAACCCAGTAAGGCTTCCGTGGTGTCAGGAGGCCGTCCATCGTTCTTTGAATACCGCGATTTTCGAGATCTTGTTGCCCAACCTAATGTTTGGGCAACTTTCTTGTAATTCTTGTGAGTGCCGTATTCGATGGAAACCCCTCGACGCACATCATTGTGATCCCTTTCAAGGCTGGAGACTAAAAGGAACAACTGTACCATTCCAACTTGGATGGTACAGTTGCCTTCACTGTTTAAATCGAAAGCAGAAATGTCAATGAAGGAAAGAATTAGATAAAATTGCAAATTAAAAGAGGATCTGCTTACGAGATCATATAGTAGACTCGATGCATGGATTCCTGCGCGTTTGTTGTAGCAGGCAAGTCATCATCAAGTCCATCATCATCAATTTGCTTTGTCCTTGATTTGAAAAGCATGGCCTGAGTGTCAGATGCCTGCCACCAGTCTATCCAATGTTTGGCTTTGGGGAAAGTCCGTCGCAATAAGTCTACCTTTTGATGGTAGGTCTTCCCACCTGGTACGTCAGGAATCAAAAGGCTCTCCGCCATTTCCTGGAACTCATCCTGTTGAGATTGTGAATATGGGATGAATATGGTCAATCTAAATTACTATTAGTCCGAATTTGAGGCCGACGTACCATCAAGGACCTGTGAACAATTGCACCGTTCCTTTTCATACGTGTGACCTGCGCTCGAAAATGCTCTTGACACCCCCTTAGCAAAGAAAGAGCATGATTTCGGTCCGTTTCATTGAAAACCTTCATGTAAGCCGCAATAAAACCATTTTTCTGTGCAGCTGAGAAATCCACAACGTTTCGAACTAATATGTCACATTCTGAAGGCGAAATTTGAGCGTGTTTGATTTGCTTCATCAAAGTTTTGAAATGAGCAAAGTAGTGAGCATCTGTGAGGCCATTCAACCACGTCAGTTGAATAGGAACCCATTGGCGGAGTACTTCATTGTACATAGACGTAGAAAGGAGATAACCGTTGGCGAAAAATCTATAAGTCACGTCAGAAAGAAGGCCTCCACTATAAACTTGACCTTCCACTCGAGCCAATAGCTGTTCAGCCATCCATCTGGTTTGGAACGTGATGTGAAAGTCTTCAATCTCGAGAGATGTAGAAGGAAACCTCAAACCACGCCTGTAGTGTTTGAAAAGCCCAATTGGTGTCCGCACAATTGGAATTGTAAAAAAAAGGAGTAATGAACTTACTCGGCCCAGAGAGCTATGTCCAAAACGAATTTGTCCGCCGCGCCTGGAATCTTCTTCTCCGGAATCACACCGGCTTTCACTAGAATCAGGCGCCGGTAATACCCAAGGCGATGTAGGTTGCTGAAAGCAGGGTGAATATCGGTGGCTGTTGTGATTGTCTGCTTTCCTGCAGGAGCGCGGCCGACCTGTCAATTCTCAGTCAGCCCTTTGCAAAGTGGGTAAATGGTAAAAGTGTTGAAACTGACCTTATGTTGTAATGGACGTATGTTGGGATTCGCAATAACCTTCTTGCTAAAGTTCTCCATTGAGATCTTGTCAGGTTTTGAACGGCGTGGCCACGGATGTTGATGTACTCCTGAGTGTCGAATGACACTCCAAGTGGACTGGATGTGCTCATCTAGCCGACAAATTGTATTGGGGCAGTGAATCACTCGAAGGACTCCAGAGCAGTGTGCTGCCTGGCATTCTTGAGGTCTTTTACAAAAGGACTTTCTTCAGCTGGCGATAATGCGCTGTTTAAGATAAGAAACAGCTGGCATACATACATGGATGTCAATTCTTCAATCTTACCAGTGCCTGTAGGTGGAGAACCGAGATAATCGCAATCTTCGTTGTCACAAACCATGACTCCGAGACACTTGAACCTGACAGTTCGCCAGATGTCGCCAGTCTTGACTGATTTTTTGTTGGTGAAAGCAAAAGTCTCCCAGTTTGTGAATGATTCGCCTGGTTTCTTCACAAATACGGTTGAGCCATTGGGTAACAAAGGATAACCCTGTTCGTCCAAGGTGTTGTCGTGGTCGATAAAGGTGCTGAAAGATGCCTGGTTGACTGGAAGGGCAAAGTGTTTCTTGCCCTTTCTGCCTGCCTTCTTCGGTTTCAAGTTCACATCCGTGTCGAGTTGCGCTTCCTGAGTAGAAGATTTGGAAGTTTGAGACGATTGGACGGATTTCGACGTTTCGCTTTTGCTTGAGGTGGAATGTTCTTTGGCCGCTGGGACGTCCTGAGTCAAACATTTGGATGTTTGAGAAGAGGTGGATGTCTTTGAGTTGGATGTCTTTGCCGCGTTGACGTCCGAAATCGAAGATTTGGAAGATTGAGAGAACAGTGTTGATTTGGACGTTTCGCGTGCCTTTAAGGCGGAAGTCTTTGCCGGTTGGGTGATCAAAGATTCCAATTCTTGATCACCCATGGAATCTTCATTCACTCCGGCTTCAGTCCACTCCTTAACTTCGGCTTCAGATACGTGGTTGTCCAAATGACCGGCATCGAACGGGCTCCAGAATTTGCCGTCATTGTTTTTGTCTTCTAGACGTTCACCTTTGTCTTCAGAAGAGTAAAGATGGCTGAAGTGGCCTTCAGCAGCATCTTCAGATGAATGTAGATCTTTGGATTCATGTTGATAGGATCCACTTCGTATGTCGCTTTCTTCCTCAGAGGAGACACTGCGCATGTTGATGGTTGGCTTACTATGTATTTGCTTTAATAAGAATCGGTTTGATGACAATAAGATGGTGAGGAGTCTGAAATGGAATGAAAGATGCGGAAATGAAGGTGTCAAGGACACCAGACTCAAGTAGGAAAAAGTCAAATCGAATCATTGACACCGAGAGTCTCCCTTTGGGGCTAACGGAAGGGTATACGAGCGTTTAATGAGACGCTATGTTGTTTAATAAATGATTTAATCATCTTGTTTCTTTCAAGATGGAAACAACAACGATTGAGGGGATGCACCTTTGGTGGATCTCGATTCGTTTTGTTTTGTTCATTTCAAGAGCTTTCTGACCACCTTTGATGGTCAAAAAGTTCTACGGTATGTTGCGCAAAAATGAACCAAGAGTATAGGACGTTTATTTTTGCGGTGATTGGTTTGCGGTTCTTAAAAAGTCTGTCAGGTAATGCCTGTCAAAGTGAAGAGTAAGGTCGGTGGTGTTACTTTGGCGGACATCTGGATTTGCAGGGTATAAGGTACGGTAAAAGTTGTATGTAAAGTTCAAGTATCTGTATACAGGTCAGCAATTTTCAGGTCTTTAAATTACAGCTTTTTTTTTAGCGGACTACAGTCGACTCTGTTAAAACCGATACCCAAAAATTTGGGTCAAAAACTATCGGTTTTTGCCGAGTATCGGTTTTGTCAGGGGAAATCTCACTGCAAATAAAAAAAATCTTTGGCCAAAATGTATCGGTTTTCAAGGAGTATCGCTTTTGACGGCTATCGGTTTTAGCAGAGGCGACTGTATTGAAAAACAAGGTTGTCTGTAAAATTCGACTTTGGCCGGCTCAAATAGTATTCTTACAGACGCCAACGTTTGCAGACTTCATGGTCCGCAAAAAGTTGACCGCAAAATTCTACGATCCCTTTTTATATATCAAACAACTTCACATATACCTTGAATGTCTTACAAATCCCACATACCTCCTCATGCTCAATCCCATCAAAACTTATTGGAGTTGCGAATCCCTCATTCAGATCGAGTGTGAACTATTCATGTCAAATACGATATCTTTGAGTCGTTCTCAAAGTCCAAAAGGCCATATGCTGTACAAAGGATATAGGTATCAACAGCATAGGAAAGTAACTTGTTGTAACCACAGTCAGGTGTTGCCTGATGCGAGACATATGAATGAGAACAGGAAGCGAAGCTTCAATTGCCTGGCTACGTGTTGAATCGCAAGAAATACCAACTCAGTCAATGATAGATTGCCGGGAGTATGACCGAATCATTGGTTTTTACATGGCTAGAGTCCAAAAGGGCGACTAACCTTTCCTTGTTTGGATAATCCATCCATGGCCAACTTCTGGTCAAGCTTATGGAGAATGAATTATTGAGAACTTGTAAATCAAGAGAGATAATTCTGTCTATCTCTTCGCTCTGCTCATGGAAAGATTATAGGAAGAACATAGGATGAAGAAAGTATCTAGTTGTAGTTGAATTTCTGCTTGGTGATCTGTTCCCTTGAAAACCTATTGAAATGACTTGAAAGAAATCAAAAAATAATCTCTCAAAAGAGCTTTTCCATCCTCCGCCAGATTCATGTGACATTTGATTATAGGTCTCATAATTTGATACCGTATGATCCTCGTAAGTTTGTCTAAGACTGATAGGGCAGCTTACTATCCTTATAGATGAAATTGTAGATATAGGGACTGACTTGAAAATGTAATTATTCTTTCCATTAAAGCTTACACTGTTGACCGTTGATCAGCATCGCTTGAAAATCCAGCTTGAGGTTAAGAGGTCGATTACATTACCTGAGCATGTACCAGCTGAACATTTATTGAAATAATCTTTCCCTCCGAAGTGATTGTAAAGAATACAATGACCGCTGAGGATCTTTTTGAATTCAAAGCTTTTTTACAAACAATAGAATCATCGGCAATGGGGTCCGGGCTCCCGATCAAAATCTGTTGAGTCCAAATGCAAGAGCTGATCTTTGATTCGCGCAACCATCATCATCATAGGCTATACAGATATGATAAAGGGGGTTAAATGAGTACTTGAAAGAGGCCTGACGTTGTAATTCAATAGAAATGTATAAAACCACATTTTAAGCATAAGCATAATGCTATGTTAGTAGATGCTGATCAGTCTACGATCAGCACAAGACTGGGTATTTAAACCTTTTCTTCAGCGAAGTAGCCTTCGCATCCTTCAATCGCCTCTACTGTCTCAAAAGCTAAAATCTTTTTGTGTATTAAACCTTCCCTTCACCTGAACCTTTGACTTTCATCTATCAATTAATCATTCTATCTTCTCATCATGGGTCGTTCACCACTCCACAATGCGCTCATCTCCACTGTCCTTGTCGGATTCTTGGCTTTCCGTTTCTTCGCAGACGAATTCATTAATTTTGATAGAGATCTTGACGACCTTCCTGCTTCATCTATTCCTATCATTGTTATCACTCCTCCTACCGAAGATCATGCTACGAATTTACCTCCTCCTTATAGAGAACAAGATCCAAACCTTCTTATGGCTATTCCTAGATCTCGACGTACCAAAAGAAGGAGTAGTTCTTCCAGATCCAAGTCTCGTTCTCGAAAAGGTATGTCCTATCTTTTCAATATTATCGTTTGTGCACTTTTATTGATTATCATCGATGATTTGATTACAGGGGGTCGATAATCGACATGATTGGCTTTGTTTCAAGACTCTTTAATTACACTCTTTCATGAATAGTTCTTTTCTGGATCTTTTCTTGATTGATTTTAGGTATGTACATACTTCTTTGATATTTTATACCAAGTTCCTGATCGATTCTCATTGACTTTCACTTTTTGATATGACAGATTTCTAGAGCGTTTTTATTGTGAACTTGATAACACTCTCATTAAAATTAGCTTGTGGTGGATCTTTAGCTTTTCATAGAATTCAAACCCATTTGTTGATTGTTTATCATAAGTTCTACTCAAAAAAATCATATTATATCATATTTTATTCTTTGTTTTCTGTCCGAGGTGTATATTTGAGACTCATTACTTTGAAATAATAACTTCTGAGTTCTATTTTTTTATCCTCACACAGTTGATCCTTACAAAGTGAGAGTATAGTCAAAATTTTCCCTTTGATTGCATGGACATCAAGCCGTGGTTCAAAGCAAGCACTGACCTTCTCTACGTAGTTGCCGTGAAAGACGCATGATGGAGTGCGGGGGGCGCATTGTGATAAAGCAGAAGTAATTCAATCAATCAAAGGGTTGTGAGAAGAAAGGTGATCCAAGTTCTAGACAATATTGAAGGGAACTAATGTGAAGTCTTGAATTGATGTGGTACGGTGTGGAGATCTCTCTGAGTACAGAATACACTCGCGGCAAGCTCAATGATGACTGGCGCGATCAGCATCAGATTAAAAGCATTTAGGTCAATGCTAGTGAATTCATTTTACCCTTTGTACTCAAGGTAATAAAGCATAAGCGGTACCTGCATTGCTATCCTTGATACTTTGTTAATGTCTAGGATCCGAAGAAAATGCGAGCCTTTCACCCTTTACCTTCTTGATCCCAAAAATCAAGCACATAATAAATATGTATTGGACTGTCAAGTATGAGTGTTTCCAGTCTTCCTAGTACGGCTTTGGTATTCGTCCATTGAATTTTTGATAATTGTGACATTCAGGCCCCCTTTTCATGTCCACATACCGGGTGCTGATCACTCCGGTATCTACAGTACTATGTGTACATTTGTTCAGATTCATTTTTCTCTAAAGCAAACAAAAAACATGTGGTGCGAAAGGGAGTATGATATATCTACACCCACGAGTATCGATACCATCCTAATACATTTGTCGCGACTTTCAGCTATTTAGCTTTCCCAAATTTTGGGCTCTCGTCACTTTATCGCCCGGAATGCTTTGAGTGAATTGCTTTGCATCTACTTTACTCAAAAGAGCAAAACAGAATCGGTACAATAACATCGTCAAACACTAGGATTGATTTGTTCAAAGGTGCTCAGATTCATACACTCTTACCCGATCATCCGGAAGATGTCACACGTAACATTCACACATTGATTTGTTGACTATCATTGATTTGAAGTCCACAATGACCAACACGTACATATCAAACATCACGCGAGCATCTCTTTTGGAAGCGCTCCCTTCGAAAGTCTCGTGGATTTAACTCGGCTTTGAACCTTATCTTCCCATGGGGTCACTGAGTTTTTCGACCAAAGGTCCTATGAAATCTTTCTCAAAATTGGAAGGAGGCGAATTGACGCTGTAAGAAGCCTTAAGCGTTCGTGCAACATGCAAATATGAATATTAAAGCCTTCGGAGAGTCTCTC
Source organism: Melampsora americana (assembly GCA_022264835.1). Taxonomy (NCBI): domain Eukaryota; kingdom Fungi; phylum Basidiomycota; class Pucciniomycetes; order Pucciniales; family Melampsoraceae; genus Melampsora; species Melampsora americana. Next base: position 223,735 of record JAIFHY010000042.1, on the reverse strand, counting down.
TCACCTGACTCGGGTTTTCTGCAGCAATCGATACATGGTCATTTTGGACTATGTATTTTGGATGCTTCTGATATTGATAGATTTGAAAAGGTTTTAATATGAATCCTTGATTATTTATCCTAAGGAATAAGCTGTACACATCGTTTATGCATTGGTGTGTTGACCAAGCTAATTTTGTTATTCAGGATTTTACTATCAAGCATCGCACAAGGAGTTCTCTTTTTTTTGGTTCTTATTTTGGTCTGAGGTCAGTGAGCTTGCAACACAGGGCATATGCAAGCTCTCACAAATGTACAGTGGTCGGGGTGGATGGTTTCAAAGACCCCTTACAAGGCCTTGTTTGAAGGGCGCGGACGCGGCCGCAGCAGAGAGGGCTTTGTTAAGTTAACCATAAAGTGCTTGATTGGGCAAGTCACACTCAAGAAGCGCTTGGTATATTCCCAGGGAGCCAATCGCTTTCAACGCCGAAATGGGATTTGGAGTTCCAAGTCAAACAGGCCAATTTTGTCATCTCGTCTCTTTGCTCTAATGCGTGAAGAATGCGTGTGCTCACAACTTTCAACTCAAGCATCAAGCACTTTGGCAGTGCAACTAAACGTACAACTCAAGATGTATGCGCCTGGAGCGACATCGAGCTCAGCAGAAAAACGTAAAAGATATGTCCGTCGTTTGACGATCGGCCGCCGGGGATGCTGTACAGAACAGTTTTTTTACCCTTAAGGCAGTGAGTCCGTGGACCCGGGCATGCTCAGATACATATTAGGCTTCCAGATCGTTTTTGCAGTGAAACCAAACGCTTTGAATATGGGTCATCAGCTGTCATCAGTGGCTTCTTCGAGAGCGTTCGGGAGCTATGTATACAAGGATTGCCGGCGGTGATGCGATCAATCTTGAATCACCGACATTCGAGTTTCCGATTTGATGAGATGCAGATGGTATTTACAGTAGAAATCAGATTCAGTCAAAGAGATAAAATAAAAAGACTAAATTTTTAAGTTTTTAGACTTAACTCACACACATCCTCACCTGAGCTCAGCTCAATCGAGACGAGCAGACAAGCTCGAAACACCCTCTCTTGGATCTTACTCAAGCTCACTCAATCTCAAAGATCTATCAGCAATCAAGAATCGAAGATTTCCGATGGGAGTCTATCGTCAAGCTCAATCACAGAAATCGATTGATCAACAGATATATTGTTGGACGAATCTTTCAGATAAATAGAAGCTGTTCATGTTAATGCTTCTGAAGTCGAGCATCAAGTGATCGAAACCTGCTGCAGAGGCCATGTTCGAACAAATCAAACAGAATCACGCAATGAACATATATCTTCATCTTTCATCTTTGATACATTTTGATGGTAGCATTGTAGCTGCGATTGCGTCTTTTCGCTCAAGCGATAACGATAGTAAAATACCCGACTCGTGAACTAAGACATATATGTTCAGTCGGATGTAAGAACTCACTAGGTGGTTGTTCTAAAGTATACTCCCCGATGATGCGTGCATAACGATGGAGACAAGAGAAGCCGACGAAAGGTACAAAGTCTTCCCTAACCTTGAAGTTTGGGTCGTCTGATTCTGTATCTCATTTTCAGGAGGAATTAGGTTTCATCTTTCTTGATCCCATATGTAATTTGAGAAAAGCCCATTGTACGCATGCTTGGACACAATAGAATCAAAGCTGACTCTGACTAAGCTCAGGGACTGCGAACTGATCCATGACACAAGATCGAAAGCGTCTGGTGCCGTGTTAAATTTTGTAGCCCGAGAAATTCTACACAGTCAATTGTACATTGCAAGGAGAAACAACATCCTGCGGTTTTTCGATAGCGAGACTTCACAGATGTCAGAGTCAATTGTTATTGATGGAAATCAATTCTTTGGAAACGATTCATGAGTTTTGCGCCGTAGCCTAAAGTGTTGTAAGCCTAAGTCTTTGAGGAGCTGCGAACCAAGATGAACATTGCTGTTTCATTACCCTTACTCTACTCATGAGAATTCTCTAAGGAGAGGAAAGTAGGAGGAAAGTAAGTGCTTGTGATCCAAGTTCTGCGTGCGTCGTTTTTTTCCTCAAAGCCTTTGAGATCTAGCTTGGAAGAAATGGCAACATACATCGTTAGAGAGGGATTGTAGATCATGAGTTCCAACTTTTCGAGCCACTTGATCATACCTCTTACAGTGTTGTTATAACCCATGGTTCTCGTGATTTGGGGCTGATGAGAGGGTAACTTACCATAGTTGTAAGCAACACCACGAAAATGAGTGTTGTTTAGTGACCTTCGTCTCATTCTGAGCAGTCATTGTATTTCTTACCTTTGGATTGATAGCGCTCAGAAATGCAACTTCCGGGAGGACATACCTCATCAGTTGCAGAACAAACTTGGATCAAAATAGGCCTTCTGTTCAATATGATCGTAATAATACAAAACAATCACTGATGATTTGTTTTGAATTGACACATACGATTGTACAAACAACAACATCAAGAACAATGAACATACAAATCAAAAGTTGTCGAGTCGGAATGCGAAACCTGGTCATTGATGCTTGTAATAATCAGCATTCGAGAATGTACAGATATTTGAAAACTTCATCTTTACTACTTTCCGACTATACGTTGTATCTGCCGCTATCTGCTGTTAGACCTTTCGATGATCTCACCCAGTATTGCAAATAAAAAATGCTTGACGCTTGGAATACACCTTATGTTCAGTCCGGAGTTATCAGATCTGTGTACTTTACGAGTAAGGCCAGGGAGGAAGAAGGGAGGCAAGAAGTCTTCCCAAAAGCTTAAAAAAATCTTATCTTGTATGCGTGTACAACACATAGTGCCCATCAGTATCAGGAGAGATTAGGGTTGTCTTCCTTGATCCTAATATATAATGTCAGGAAATCCCACTTATCGCATGCTTGGACACGATAGAAGCAGAGCTTTCTCTGATTTGGTCCAGACACTGTACCTGATACACGCCACAAGATTGGGATAAAAAGATGCGATTACCGTGTCGAAGTTTACAGTCCAAGAAATCCAAACGAGGCCAATCGTCCATCACTTTTTGAATGGAGAGACTCAAAAAAAGAGTAGATTACCTTGGAAGCAAACAGGTCCCTTTAAGATCATCGATTGGCTTCCCACCGCAGCTGCGGTCTTTGAGGACTTGTGAACAAAGGGAGAAACTGATCTTTCTCTCTCTTGGCCTTACTGATGGGAATATGATAGAAACAAAGCGGAGTAAATACATATGAAGGAGATCGCCATCTGTAGTTACATCTCTGCCCGTTTGTCTTTTGTTTGCTCGGAAGCCTATGAATTATAGCTCGCAATGAATCACACAAATTGTTCAACATGGGATTGTCAATCAGATTACTCAGATGAAACCACTATACCATAGGACTTACGATCTTGTGATCAGCCATCTTGTAGATGTTCCTTCGGATAACGAGAGGGTACTTTACAATTCTTTTAAGCATCATTATGGATGGAGAGCGCGTGGATAGTTGAACTTTGGCCTTTGTACTAGCGATACCATTTGAGTTCAAGAACCCGGAAACATCTCTGAGTAGATGCAGGATGAACAATTGTCAATGCACTCTGTTCTTGTGAAGTCATCATAATACAAAGACTACTGAGGAACTGTTGAGATATACTTGTTGAAGGATATCAACATCGAGAAAAACGGAAATACAGATCGAAGTTTGTTGAGTCCAAATAACAAATCGGCTCTTTGATACTTTCATTGATCAGCATTAAAGACTGTAATAAGGTTATGAATGGAATTGACGTCAATGTGATCGGAAGATGGCAGAAATGGATGACATTTCGCCTTAAGCATAAGGGTAATGTTTCGGTAAAAGCATAATGATCAGCACGAGTCAGGGTACTTAAACCTTGCATTCTGAGAAAGTACACTCATCCATTTCATCACCTGTACCATCCCGAGTTCCTTGATATTTGTTATATATCAGCCAACATCATCAACACCTTTTGACCTTCTTGCCATATAATCAATTAACTACCTCCTCTCAATCATGATATCTTCATCACTCAACCATAGGCTCTTCAAACTCTCATTAGTTTACGTTTTACCAATGATTCTACTTCTCGTAATTGCCCACTTACCTTCCGAGATAACTTTCATAATCTGTCTACTTCTTCTCATCTGTTTGATCCTTGTAGTATTCTTGTCTATCTGTTTCTTCGCGAACGAATTCATTAACTTTGATAAAGATCTTGATGACTTTCCTCCTTCATCTATTCCTGTTATTGTGATCACTCCTCCTACTGAAGATCATGTTACAAATCTACCCCCGCGATATGAAGAACAAGATGCAAACTTTCTTTTGGTTATTCCTCGATCTAGCCGTAGAAAGAGAAGAAGTGGTTCTAAATCTAGATCTCGTTCTCCCAAAGGTATGTCCTCTCTTTTTATCACTGTATCTTTTCGTCACGTTTTACTTATCTTCGATGATTCGATCGCAGGAGGTCGAGAATCAAGATAGATGGCTTTGGTTCTTACTTTTTAAATACACTCTTTCATGAATTGCTCTTTATTGGGTCTTTTCTTGATTGGTTCTAGGTATGTACATACTTTCTTGACCCTTCATACCAAGTTTTTCATTCATCCTCATTAACTATTTCTTTTTTACTTTACAGAATTTGTTGGTTCATGGTCAATTCGAGCGATTTTCTCTTGGATGTTAAATCACTCTCATTGGATGCAAAATTTAGTTAGCCTTTAGCGTTTGATACAAAATTAGAATTCATCTTTTATTTCTCATTTATCATAAATTGTATTAAAAAATTCTTGGTTTTATCTTATTATATTCTTGATCAATTCATCCTATTCAATTTCGTGGTGACACTCCTAAATCCCGGTCTTTGGTCATCAACGCGCACAAAGTTGAATTTAAGTGAGATGTAGGTCTTGTTCTCCCAACCGTTTGTCCTCCCTTCACATTATAGTCTTTTATTTTTGCTGCTTCTGTTGCACTTTTTCACAAATTGCTCATTTTTTTTAGAACTTTTCTCAATTTGTCTTGCATATGTGTATATCCGTGGTGGAAATATGAGGCTCAGTCTTTCAAGTGAGGTACACTCTTAAACCTCCGCTGAATATATCTCAGCCAATTTGAGGTAGATACCAAGTTTCTCTCATATCAGGCCCTTTCAAGCCTACATTCTTTCACCTTTTGAATTGATTAATGTGCACACTTGATGATCAGATGTGTACTATTTACAACGATGACAGAGATATCGAAGCACCCAATAAGCCCAAGGACAAAATGATACAAAGTTATGAATCCCATTCTCTGTATGCGTGATGCCATCCGCCATATCTCTTTCAAGTATTGCATTCAAGTACTTAAATTGTTCTCAGATCAAGACTTGAATAGCTCCTCGGCACCACCGGGCTGTTCACCGCGGGATACGCTTCAAATCGTAAAGACAAAGATACGTGTTTTTCCTCAACAAACATTGTTGAACTCCAAGTCCGGCTTACTCACTTGATTATCAGAAACTGGGCAAGATGATAGCTAGAGTGGATTGAGAAGTTGATAATCTATTGAGAGTAGTTCCAGTTGGATTGAACTTATATGGAGTATGATAACGCGTCATTAAAGTAAGAATAACTGACATCATTATCACAGTAAAGAGTCATTGGATTAACACCAGACAGAGAAAGTATTTGTATCTTTGGGTCACAGCTTTACATGATCAGATCACATTTTGTTCCATGTAGTAAATCAAAAATTGTGGTGTGTCCTTCAAATTTGATTTAAAATCTATTGAATGCAAGTCAAGCCTGCAATGCCGTCGTGTTCGTGAGAAGGGATCGTTACATGTGAAGATTCATTTCCGTCAAGGCTCTTGCAAAAGTTGTAAGCCTGTCACTTAGGTATACACCAGGGGGTAAAATGAACCGAACGATAACGGTTACCGTAATCTTTCAGAAACGTCTCAAATCAATTCAGTTTGAGACGTTTCTGACACGATTCCAGAGGGAACGTGTTCGATTTAGTTCCCATAACCGAAAGAATCAGGTTGCACAAACCGGAGCAAACCGTTCCAGGACGCTGTCGCAGCGACGTCCTGGAACGTTTCCTGGAACGAACCGATGTGAAGGGCAGATACCAAGAACGATAGCATCCAAGGGGCTTGAACCCGGGTTCAACACCACAAAAAGATACTTGAGGAATGTCAGGCTTTCACACAGCTATACCACAAAGGGTATAACAATTACCCTAGTATTAATATATATATATACATTCTGGTAGACAGATCCTTACACCCTTGATCAACTTTGAAATCTTCATCTTTTCGATGAGGAATCATGAATTTAGTTCCTTGAGTATATTCAAATGAGTTCCTGTGATAAGAGCTCATAAGGTCTATATGCTTACCTTCCGTCTTGACTTGCAAGAGACATTCAACCTTTTGCCTGATTGGATCAGAGAAGATCCCACTTGCTCATCAGCTTCGTTTGTTGATTTTTATAAAGGTATGTTGTAATTTGTGATGACCGAAGCAACCTGGTCTCAGTAACGGACTCGCTGCGGTTCCCAACGTGCAGGCGGTTCCTAAAACGGGAGTGAAAGGGTTTCCCAGTCGGTCACCCCTTCACCTGACAGAACCGGAGCGAGCACGTCTCTGGTTCGGTTCTGGTCACCGAAGCTCTAGAATCGTTTCGGGAACCACCGAGGGCCGAGGACGCTTACCCCCTGGTGTACTTATAATGTGCTCATTGCGATGATGATTGTACCGTGAGAAGTTTTGTGATTAGAACTCAAGAGAGGTACATGTGTACGTCACTCAAAGAAGTTGTGAAAGATATTGGGAAAGCTTCTACGATTTGTTGATGAGATCTTCCAACATGCATGGGAAAAAACGAGGTTGTAGAGGGTTTTTTTTTTTTTTTTTTTTTTTTTTTTTTTTTTTTTTGAGTGCGATTGCTATGACATTACACACTAAGTTAATCTAGAACAATTTGATAAAAAGTATTTACACTCTTTTTCTTTTTTTGATACGTTTGATATATATATAATCAACTTATAATAATCCATCCTGTCTTCTTTTGTTTAGTTTGCTTCCTCCATTGTTTGAGAATAAAAAGAAAAATGAAAAAAAGAAAAAGAAAAATCAAAGAAATATAAGAACAAAAACCGTGTCTTTTCCCTCCTCTTTTATAAAGAAATCGTTTCCTCTTCCTTGACTCTTTTATTGACCCCCCTACATCGAGAGCCCACCTCGATGCGAAGTGAGATTTACTTCTACCCGGGTGCCAAACCGAGTGCCTGGTGATGTAGTCGGCCAGAGGTAGCCAATAATCGAGTCAATTCCGATTCCACTTTTTTCCTTATTTAGTTAATTCTGAATAATGTATCCGATTTGTGACAAGTTCTAAATAACTATGTGGTGTTTCTTGAATGTAATGTCGTTCTACTATATGGCTTTTGCCTCTTGAGTTTCCCAAAATTCTATCCAAAGAAAAAAGAAAATTTATAAAGTATGAGAAAAAAAGAAAAAAAAGAAAAAAGAACCCTAAAATCCTGCTCCAAACATTTTCTTCATCTACCTCTTCCCTAATTGTTTATGTCTTCTATGTATGTTTTCAAGTCTTTGAATCTTCCTGTTTCTAAACAATATTTTGCTAATAATTTGAATCCTTGTGGTGTGTCTAATATTTGCTTTGCTGATGTTGTATTAATTTTCAATTTTTGCTTGTTGATTTCAAAAGTTAATTTCGCTCTTTGTTTCTTGTATTTTTTGCAGTGAATAATATAGTGAGTTACTGTTTCCTTCTGTCTACAGAAATCACATTTATTAGATTTTTCTTTGTTGATTCTGAATAAGTATTCGTTTAGTTGACAATGTCCATTTCTTAATTGCTCGATTATAACTGCTTCTCCCCTTTCTAAACTCGACAAAGCTTCATCTATCAATTTCGCTCTTGTTTGATATTTGAATTCTTGAGGTCTCTTCTCTATAACCGGATTTTCCTCTTTGATCTTCTTCAGTATCATCGATAAGTTTGTTGGAAAATTTATGTTTGTGTCCTCTCTACCTTCCTCTGTTGCTCTTTTGCTAATTCATCTACTTGTTCATTTCCTTCTATTCCCAAGTGACTCGGAGTCCAAACCAAATTTAACTTGTGATGTTGTTTTATCTTTTTTAATGAGTTGTAAATTTCTTTCGTTATGTATTGTCCCGATTTCACCGTAGGTGGTTTCGCTATGGTTCTTAGTGCTGCTTGATTGTCTGAGAATATAGCTATCTCATTGTAATTTTCATTTTGGTACGTTGTCTCTAAAATCTTTACTGCTAAATTCAGTCCCATAAGTTCTGCTTCAAAAGTTGAATGTTCGTCTTCTTTTCCAACTCTTATCCATCTACTTTCTTGCTCCGAAAATGCTGCTGCCCCCACTCCTTTTTTCGGTATTGAAGAACCGTCCGTGAATATGATTTCATTCCCGTTCGCTTTATGATATGTTAATTGTTGATCTATTGCTTTTTTCGCTTCCTCCTTGCTTAATCCCAAATTTTGTACTTCTGTAATTTCTTCTTCCCAAGGTGCTGTCATGAAAGGGTCAATCTCCTCTAAATTGTATAATTGATTCATGTTCATCGTTTCTTTTCCCAATAATTTCCTTATTGCACTTTGATTTCTTCTTAATCCACCTTTTTTATTTAGTTCTTCTAAAATTATTTGTCGTATTGGATGATTGATTGGCAAAGTAAGTCTCTTAGTTATCAATGAGTGGTTCTGTCTTGTTATCTGTCGCATCATATCCGGGAAATTAGCGTCGTGTCTGAGAAAAGATAGAGGAGTGTTTTTGAAGCTTCCCAGGATCAATCTGTGTGCGATATTTTGATATTTTGTTATGATTTTTCTGACTTTTGCTCGGTTTGTTTGAGTTGCCCAAACTATTGATCCAAATAACAGTCTAGGTTTTAATGTCATTTGCAGTAAGTGTTTAATTTCTTTGTTTCCTATTCCCCAACTCCATTTACAGATCTTTTGAAGTTGACTTATAGTTTGATTCCCCTTCTTATTTAAGCTTAAAATGTGATCATGGTAAGTAAGTCTTGAATCGATTATCAAACCCAACCATCTCATATTTCGGACTGGCATTATCTCTGCTTCGCCTAGTGCTACTCGTTCTTCTGGTGTCTTCTCGTTGCTACTGAAGTGCATTACTTGTGCTTTCCGTAAGTCAAAAATCGCTCCGAACTTTCTTCCCCATGCTATTGATCTCTGTCCTTCTTCTTCAATCTTTCTTTTGTTCTCTTCCCAAGAATATGAAGCTACTAAGTGCGCTACGTCATCAATAAAACCTAATGATATCTTATCCTGTTCTGTGGTTATGTTTGATGAGCTAAAGAGGTCAGAGTTGTATAATAGATAAAGTATAACTGATAGTGGTGATCCTTGAGGGAGTCCGTCAGGTATTGTTTTACAATCTGATGTGTAGTCTTCTAATTTCAGTGAGGTTTGTCTATGGGTTAAGAAATTATTGATTGTTTCTACTAAATAATTTGGACACCTTTTTTTGCTGAGTTCATAGATTAATCTTTGTTTTCTTACAGAAGGATAAGCTGATTGTACGTCTAAGAAGAGTCCCGTCACTATTTTCCCCTTGTTCCATTGATGTTTTATCCAAGTGTCTAGTACTATGAATGCATCATCTATTGATCTACCTTTCCTTCCTCCCATGTGTCCTTCCAGCAATACACCTGTTGTTTCCGCCCAGAAAGTCAATCTTCTCGTTAACAAAACCTCTAATATTTTCCCTATACAGCTAAGTAACGCAATTGGTCGGTAAGCTTTAGGTTGAGAGTAATCCGGTTTTTCGTTTTTCTTCAATATTACTGTGATTGCTCTTTTCCAAAAATTCGGGAAATATCTAAGTCTTATACAACTTTGAAAAATTTCTCTTAAAGGGTTCATAATTTCTTCTAAACTCATTTTGATTAATTCATTATTTATAGTGTCGTGCCCTACAGCTTTTCCATTAGGTAATTGTTTTATAATACTCTTGATTTCGTGTATTGAGATCGGTTCAAAGTCTTCTTCCATTGAGTCTATAGGATGAATATCTGAATTTTCCCACTCCAAGTCATTTACTTCTATTGTTTTCATTAATATTTCGGCTTGTTCTTTTTTCTGAGATGTAGTTTTTCCTTCTTCAGTCTTGAGTGGTTCTACTCTGTTTGAGCTTTTCGTTTTTGTATAATTATACGCGGTAAAAGTTTGCGTATTGGTACATTTCCCAAGGAAACTTCTCCAATGTTTCCTCTTGAGTTCTTCCACTTTTTCCCTGAATTTTAATTGCCAGTACCAGTAGCTCTTTTCCGCATTCTCTGATCTGTTGTACAACATCCATTTTCTAGCGATATTTCTATTTTTGATTAGAGGGTCTAATATTTCTCTATCCCACCAAGGTTTCGGTCGTGCTTTGGAGAACCGTACTGCTTTTCCTTGTTCTCTGAAAGCTTCTTGCATGGATGTTGTTAATTTTATCACATTATCTTCTATTTCGTCTGTTGTAGGACAGTTAAAACATAGATGTTCTATTTTATTTCTAACTGATTCTGTAAATTTTTCTTTATCTAAGTTTTTCAGGTTTGTTTTTATGATTATATCATCTGATTGTTTAATTTTTTGGCCGATTGTGCATATTAAACTTTGGTGGTCCGATCCAAAAGCTAACTCGGATACTTCGCATTTTAGTTCCATTCGTTGGAGCATGAAGTTTGCCCATATTAGGTCGATCGTAGTAGGGTGTTTGCCTTTCGAGTAATATGTAGGTACGCCTTTCGGGGATATGATTTTGAAACTTCTTCTTCCACACGTTTTTAATAAATTCGCCGCTTTGGGATGTGTGTGATGGTAACCTGGTGGGTTCCATTGTCGGTGGTGTAGGTTCGCGTCCATTAAGAGTAGGGTTGGGGTTGATCTGTCGTATTCGTTGTTGAACCAATTTTCCAGGTCTTCCATCCCTTCGAAGTGTCTCGGTCTGTTGTAAAGGGAAATCAACTGAATTGTGGTTAGCGTAGCATTGTCTAATTTGAGTTTTATTATAGTTAAAAATCTTGATTTGGTGGGAATAGGGATTATATTTTCTGCTTTAACATAGTTCCTGACATACATGCAGGTTCTGTGTTTAAGATCATAATTATTGCTTTTGTATTCAGTGTCATAGAAGCATTTCCAGTCTCTATGTTCAGGTGGTGTCATAGTTAGGGGGTTTATCCAAGGTTCAAATAAAACAAGAAGAGTGAAGTCAGAGAGTGAATTTAATAGTTCCCAAGTCAATGATTTATTAGTATTACAATTTAAACTGAAAACATTCATTTTATTTCTATCAATATTTTTTATTGGTGTTGAGCTTAAAATATTAGTGTTATGACTCATATTTTTTTGCTCATAAAGTATTGTCTATTTTGTGGGGCAGTTTCTTTTTTTAAAGGGCAGGTTGAGCTGAAAACAGAGTGAGCAAACTTTTCATCATTTGGATCAGGGGGGATTCCTTCGGTATTTTCTTTTGCTGTGTTCCAGCATTTTACACATCTTAGGTCCGTATCCTCAATATTACAAGCTCTAGTCTCGTGGTTGCCTCCACAGTTAGAACATAACGGTTCATTTGGGCAGAACCTGGCTGAGTGGTTCATTTCTAAGCATCTGTAACATTGCATGGGTGGGCGGTTATATTTAGCCCCAGGTAGATACATGTTTTTAAAGAAGAGGCCTCCTTTTTCTACTTTGGCCGCTACTTCTTTGTCTAGTAGGGTTACAATAATCGAGCCATGTGCTTTTCCATCTTCTTTTGGTCTACCTAACCATTTTATACTTTGAATCTTGGTGTGATCCATACCATTTTCTTGACATAGATCTGTTTTGAAAGAAATATTAGTGGGTTCGAAAGTTGTGGGGATTGAATGTAAGATAACGGGGTATTTGGATGGAGGGGTGACTAACAGTGGGTCAGCTCTGTGAGTCCATTGGTGTTTATGTTCAAACAGCCATTTCGTAACTATCCTAGATTTGGCGTAAATCTTTAAGTCCCCCGATTGTAAACGGGTGACTCCCTTTACTAGGATTTGTTCATCTTCTATCTTTGCCTCTATATCTTTGAGGACTTTGTTTATGATCGTCGTTATTTCCGGTGGAGTCATATTTGGGAAAGGTGTGGTGTCAGGTAATCGTCGAATGATCAGAGAACTCGGTTTATATTCATTTATAAGTTTTTTCGGGGGAGGGGGTCGGGTATCAATAGTTTTTGTTGTCGTTTGTCCCGTCATGTTGCCTTTAGCAACTTGGGACCATGACTTTGCCTCACTTTGTCTGTTGTGAGTTTGTAGGAGGTTGTTCACCGACTTTTGAAGACCGTTCAATTTTGAAGTTATCGCTGTTATCTGTAAGGATTTATCATTTGCCGAAGACTGATTTATCAAATTTGCGATGAGCGACGTCATTAAGCTTGTTTCGTTTTCCGATAATGTTAAACTACCGTTTATATCCTTCCTTTTCAGTAGGGCATTCCAATAGGTTGCCAGTCCTGGAGGACTTGGGGTAGCAGTCGGGGTGGTCTCTTCGACCATCGAATCTGCTTCCGATTCTTCCAGTTCCATTTGTTCCGCCCAGGACCTGTTCCTGGATATCGATCCTGGTAGTTCCATTTCTTCTATCGGGTTCAACAAGGCGTTTAGGGATGAAGGAGAGGGAGAGAGAGGAGGCATAGCGAAAAAAAAGGTGAAGAGATAGGAAAATTTTTAGGATAATGCGATGGACGAACGGTTCCGTAGTGACTGCGCTTGGTCACGTGATGGTGAGATGGTAGCTGTACGGAATCAGAAGCCCCCCGTAGAGGGTTATAGGATCCAAGAAATCATCTGAAATTATCAAAGTCTGATTAACAGTAAACTTAACAGCCTTCTGGCTCGTTTCTCTCCATTAACTTCTACTCCGTCTATCGCCAAAACGAATTACTTACGAACCTGTTGGTTAAACGTTTGGTCATCTGAATGTGACTTTTTATCACTCGTCCAACATTGTGAGGGGTTCATCAAGTCAAAGCGACAAAAGTTGTGTGAAGCAATCACAGAAGGTGAAAGTGAGTTGAGTACGTCTCGGTTCGTGTTTTTCCTGGAATTCAACTCGTTTGAAGGTATGACATTTAGACCTGCGTAGGCCGTTGTATTGGCGAGAGAAGCAGCCGAATTCGGGAGAGAGTTTTTCTATCCTCTGTTCCGGGGTAAGCAAGGTGGTCGAGATATATGATGTAAGTTATCAAGGGTTGATCCTATATTCCTCAGTGGCGCTCACCTGGCGCTCTAGATGCCGACGATAGCGATCTGGGTAATACAACCTCATCATGTGTTTTGAAGCGAGGAGGTGAAACTGATCGGCTGAAGTTTGGGAGATGTATGTACTCTGCAGAACGAAGTTGTTCAATTCAACCCTCTTTCAGGTTGAGTGATGTTGTGATACCAAGGTAGACTCTGAGAAAGATGGATGAGATTGTTTTGTATGATGATGCAATCTTGAGATGGATGGAAAAAGTGTTGCAGGTGTCTCCTTAACAACCACCATGGCTACCAAGGTAAAAAGAGTATCGAAACAAAACAAGCTCGAGTGTCAAGTGGTGTTGTCTAAGAACAATTGAAACTGGGACTTGCTCTTAATCTCATCGTAGTGAATCGTTCATAGCAATTGATCATCAAGTTGGACTAAGTTGGATCTGAATGTCAATTTGATTGAGCATTAACTCTTCGAAGTCAAACTTTCTCACTCACTCCCACCGTTGCTCCTCTTCTACCTACCTTCTTTACCGCAGTTGGAGACCGTGGCAGTGAGAGAGAATTGGACGAGGATGGATTGGACTATTGGCCTCAAAATTGTCACTAGGCGACCTCTTCATCATCATCGTTCTATCTCTCGCGCTTCATACCAATCAGGTGTTCATCGAGTCGGTCAAGTTATATAATTCTCTGCTTCACTTATGGAACACTTTCCCATTCCTCCCGTTCACTTGGAATCCAATCTCTTCTCGTTTTTCACTTGCTTGACTACTTGTTCTTCCATCCCTGGTATACCTTACCTCGGGTCTTTCATCTTCTCGTTGTGTCTACATATCTTATTTTTTTTTCTTCTTCTTCTTAGCATATCTTTCAATTTCAATTCCTGCTTCGCATATACTTCCAGGGATCGGCTCTATCATCTGCGACGTTGACTGCCTCCCCCTTTGCTTCTTCACCGCTTCGTTCGGCATCTTTTTTTCAAACAAAATCAATCGCGTAGTCTCACACAGGTTTGAAGGCTTATCACCCACTGAATCTTCATTCAAATTGAACCTTTCCAACTCCTCTCTTGCCTTTCATCGAGGTTTACATCAATCTCTTATACACTTTCGATCTAGCTCAGATCATTCTCAATGTCTACAATCCTCTCCCCAAGCCTCACTGGAGCATTCTCTCCTAGTCGACTCGCCTTTCCAGACGCATGGGCTGCTTCATCCAACGATGCAATCATTGAGGCGGGTTCCTCGAGTGTACCTAGTTCATCCCCACTGCTCTGCGCTTCAATCGCCGACGGTGCTTGTAACATGTCTTCTTGGCTCGAACCCGTTGAGCGGGACTCTGTCAAGACCCAAATCATCGCCACTCGCCCTTGTTCTCTTTCGCCACTTAATGAGCTCAATTCAGGCACTAGCATCTCACCGACTGGTACCAGCTTCGGTCCTACTCAAGAACCCATCCCAAGCACAAACACAGTGCTCTCTTCCATCAGCTCTCCTACTACCACACACGCTCCGTCCCAGAGCCCTTTACCAGCTATTTCAGCACCCGCTCATTCCGCCGAAGTCTTTCCTGGTTACATTCGTGATGCGATTTCGACTCCAATGATTTTACCCCCTCAGGACCGTTGGGATCAGAGCGCTTTCAGTCTCTCTGTAGCCTTCACCGGTGCCATTTATCGGTCTCATCTCGAAGGCGAGCAAGAAGCCGATGGAACAGCTCCACCAGCCTTCTTTCCGCTTCAACGTGTCGGATTTTCACCTCAACTGAAGGTGCACTCTTCTGCCGGTGGACTTCCACTAAGTCTGATTGGTGGAATGACTCTCGGTGTTACGGGTGTCGTTAGTGTACCTGTTGTTGATCGAGCTACAGGACGTCAAGCTCGGGACCTTCGATCTGGTTCGCGAAAATGGCGATCACAACGTGTTGTTGTCGACTTTGTCACAGACTTGTCTCACGGACTCGATACATGGAAAGCCGACGCAGAGTATGCAACCAACGCTGCCGGTGGCAGTATGGCCACTTGCGATGGACAGGGCATCTTACCACCCGGTACATATATTCTTCCATTGAGCATGAAAATTCCTGCTTCTGAGAAACTGTAAGTTTTTGTTCAAGTGCTATCTTTCAAGTTGAAGCCATGCTCATTTCCAAATCTTTTCGTACTCGCAGTCCTCCTTCATTCACATGTGATAGCTTCCGAATTTCGTATACCATGTCTCTTGCCCTATGGTCACGGGCGACTGATGCCACTACTGGTCAACCGATCCATTGCAAAGTATTCACAGTACCATTCGAGATCATGCCGGCCACTCTACCTAGTGGACCTCCTAAGCTCCCAAGGCTCGTTTGGGAAGACCGCTCCACGAATGGTATAAGCCCATGGGGTGGAATGTGGGAAGGTCTCAAGCGCGCCATATCCCTTGGTCGACCTGAGGGTTCCAATGGTCTTACTGGTTCAGAAGTTACTCCTCCTCCACGCAAGAGAGCCATCGCGGCGATCACTTCCCAAATGCATGGACCTCAGGCTGCTGCTGCGGCTGCTGCGGCTTCGACTGCCACTCATGTTGTGATCCCTACCTTACCTTCTTCATCATACAGTCCTGCCTCGCAAGCAACTATCCCCGTCACTATCTCTATCATCGATAGGCCCTTGGTTCCCACTGATCTCTATGTTCGAATCAGTTTGATACGCTCGATATATGTACGCGATAGTAAGAAGGATTGGTTGAACGAGGCTTCTGAGTTATTATTAGGTGATGAAGCTATGCTCGCAACTCATTTGAAAGAGGAGAAAGAAATTTGTTCACGATGGGGGTAAGCCTTTTCGGAACTTCATCACATCTCTTTTTAAGCTATTTACTGACTTGATCTTCCTTCTTAGTTACATCCCTTACCATCTTCGTCCTCACGCCAATCCAATGGAAGAGTGTGAAGTTTTGATTAGAGATTTAGCTATCCCTCTCATTGCCGAAGGTGAACTTGGTTGGAATCATGGATACTCCACAGCTTTGGATCTTGAGCCTTGTCCAGCTCCGACTTTAGATCATCATCCTGTCTCTGGTTCTTCATGGTTTTCACCTGCTTTCAGACGTAGAGCACCTGTTGAAAAGGAGTACGGTCGTCATTTACACGTTTCCACACGTTTCTCAATTGCCATTGAAGTTGGCTTTGCTCGAGTTCCTGAAGGCTGTACTGAAGGAATCCTTGGTGACACTTTATCTGAGATCCGATCTGCTTTAGGAGAAGAATTCAATATTCCTGCCCCACACACCTTCACCAAAGCATCTGTGCCAAAGACTAGCTCTATCACCGGTGGTAGTCTCACCAACCCGTTTCCCGTAGAAAGACCTGGTCACCGACACCATCAATCCTTACCTGTCAACTTATCACCAGTTGCCTCTACCTCAGCCTCTACCTCAGCCTCTACCTCGGCATCAGGATCAAGTTCGAGTTCGAGTTCAAGTTCGAGCTCAAACTCCCTTCTACAGCTTTCTCATCACAATTCAGGAAGCTTCATGGGCAGCTCAAATCACTCACGACTTCCTTCATTCCCTGGAAAGATTCGTACTCTACGTTGCCCGATTGTGATTGGATCAGTTGCCGAACCTACATTAGCTTGCTTAATCTCACCTGAAGCTGAACGTAGACTTGCAAACGATCCTTCTCGTTCGCTTCAACCTCCTTCACCCGGTGCTCAACGTCGAGCAGAGGAAGAAGATGATATGAGACGTGCTATCGAAGCTGCCGAACCTTCTTTAGGTGGAGATGGAGAAGCTTGGTTATGTGCTCCTCCTGATTATTCCGCTGCCCTGCGTGGTCCACCTGCATATGTATGAAAATCGAATTAAGAATCATTCCTTAAAACCTATGTTCATGTTACCCAAAAAGAACTCTATTTCTTATTCATCTATCCTTGAAGCAACTTTTTTTTCTCTTTATAAGCAATATATTTGTTACTTAATTTTTTTTCTCTTACTCTTCACTCTCCTTACATCTTCTTGAAAACATTTTCTTTTAAATAAACATTTTCTTTCTTACTTGTAAAAGATGTTTTTAATTTGAAAAAGAAAAAAAAGAAAAGAACAAATCCTTTTTTCTTCTTCTTCTTCTTCTGTTTAATCTCTAGCATTCCCTATCTCTATCTCTCTCTCTTTTTTTTCCGTATCATTATTTTTACTTTTTCTTTAACATTTGGGTATCTACGATCTCTTTTTGAACATTTTCTTCTGTATCTCTTTTTCTTCCTTTCTTTTCTTTTGTTCTTCTTCTTTGTTCCTTTTTTTTGACTTCTTTTATTCGCTGCGTCGATCTTAATAATTTTTTTTTCTCACTACATTTGTCAAAATTGATGATATGATCAAGAGATTTAGAAGATGAATGAAAGAGATTTTTTCCGAAAATAAAATTAATTCGTGTGAGAGTAAAGAGCCTTATTGAATGTCTATGTAATTGAGAGACCAGATAACATCATTTATGAGCAATATGATTTAAGTATAGCTCATTCAATTCAATTCCCATTTGGTTTGAACTCTATCAAGGATGCACTTTTCTCTTGCCCCCTTCGTTCCAAACCTGTAAAGGCTACAACACTTTCTCAATCACTGACTAGTGGTATCACTATTTCCCTGTATGTGAACAATCCTATCTCACAAAGATCCTCAACTCGTCACTCATCAATGTTACCCCAACTGCATTGAAGAATCAAATTCACAATTGTTAGATTCTTGATGACTTAGTAAGAAAATGCTTGGATATTGGACAGTCAGATATAATTGTTATTGGAACGTGAGTTACAAAAAACAAAGATTAATCAAACATCACTCTTAACCTGTTGTTGAGTATGAATCGATGAAGTGACCAACTTTCTAAATGGCCTTACAGATCCTATGAGAATTCTTTCAAAAATACATGGTGATTGACCTATTCTATACAACTTCAAATCTATCTATTTATTTATTGATTTAATCAATTTCCTTAGAAAATACCACAAGAAAACAAATCAAATCCTTGACAATCTCCCAATTAAAAATCAAAAAATCTGATCAACTTTTTTGGAATCTTCTATCCTGATTTTTTTAAAATTTTCAATTTCATTCCATCATTCATCTATATTAACAATCAATTTACCAATCTTAATTTCAAAATCATCTCGATTCCTAAAAAACACTTTAATCTCATTCATTTTAAATCCATCTTTCTCCTTCTCTTGATCACTTAACCTTCAATTCCACCACCACCACCACCCCAAACATACACACACATACACACATACACATACACACACACAAACACAAGCAGACAGAAGAAAACCCCCAGAGATCAGATTAATGATAATTTTTTGGATCAAAATCAAAAAAATAGATAAAGAAAAAGAAAACTTACAAATTTTGAAGTTTAATTTGAATAAAGTTTAAAAATGAACAAGATCCAAATCCAATACAATTTCCTAATCTCATTGAAAAGTTTCCAAAGTTTAAAAACCCAATCAATCTTAATTCTCTCTTCAATCTTTCTCTTACTTCATTTTTCTTTTCACCTTCCTAAATATTCAAACAAAAACCAAAAAAAAAGTTATCGAACTTAATTTCAGTCATGAAACTCGAAAAAAAAAAATCAAACTAGTTTTTAAACTTGATTTTGATTTTTGTTTTACCTTTTCGTTTATAAACTTTGAATCAAATTCATAAATCCTACAAAACTTTTCCATCTTTTGATTCGAAAATCTTTCATTTCCAATCAATCTTTTTTCACTTTTTAATCCAATTAATTTAATCCCAATCAAACTTAAATTTAAATCATTCACCCTATTTTCATTCACTTCATAAATGATCTTTTTAAACAATTTCAATGAACCTTCAAAGATTTCTTCATAATTTAAATTCAATCGATCATTTAATTTAATTAAATCTTCTAAAGAGTTTAAAAACGTTTTAATAATTTGTCCGTTTAATAACCAAGGAGTTTTGAATACTTTAGGTTGTAAATGATCAGTAGGTATATATCTATTCTCTTCTTCATCCCCATCTTCTTCTTCTTCTTCTTCTTCATTTTTAAAAATAGACTTCCAATTAATAAAAAAATAATCATTCTCTCTACTCTCAAACGTTTTAAAACAAATCCGTTTACTAGGTGGTTTTCGATCCCAAACCTTTTTCTCTTTCCTACACTTCATCTCTTCAATCTCTTCAAAAGCTTTCAACGTAGTAAAATCATCTGGAAACCTAAACATTTGATGTTCAAATTGGATTTGTGATCTTTGATTTAAACAAATCAATCTAGAATTCGTAAATAAGATCGAATGAAAAAATGATTGAATCCAATGAGTGGATATCATTAGTTTCCAACCTAATTTGATTCTGATCAATAAGATCGGAATTCGATCATCTTCAATCATCGGTTTTAATCTTTCACCTGGTATGATATTCTAAATTCTCAAAACAAAAAACCATTCATTCAATCAATCATCTTTTTTTCTTCTCAGGTTCAGATTTCTTAATCAATGAACTTTTGTTCAATGAGTTTCAAAAACTACTCAACTTCTTCTCTTCTTTTATCAATATGTGATTTTTTAAACTTCGGTTTTTTCAACCGGATCTCATCATTCCAAAAATCTACACATTTTGCAATCTCCGCTTTCGGTTCAATCACTTTGAAGTCATCAATCGATTCTACTTTTTCATCCACCACTTTCATCCTTTTAGGTGGAAAACTGTTGGTCAAATGATCCATTTTCAATCCAATATACAATACAATCAGTTAGAGTTACATTTTTTTTTCAACATTTGAAATCAAAAGAAGATCACTAACTGAACTCTGGGATCATCAACTGTAAGTCCAATGACCATACCTAAAGGAAACAAATTAGGTCGAACCCCATTCTTAAAAAGTTTCATAACCTAGCAAAACCCCTCAAGATCAAAATCATAAGCGATCAAATCAAAACGGATTCATTCACTCACTTCAATCTTTTCATCAGTTTCTAAAACTCTACCCAACACTTCAGAAGATCTAGGTCCAAAGAGCTCCAAACAACCCAGTTCTTCAACCACTTCACAAGAAACGTTTAGGTTTCTCTTGGCTTGATGAATCGTTTCAATCACTTGATCTTTGATTGCAGGATGAATTTGAATTAAAACTTTTCTTTGAATGGTAGGAATCGAATCGAATGGGTTTTCTAATAAAATGGAATCTTTTGTTTCTTGTGAAATTGAGGATGATTCCTATTTAGGGTCAAAAAAAAAGTATGTTCTCAATTCGATTGATTGAGAATGGGGGATGTTAACAAGAAAAAGAAGAAGAGAAATTGACTCACTTTTGGATGATGATGATGATGTTGATGAGGTGGATGATCTAAACTTGAAGAAAGATCAAGACTAGGAAGAGTATTGATCGTGATCGGATCAGAAGGTAAAATGATTTGATTGATTAAATTCGGATCATCAGAACTTTCGAAATTCGATTTAAATTTAAATCTTGATCTATTCAACTTTGGAACTTCTTGTGCTGCTGGTGGTGGTTCATTATTTTCATCTGATTGATTTTGAATCGGACACCATATGATTGAAATAGGTCCGATCAATCCATGTGGATAATTTTGAAATTCATAAAGATTGGTATTTATTTCTCGATGACCTGCTTTGTACCTTTTTATTGAAAAAAAACAAATCAAATCAATAAGCAAAACATTAAAGCTCAAAAAATCAAGTGTTTACAAAAATAGAACTCTTACTTTATTGAAGAAGGGTTTGGACCGAATGGATCTAAAATTTGATTCAAAAGTTGAATTAAAGATTCTTCTTCAGATGATAAAGTCAGATGAGAAAAATAAGATAAATCATGAATTGTAGATCCATGTTTTGATGATCTATAAGTAGGTCTATAGGATTTTTCCGTTGGAGTTTCGGCCTATTGAAATTCAAACAAAAATCAATTCATCTTCAGAATTCAATGGGATTCTGAAGAATTGAAAATCAAGATTTACTAATCTATATCCCCAAATATCTATCATTTTGGTACGTTTTGAATGCCAAAGATGAGTAGTTAACCATTTCTTATTAACTAAATCCCCCCCACGTCCCCACACCAACCCAAACCTAAATTCAATCAATTCCCAAATCTCTTTCACAAAGAGAAGAAGTTCATACCTTGACGATTTTGAAAAACTTTAGTTCGATTCATCTGATGAAAAACTTTCGATCTTAATTTCATTTTCACCGATTTCGATTTTGACTTTTTCTTATCATTTAACATTTCGAATTTAGATTTAGATCTTAATCTGGTAGGTAATCTACGTGAAAAATGACTTGCTGCTCTACGTCTTAAGTGTCGAGGTAAAGATTGAAAAGCTCTTTGAGATCCTGATTCTCTTATTCGAACCAAAAAAAAAAAACCAAAATCAATGATCAGTCAATCTAAATCTTCCTCAATGATTTTGGGGAAAAAGGATTTAAGATACCTTGCTGTTTTCATGGCCCTTTCCATCGCACTTATCTCAAAAGACCTTGACTAAATCCTCACCCAGAAAAAAAACTATTTTCCATCAATTACTTCATTGATTGAAAAAAAACACTTGATTTGAATCAGCAAAACTCAACATTAATGAATTTTTCTACATCTAAAAATTCAGGTAAATTAGATTGAGCATGAATGGTAGCCTATTAAATGTATATTTGATTCGAAAGAAAAAAACTTGATTAATTTTCTATTTTCTGATTTTCTGATTTTCTGATTTTGATTTTTTTTGTGTGTTAAAACTTACAGATCTAAGTAATTGATCAGGTCTTTGAGTTTTGATTTGACGAGCATTTTGTAATTTTAATTTTTTAGATTGATGTGATGAATCGGTTGAAGTGGATTGATGTGTCATTTTCTTGGTCTGGTTGATGAAGTCAGCACATCCAACTGAAGAGAGAGAGAGTGAAGAGTGATAAAGTATAGCTTAAGGCTTAAGTGATACTTAACCTTAAGAATCGATTTAACCCGATCACAATTTGACCCAACAACCCACCAACCAACCCATCGAACAAGAACAAGAAGGACAACAAGTTCAAGCTCAGCATTTCAATCCAACATCAAATCAAATCATGTTCAGATTCAAATCAAAATCAAACCCTCATCACTTCCTTCGTCATCATTTCTCATCCAACCCCTCAACCTTACAATCTCCAAATTTACAAATCTTAAAACCAACTCAATCCTCAACTAATACCAAATCAAATGGTAAACTCACAAATGGGTAAACTCTGATTCTCTCTTTCTCTATTAAACAAACTCGATTCGATCTGATCACTTTTTCTTCTTTTTTTAATAATAGCTTACTAGGTTTCTTCTTAGGTTTAACTCTTACCGGTTCTTATCTCACTTCACGTTAGTTTTTCTTTTTTTTTTCTTTTTTCTCATTCAAACTTCTTTCTCAACAACCTTCAATCATCACTAATCAAAACAAAACTCTCCATTTCTCTTCTTTTATTTTTTCGAATCTACTCTTTCTTTAAATAGAATTATATCAAGATTATCAAATCGCTTCAAATGCTTTATTATTATCAATCGAAGAATTAAAATCATCCACTTTAAAAGTAATCAACTTCATCCTTCTTCTTCCTTCATTTCCTTTTTTCAAATTCATTCTTTAAACTAATTGATCATTCATTTCTGTTGGTTTGATTTCTTTTTTTTAGATCACAAATCAAATCAAACGAATCGAAAGAATCGAAAGAGAACTTAATTCATTAAACCAAAGCACCCATCAATCTATAAATCAAATCAAATCTCAAACCACAAACTCAAATCAAACTTTAGTAAGTGATCTTGGTGTTCGAGAAAACACACTTTTGATTGATTTGAATCCCATCCTAATCTTTTCCTTTCAAGCTTATCTATCCTTTTTTTCTTTTTTAATGATCGGGATTCATAGGATCAATTAGAAATTCAACAACTTAAATTATCTTCTAAACTTTCTCAACTTGAACTTGATTGTTGTACTAGTACTTCAAAAGATCAAACTAAATTATGTTAAAAAACCAAAACCAACCAAAAACCTCATCTTCACTTCCTTTTCTTCTTGGCTCATCTCTCTAAGGTTTCTTTTTTTCTAAATCTTAACTTTCCAAGATTGAGAAACTTGAGAAATGAAAATGATCAAACAAAAGAGAAATCGAAGAAGACGAGTTTGAGTTCTTTTTCAAAAAAGAACAAATCTTGAACTTATCATTAAATTGTTTAAACTTCTTTTGAGAAAATCCAAATCAATTTAAATCATTTGATTTATAAAGGAATGAATCATCTTTGAAAGTTCATATGTAAGTATCCCATTGATGAAAAAAAATCCTTTCACTTCATTGATATTAATTTCACAAAACAAAGACAAATTCATATGTATATATATATTACAAAAAGAAAGGGGAAAAAATACAGAGGGAGAGAGAGAGAAAAACCCCAAACTTTAAACCAAATTAAACAAAAAGAAAACGAATCCGAAAAAGAAAGAACGAAAAAAGAAAAGAGTCAAGATGAGAATTCAGACAAACCGAAAACAGAAGTTTCAATCGATCTTTAATGAATTTAACATTTCCTTTAATTTACGTTTTTGAACTTCATCAATCTTTAATGAATTCAATTCAAGTTCGAGTTGTTTAAAATTAGGATGATCAGTGCTGATAAATTGAAACTTTTCATTCTTATAGAGTTGAATGGGTGATCCGTTAATGGAAATCAATGATTCGTTTCGTTTTGGTTTTCGAGCTCGTTTGAGTTTGAATTTTGGATGATCTGTGAGAAAAGAAGAAAAGACCACCGATCAATTCGATTCAATTCCTTTGATGCTCATTTTTGAAACCCTTTCTTGGTTTAGGATGATCAGGTTGGATGGGTTGGTTTGGGTTAACTTACTTTGTGAAGAGGTGATAGGTTGTGATGAAGTGGAAGTTGAATTTGAATTATTCGTAAGCATTCGTTTCCTAAAACCCATTCCAATCCAAAAGTTGACCGTCCAAACCTCCATCAGTCTAAGTCTGAAAAAAAGAATACAGAGACAGAGAGCTGAACGAAGGAAAAAGACACTCAACCGTTTCGAATGAGTCTTAAGAGTCTCATCCAATCCTTCTTCATGTTGACTTTGACTTTGACTTCGTTTAAGGTTTCGTGAAGAACTTTGAATGCCGTTCGTCTTTTCTTCTACATTCAATCTAGCAATGAATTCCATCGTGTTTCTCAATCTACCTTGATCTCTTTCATGATACTCTTGAGCCGTGACTTTAGAGATCGATGGAGTGATTCGAGATAATTCAAATTCAAATCGTCTTCTTAAGGCTGGTTTAAATTGAGTTCGGATTCGTGTTCGAAGTAAATTCGTTCGTGTTGAGGCTATCGATTGGTTTGTTTTGGTGGTTTTTTCCCGGTAAGGTTTCAATTGATTAAGTTGGTTCAGTCAGAATTCATAGAGAAGACATCATGAGTTGTGAGATTGACTTACTCTCTAATAAGTAATTCTCCATAATCGCTTGGTATTGTTCATTTCCTATATTCTCAATCTCTTCTACTTCTCTTTCTACTCTTAGGTTTTCTTTCTCTTGATCTGATCCAAACTTCATTCGATGATCTTCATTTTCCTTCACTTCTTCTTTCGGTAGATCTCCCTCTTCCTCTTCCTCCTCTTCCTCTTCCTCTTCTTCTTCTTCTTCTTCCACTTCTTCCACTTCTTCCTCCTCTTCTTCCTCCTCTTCATCATCATCATCCTCTTCCTCCTCCTCTTCTTCTTCCTCTTCCTCTTCTTCCTCTTCTTCTTCTTCCTGATGATTAAATTCGACTTCTTTCAAAGGACTAGAGATGGCCATTGGAATCTTTTTGAATAATCCAAAGATCTTACTTGAGAAGCCTTGATTGGTATTAGTCTCGTTCAAACCTGTTTCGATGTTCGTTGGTTTCTTTTGATGATGATGAGATGGTGGCATGATGATGAGATGTTGAGTGTTTGATTTTGATAAGTTTGAAATGAAAAAAGAAAAGTTAATGAAGCTTCATCAGAATAGTTTGAATTTGTTGTTTCTGTATTTCAAACTAACTTACACACACATGACACTCTCTCTACTTCTGAGTGAACAGATTTCACAAGAAGAACACATCATTCAATCAATTCTCAACTTGGTCTGACTCTGAATCCCATTGAGTTTCTTGAGTTCATTCAACATACCTTCAATTGTTTGATATTCGAAGTGAGTGATCAAATCGATCACTAGTTTCAAGTGAGAAAAGTAAAAAAGGTGATCAAGTTTAAAGGGTTAATTTAAATTTGAAACTAAACCAAAAGGTGAAACTAGTGAAGTGGTTTCAGGAGGGAAGGCAACTCAAATCAGTTTCAAGAACACTCAATCTGCCCTCATCTTCATTTTCATTTTCATTTTACCAAAACCTGGTGCCTCTCATTCGATTCATGGAATGAACTGATCAAATCCAAACAAAAAAAAAGAAAGGCTCTGATTATCTATCGATGTTGCAAAACCATGATCAAACTCAATCTTCACTCTGACTGAAGAATCAATCAGATTCCCTAGAAGAAAAAAAGTTAATGATTCCCTAGAAAAAAGTTTCATCATCATCTAAATGATTATTTTGAATGTATCCAAACCTTCTTCAATATCTCTTCTCACTTACCCAATCTCTATTGATCAATTCGAAAAAAAATAAACATCACTTTTATTTTAAAAATTCAATTACTTTGCAAATCCTAATCCCCGAAAGAAAAAAATGAAAACAAAACCCAAAGTGATGCAAGAAAAACCAGGACACATTTCAAAAAAAAAAAAGGAATCAAGTTTTCAAAATAAAAAAAACCTGATGATCACTTTAAAAGAAAGAGCAGGTTTGACTACTTTTTCAAAACAAAACAACCAAAAAAACTCATTCACAAAATCAAAAACTACAAAATCAAAAACCAAACACAAAACGAAAACTTTGAAAGATCAAAAACGTAAAGTATCTTACAAAACAAAAGAAAGCTCTCTCTTTACTTTTTTAAATTTTAAAAGTAAAAAGAAAAAAAACACACTCATGACTTTTTTCTTTTGTTTGGTCTTTGAATGAATAAAGAAATCAAACTTATAAATGTCTCATAACCACTTACACACACATATATATATATAAATATATATGATGATAGGTATTTTAATAACTTAATAAATAGAGAAAGAGAGAGAGAGAAAAAAAAAACGAGATGCAACTAAAAGTATACCAAAAAGAAAAAAAAGATACAATTAAAAGAAAAGTTGAGTAAGAAGACAAAAAGGACACAAATCTCCATAAATCAAATTTTTCAATCAACCAATCTAAACGGAGTGTTTTTCAAGCATTCGAATTCTCTCTAGGTTCGATAAACAAACTACGACGATAAAGACTATCAGCCGAACCTGCATGTTTGAGTGTAGTGAGTGATTGTTTTATAAAGCTAACGATCTCAGGTACTTCGATTAAACTATAAGGTACTTGAAACCTTTGTAAATCATTGATGATCTTTGACATTTTCTAATCGGAATTCAAAAAAATCAACACATCAGAATTCTACCCAACTTCAAAAAAAAACCCCGGTTTAATCAAGTACTCAACTTGGTATCTATCAAAGTTTATCAATTTCAAATTAGGATTCATAGGAGAACTTCGATGAGTCGGATTTCCTTCATGACAAAACGTGATATCGGTTAAATAAACACCTAAGAATGGTAAACATGGTGTCTTCGCTTTACGTAAACTCGCTCGATATTCTGCATAATTTCGATCATGATTCACCGCTCGATTCAACGTTTCATAAATCGTCTTGGATTTCGTTCCGACTCCTTCCCATGTACGTTTCAATCTAGTGATCGTAGATGAATTCAATGCACTCATCACGGCCATCAATCCATTATAGTTTTGTAGCTCGAGAAATCGCTAGATTCGAGAAAGAAAGAAAAAACACACCCAAAAGACAGTCAACTTCAATCAGTTTGAGATTCATAATCTTCATCTAACCCGTCTCTCATACTCACCGCTCCTAGTTTTAAACAGTACTTCAAAATCTGACACCGTCTTCGAACATCATCTTCATTCAAGATACATTCCGTATACCATCCAGTCGCTCTAGTCGTCATCACACTCATCGCCCTCACATTAGGTGCATTATTACACTTCTTACTAAAATCTTGACCAATGATCTCTTCAGCCGAGATTCCACAATACAATTTCGATTCAAGTAAAGTGATCTGTCTTGCAAGCTCACTCGGATCAATCTCCATGATCCCAATCTCAGCAGTAGCTGTCATCCCTCTAAGCATACTCATCAATTGTTTTGACACAATCGGTAAGGGTGGAGCCGAACTAGGCGCTCCATTCAAGATCCCACCATTATCAGTCTTATGATGAATCAATGGAGTTCGAGTAGGTAAAGATGAATTCTTCTTTTGTGCTTCTTCAATCCTTCGATGAACAAGTGATAAGAACCTTTCAGCTGGGATTCGAAGAACTTGTAACATCCTCGTCTTGGCCCAATCTGCAATCATCGAAAGTGCCGACGAATCCGTTTCGGATTTCCAATGTAATTCAAGCCAAGATTTAAGAACGTTATAAACTCTTAATCGGATCGGCATAATCTTATGAACTTGCCATCGCTTTTCTTCTTCTAAACTTGAACTTTGATAATCCTTGGGTCCTTCAATTGAAAATCTTCTAATCAACTCTCTTGCAAATTCAACAGGTGTGGTAAACATTCGAAAGGTGAGAAAGAACGTATGAGAGAAGGTGGCCTCGATAGGTGTATCGTGTAAAGTCATTCGTTCTACCAAACCACGTAACGTACCCCCAATCACATTTCCTTCAGGATTGAAACTCACTTCCTCTGGAGGATAATCTCGACTCGAAAGCCAATCTTGAGCTTCTCTTCCTTCCACCGTCACCGTCGGTTCAAACGTCACCGGCGTATCGGTCCTCAGAACCGTACTGGTCGTCTCTGCACTTGATTTGGTGATCCGACGTTCTTCAGAAATCGAGATACTCGCAGAGGAAGGTGGAGTAGACTCTCGAGAACCGTCTGTTTGAAGTGATGAAAGAGAGATCGATCTCGGTCTGGAGATATCTTGACCTGAATCAGAAGCGAGTGAGATGACCGAGAAACCACGTTGAGAAGGTGAGAATGAAGTGTCTACAGACTGCGGACTACTATGTGCTGTAGAAGCTTCTGTGATGTGATGTGATGTGATGTGAGATGAGATGAAATGATGTGATGTGATAAAAGGTAAGCTAAAGATTAAGATGACATAGAGCCATTAATACAAACGTACCAGGAAGTGTGCTAGAGTTTGGCCCATGCTCTGACGAATCATGCCAATCGTCAGAGTGGATCTTGAAGCCTTGCATCGAGGTGTGATCGGGTGAATGATCCTCATCATACTCTGAATCCGAATCAGGAGAAGGACATTGAAGGCTATTCCCTTTACGACCGAGCATTGAGATGGTATGTCGAGATCGTCGACCAGGAGTAGAAGGACTGTGATGATGAATCCCTTCACTTAAACCACTCGTCGAAGCTCTTGACTCTCGACCGTTATGACTACTAGGCTCAGTGGTGAATGCATCGGCAAACATCACCTCATATCCACCACTCTCAGGAAGTTGAGTTTCTAAACACTGACTGGCTGAAGCCATACATTCATTTGCCGCTCTCAATAATGAAGTCGCCGAGACCAATAATGGGTTCTGTTCTCCTTCAATCGGTTGATTATTCTCCAAAGGTCCAGAGGTAGCCACCCGAGCTGCAGTGACAAGACCGGTGGTGGCCAGATAGAGTGACTCTCGTGCTTGGGTTAATTCGGTATAGGCACCAGAGAGGGCGGATTGTGAGACACCTTGCTTGGAGATCGATTCTACCAACACTAACATCTCCCGTACTCTTTCAATCACATCCCGAGTCATATCGATCAAATAGGCATGACTTGAAGGATGAGCTTCAGATGAATGAAGATGAGCATGTCCAATGAAGACAGCTACAGTCGATAAGACACAATCATGAGCTTGTTCTAACATCTCAAGAACCTCACGTGTGATATACTGTCCATTAAAGCTGGGTATTTGGTATTGAGAGATTGAAGTTGAAGCACGAGGTCGAGTGAAGGAAGTGGAATGAGTGGATTGATGAGATGAACTCTGTTGACTGGTTTGACGAATGGGTAAACGATGTGAATCTTCAGAGAATGCAGGCGAATGAATAGGAGAATGAGGTAAGAGTCGAAGGTCATGAGAAGTGGTAGGAGTCGTGATAGTTGAACCGGATTGAAATGGATGTCCTTTTTCATGAATTGTTGAGAGAGAATGAGTTGAAGGATCCAAGTATGTGGATTGAGTGGGTGGTGCTGGTTGATGGTTGATCATGAGTCCAGAACGATGAGTGATCAAAAGAAATCGTCGAACGTTATGAAAGACCTTTTCAGCAGATTGAAGAATCTCATTTAATTGATGATGAAAGAATCCCACTGGGATCGGCTGAGCTTCATTTTCATAAAGTCTAATCTGATGAGTATGTTCAATGGTCAATCGACGAGCCTTGTCTACCAATACACCCAAGACTGATAACACTTGTTTCCTTTCACGAGCAAGCGCAGGATGAAGCTTCAAGATTGATGATTCTCGATTCAAACAATCCGTGAGAGTCAAGAGTGATCGAACAGAAGAGATGATATTGGCTGTAGCCGGTTGAACAGTAGCAATCCTACCCTCTTGAATCTCAATTCTTAATAAATCAATCGATTTTCTAATCGGATCTGATAGAGTCACTGAACCAGTCGAACTTCCACTACTGGGAAAGTGCTCGTTCGGATCACTAGACTCATTCGAGGATGAGTATAAAGTAGGTTCGATACTGATCGTAGGTGATGAGAAGGAATGATCTGATCGAACAGATAAGAAGGATGCTGAGCCACTTCGACCATCTGGAACTGATGAGGTAGTGGTGGTCACAGAGCCTACGGAGGCAATCGAAGGTGTCTATGATTTCAAGTCAAAGTCAATCCAAAACACAATGAGTTAATTGAAGGTCTTGTTGAGGAAATCTGAAGAGAACACTTACCCTTCGAACTTGAAAAGGAAGTTCAAGATCCTGAGAAGAATCAAGCGGAGTGACATAGTTACTTGGGAACCAACCACGGCAAGGAGCAGTCACTGTACCCTCTTCATCTTCCGATACTGCTACTGTCTCTCCATCCCACCAACCTGATACATCTCGATTTAACACTCGAATCACTTGACCGGCTGAGAATGATAAACAGATATTGGAACCAGAGCTAACGGCAGTGAAATCATGAATAGCAACTACAAAATCTTCTACCACTTCCCCACGATCAGGCTCCACCAAGCTTGCAGAGTCCATGATGAGCAAAAAGATAAAGAATGAGAGAGAGAGGGAGGAGAGGGATAGGTATTGAAACCCAAGTTGTTTTCTTGGAATAATGAGTTGAGGATAGACGTGATGTCTGTCTGGAAAGATGAATATCACTAGGTCAGCTGTCTGTGAAATGAGATATAGTCAATTAAAACGCTCGGGGAATAAGGTCGACAGCAGGAATGAGCCTGAGAAGGGAAAGTATGTGACAATTCAGCTTTGGGGTAGCCATCGAGGGCCGAGGCACAGCTTGTCATCCGAGGTATTGAACCGTGTTGTTGATAGGAGAACATAAAGCTGAGCAAAGACCTGGCTATCAATGTACCCAATGACATGACATGGTACGAGGACCAAGAGGTTCAAGAAAGAAAGACTGGGAAGACTGAAGGGAAAAAAAGACCAAGGTACTCACACGATGAAAGATGGTGAAGTGAGGGTCGTGATAGTCGAATGGAAAGACAGTAAGGACAGGTAAGATGAATGGATGAAGACCGAATAGCGACCGGTGTTGATAAATTCGAATGACTCGTTAATGAGAACTGCGAGATCAAAATCCAATTGGAATGAGAAGGGAAGAAGATGAAGTTCAGCGGGAAAATCGAAAAAAAAGATTGATCTCCGAGGATGTACAGAATGGAATCTCAGGAAAGGATAGGAAAAATGTCAGGAGATGTGGATCATTTGACATTGATGCAGTTCAACAATCTTAATGCACTGCTAGATAGATGAGTGAAATGAAGGAGAAGTGAAGGGAGAATGGATCTCAAGTGAAGGCCCCATTAGAGGATCTGCTCTAGTATGAACTACACGAGTGATCTGATTTTTAGTATCATTAAGCTAATCACTAGCTCACCACTTGAGCTAATCAGACTGACTTGATACATACTCAAGTTCAACTTCTGGTACAAGTGAAGGAGGGAGAGTGAGAGTGAAGAGGATTGAAATGTGAAAAAAACATGGACTGTGTATGTAGATTAGATAGGAATTGAATAGGAACCTGGATGAAGAAACACCAAGATGAGGAAGGTGACGAACCGAGTGAAGTTGAGATGAAATCGAATCAAATGAAAGTTAAACACTTCCTGAAGGGTATCAGTCGAGAAAAAAAAACCAATGATGGCTCAGATGAGAGTTTTTTCCAATCGATAAAGCTCGAGGTTGAAGACAGTGAAATGTTAAAAAGGATATGTTGAAGATCAGTGTGGATTGAGAGCACCGTGTATGAGTGCTATGAAGTATCGAATTGGATTGAAAAGTAAAGGATGAATGGAAAAGGATTGAAGTGAGCAGGAATCCATAGAGAAGACTGAATTACATAGTAATCTGGACCATCTGGGAAGTGATCCTCAAGAGTTTCTCAATTAAAAAAACAAAAACAAGGAACAAGAACATGAGCCAAGGAACAGGTACATACACCAACTGAGGGGTGGGCATCGAGAGTTTCCTTTTTCTGTTTCTTTCTACTATCTAATCTTAAATACAACCCAATCCAAATTCAGGACACCGATGACAAGAAAGTTGAAGAATGTTCGGTTTCAATCCAATCCTCATTCATTTCTCATCTTTTTTTTTACTTATCTTCTCTCCTTAAATCTTCTTCTCTTGTAGCTTAAACAAAGCCCAGTGAAGCTAATCAAATCTTCTCATCTTAGATTTTGAAAATACGATTTTGATCATTTATCAATTCATTGCATTCATCATTAACACTATTGCTCACTTTTTCAATCAAAAAGGTTTTGTAAATCAAAGAATTGTGAATTTTAATAAAGCTTAAATGATATGAAGAAGAAGTTCAATTCAAGTTGAATTGACGCCTTAGCTTTGGTAAACTGTGGTCAAATTCGATGAAGTTTTGTAAACTCAAGCCACCTGTTTATCTATGTATCATCATGTGGCACCGCGGATGTTCTGTCAGCTTGTAAAGTTCGGTTAGATTGTAGACTTCATAAAGTCAATCGAACGGTTTGGTTATCATTTGTCCGAGCACTTTCACTGTTCGGACAAAGACTTTCGATCTGAAGGTCAGGTCAAGTTTTTGAGTTTGGGTCATCGAACCTCAATAGATCAAAATTACCGCCACTCACTCACTCACTCAATCAAAGTCAATCATCAACTTCAGGACTTTGAGTCTTTATGCCGGTCTTCTCGCATGTGACCTTTACCCGTAAAGTTGAGATGAAAGTCTATCAAGAATGCTACTGAGGCCTTTGAGAGTCAATGAAGATTGTTGGGGGGTTTCCCTGAAATGCAAAGTGATGCATAACCTCGTCGATTTGCGGATGAACCTGATCACATCTTGGTTGTGTCCCTATGTGTACACAGCAGGCATGATGACTGCTCTTAGGATCGCCGCCACACATAGCGTGGCACAAGAATGGGAAAAATCAAAATCAAATTGCAGTATTGCATGGTGAACTCGATTACTCATGCTGGCAAGGCAACAAAGGCTGATAGAAGCAACAACAAGAGAGAAAACATGAGGAGAGACTCGGTGTCATAGGCCGTGGAACACCATCCCAGGTTCAAATGAAGGGAAAGGAGAGCATAGATCTCAGACATACATCGGTTGCGTAGGATTTCGGGTAGAGGAAAGGAGATCGAATGAAGCCTATACCGGAGCCACCACAGGAAAAAGGTGTAAGAAACTCTGACTGAGTGTCCTCAAGAGATCTCCAACACCATTGAAAACGGGCGGAATGGCTTGAAAGAGATGGGAAAAGGATTTGACCAAACATTCTGACTTGTTGGAAGAAGGAATTGGAATGCTGACTTGTTGGAAGAAGGAACTGGAGTTCTGTCCTTCTTGTAATCAAGCGTTGGCTTGAATGCGATAAGTTCATAAGAGTTCAAAAGACATCACGGGTCAAGATTCGATAATATGCTTGATAGGAGCAGATTCAGATGCACCAGCAAGCAGGAGGCTACAAATTGAAAAGAGAAAGACAGGTAGCAATTGGCAAATTACAAAGCTTTTAATAAACCTTGAAGGATATATTAGACTCGAGATGATGATGAAAAGTGAATGAGTACGCACATTTTGAAGATGAATTATCTTGCTACGGCCAGACTTCGAGGACTTCCTGCTCTGTTGCCGATTTTTCAGCTACAGCACACGAGTCTCTAAGGAATCATACAAAGAACTTTCCCCGATTTACTGTTCTGATCAGAGGAAATGAGTGATGGTGTAATTCTCGAAGCCGACTGTTTCAATTGCAAACAAACTTTAATGACTCCTAATCAGTTTTTACTTCAATGACTACTAATCAGTTTTTTTAGGAAGTCAAGCTCTTTTTGAGAGGATTTCAATGGATTTCAATCTTTTGTATTTCCACATTGGGTTTCTAAATTTTTTGACTTCATTTTTCTTTGGAAATTCCTCGAGCATATATAACCTTTGTAACAGCCTAGAAGTTGAACTCAGATGTGAAAAGGATGGGAGGTACAGTCTGTATACCGACGCACAGGAATCAAATAGGACAGGTTTCAATTTTTTTGACTCTGCATCCACTGATCTCATAACTGATCTGTTTCCCTTTTCCCGTAACTTGAGATTGTATCACACAAACAAAAATCATTGACCCACGTTTTTCTACTCTTTAATGAGATTTTCACTATCATCATCATTATGGATCAATGACTAGACTGTCGGAACATGTCTGCCACCCTTAAAGAAATCATCCTTTTCATCTGTTGTAGATGTAATTTGAGATACAAGGAGATGAGAAGAGTAAGTTGTCACACAGCCGAGGCTGGTTTCGTATAAATAATTTCTAGGAGTTGATTTCATAATTGCATTGGCAGACAAATGTTCAAAAGTTTGAGAAATGATTGTTGATTCTATTGAGCATGATCACTTATTGATATGAATCACAATCACATCTTCACAATTCATGCTTTCTTTACAAACTTGACATACTGAGGTGTATATTCTCTTAAGCAAGCCTCTCAAGTTCTTGAAATATCTTTGAGAAAGATGAATGCCTTGATGATCTAGATATGAAGCAGAAATGATATATTTCCTGTCCACATTAGTTTGTACGAATTGTTAGTTGAGCTTTCTGGTTCGCACTTGCACATCTTTTGTGTAAGGCAGGATAGATTTGTGTTTATAACTATGAGCAAGCAGAAGATCTATGTTGCGTTTTGGATCGATACATCCCATCATCATATCCCAGTATGAATTGTTAAGCTTAACTAAGCCCCTCTTCAGTAAAATCCTTGTGGGCTCTTGTACATCACCTCCATGTCAACTGGGTATAATTGCTAAATATTGTTTTGAAAAGTTTGCTTACTCATCAACCAATCAGATCTTGTGTTACCCATAGCTTATCTATATATGCACTCGGTCACAGAGATTGGTTCAAATTTAAGTAACTTTTGTGAAATTGCCGCACACTGATCTCTGATTGTTGATTTGAGACACAAGAAAGACACAAAAGAACAAACAGATGAACAGCAAATATATAAATTGAACAAATGCCCATAAGTAATCGGGAAATAGATAAGGGACATTGTAGACAGGACTCGTGAATCAATGAGATTACAAACGAGAGTCGAATAAGAAAATGCAAAGTGAAAGAAAAAGAAAACGTTCATGTTGCGAGCAGATTCACAGAAAGACAGGCAAAAAGCGTAAAAAACTATTTAAAGAATTCTAATGTTAGTGTTTGCTAATGATTCGAAATTTCAAGCCGGAGGATAACCCACATTTGCCGACCGTCTTAGAAGGAAAGGCATGAAAAGGCATGCTTCAGAACCAGCCAACGGGTTGCCCAACGCTACCAGTCCAGTTTGGAAGAAGATTGAGAGAGAAACCAGGAAGAGCGTTCCACATGGTTGGAGGTACGTTCCAGAATTGTCCTTGGTTCCAGGCTACGACGTTGCCACCCCAGTTTCCGAGTGGGTGACCGCCAAGCAACCAGTTGTTACCGGAATGTACGATGCTACCTCCAAAACCCCACATGCCGAAGTTTGAAACCAATCGCTTGGCCAAGGTAGATTCCCCAGCAGCTGTAGTAAGAATATCAGCATCTGATCAAAGAATTGACATTTGTGTCTAAACCATCTTACTTTGTTCATCGGCTACAGCTAAAAGAAAAGTACAACAGAATCAGCGACTACTGTGAGAATTGAAAGCTCGCAAAGACGACTCACGGAGTGCCAAAGCGGAGCTAACGAGGGCAACAAGAGCAAGAACAGTGAAGAGTTTTTGTGAGAATTGCATTTTGGATATATGGTTGTGTGATTTGGATATAAAGGGACGGTAGATATATATATATGAAGTTTGACGAATGAGGTATTTTGAAAAGATGCAAGAGATGTGATGGTCTGAGGAATCCAAGAGCTCTCTTCAACCTGTCCTTTATATACTCGAGTTGGGTCCGGGCGGCTAGTGCTTGCACCCAGAGCACCGGTGGGTGCTTGTGACAGAAAGTTCAAGAGCCAAGGCTCGGCTTCGACTCATTAAGGGAGTCATCTTGAAATCCGCTTGACACCTCTTGGCTTCGAAAGTGACCTCGCTACTTGGATACATATCAGATGACCTAGATGTATACATACCATCCGCCAAGTACTTAAATGGAGCTGTTTATTGCTACGCGTAAGCACTCCGTCCGCCAGAAGCGTTCTCGACGTCGAGATCATAAGTCCCTTTGTAGTGATCACAGTGACGTTCTCGACGTCGAGGATTGTTTCCGCCGGATGCGGTGATGTCGGATGTCAATTTTGTTACATCATTCATTAAGCGTGATGACGTAAAGTCAAATGTCTCTAGAACCCTCCATGACCACAAGCCCAATACGTCTCATCATGACACCGGGGAGAACAATCGGTCCCATTCACCGGGAGGAGAGCTCCGTCACTCGAGCCGGAGTGTGCATCGACTTACTCAGAGTCACGGAGTGCATACACATCCGCGGTGGCGGCGGCGTGACTGCGGCGGCGTGGGCACTCCGTGACTGTGAGTAACACATGCCGCACTCCGGCTCAAGTGACAGAATTCTCCCCCCAGTGATTGCAATATGTGGAGACATGCGTTAATCAGAGTCACGGAGTGCATACACATCCACAGTGACTGTGGTCGCGTGTGCACAATGTGACACTGATCAACATGTTCCTCACACATTGTATTGTGACTAATTTCCCCCCCAGCGTGAGAGCACAGTGGAAATTATTTTATGCATAAAGTAAACTTCCCTTCAGGATTTGATCCAAACTTTAAAGATTACTGTTACGATACTATCTGGTTAGTTAGTCAAAGATCACAAATCCTTAAAAGGAAAGTGAGTATTAAGTAGGTGTTGGATTTAGAAGGGTACATTTGGTGACAGTAGTCTAATGCAATGTGGGTAAAATAGGAAGTTGGACACAGGGATAAGCGATCTGGAAATCGTAGACAGGGGTGTTGGAAAGATTGTTTGGGGGTTTTTCTGTTCTCTTTTGTCTTTTGACTTTCCCTCTTTTCTGATTCTTTTCCTATTGAAAAGAATCAGTAAGTTAATTTACCTTTACATTATCATAGTCACTTCTCAATTTTTCAGTACTAACTCTACTCTGATACTTAGATTTTTTATCAACCTTTTGTTGTCTGTTTAAAGACCTTTCCCTTGCGCGAGATCTCAATTTATTTCGAGCTCGCAGGTAGAATCTTTTCTTTCTTTTACTTTTCTAAAAATTGTTCTCTGTTTTAATTGTTCTTTGGTGTTGTTGAT
The DNA here is from genome assembly GCA_022264835.1 of Melampsora americana. NCBI lineage: Eukaryota > Fungi > Basidiomycota > Pucciniomycetes > Pucciniales > Melampsoraceae > Melampsora > Melampsora americana. The sequence goes on along the minus strand of JAIFHY010000042.1, from coordinate 186,331 downwards.
GTTGTTAGGTCAGTTTGTTGTTCTTGACGTGACTAGCGGATTAGCTGTAGTCTTACGCCGGAACCTGTGCCCTCAGGTTAGTCTTATCGAAAAGAATCAATTTTTTATCAACCTTTTGTTGTCTGTTTAAAGACCTTTCCCTTACGCAAGATCTCAATTTATTTCGAGCTCGCAGGTAGAATCTTTTCTTTCTTTTACTTTTCTAAAAATTGTTCTCTGTTTTAATTGTTCTTTGGTGTTGTTGATGTTGTTAGGTCAGTTTGTTGTTCTCGACGTGACTAGCGGATTAGCTGTAGTCTTACGCTGGAACCTGTGCCCTCAGGTTAGTCTTATTGAAAAGAATCAATTTTTTATCAACCTTTTGTTGTCTGTTTAAAGACCTTTCCCTTACGCAAGATCTCAATTTATTTCAAGCTCGCAGGCCAGTTTGTCGTTCTCGACGTGACTAGCGGATTAGCTGTTGTCTTACGCCGGAACCTGTGCCCTCAGTGTTCATTGATTACTACAGATTTTCCAGCAACGACGTCTCTCCTAGATACCTTTGTGGTTCAGGAGTTATCTTTCGTCGAGAACTCTCTAATTACATCTTATGACAAGTTGTTCTTGATTGAGCTGGATCTCATATGCACATTTATTATGTAACAAAAAGTGAATACTTTGGAAAAAAATCCTATCATACATTTACCATACTCAAAGTAAGTATGTACGTGTACATATGTACACATAGATATTTTTGTGTTTTTTTTGGCGGGGAAAAAAGCATGTTTTGGTCCAAAACTATGTAGCTTTGAGGACCCCATGCATACTTTTCTTGTCCTTGGCACCTCTCTCAGCTACTGTGCTTCATTTATCATGCCATGTGCTGGCCAAAGGCATGCGGACAGGCTTGAGCAAGCGCAAGGGTCACCTTCTGCCTTATCTTTATGGAGTGGCAAGCAGCTGGTGTTGGTGGTGAACGACTAAAATTGTGCCAATGCCGTTGAAAAATTATACTTTTGCTGGTTGTGCATAGTTTTGAAAAAGGGCAGGAAAACTATGTATGCGTACATACTAGCTCTTTGAATGTTACAATATGTTTAGCCTGGGCACGTATCCAATGAGAACAGCTGACTCCACTGCTCAAGCTCAGATTGTTCTTTGCAGTCGGTTTATTTCCAAGCAGATGAATTTGCAGCAAATCTTGAAGCAGTGAGGGCTTGTGTTTTTATTTTATTCGAGGCAAATTCATGTCAAAGAGTGTTAAATTCTCGGAGTTCATCAAGCTCAAGAGAAGGGTACTTGTATCTTGAGTCATTTGCATGCTTCTTCTTGCATTCTTCTGATACGTAGTTTATTGCATCATCAAAACACTTTCAAAGTCTTTTGTTACAATTTTTCTTGATGCCAATCAGTACACATCAATAGATCTTTCAATGAATTCTTCATGATTGATGACATCTTGTTCATTTTCAATCAACGTATGTTCTGGCTCAGTATAATTGAGAATTGCTGTGGAAGGTGTGCTTGGCTTGGTATTGGAGAAGCTCTGTGGCGAGTGCAATTGTTGGTTTGTTGGTCTACATCCAGTTTTCCACAAGAGAGTTGTTTTTGCTGAGCGCTTTGATCTTGTTTGCCTTATAGTTGCTGTGAGTGGCCTTGGAAAGAGGTCATGGGACAGGCTTTTTGCTCTCTGGGTCCTTCGTATTGACAATAGCTTTTTTGTAGCCATTAAAGAGGCAACCTGAATTCTTGCGTTTTCCACCAGAAGATTCAGATGTCCACTCTTAACAAAAGACTGTCCAGAGTAATCTGCCAACATCTTCCTTGCATGCTTCTTCATTGGATGAGTCAGCAATGTTATTGTCAAGGAATTGCATCACTTCACCAATCTGATTTTGAGTTTTGAGTTTGGTGTCAATGTTGCTTGTACTTCCTGAACATGGCAACCGCCTGATGTTGCCACAGAATCCAGATACATATCTATCTTCCAGACTTGTGCTTTCACATTGAGTTCGCTCAGCAAAGCGGCGGCTCTGCTGAGCTTCTTGATGTTTGCTGAAAACCATGAGATGTATCAAGCCTGATATAGATTTGATATTCAAAATTAACAAAGTGAAGTACATTGTTCAACTTTTGGCCAAGTGAATCCAAATCAAGGCTCAGAATTTTGGATCAAAAAAATTCAGCATGAGATATCTCATCTTGAGCGTGACTGACACAATCCTCTAGCAAAGAATGCACTGCATGACCTAAATTTGCCCGGCGTGATAGCACCCACAAAGGACTTTTCAATTGTTGTGATAGGTTACAATCGAAGGTGTGTATATAAAAATGTTGAATTTGGTCATAGCGGGAAGGCGGCTGTTCAATTTCGAAGTTGTCATTTTGAAAGAGCATCCACAGCCAGTAGTATTCAACTTTGTAGTTTTCTTTTGCTTGAAGTCTTCGAATATTTGATCCTGACCTCCAAATCTTGATGGTCAATATTAATTCCGAACTTGACTTGTCACATGGAAATGGCTATCTGAGAAGGAGAACTTTTGACAGCAAATATATACAAACTCCTGCAACATATGCTCATCGCTCATGAGCCATCACATCCCGTTTAGAATCGATTTGGTTAAGATTTTAAAGAGGAAGAGATCACAAACGATCCGAAGTAGGAAAGGGTTTAGTTTAAATCAACTGCGTTTTAACCAACTGCAGTTTCGGCTCAAATGTATTATGTATGACGTTTTATCAACACCAAAGTTACCAATTGACTTTTTGAAGAGTTGAAGATCACAAGTTTAACAAACAAGAAGACGAAAGGAACCGATTCCAAGTTCAGGATCGATTTAAGGAATGGTGTCCGTTAGTCTTTCATTAATTTCAATCTAATTCTCATCTTGATGTCTTCAACTTTGATGAAAAAAAAGTAAAAAAGTATGTCAACAAAATAAGCTAATTCGAAATGTGACTTTTAAAAACTTAATTGGAAACGATAGCAAGAAGTCATACTATCCAGGATTAACAAATCCAGGATCGAATTTATGCTTCCTAAATGCAATAATTCAAGCGCTAGGATCGATTCCATCAATGACCCAATACTTGAAGACCATCCTGAAAATAAGTCATGAAAATCAACCAGAAAAATCGAAATTACCTATAGTAGTAAAAGCCTTGGACGAGATAATTGGACTTGTGAATTGTACTCAAAGTAAACCAAAGACATTAAGTTCTCGAGGAGTGATCGAAGCAATGTTAGAAGAAGAAGGTAATCAAATTCAAATCCTAAATTCAGATCAACAAGATGCGCATGAATTCTTTGTGATTCTAATGGATGCAATCGAGAGGGAAGTTAAAAGATTATTAAACCTTGATACTGATCATTTAACCGCTTCAAATGGATTGATCGAACTTGTTTCCTCAACATCAAAATCAAAGCTTAGAGAGATTGGTGAATTGGATATCAGCTTGAAAGTTTTGAGGAGTCCTTTTAGAAGTTTAATAGCTGATCGAATCGGTTGTGCTACTTGTGGAACGTCTTCTGCTATTCGACATCAGCCTGTTGATCAATTCTCATTCAACGTACCTATGACTGTAAGTGATCATCTCCTTATATAGTTCTCAAACAAACTCATGGATTGCAAACAACAATGATCATGACAACCATTTCTTTTTGCTTTACTTTCAGCTCGAATGTCAACTTGAAGATTGTTTGAAAGATTTCGCTCGATTAGAACTCCTAGACGAATATAGTTGTAGAAGGTGTTCACTAATGGAAGCACATCGAAGATTGACAGGGCAATATGATCAACTCTCATCTCAATCTAATTCAATTTCAAAAGATAAAAAGAAACGAATTCGAGAATTAAAGAAATCGGTTGATGAAATCCAATCAGTTCTTAAAAATAATGATGAAAATTCAATCTTAAGTCGGAAAGTTGAAGCAGAACTTTATCCAATCATGAGTCGAGCCACAACCAAACAAACGATGTTTTCAAGGGTAAGTTTTTTTGAATGATTTCTTTTGAAAATTGATAATTGACTGAAGTATATATGCATGAAAATGTAGCCACCCAAAGCTCTTATGATACATTTATCGAGATCTTCATATTACAGAAAAGGAACAATCTTCAAAAACAATTGTAAAGTGAATTTTCCGGAAATTTTGATCATCGATCGATTCACCACCACATATGAACTAAACCAAAAAGCCGAAACTTCCATCTCAAGACACAACATTAAAGATCAATCTAAAGCTGAACATGTTTATCAATTAGTTTCAGTAGTCGTTCATTTTGGAAATCATTCTTCTGGTCATTATATCACGTTTAGAAGGGTTGAAGAGATTGATTGGATCAAAGTTTCGGACGAAGATGTGGTGAGGTGTGAAAAGTTTGAAGTGTTTAATGCTAATCCTACTATTTTGATTTATCAACGTTTGTAAAGCTTCGTCTTTTGAAAGAAACAAAGTACACCAGGGGGTAAATCGAACGAAGTCGGAACTGAAACCGAGATCTTTCAGAAACGTCTCAAATTGCATTCAGTTTGAGACGTTTCTGCAAGGATTCCAGGCGTCCAGTATTCGATCCGGTTCCCATAATCGAAAGAACTGGGTTTCATGGAACCGGTTCAGATATGTTCCGTCTGGACGTTCCAGAGACATTTTGCCACGTTTCCGGAACATTCCTTGAGAAACCAAGGGAGCATTTGGTTTACGGTCTCTCGAGGGCTTGGGGAAAAAACATTGACCCAGCCAGGATTTGAACCTAGCATTCGAGGGTGACTGAGGAAATGGCTAGAGTGTTGCCTTTACCACTAGGCCACCAATTGTGTTACCGATCCAAACCCAGGTTGACTTGAGTACGGCTCACTCTGGGCCAGCGTAAGGCATACTTATAAACTTTTCTAGTCAATCCCACTCACTGCTTGCACTAGCCTAACATCAATCATCGAGTGGATGTGAATTTGTTAAGCTGTACCAATCACTCTATGGTGATTCTCACCCAGATAGAGTCAGATCACTCTATCAGGATATTCTTAACCAAGACTTCTATTTGACTATCTTATCAAAGTGTTCTTTTTTTTAAAGTGAATTTGACTTTTGTAGTCACACTACTTTTACTTACTCGAAGTTGTGTATAGTTGTCTGCTCTTTCAATCTTGATTCAATAGATGAATGATTAACTGAATCGATCTTATCAAGGTAAAGTTCCCTGCCTATGAAGCTCTTGCAAGCGACTTAACCGACAAAAATCTTCAAGTGTCGAAAGCAATCGAATCAATTCGGTCACAGTAACCAACACGCTCCGGTTTCTGACGTCCGGGCGGTTCCTGAAACGGGTGTGAAAGGGCTTCTGGACCGGTCACCCTCTCACCTGTCAGAAACTGACAGAACCAGACCGAGCACGTCTCTGGTTTGATTCTGGTCACCAAAACTCTGGAATCATTTCGGGAACCACCGAGGGCCGAGGACGATTACCCCCTGGTGTAAGAGCATCCGCTATCGTTCGGTAAAATCGCTTCGGTACGGTAAATTTTACCGTACCGAAGCCAAAAATCCCCAATCGTGTCCAAAACACGATTCGGTATCTGGTGATTCGGTAAAGATTCGGTATAGGCCCAGTAAATTTACTGGACCTATACCGAATCGGTATCCGCCCTTCTACCGAACATACAGCGCCATCCGTCTCTTCCCTCTACAACTTCATATCCCCATCTTTTCTTTCAACTCAATTTTTTTTTATTTTTTTAAAAATCATTCCTCTTCCGTCACATTCGATTATGGATCCTATCGCTCACACTCAAGTCGAATCGGAGCCCACCCCCGAAACCAGCTCAAACGAGTTTTTAAAAAACAAAAAAACCAAAACGAAATCGAACAACTGGTCACCTGCGGAAGAAGCAAAGCTGGCGGAAGCTTGGCTCCACGTCAGCCAGCAACCCGAGATCGGAACGAACCAAACATCCGAAACGTTTTTCAAACGAGTTACCGAGCGTCTCAATGCCATATCACCTTTTGATGACCGGGAATTAAGTTCTGTGCAAATCAAGTAAGTTCTTTCTTTTCATGCTCATTGTTTATTGATAAGAACTGATTCTTAATTTCATTCGTAGGTGGGCCACTCTGAGGACAGCTGCACACAAATTCTCGGGCTTCTACGCCGATGTCGAACGTAACCCGCCGAGTGGAACCGTCGAGAAAGATTGGATCGATCTGGCGATCGAGGTTTACGATAAATTGAATCCGAGAAACCGATTCAAATCTCTCCCAGCTTGGAGAATCCTTTCAACCTCGCCGAAGTGGATTGTACCTCAAGCTCCACCTGGTCCTTTAGCCATGTTGATCGCTCAGTCTAGCGACCCTTCCACTCCAGCTTCGGACTGCAAAACCCCCACTTCGACTTCTCGCTCTTCCCCCTCTCGCCCGATTGGCAGCAAACAAGCCAAAAGAAGAAGACTCGAGGAAGGACGCGCTCATGATTTGGAAGCGGCCCGTCAGGAACAGATTAAGCGTAGTAATGATTTAGCTGAACAACGTATCAAGGTGATTCAAGAAGGAAATGAGGTGACAAAGAAGATGGCTCAGGCTGATGCTGAAGCCAAAGCCAGCTTAGTGCAGGTGAATGATCTGAAAGTATTGATGATTTCAGAGACTGAATGTCATACTGACCTTGCTAAAGAAACCTTACGATTGATGCAACAACGCCTCAAGGAGAAGTATCAACTGGCTGATACTTCTTCTGCTTCAAGTAGTGGTACTGCAATCTGATTTCAAGTTATAATTCAAGAACCACATCAAGTAATCATCTATATCAATCAAGACAAGTATTCATCCACATCAAAACAATAAAAAAATAAAAACTTCTTCTTCAAATCTACTCAAATTTAAGTTCAATTTTTTTTTCTCTTTTGCTTCTTAGAAAAATGTTGTCTTTTTTTTTTCTTTATCAAACACAAGTTGTCTTTTCTTTTTCTTCAAAAAAAAATTAGTTTCTTTTTCTTTTGCTTCTTGAAATACAAGTTGTCTTTCCTTGCTCTTTATCTTCTGGAATTGAAATAAATCTCCACATCAAACAAAAAGTCTGCAATAAAGTCTGAAACAAAAAAGAAACTCCAAATCAGACAAAAAGGATCAAACAATAAGTTCTGAAATAAACATGAATTTATAAACTCACAAAGATCTGAGCAGAAATCAAAGATTATATTTCAGCTATACTACTTGATCTGCTGGTGCACGTTGTCCACGAGCAAGCCAATTATGTATCTTGAGATCATTCATTAGACGACGGTGGATTTCAGCATCTCTTAAATCAATGTAATTTCCGACCCGATCTTCAGGAGATTGTCTGACATTTGGATCACGTTGATTAGGAATGATCTCTGTTCTGGTAGCAAAATCCTCAACTTTTGGATCCACAACCTCTCGATCTTCAACTATCATGTTGTGAAGGACAATACACGCATACATAATCTTGCGTATGTCGTGTAATGCCCAAAGCCTACATGGTACAGCAAGTATATGCCATCTAGCCTGAAGTCCACCAAAGGCTCGTTCAATATCTTTTCGTGCTGCCTCCTGTAATTTCGCATAGTGAGCTGATGCGTCATCGCCAGGATTGTTGATTGTCTTGATTAGTACAGGCCATGACGGGTAGATTCCATCAGCAAGGTAATAACCACGGTTGTATTCATTATCATTGACTTTGAAGGTCAATAATTCGTCCGTTCCTGATTGAACGATTGTGAGTTTGATGAACATAAAAGAATGAATTGTAGAAAACCTACCGGATAAAAACTTGTCAAATAGGGGGCTTTGATTGAGCACATTGATATCATTAAGAGAGCCTGGTGAACCAAAGAAAGCATGCCAAATGCGAGTACTTTTGGATGCCACTGCCTCAAGCACAATTGTGGCCCGCTTTTCTTTCCCTTGGAAGGATCCAGCCCATCCAGCTGGACAGTTCTTCCAAACCCAGTGCATACCATCAATCGAACCTTTGCAACCAGGAAAACCACGCATCTCGTACTCCTTCGTAATCGTTTTGAGCTCATCTTCTCTTGGTGGGCGGAGAAATTCAGGTCCAAAGATTTCGATGATACCTTGTACAAATTTTTTCAAGCATAAGATTGCAGTTGTTTCGCCAATCTCTACATATTCATCAATGAGATCCGCTGAGATACCATAAGCCAGCTGACGAATCGCACAAGTTGCTTTTTGTAGTGTCGACAGGCCAAGCTGAAGGCAGCAATCCTACATAGCATGGAGAGGTGATTAATCAATCATATTGACTTTGAATCCGCATATTTTCAAAGGACATACATAACGTTGCACCCAAAATATATCATGGGCTTCAAGCTTTGCACAGATCTCCAAAAACAACTCTCGACTCATCCTGAATCGGCGTTCAAAGTTTTCAGCCCAGCGCGCATCTACATTGAAGTAATCGTTGCATAGCTTGGCATGTGCTTCAAGTCTATCACGTTTGATGCGTCTTCTGCGCGTCTTCTGCTCGTGAGTCATCTGCTCTTTGGGCAACTCAAGAGCCAAGAAGGCTTCATCGGAGATATCATCATCTAGCTCGAACTGACGAAGCCTATTGATGTGATTACATAGCAGGTTGTTCGAGAGGAGCTCGTTGACTCGCAAGTCATATTCATTGTTGTCCATGTGGGATTGATTGAGTTTGAGTTGGGAACGAGAAGGTTTGGGAAGTTAAAATTTTTTACAGAACTTTAAAATTTTTTTACAGATACAGAACTTTGAAATTTCACGATAGTGGCGAAACCACATTTCTGTACAATTATGTACTGTACTGTGGCCACGGAATCCAACGATAGTGGATTCCGACCGATCTGTATGTAAAGATACTATAACTTACACATCATGTACTGCTCGTTTACCGAAATTTTACCGAACGATAGCGGATGCTCTAAGAACACATGATAATGATGTAATTTGAACAAAAATACACAGCTTTGATTCATAGTTCTTGAAATCAAATATACCAATGTATTATCAAATTTGATCACAAATCACAATTGATCTGTTTGTGATATTGAGAATTTTAATTGGCATCAAAGTTGGCCAAATCAATCGCATTTTTTTGTTTTTTCATAGTAATACAAAATTCGTAGCATGAGATTTATAGGAATTGATAGAATTTCGAGTCTCTTCCCATTCTTTTGCAGTCAAAAAAGCTCTTTTCTATGAAAAACAAGTGGTCCCGTCACTATGGGGAAGAGTAATACATCTCTAGACCCTCAAATCTCAAGACGTGAAGAATCAAGATTTCTACCCCAGTGAAACATGATTATGTATTTCTCAAGGTCTTTTTGGGTTCGCATTACGATAACAGAGTCATCACTCCCCATAGATACACCGGCGCATGCATATGTGTACGGCTTGTGAAGAAAAAATGAAAAATATGTTATACAAAATGCAATCTGTTGGTGTTTGAATCAAAACTGTAAAGTCCTTTGATAATTTTCACTGTGATCTTTCGTAATCTCGGTCTTGTGGAGGCATTGGGAGGTTCTCTTGCCAAGAGGACAATTTATCTTTAATGCAGTCTTGACTTTTACCCCGTGTGATGAGATTAGAAACTGATCACAGGTCTTTTTGAATCGGTTTGGATTTGAATACATATAACTCAGCAGAATACCACGCTGTCACTACTCTGCCCCGAGCGATGAGCGCTAATTTAGGACTTGAATTTTGTACTTACTGATGAAATTTTTAGGTCACGTTCAAGTTTCGAAAAGATTTCAAAAAGCTGTTTGAAATCGACAAAAAGCCAAGACTAGAGCTTTAATTACTCTTGAACTCTCCCGCCTTCGTGCCACAGCCTGACCACCGACCTGGTTCATTCGTGATGAGACAGATGAGAAAGCTTTACAAATTTGTCGGAGCTCGACTGCTCAACTGCTAGAATGCTCGAATGCAAGAGACTGAAAGGTCTTGGAAGTCTTGGCCAAGGATTTTTGGCTGGCTGAAGCTTCGAATTGGCTGCTGGAGTGACGATGTGCAGTCATAGTAGGCGCACAGCTTCAAGTCGGATGCTGGAATTACGGGCACTAGCCGTACGGACCCAACTTGAGTATATAATCACAGGTTAAAGAGAGCCTTTGGATTCCTCAGACCATCACATCTCTTACATCTTTCCAAAAAAGCTCATTCATCAAACTTGCTATCTATCTACCATCCCTTTATATCCAAACCACATCAACATATATCCAAAAATGCAATTCTCACAAACATTCTTCGCTGTTCTTGCTCTTGTTGCCCTCGTTGGCTCCGCTTTGGCACTCCGTGAGTTATCTTTGGAAGCTTTTTTTTCGGATTAGCTGCTGATTCTGTTATATTTGTCTTGTTTTAGCTGTGGTCAATGAACAACGTAAGATTGTTTAGGCATATATGTCGATTCTTTGATCAGATGCTGATATTCTTACTACAGCTGCTGGGGAATCTACCTTGGCCAAGCGATTGGTTTCAAACTTCGGCATGTGGGGTTTTGGAGGTAGCATCGTACATTCCGGTAACAACTGGTTGCTTGGCGGTCACCCACTCGGAAACTGGGGTGGCAACGTCGTAGCCTGGAACCAAGGACAATTCTGGAACGTACCTCAAACCATGCTCAACGGCCTCCCTGGTTTTGGAATCAATCTTCTTCCAAACTGGACTGGTGCCGTTGGGCGACCCATGGGATGGTTTTAAACTCTCGATACCCTCTCTTCTACAATGGTCGGAATACGTGAGTTTTCCTCGTGCTTGAGCCCTCTAATTCTCCAACACTAACATGTCAATTCTTTCAATAGGATATGCATCACGATCTAGCCGGATTGATCAGAGCTTATGTTTTTTGAATCCTCTGCTTGCAGTATGGACAATCGCTTTTTTTCACTTTTGTTTTTTGTATCCAACTCTTGCTTAAAGTCAACTATGTATTCACGATCCCCGTCTACAATGTTCTTTCTTTATGATCAGACTCGTTACTGTCATTCGCTAGATTTATTTATCTATCCAGCTTGTTTCTTTTACGGCGTCTTCCATGGGTCTTGAGTCAGCAATTACATAACTATCAATGTCCCCCCATCATACAAATCACTAGTTGACCGACCAGATGCTTTGTCCGCGTCCTTCCTCTTTTTGCAAGCCTCTTTGCTTACGAGAGGTTTCTTGACTTTGATCGCTTCCTATTTGCCGGTTTGGAGCCGTATCTTTTCGTTTTCCTGCGCGCACCATGAGCGTTTCAAGATGCCGGATAAAACCCTGCGTGACATGAGGTTTTGATAATTGGTCTCGTGAAGATGATCATCTAACGATGACTTGACTGTAATCCAATTTAAGAGAAGCAAATTGTGAGCTTTGAGTCAACAAGCCAGAAATATTTCTTATATCAATTTTAAGAGGTCTTTCAAGTTACCAACGTAAATACTAACATTTGAATAATGTGTTGAGAAGAATCACAAAAGCTCATGTATTGTCATGTTTTGATTTCATCTTTCATCGTCAAATTTTACTTAACAAATCGGTTTACTTGACTAATGATCCTTTCTAAAGGAAGATTCAGTTGGTCCAACTTTGGCGAAGTGATTTACGTGATTCTTGACTCAAAATTCTCAAAAATGTTTCATGTTCCGGCTCGAGTCAAGCTTATCAGAAGTCTTTTTGTGAATTACTTTTGCAGGTCCCAGTCATGTCGAATGATATGGTCAAGGACAAATATGATCTGACTTGATGCTACAAATCTAAAATTCAACGAGTGACTAATAAAGAATTAGAGATGTGATGCATGTGAATGAAGACTAGCAAGAAGGATCCAAAGGCGATCAGATTGTAATGGCATCCCAGTCAAAATATCAATCTTTATCAAGAATGATCATATCTGAGTGTTTCGTGTTATTGGAGCGTGTTAGTATTTATTACTATAGGCTCAGCTTTGTAGTGTGATGGTGATTGTGTGATGGTTGTTGAAGGACTCGAATCTGGGTTTTGATTTGTAAGCTGTTTCCTTACGCCTTCCAACTCAACTCAGATTGCTTCCAGACCTTCTCTTCATCAATCAATTTCAACGCCCACGTTCCAGACTCATTCTCTCCACATCAATCTACTGCTCCTTGAAGCTTTTCTTAGCGCAGAGTTCTATTACCAAGAACGCTTCTCATTCAAACCGATCCAAAGGATTTGGGTAAATTATCTGAATCAACAAATGATAAAGTAAGGAAGTCTTTAAATGGAAAGTTTTGATTGAAAAGTGAAAATTCGATCCTGTTTACCACTTGATCAGTGACAGAACCTATCAAATTCATCAGCTAGAGCATGCCAAATCAATCTTCTTATCACTCAGGAAAAATGATTGAAGATCATCTTACTTTGCTACTCAAAGGAAAGCCATCTCACACCAAGCTACCATGTGATACTCAAGGCAAGTTTTTCACAGCGAAAGATCAGAACGATTCTCAGTCAAAACGATTCTCAGTCAGAACGATTCTCAGTCACAATGATCCAATGGATTTTCCAAAAACTTGCCAAAGCTATTTACAGCAATCCAAGGTGATATCATCTCCTTGAGATACGAGCAGAGTAGATTATCAATCAGATTTAATTTGTGTGATGATCGCCAAATCAAAACCAAGAAGGATTGTGTTTTTTTAGGAGAAAACAACCTACTTATCTGTAAAAAGAAGTTACTCGGACATCCAGATGTTGCAATTTCTTTCAACCAGTCTCTCAAAGGAGTCAAATTATCTGACTAATGTGATTTGTCCCATCGGGAGGATGACAACAATTTTCTTGAATTTGATTTAAGACTGATTGAAAACTGAAATCCTTACAGAATTAGCTTCAAGGTGTCAACACGGATGATGATTCAAATTGATGAGTTTCTGGATGATTAGATAACAGATGAAGATTGGCGAAGATTGGTTGTGATGAGATCCGAGGGTAAAAGTGTGATAGTTGAGAATGATGAAAGAGGTTGAATTTGAAAATTGAATTTTATGTACGCAGTACAAATTAAAAGGTAAACTCCGATACAAAACTTTCATAGTACGACATCAACTTGACAAAAGTTGACTGCTTTTTGAAAATTTTTCACTCGGAATCTGCATTGAGTATGATGAAATCATTTCAACGCTGTAAGCTTAAGGACGAGGTGAAAGTTAGAATTAAATTTTTTGAACCACTCACCATATCATCTTGGGATACCTTCACGTTAAATTCAACTTTTTCCTTTTCCTTTTTCTTTTCATTCAAACTCAACTGCATTTCTTTTTGCCCATCGAGATCGACTTTGTTTAAAAAAAAGTGCAAGCTCGCTGCTCATCGAGACATTTGACTGAATACATACAACTATATTTTGAAATATTCATGTTGCATCCCATTTTTTAAGTTTTCTTATCATCTTGAATTATTCTTATTTTTTTAATTTTCTCCTCTGTTCAAAAGCTTGACTTTATCTTGTTAATCTGCTTCTCTTATTTCAAAATTCCAATCAAACTTGAAAGATGATGTCAGTTCAGCAACTTGAACAGCAACCGCCACCGTATCATCATCAAGACCCACAAACACAACAAAATCTGATGACTGTAAGTTGATTAATCTGGTATTAAGCAACATCCATTGGATCTATGTTGAATTTCATTTGATTCAAATAGCATCGACCATTTCCAACTCAATCATCTTCAGATTCCACTCAACTTGATCAAAACACCAGACTCTCCATTATTCAAGAACTCATCACAGGTGAAATTGATTATCTTGATGATCTCAATACTTATCAATCTGTAAATTCGCGATTTTCTTTCTTTCCAAATGTTTGGAAAATTGATTTTTTTGACTAATCCTAACATTGACTCTTCTTTGTCATTCAAATAATTTTTTTCTCGAAAAAGTTGTTCATCGTCCCCTTGCAAGACTCCACACCTCCTACCATTTTCCAACGTGACTTTTTAGAGAAGTTTTCATCAAAGGTCTTTTCTACAATTCTAGAAATAAAAGATCATCATCAATCGTTTCTAAACCAAATTCTAAATCCTAATAATTTTGAATTAATCCCTCAATTGATTCTAACCTTTGCATTACAATGGTCAAATCTTTATACTTCTTATGCCAAAGATCATCCGTTCGGTGAATTTCAAATTGAGCAACAACTACTCATAAATCCTCTCTTTGCTGAAATGATTCAAGTGAGTTTCCCAATTCATACCATGATGAAGTTATTTAGAAGTCAAACTGAGTTTCCTCTGACGTTCCAGAGTATCCCTAGAAAAAATCCACAAAAGAAAGACTTTCGCCATTTCTATTCTAGACCTACTTTAAGATTAGCCAGATATTCACTCTTGTTGAACAGATTATTAGAATTCACTCCAAAGGACCATGTAGATTTTACTATATTGACACTCGCTGTTGATATTATCAAAAATCAATGTCAAGAATGCAACAGTCTTATAGAACTTCAGCAAGCCCGTTTGAACTTATTGAAATTGAATAAGTCTATAATCAACAAACTTGATCATCCTGTTAGTCAACTTCTCTTTGACGTTTTTTTTACTTCGCTAAGACTTTGTTCTTTTCTAAACTTCCAGGCATTGCATTTGAAAGCTTCGAGTAGGAAGTTATTTTGCACAGGAGAAATGATCAAAAAGAAGGAAGGATCTTTGAATAATTTCATTGAAGTTAATGGGATTTTGATTGATCATTATTTCATTATCACTAAACCCGTACAAAAGCCAAATCAATCCATCACATACTACGAAATTATTGAAGAACCCATTAGATTAGAGTTTATGAAGCTTTCAAAAGTCGATGATCAACCAGCACAGAAAAAGGTCAACAAATTAAAACATTTCTTAGCTAATAATTCGAATTCACATCATACAAATCAACCCATGATGTCGAATTTGTTATTTCCAATCACATTTCAATCTTTCGGTGTATCTCCTCGTACAATCACGATTTATCTAGAAAACGAACAACTGAGATCATTTTGGGTTACAAAATTCAATGAAGCTATCTATCAAAGACTCAAAAACTTCAAACAATCAGAGATTTTCAAGCTCTTACCGATTTTGAACTTCAATACGCCCTCGTCACATCAGACGGAATTTCATTCTAAACTTGAAGGATCGAATCATTTATTCAGTCATAACTCAGCTGATGAGCAATTGTTGAGATCTGAGACGCAGACCAAAAACCCCACACCATTATATGGAGTTAAGCTCATTTCCTCTTTCTTGTTCTTTTACCAATTTGATTCAGATCACTAATTCAAACCCATAAAATGAATTCAATTACCACAGATTCCAACTTGTTCAACTCAATTTATTTCTCAAGATGGAAATAATGTTTTACTGATCGGTTGTCAAGAAGGTTTATGGATAGGTCAAAAACATCAACCTAATTCGTTTCAATTTATTTTACCAAATTTGAGAAATATTCAACAATGTCAAGTTTTGATTGAATTTGATCAAATCTTGATTTTATCCGATTCTCAACTTTTCTTATACCCTTTAAATCAATTCTTAAAGAAACCATCAAGAGATAGATCTAATTCTTCACCTGTGATGAATAAACCTTTAAGACCATTGATACCTTATCGTAAAACTAATCAGACTTGGGTTGAACCTACTTCGAGATCTTATTTTGATTCAAATCATCAGGAATTCCGTAACTTGAAGAATACCTTCAAACGGCAGAGTTTTAGACTTGTGAAGAAATCAGACTCGACTTCTTCTTCTTCATCATCTTTATCCTCAAATTCGAATTCAACCTCAAGTTCTAATGCTACAATGTTGAACTCATTTACTTTTGATTCTAATCCTTATCAAAATATTAAGTCATCTGATCCAATCGTAAGTCAATACAATTCTTTGTCAAATTTTTGCAACTTTGTCACTGATGGCAATTTTTTCGATCGTGATTACCTTTTCCCCTTCTTTGGTCATAAATAAAGTTTGAAGAGAGGAAATGTCAAACTGTTAGAGAAAATCAAAGGAATTTTAGAAAATTAGAAAGGAATCATGAAGTCAATTTACCAATCTTGATTTCTGAATCTAATAAAGAAGTTCCATTTTTTAAAGTTGGAAGATTAACTGACCTTAGAACAATTCTAACTTGTAAGTCATTTTCTAATTTTTTTCTTTGGGCGCTTTTGGGCTTTTATTGAAGAAGGCGTGTCTTGCATAAACAAACTTAATTTATAAACAGACGTTGAAATATCAGAGAGTGGTAGTCATTTGACAATTTTGGAATTGAAAATGATCGAATCATTTCCTAATTTCACAGAATTAAAGGTTGAGTGAAATCTATGGAATTCAAAAACAAAATGTCCAAGAAGGATGACTGATTTATTGATTATCTTACTCAACTCGAAATTAGCAAATTAATCTACAATCGAAAAAAATCCAAGAAATCAAATTCTTCAAAGATCAATTGATGATTATAGAAAAAAATTCAAAAGAGTTTTTGATGATCAACCTCTTGAATTCGCAACAAGACATGATTAAAACTTATTCAATTTTTTCCAAAAATGATTCAAATCTTTTATCAAATCAAAGGTTTAAAAAATTAATTAAATCTTCTGGTTCACTCTTGAATGTATTTGAAATTGAAGATAGATCAATTTTATTTTGTTTTGATCGTTGAGTAATTTTTTTTAAAAAAAACCTTTACAGATTTCAAGTATTGAAGTCAAACTGATTGATTAAACACATCATCTTTTTAGGATTTGGATATTTTGGTAATCTTGGAGGAATTCGAGATAAGTCAAAACCAATCTTAGAATGGGAATCACATCACATCAAATCATTCAAAATGATCCCTTCAAAACAAAGAGAAGATTCGAAGCGAGATCAATATTTAATCATCATTGGATCTAATTCTATGATTGAAATTTGGGATTTGATTCGATTTGAAAAAATTCAAGAAGTTTATTCAAGTGGGAAATTAGTAAATCATGATCAAGTTGATGAACTTAATGATGATTTAGTCTTTCAAATTGATGAATCAATTGGAAATCAACAACAAAACCTTTATCAAATTGATGAAGATAACATTCAATCAAATCAATTCAATCAAACAAATCAAGTTTTAATTCCTAATCAGAATTCCACTTTCAAAGTCTTACAACTCTTTCAACCTTGAAAATCACATTTTTTTCCTCTTCATCTTTTTCTGCAAAAGCGATTTTTGTTTCTTTTTTTTTATTTTTGAGGGAGTGGAATTGTTTAAATATTAGTTCAATCAAATAGAATTCCTTCTTGTTCAGAAAACACATCCTTCTACACTTTTTTCCTCTTACCATTCCAAACTTTTTTCTTTTCCCTCTAGGGATATATAGATGTATATTCAAATCGATTCTTTTTTTTTCTTTCAAACGACATTTATTTTAATGTATTGAATACAACTGATGACTTTTATATTCAATTTAATCATGAACTGGTCTTTCTCTCTTCTTTATGGTTTTTCATATCTCTCTTTCTTGTTGTAATTTTTTTATTCTTCTTTGAATTGTATTCAAATCAAGCATGAATTTTTTTATAATTTTAATTTATTAGTATATATATATATGATTCATTAGGTCTTGTATATACACTACATTTTAATTTTAAAACCTACTGCAAAACATTATAATTTGAAATGATTTGATTAGTTTCTTTGGTGAAACAAGATTTACATGGTGTTTGAATTTGGTTGGGTTGGGTTTGTGATTGATTCTAGGACGGTGATGATCTATTTATAAATTGTGTCCCAAAAAAGCGGGCAGCATGTTCATACATAAAATGAATCATGAGACTACAAGATTTTGATTATGTGGGATTGTGGGATGGTCAATCCCTTCGAAATCCTTTTCTTTTTTGTTATCAGAGGATAAATCACAAACTCTACTTTGACAACTTCCCTAGAGTCAGGTACGTGTAAATCATCCATTTTAAAAAAACACACAGGATATAGTGAATGATCAAAGTTCTTACAGTCAGAAAACATGGTTGAGTTATTGAGTGAAATCAAGCAAACTTCATTAAATCCTTGGCTGAGTTTGATGAAAAGCTATTACTTAAATCTGTTTAATCATAAGAAAGAGCAGTGTAAATTATGATTAAAACCAAATCAAAACTCATCAAATAAAGGTAATCTTCAATCAAATCTAGAGAGACACCCTTACTGCAGATGAAGCACTGATTCACTTTCTCATATGTTTGGGTCATGTTCATTTCAATCGATGATTCTGAAATCTCATTGATCCCTGAAATTCACCATGCAGCTCATCAATGCACCCAAATTGTTCAAGATGTTGAGCAAAACTACATGTGACTGCTTCAAATTCCATCTAGTGTTCTTTGAGCGGTATGGGTTGAATGAGAGATGAGATGAGCTACAGAAGTATATTGGATTGGTCAACAATGGGAACATTCTGCAAGTCTACAAGCTTGTAGCCTTGAATGGTAAATGGTTAACAAACATTTATTAGAGAGTAAACAAGTGAAGCTATCATTGTTTCAAGCTAGTATGCCAAATCTGAGTCCTACATAGATCACTGCAGTGTACATAGTACGTCATTCACAACCGATCAGGTAGTTCTTTTGATGAGCTCTGCTGCCAAAGATTGATCGAGGTGGCTTTGAGGTTTTAAAGGGGCGTTGAGCTGAGGGAATGGTTCATGAAGAAGAAGCGAATGAAGTTTAAAGAAGAAAGTTGAGGTCAATTTACTGAATTCATTCATCTTACAGTTTTAGACAGAGTGGACTGATTGAGTTGCTTTGAACCGATTGACTCACTCACCACTTGCCACTTACCACTTTGGATTAATCTCATCTTCAACTTTGATCATCTTGATTATCGATCAAGATGTTATACGTTGGTCATGCTCAGGTGAGTGATTCGATCTGAAGGAAATGAACAAGATGTGCTTCATGAGAAGAACTGAAGTCGTTTGATTCATCACAGCTTCCAACTTCAGTTCGACATGCGATCAAGTGTTCGTTTCTTGAACCTCAATCTCAGTCTTTGATTCTGGTGTGAGTCTTTAAAGAAAGAAAGAAAGAAAGAAAGACAGTCTCTTTGAACTCAACTTGACACTTGACTTCATCCTCAATCTCTTCTTTCATTCAAGCAAACACTCTCAAATTGAGATATATGCTATCGAACCCGATCAACTCAACTTACTTCATACCTTACCTGTCTTTGGTTTGATCGAGCATATTCAATCCTACATTAAGCCACCTAATCAAACGGCTACCATCCTCGTTCTTACCTCTGAGTTGAACCTCTTCACTCTCAGATATTCTCCTCAGACTAAATCAGTCATCACTACCGCCACTATCTCACTCAATCAACCTGGCGCTCGACCTGCGGATTATCTTCAAACTTCAATCGTCGATCCACACTCTCGATGTCTCGTCCTTCATGCTCTCAATGGTATTCTTCATCTTATACCTTTGGAGCCAAGCTCAAAACCTAGGCCTAAACATCTCGATCCATCCCTTGGTAGCAGACGCAAACGATCCACTGTATCACTCAAGTCTGATCCTACACTTACCTCTGATTCTGATATCAATATCGATCCTGATTCCGAACTTTATCAAATAGTTCAACTCAGACTGAATGAAGTCAATGTTCATGCACTCGACTTTGCTGCCTTGCCCGCTCATCTTCCTCCAACGCTCTTGATCCTTTATTCGAATCACATGGGTCAACGCGTATTACGAAGTCGATCTATCGATCTACTGACCGCTAATTGCGATCAGGAAATCTGTCCCAATCATCTCTGCCCAGATCCAGATACGGGCCTCATCATACCTATACCTGATGATCAGGGTTCAGTTTTGCTAGTAGGTGAAGAGTCGGTTGAACTTGTCTATCTCATCGATCGGCTTCCAAACTCAGATGGAAAAGGCAAGAGCCGAGACCGGTCAGTCGACTCCAGGACGGGTGCCATCAGAGCACCAGAATCGGATAAATTACTCAAGCATGTGACCAACATCAATATACCCTTGGGTTCCTATACTTGGTCAGCTTTTATCTTACACACTCACTATATATATATATATTCTATCTTCCCTCTTCTTTGTCTAGGCTTCATTTTCCGCGCTCTTCTCCCCCTCCCTGTGACCCTGTCCAAACTTGCGCTCGTCGACTTTCAGGCTAACCATAATCAAGGCTTCATCTTTTCTCATTCTCTCTAATTATCCTTGACAGAAAATCATGGCGCCTAATTATGCTGACGGTAAATACTCATCCTTGACGCATCTTCTTTGTCTAAATTTATCTCCTGGAAACATATTAGTTTTTGTAAGGTGGAAGATCAACCAGATGTTTGGTTGATAGGAGATTTGTATGGGCATGTACTTGTCATCCGTCTCGAGCGACCCGAGGGCGGTAAACCTGTCCTTCGATATCAACAAGCCGGCCAAGTTTCATCACCAGAGGCATTGGTTTATATCTCTGATCGGTTCATCTATCTTGCGTCACACTATGGCGATTCTCAACTCTTGAGAGTCAGCGCTCTTGATTCAGCCCTTGCTCAAGATTCTCAACCTGAAGTGGTCGCCAATTATCCCAATTTAGCCCCGATTTACGATGTCTGCGTGGTTGATCCGAGTGAAGGTTTCGATCATCAATTGGTGACGTGTAGTGGGGCATATCAAGATGGATCACTTAGGATTATCACCCATGGTATCACGCTCACTGACTTGGGCATGTTACCCATCAGTGGAGCCGAACACATCTGGTCAATCGATACCCCACACTCACCACAAGTCATACTCATCGTCGGCTTCCGTGATCAGACTCGTTTCCTGACCATTCAAAATGATCAATTTAGCCAAGACATAGAAGAGCTTGATAGGTTTTCTGGATTTAAATCCGATCGACGTACTATCCTTGCAGGTCGAATCATCACACCGGGCCATCGGATTCAAGCCTTTCCAATACAAGTCACTCAGGAAGAAGTGATTGTGGGTGAAATGTTTCGTTGGGAACCTAGATCGAATGATCTGATTACTGTTGCTGCTATCGGAGCTTCTTTGACGGTTGTTGCGCTTCAACGTGAAGTGTTACTGTTACATGTCAAGGATGATTTGTTAGTACAATCAGAGTGAGTAGATGATACTCTCTGGGGAAGAATGAAACCATTTTGATCTTTTGGTCGAAGGCTTTGTTAACATCTTATTCTCAATTTTGCTTCAGATCCATCCGCTTTCCCAATGAAGTTTCTTGTTTGGCCATTGACCCAAGTCAAAAAGTCTTAGCAGTCGGGCAATGGATCAGCAATTCTATCGCCTTAGTCTCCTTGGACCAAATGACAGTCACGACGACTATAGAGACTGGCTCAGATTTTGGTGTTCATTCGATATTATTCAGCAACTTTGGAGAAGGAATAGATCCTCATTTGCTCGCGGGTATGGATAATGGTGAGTTGATCAGTATCAAACTTCAAGGACTCGAGAATGGGAGTTTGGTACAGGAGAAAAGTCGAAGAACAGTGGTTCTTGGACGTCGACCGATCACTATGGCTCAAATCGTCTTGGACATACCAACAGACCAACAGCTCGGAAGGCCAGCCATCTGGCTTCATAGTGAACATCCTACTCTTATGATCGAAGTAGATGGCAGATTACAGTTTAAGCCCGTCGCACTTGGTAATGGAACAGATGCGATCAAGATTGGAATGAGAGAAGTCGGAGTGGTCACTTCAGAAGGCATTCGACTTGGAAGAATCGATAGTTTAGAAAATATTCATATCTCTAAGATTCCATTGGGAGGTGAACAACCTAAGAGGATTGCACATTCGAAAGCTATGAGAGCTTTTGGAGTGGTTTGTGTTAGTCAAAAGGTTAATCAAGAGACTGGTGAACTTGATAAGGGTAGTTCTGTAAAGATCATTGACGATGTAACTTTTGAACGTAAGCATTGGATTCTTTTTCAACCGAGAAAAGGGAAACACGGTTGACTGACTAATGATTGGTATTGACTCTGTGACATTTGGGAAAGAAAGTGTTGTTTGATTTTCAATTACTGAGTATTGAGCAAGGTACCAGTATTGCAGCTATTGAACTAGGAGAAGGTTTAATAGAAGATTTTATCATTGGAACTGGGTTTATTCATCCAAATGAAAGTCAATCGAATACAGGAAGGATTTTAACGATTGGATTATCATCAAATCAAGAAGGACATTCCAGAGAGTTTAAATTAAAACGGATGACTAAAGTGAAAGGAACGGTACATGGATTAGGAGGCTTACCAGGCGGAAAGTTTGTAGCATCAGCTAATGCGTTTGTACATGCCTTTGGAATACAAGAAGATCCGAGTGAGAATGAAGGGTTTCAAGTTTTGGATACTTGGGGAGGAGGCTTCGTTTCACAAACGCTTCTGACCGAAGGGAATTGGGTGATTGTAGGAGATTTGTATAAGAGTATAGTGATTTTGGAATTCGATCTGAAGAAATCAAGTTTAAAGGTCTTAGGACGAGATTATTCAGTGATGTCGGTCAAATCGATTGGGATGATCTCTGATCGGGTCTTTGTGGGTGCTGATACTGAATTTAATTTGTTTACGGTTGAGATGAAAGAGAAGAGAAGGATTGGAGAGGAAAAAGAAGAAGAAGAAGAAGAAGAAGAAGAAGAAGAAGAGAGAGGGGATGAGTGGGAAGAAGAAGAGAGGAAGATGAGGGTTGAGAAAGTGTTTAATGATGATCATCTTTTGACGGTTGGAGCCTTTCATTTAGGAGAGAATGTCAATCATTTTAAGAAAGGTAAGGTTTTCTTTTGTGGCTACATTTTCATCGATTTTTTTTCGCATTCTTGTACTGATCAGTTTGATTTTCTTGATGCACAACTTAGGATCATTGATTAAAAGTTTAAATCATTTAAATCAAGATTCAAAGTATGGAGGAAAATTGATTTTTGTGACTTCTACCGGAGGGATTGGAGTGATCATAAAGATTGAAGATACAAAAGTGTATAAGAGATTGAAATCATTGGAAGATCAAATGAAGACCGAAATCACAAGTATGGGCGGATTAGATTCGATTGAGTAAGTTCAAATTGAGAGAAAAAGAATGGATTGATTGAAAAAAGAAAAGAGTTTTTCGAATTTCTGATTTTCTTTGGGGTTCGTTTTTTCCTTTTTGTTTGAAAATAGGTTTAGAAAGTTTAAAAATAAATGGAAGAGAGTTGAAGTTTGTGATTTTTTGGATGGAGATTTAATTCAAAGATATCATCATTGGTTTTTAAAAAAGAAGAAAGAGAACAAATTCTTAGTAAGAGAAGAAGAAGGAAAAGAAGAAGAAGAAGAAGAAGGAAAAGGAATTGATGAAGTTTTAGAAGAATTAAGTTGGTTTCATTAATTTATTTGAAGGTTTTTCTTTTTTCCTTTTATTATAAATAAGAAAGGAGGTTTTTGATTTGTAGAACAAAATTGAGTGGGGTATTTTTTTTTGCTTTTTTGCTTTTGTATAAGAAAGAAATTGGGTTTATCATTCATTCATTTTTTTTTGGTTTTTTTGAATTGAATATACATGTGAGATAACAAGTATTGGATATAAGATTTTTACCATGATCTCTTCTCAAAAGGTTCATCATCATCTTTACTTGCTTCAGAAAGAACAGATTGATTTTGATTTGAAAGAGTGATTCAGTTTCAAACAAGAGATAAAACTGAAGATGATATCTTTTGGGAAAATGTTTTGGGAACTTTTCACTTTGAAGGTTATTCAAGCCTTTTAGGAATGGTTCATTCTCTTTGAAGCCAGATAAAATAAGATAACTGGGCAAGAAACAATCAAGTGATCACATTAAATAAACAGGTGTGGACTGAAGGACAAAATGAAGGAGTGCTAACTGCTACGTCCAAGCCTCATCAAAGCTGCCACAGAGGTTACCTTTCACATCCTAACCAAGCTTCAAAGCTCAACAGAACCTCTTGCAGCTCTGGAGCTTTGAGCTATGATGTTTACAAAGGTGCTTTTTGATGGCTGGTTGTGAACCACAGATCGATATCATGGATGATGATTGCGTAGTCATGAAGTTTGAAGTTTGTTCTATAATTTATCTTTCACTACCGTCAGACCTGTTCCTTTCTCATAATCGTTTTGACTCTTTTGATCCCCCCCCACCCATGTACGCAGGCCGCTCATACACTAGTCCAGACATTTGGGGATTTGTCTATTTGAGATTCAACTTTCACCTCATAAATGCTCAAAGTTTAACCAAACAAATCACAATGCTCTTTCATTGGACGTCTTTGTTTCGACACGTGAGGTATAGACCCATAACTCACATTAGAGTTGTACCAAACAGAGTCTGAAATTTGAGAGGAAAAATATTAAGACCTTTTCACACCTTACGACCTATCGAAACTCAAGCCGATCCCCCGCCCGAGCTTCCCCAAACAAACTTTGACCTCAGCCATGATCATAGGCCAAGGTCGAAGAAGAAGGAAACAAACCGTCCAGCTTAGAAGGATTGTAAAAGGGTCATGAAATATTAAATAGCACGTTTAATAAATAATATAACGCTTCCTTTGAATTCTTATCAAATGTAAGAAACTCAAAGAATGGACGTCAAATCACTTGAATTTTCCGGCCAAAGCTCGGTCAGTCTTTTTGAAGAGTGAACGAAAAAGCAAAATTATGAGTATTTATCGACTGAACTTTGAACGAATGACGCTCTGGATCCGCTCAAACTTTCTGACCAAAGCGGGAAGCTGTTTGGAAATAGTAAGTAAATCACACACATTCTGATGGTGTGAACTTACCCATTCAATCGAATGCCGAATAGACTCTGTAAATCAAACTTTGCGTGTCACTTGGTGGCACGATGTCGCTTGCATTCAACTCCAAGTTCCCAGCGAAATTTGGCCCTCAGTCACACGTGTATGTATGCTATACTCAACAAAGTCCCACGCTCGTACCGCGCGAGGCCACGAGCGAGGGACTTATGACAAACTGACACACTTTTGCCTGTGAGGGGAATCGGTTTTTGGTGAGGAATTTTGCCTCCCTTATGAAACTTTTTAACCCTTCGGTATTTTTTCTTGGACCAAAGAAAACTTTTGTTCGCCTATCTTGGGCGCACAGAACTGTCAAAAAAAATCCCGAGGAAATCCAACCCCTCCTACTTTTTTTTGATCCTGAAGTGAGATGCTTTTGGCGAAGCTACAATTGTAACTGTAGCACGACTGCGGAGACTTAACTTGGGCAAAAACCCAATTACGCTTCGTGGCGCGTCTGTCGCGTATACATAAGGTCCACGCGTTACCACCACCAAAGTTCTTTCCACCTTCGAATCATCATCATCATTCCAAAAATCATTTCATTCTTCACAACATCACTTTCAACAAACTTCTCTAATATTTCTTTCATCAGCATCCAATTCTTCTCATACTATGCCCTTAACTCGGAGCAAATCTATGCCCGATCTGACTCCCAGTTTGACACAAAGACATAAGCCAAAGGCTTTGAATCGTGTCACACTGCAGAAGTACATTATTACCGCGACCATGGATAAACTGCGAGATTTGATTAATGATACCTGCAGATCTCATTACGGACAAGATCCTCATGATAAACAACTGGACGCAACTGTTGCGTTGGTTCGTGGGGATAATACATTCCTGCTGGCCGGAACTGGCTTTGGCAAGAGTCGAGTGGCTGAGCTTTTTCTATTGCTCTTTGCTAAAGTCCGAAATCCGATCGTTTTAGTGTTGAATCCACTGGATGCGCTTGGAGACAATCAAGTACGCTAGATTGTTTGTCTCCTATTAGATTTTGTTGAAGCCTCTGATTGGGATTCGTTAGGTGGCTGACAAGATCAAGAACGGTTTCACTGCAATAAATCTCACTCAATTGTCCCTCAACCAGCAAGTCGTAGACGATATCTTGGAGGGTAGATATCAATTTGTTTACCTTGTAAGGAAACATCTCACTCGGCTACCGTTCCTTCGAATGGGTAACTGATGACTCCAATTAGAGTCCCGAAATCTTCCTAAACAGCCCTCTATTCCTCAAGTTGTACTTCAATCAAGTTTTTCAGAATCGTGTGGTCTTGAAAGTGGTTGACGAGGCGCACTTAATTTATACCTGGGGTCTTGTAGCTAGCGGGTTAGCACGGCGTTCGGCAAGTTGGATGAAAGTTCAGGATGTTGGGGTGTTTCGACCGTCGTACGGAAGTCTATGCGGTCGGTTAATGGCTACGGAATATGCCCCAGTTCTCATGATGTCTGCAACTTGCAGACCTAAAGCGTTTAATGCCATACTTAAGAACATGCGATGGCGTCGTCATCAAGATCTCACAGAAGTACAAGCCGATTTAGTTCGATACGAGATTCGTTTGATCCGGTTAACACTCCGACACACCCTTGAATCTGCGAAGGATTTGCATCGCTTCTTCCCAACTCCTGCGGAAGTTTCCAACAATGAACTCCCGAGGACGTTGATCTACTCTGGCACTCAGAATCACACTGAAAAAACCATGAATGCCGTTAATGCAGCTCGCCAACGCCTGCAAGATTCCAAGAACGGTCGTAGCGCCTGTGCGCGCAGATTTCACGCCGATTCGGGGACTGATGATAAGTTTGAACGGGGAAACGACTTTGTCGCGGGTCTTTTTGCAGTTATCTGCTGTACAATGGCTCTAGGATTGGGACAGAATTGGGGCATAGTTCAGAGAGTCATCGTTGTGGGTCGAGCAGATCCCGCCACAATCTGTCAGATGCTGGGAAGGTGCGGTCGAGATGGACAGCCGGGTGTAGGATTTATGTTAGTTGAGGGTGGCCGACGCGGTGGTAAAAATCATGTAAAGGACTTCCATGACATCAAAAATATGTCAGATGATGACCGGATGGATGCGTTAGCTATCACACCGGTATGCCTTCGAGTGGCTTTCTCATTAGATAATGAGTACGTCCAGCATCTCGCTTTTCATTGTGGATTTATGCTGCTGTATTTGTTTTACTTAGAGGTTTTTTTTGATTAGACTAGGGTACATCCCTTTGCATTTTGACGACGCAGAGTATATTAAATAGAGGTCTTTTGGCATGAAATGATCTGCTTTTCCGCGTGCGGGAATAAGCATAGAGTGTTTGAGGATGTGTGCCATTCCGCGCGGAAGGTATTTCTCAAGTAGTAGAATCAGTCTAGGCAAATGTAGCCGATAATGTGAAAGCCCGGTAATGGCATGAGCCATGATGCACCATCGCTTCCACATCAACAGCAGCCGTCCTATGTCGCCCTGTTTTGTCGATTGATGGGCTTCCACCATGGTAGAGAGATCACGAATTTGCAGCCGCATGTTATAGCCGCGAATATCACCAAGTTTACGAGCTTCATGTAAGCTCTCAGTGGACATGAAAAAACTTTGGGCAGCGTCAATTATGTGCTCAACTGTTTGAGCATTTTGTAGATCCACAGGCTCTTCCATTGTGTCTATCACCTGTCTACAACGTACGGATACAGAACTTCAGTCACAAACATGAGATAAAATTAATGAAACATTTTAGATACCTCAAACAGTAAACCAAGAGCGCAGTGTGGATATGAAATATCATCCTCATGATAACACCAAAATCCTTTTTGACAACGGGTTTATCTGGTCGAACACCACCTAAATTTATCCACATAGTTCCAAATCCGGTGTCATGATCATCATCAGGATTGCCCCAACCCTCCCCAATTAATGCTTGCCCGTTATTCCACATAGTGTGTGCTGCTCCTGGGATTGAGAGAAAATTGTGCAAGCCATCATGTGCGCTTCCAGAAGGCGCACGCTTGCGTCTCAAGCTTTCGATGTTCATGCAAGTCCCAACATCTCCTTCAATGATTTGAAGGTCTTTAGGATAATCCCGTGCTGAGCGACCGGTCTGCCTAGCCACATGCTCAAAGACTTGGGAGACGCCACCAGCAGAACCTTCTGGGGCGTCAATGAGCTTGAGCATCACGATGTCGGGGTCAGTAGGTGTAATAGAATCTATCGGAGGAGGTTTGCGACTGAGTTTGATGGTTTTCCCGACTCCGTGGCCAGGTTTATGAAGCGGTTGCTGAGCGTTGTTATCAGTAAGAATGTAATCCAGGTAGGCCTGGTTCAATTGACACTTTGTAACAGCGTGCCAATGAATCAGGTCATCGTCAGTAGGCGCAAAAAACTTTGCCTCCACAGCACTACTTTCAGATTGCCTCATTGACAACACGAATGAGTCTAAGGTCAAGTCTTCTGGGTCAACTTGCATCAGTAGGACCTCAGAGATAAAGTGGAAGTATCCCCATGTACCGTGAAAAAGCCTGGAAGCCGCATCTAATCGGCTATAATGAATACGCTCCATTATATCAAAGTTGTCGATGGTCAAGAAAGGGCGAATAATGTAATCGCGAGACATGCGATCACGTAGGATTTTCATTGAGACCGCAGTAAGTCTTTCCGCCATACGAAGAGCTGTTCGACGTGATGCAGTGAGTCCTAAGTAATGCAAATAATCATTCACCCGTTTGCTTGCCCCTGCGGCCATGAAAACCAGAGAGTTTTCTAGTTGCAATCCATTCAGCCGGCGATTACAAACAAAAGAGAACATCGAACACAGTGTGTTGGCAACCTGGAAGAGAAGGCAAGTGTCCTCGATCAGCCAATGAGACTCCTTTACCCTATGGAACAGGCCACTTACCGTATTGATTCTGTTTTTCCAGCTTTCTCTGCGGTCAAGCACATCCACATAAACCACTCCAGTCTCTTCATCTGCCCAATCCGAACCCTCGCTTGCTCCACCACTCACGACCCCAGTGTGCGCAGGCAACACCTCCACCTCCTTCTCTTCACCCGAGTCTGAGGTTTTCGACCAACTAGTAGCCACGCTTTCGCAGGATGAGTCATTATCTAACGTTCCCGAAAGCGGTTGCTGATTTTCAATTTGTTCAGTAGATGGCAAAGTGGTTACGACTGCATCTTGGGGTCGACCGGCTTCTTTGAGCAAATCCTTTACTGATGCCCCAGCCACCGGGGCATCTGAATCTGACAAGTAAGAAACATCTCCTTCAAAAGACAATCCACGAGCTCTGGCAATTGAGCCCCGGATGAGATGCCACAGAAAACCTGTGGCATTCTTCAGAGCAGCATATCGAACTGCAGTACGAGATACATCAAAGAACCTATGTGAAATCTCATTTGCATGATTCGCTTCCCCCAGAACAGCCAGTCGCCGACGCGACCCTTCTTTAGCAACAATTTTCAGCGCCTGCAAATAGATGGAAGCAATTTGTGAGCAAGAAAGTTTCTACTCCTCAAAATTCAGAATAACTTGCCTCAGAAAGAATCCACTTATTCCATTGCTTACGTCCATACTCCTTCTTTTGCACCGCTTTTTTGAAAGCCATCAGAATGTTCAAAGTGGAAGGCCAGCCCCGCTGAGTAGACAAGTAACGACGTGAAATGGCGAGTTCGTCATCACGGTCCGATCCCAAAAAAAGCGTGAGTAACAGGTCTTTCAGAGGCAGATCTATTTCCTTGAGGCGTTTCAACAGGTTTACTGCTTCGAGAATCATTTTCTCACTGGGTTTGAAGGCATCAACCTGGCGGCGACGCGGCATTTCTTATGGAGAGACTTGAGAAATAATTATGAAAGGGGCACAAAAAAAGAGCGATGCAGCAGAGGCTCAGGGCTGGGTGTTTGACATAATATGCATAGAATAAAACCAATCACATTAACATCATGTCATTGACCCAATCAGGCGTTTGTGACGCTACTAGACCCATCCAGGCCTAGTGTAAGCCATTCATCGGTGTATCCCAGTAGGCTCAGTGTCGCCGCGGACTCACCCAGGAGGCTTAGCAGGACAAAACTTGGACGAAACAGCGCGTCTTGCACGTGATTTGATTCGCAGCACTTACAAGAGAGCGGTTTACATATAAAGGCACGCGAATACAGTTGTGATTCTCTCACTTCAGGATCAAAAAAAAGTAGGAGGGGTTGGATTTCCTCGGGATTTTTTTTGACAGTTCTGTGCGCCCAAGATAGGCGAACAAAAGTTTTCTTTGGTCCAAGAAAAAATACCGAAGGGTTAAAAAGTTTCATAAGGGAGGCAAAATTCCTCACCAAAAACCGATTCCCCTCACAGGCAAAAGTGTGTCAGTTTGTCATAAGTCCCTCGCTCGTGGCCTCGCGCGGTACGAGCGTGGGACTTTGTTGAGTATATATGTATGCATAGATAATCAGATCAGATGCGTGAGACGTCTCCAATTTCCAAATGTGAACCTGATCTAGTCTTTGACGAAGATACTGGACAATCAAGCTACGCTGTTTTCCACTCTCGCAATTCACGAAATGACTGAGATCAGTGGCCATAGGTTACTAAAAGTGAGTCTCATCAGCGCTCTATTGAGTCATCAAAACATGCTTACAAGATCTCATTAGGTGTCCGAGAGCGAACAGATCGGCTCAAGCCCCGAAGCGTCACCGGCTCACTCACCCTTGAGCGAAAAACACGTCTCGAGTGATGAAGAGTTAATAGACGATCCGGAAGTCTACACCGTTACTTTTCGAGCGTGTCTTGTTGGTGTCACAGTGGCCATTTTTGCGGCCTCTGTTGCTCAGGTTGGCTGATGACCAGACCCAGCATCCGCGTCCGTTCTATGAACTAATCAGTATTTCAATACTCTTTTAGCTTTTTGTGTTTAAGCCAGTGCAGCTGTGAGTACCTGTCTACTCATCTCGAGACTAATAAATCTAATGGAGCCATCTAACTTCCCTGGTGCTACGCTTCATCAGACATGTTCCCGGGTTGTTTGTGGAGGTATACTTTCTTGTCCACAACTCAAACCACCTGCTGAACGATTCGCTCACTATCACTTCCGCAGCTTGTATGCTTCATCTTTGGGTCTATTCTTTCCAAGATCCCTGGACCACTATGGTTCAATCCTGGACCTTTCAGCTCTGTCAGTCTCTCTTTTTGGTCGTATCTTTTGCACATGCCATTCTGAGCAATATTATCGGCAAAAATAGAAAGAACTTGCATTTGCATCGATAATGGCAATCTCGGCTGGGATTGATGCAATCGCTGTACAAGTCAGTTAAACACACCTTACTAATCAGAACTATACTGGTTGAGGCGCTGATGATTTGGTTTGAGTAGATGCTCGTTGCACAGGACTTATATTTCAATCGCCCGGTGCCAGCTATATTGGCATTAGCAACGATGATGTCTAGTCAATTGATAGGCTATGGATGGGCAGGGTCAGTCTGGAAGCCTTAGATCACCATTTTGAAAATTGATTAAACACTTTCATCTGACTGTATCTTCTATTCAAAACAGACTGCTGCGACCACTCTTGATCTACCCCAAAAAAGCCGTTTATCCATCGATGCTACCATCAGTCGCCTTACTCCGGTCTCTGGCGGGCAAAAGTGAGCTGTGCAAAATTCAAGTGCGGTATTTCAAAAAAGTGGTCGTTGCTATCTCTATATGTATGTCATTTTCTCTACATTCTTGAATCCAGGGTTAGACTACTTGATGAAATATATTGTTCGTAACGATCTCAGATGAGATATTTCCGAGCTATATTGCACCAGCACTACAGGCGGTCAGTCCGTGGTGTTTAACATTGCCGCGGTGAGGATGTCAACCTATACGTAATGCCTCTTTCGGTCAAGATTTTAGTCTTATGTTATCTTTATTTTTGCACGTGCGCGGTTGGACAAAATCATCATACGAAACGTTGATCTGCCCGCGAGGAAAGCTCACCAATCGTTACTCAGCTCTTTGGAGGATCTCGACTCAACGAGGGTGTGCAGTGGATTAATTTCGATTCTGGACCATATCGTCTCCCCACTACTACTTACACTAACCGATTGGGGGTTCTTATCTCAGGGATGGGTCTTTTTGCGTTCACTTTCGATTGGACGACCCTCGGAGGCTATGGACCTCTCTACACACCATTGGTCGCACAAGTAAGTTGACGAGTTTTATCAGACTATGTAAATCACTAAACATGTCGCTCTTGTTCATATCCCAGATAAACCAATGGGTGGCAGTTTTGTGCTCCATCTTCGTATTTATGGCCGCCTATCGATACAACTGGTTCGGTCAGTATTTTAAAAGTGATGGCAGTAGAGTATGTTGAGAGGTCGCACTCCACTTCGCTAACATACATTAACAGGGGGTGGTGTATCGCAGGGATTCCCCTTCATTGCTTTCGGCTTACTTGATTCACATGGAAAGCCCTACAATGTGACTGCAGCAATCTGGCCAAATGGGACAGAAAACGTAGATGCAGTACGTTCAATGGGAACACCACGAATGGCTACCACGGCTATTTTAAGCAAATCTTTCACTTGTATGGGGGCATCTGCAGCATTCACTGGTGTATTTCTCTATCACTGGAAGGATCTCAAGTCGGTGATCTTTAGAAGAGGACAGACTAGTTCGCAAGAGGACCCTCACCGTACGATCACGAAGAAATATAGGCAATTTCCGGCCTAGTGAGCTGAAAATCATCCCTCCATACCTTTTTCTGAACTCGAAAGTGTTTTTCTGTCACTAAACTGTGTCAAATTATACAGTGCTTACATGATTATCTTAGCGGGTTCTACTATCATGGCCGTTGTAGCATCGCAACTCAGCGATTCAGGACTATCCATTGGCGGTATGCTGATTGCCTTGCTGGTTTCTGGGGTTATAAGGTGAAAGCCGCTTGAAAGTCCATCTGAACGATGGGACGGATGATTAACGCTTGGTATTTTACAGCGTTTCCGCTGGCTTCGTGCTTGCAGGCAGTGGTATATGGCTTAGCATCATGTGTGAGTTCGTACCTTGCTTTTCACGTCTAGTCTAGTACCGCTAACGCTTCACCCGATTTCAGCACCAATTCAGCTCTTGGGGTGAGCTCCTTTGACAAGGTTCTTCCCACATAGGGAATTTGAGACTGAGGAGGTTGACATATTGGGCTTCAATTGTTTTATAGAGGAGTAATGTTTTCAGGAAACGCATTGGCGAATTTTTGGTTTACTACCTTCGCGTCGACTACCGCTTATCAATGCCTCAACATCTTGAAAGGCGAGTTCATAAGTTCATATCAGATCACCAATATTTAGCAAGACACTCACATCGAACTTTTTGTTGACACAGAGCTCAAATTGTAAGCAAAGCTTTTCAATGTCGAATTATATTTTCAAAGCTCACCTGCTTGATCTCTAAAAGGGGACAATACCTCTTATTGGCACCTGTAAGTCTGATATCAATAACTGGCATGGTATCCGGCTCTGACTCATTAAATCTATGTATATCCTTTTAGATGTCAGCGGTTTTAGCGCAGCTTTTTGGTAGCATTCTCGGAACGTTTGTGAACTACGCTGTGGCATGGTCACTCCTGAAGAATGAGAGAGAAGTCCTTCTTTCCACAAATGGGAACGGAGTATTCAGTGGTGTTCATTTTCTAGGCTTTCAGTCACAAGCCGTCAGGTTTGTCTCTTGTCTCAGAATCTTGTGTCAAGTATCATCGCTCTCATGTCTCAATATATTGCAGCTGGGGTATATTTACTCAAAGATTATATATGCCGGGCAAACAATATGTGAGTTATCACTCGAGTCAGTACAAGTACACCTTCTGATCATGATTTGCATTGTAATAGGCAGTCGTGATCTATGCCATGATTGTTGGACTTTTTCTTCCGATTCCAATCTATCTTCTGCATAAATGGAAACCAAGAGTTGGCTTCAACCACATTGACATTCCGGTTATGACCAAAGGATTTGGAGCACTGACGGGGAGTGAGTATCCTAGTATCGCTAAACCTGAAAAAATTACCTGACAATCAGCTCAATCTGCGTCTTCAGATCTCTCTTCTGGTCAAATGATGGCTGTTGCAATGGGGCTGTGGTCTCAGTTTTACATGAAACGATACCACCGGGGCTGGTAATACATCTCAAATATATCATTGTAAAAACGTGCAGCTGATTTGATAACATCTTGAACTCATCTTGACATGTAGGTTTGTCAAATATAAGTAAGTGTCCCTTCAAATGTTTCAATGCGCAAATCATGATCAATTTTTGAAGTTGCCGTTCTCTACAGCGACATACTTAATGCAGCGCTTATGGGCGGAACTCAAATTACGGTTCTCCTATTGGTCCTTTTCTTCCAAGGAGGTGTTGGCTGGAAAGTGCCATTCCCCCAGTAAGCTGTGCTTTCAACTTTCACTACGTCGTTTTGTTCAGATTGGACTGAGTAAAATTGTTTGGATTCTCCTATACATGTCACATTGTAGCTATTTTCTAAACCCTCGTGGGGCAGTCGACTACTGCGATGGCTAGGCCCTGATTCATGCACGTCAATTTCAAGGGAATCACAAGCCTACATCAATCGAGTGCAAACGGGATCTGCAATATAAATTTCTATTCATGACCTGAAACTGATCATACATAACAAATATCAGCTGATAAATTTTTGTACCCATAGCACGCCTTGAAGGCGGTCTTTTCCTCCTTCATATGATACAATTAGAGAATGGAAAGCTTCTTCAGTGTTTTTTGTATGAATCGGTTTCTCAGAAGATAAGTTGCACGTGAGACGGCAATAATGAATTCACTACACCACGTCGTTTTGAACAAGAATCCACAGTCGAATGCGACTTTGAACTGACAAAAGAAAATCTTATAAAATCAGTTGATTGATGTCATCTTTGTATGACTGATCTTGGAGTACGTATGAGAAGGTTGAAAAGCACAAGCGTCTGAATTTTGCTAGGAGTTTATTGCAAAGGTGGCTTAGTTGCAGCAACACAATAGACCTGAAGCCGCCCTTACAATGAGTGCTGCAACTTCAAGTCAATCCTGAGCTCGTTCGCTGCAAACCTGACAACACTGTCGCATAGCGGCCAATGGTGGTTTTCCACTGCTTGTGTACACACGCAGCATCATTCTGGTTCCTGATGTTCTTTTGTCTTCTGTAGCGATTTCTTGATCTTTCTCTTCCATCAGTTTTGTGAGGTTCATCTTGTTGGATATCATGATTCTCAGATCATTCACAATCACACGTGGCTTCTAGAACATACAATAAGGATGAAGCTCACATTGAGGCTCAGGAATTTCACAGCTCGAAAGGATGTTCATACGTGCCATTTTGGTTTCGTCTATGTCATGTTAGAGACAGACCTAATTAATTGGGGCACTATCAGTCAACCTTAGAGCCGGGACATATTTATAAGTGTAGCTGCTGCCACCTGAGTCTCCCAAGTCTATCTATGCAGTTTTCCGTAAATATACGCAGTTTTTCGTAAACACATGCATTTGTAAGGAATCCAACAGTCAGACTGACTGATAAGTCTCCAAAAGATTTCTTCTCCATCTTCGCGACTCGCTCAACATGTGAGTCTTCGAGGGCGCGGCAAAGGCGCTCGCGAGAGGGGCTCATATGAGCTTACTCACCATGAGATTTTTGGGACCACAGTCTGTATTTGACAAAATCGTAGTGCAGCCATCAGAGTCAGAGCACATCCATCAACGCGGTTGTTTGACATTTTCCGCGGGTACTATTATTGATGTTGATCAAACAACGTAGGAAGAACTGTCGAAAACTGTCGAAAACTCACCGACTTTGACATGATATGCATCAAAGGAGGATTTAATTTGTCCTTGATTTGTGCGCGGGCCACTTCATATTTATCCAAGCATGTTTCCGTTCCAGAATTCCACTCTGATGACATCCGAGACCGCCAAGCGAGTGACCAGGTCTCTGCTGATCGGAAAGAAATTTCAAACGGCACGCGAATACTCTGCGATAGATAGATATTGTTCGTATAAGGAATATCTGAAAGCCGCTTTGATCCAGGCAGCGCGATGTCGCTATTTTACCCAATTTTCTCGTTAAGAAGGCCTATGGTCCCTCTTCATTTATCTCTTTCTTTGATGGTAACCCACTCGCCTCTTTAGTCAACCCAGATCAGATTGCTATGAATTATCACAGAAGCGCCAACTTATGTTCGATACTAATCTTCCTTACAGGGTTTGCACAATGTGCAGCTTCCTTATCGGCGAAGGGCGCCCTTCGCATATCCCTTACAAAACATACTTTTTTGACTACCCCAGATGGATTCTTCAACTCCACCGCTTTTGAATTTCAACAATCACGCACAATTCGGTCAGTTATATGTCAGCCCTCAGCTCTGCCTTGCAGGCAGTCAGATATCCAGAGTTCACTCGATACTGACCATCAGCACTAATTCCACAGGAAGATTGAGAGTGGCTTAGCCGCAATAGAGATTGACGATGTAGATTCCACATTTTCTTATACGGACTTATCCGCGTTGAGAGGCGCACCGGGTTGGCGCCATCGAAATGATAAAAAATGCCGCCTTGACATATGTGACAGTAAAGGCAATCATGAAGTCGCAAGCTTAGTCAAAAGGCAAGCAGAGCGGCTTACAAATCAGGGAGACCAAAGTAAGTAGCTTGAAATTGACTTAAAGTCGCATTGTATCCGATCTATCAGCTGACTTATCATTTCATTGATCAACAGTGTGGACGTAAGTTTCTAGAAAATTTTTGTTTTGGTATTCTGGACCTGTGGAGAATCCTGACCTGCGAGCGGCTTGGTTCACAGTGGCCTCATCCAGATTGGCAGCCCTCAAGGCCAGACATTCTCTATAGATTTCGACACGTGAGTCATTAGATGCCAACCATCCACTGCATGACCATGATGATATTCCACATACGTGAATATCGCGATGTTCCAACACGTTTGTCATATATGTAGTGGGTCAGCGGACCTCTGGGTTGCCTCGAAGCAATGTCAATCGATAGCATGTGCGTCAAAAAATCGCTACGATGCCTCCACAAGTCGAACGTCTGCGTTGCAAAATGCAACATTCAGGATTAGATGTGAGCTTTTGGAATTCACTACAGAAATTCGATAATCATCACTTGCGTGAGGGTCGGCAAGGTCAGGGGCTGATATTCAAACCGATCCCTTTCAACAGATGGCGACGGTTCTAGCACTTCAGGCCCAACATATACAGATAACATCAAGCTTGCTGGCTTGACTATCAAGAATCAACATTTCGCGAGTGCGACGGCCCTTAGCCGTTCTTTCGGGACAGCTCCTACGGATGGGATACTCGGTGCGTCTCTTTCAACAATTAAGTTACTTACATATTTCCGAGCGTAAGACGGAATCATTGATTATCCCCGGGCTTAACCACTCACGGGGTAAACAGGTCTAGCCTATCCTAGGATATCGCATTTGCGTAGCCCTTCTATTGTGACCAGCGTCAGTATTTTCTACAGACAGTTCCGAAGGATAATCCAATATGCCTCGCTCATCATCAATTCCTCTTTGAAAGGCGTTCAAGCAAGGTTTGTTACCCAAGGATATCTTTGCATTCAACTTGGGTAACACAGGAAGTGAGTTGCACCTGGGAGGCGTCGATCCCAACAAATATTCAGGCGAGCTTGAAACACATCCAGGTATGTGAATTCCGAACGAGTCTATCGGATTGTAGACAGACATCAACAAAAATGTGTATTACATATTTAACAGTTTCGCGGAAAGCCTATTGTAAGATTCCCTTTCGAAACAAAGTCCTCAATGGATCGATTTTTTTTTGATCCATCTGCTTTGAAACTATCGTCATCTTGTGCAACGTTTGGAAATATCCAATGCAGGGCAAGTAGGATCTGCCGCAGTTTACGCAAATGGAAAGCTTGTCGGGTCAAGCTACGAAACGATAATTGATAGCGGCACAACAATCATGTAACTAGATTTTCAACCATCAAACATTATTTGGGGCAAGTCGATCTGATCGTTTTGAAATCCAGGTATGGTCCCTCCTCAGCGGTCCAAACCTTGTACACGAAGCTCAACGGCTCGATTTACGACGAAGAAAGCGGCTTATGGAAATGTAAGTTCGGGCATTGCATCCTGTGTACTGATGATAGGAAGAGAACATATTGATCTAACGGAATCATAACAGATCTTTGTGAAAGTTCTCCCAAAGTCTCCTTTAGCTGGAGCGGTGGTAAGCAATGGGAGATAAATCAAGAAAGATTTAATTTGGGAACGACCCTTGAAGACGATCGATATTGCATTGGTGCTGTTTCGAGCCAGCCTTTAGGATTGCCCAAGGATACTTGGCTTCTAGGTGATAGCTTCATGACTGTCAGTATATTTTTATCACTTTCTGATTTTTTCCACACCCGCACTTATCAAACGATTATTTTGCAGAACGTATATAGCGTTTTCAACTCGGGCGAGAATACCATTGGCTTTGGGACCCTAGCTTGAAGTGACCAAAATGAGTATGAAGCACTGCTCTTTTTGAGTGCTACAAAACTATAGATCTGCTCCACATATGTACATAGAAGATTTAGAGATGTAATGCACCCATACCACAGAAATTTGGACGCCCGATCATGGGGTTGTAAGATGCCATTAGGGTGCTAAAAATGTCCACATGTGATGGGGACAACTCTGAAGATGGTCACCGGTGGTAAATGACCTATTCAAGTACATAAGGTCGAGAAATCGTGGAGTATCAGTCAGCTTGTCCTGTGCTTGCAATGGAGAAGTGACGATCCAAAATTTGACTTACACCAAGGGATCCTTGGAGAAAAATTGACTCGCATTCTAGTCATCAGAAATCTGGTTTATTTAGGTCATGATGTACCACCATGTCCCTTGCTAAGCGAAAGATGCCATCTACAAAAACAGAACAAACCCTCAATTCAATAGTTGTTTATATTGCTAATTGTATCTGCGCACAGAATGTCTGTCATTTATCTGCTTCTCTGATCTCGGGTTTAGTCACTTAGTACCCGATCTTCGCAGATCAGAAAGAAAACGTGGATAATATATCAAATTTCCATGCTTACGGTTCATGTACTTCCCTGCATTTTGTGGGAGAAAAAGCCATGGGCGAGGGCTTGAGGCTTTGTTCTGCTTCGAAGTGCTTGAGAGACATTTTTGGACCTCCCACAAGGGGACAACGGCGATCACAGATTTCTTTGCTCAATTACGGGGATATCAAAAACCTTTGGCCACTACGTATGACCGGCTCCATAAACGCCACGGTTGATCGAATATAAGTATGTGAGAAGAGAAAAATTAAAGTCGTCATAGATGTATCTTTTGATTTGTTCGTTTCATGTTCTGCATATATGTTGTACTTAGACCTGCCATCCACTCTCTTTATTCACCCGTGTTTTTGTCTTTTCGGATCGAACGACCGGAAAGTCTTTCCCTTCGGCGGAATTCTAAAGAAATATAACGAGGTGATCAACTTATCAGAAAATCCATCTCTCTCATCAGGTGGTTCAAGCTATTTCCAGAAAGCTACCCATGACATATGCGTGTACGTATCATCTTGAAGATACCTTATTAACATTCCCCACGCTCCTGATTAGCCATGTCAAAACTTATGGCACATGTGTCCTGAGCCTTTGCAAGTCGGACTCATTGGACGAAGCCCAGAATGATGAGGGCTAATTTTTCATCATGAATTACATGCGCCTACAAAATGCTCGCGATTCACAGTATAGATCATGACGGGCTTCTTGATAAGATGAAGCAAACACCGGCATATATAGATGAAAGCCCCCTTTGAACTGATCTAAATTACGCGCCAAATTCCTCAAGTTTGGTGGCAAAAGGGAATACATAGAAAACTTGGATAAGCTTTTGGAACTCAATACTCAATAGAATTAAACTATTGAATTTCATTCGAATATATCTATGCACATATGTATGTATGTACCAAGGAAGCTCGGGGATCATCTCCGTACGAGAGGACAGCCACAGTCTTGTTGGTCGATCTTCCTCTGGATCTCCCTGTTCTTATGTATGTATGTATGTACATAATTGGTTGATTGCTCGCGGATGGCATTTCGGTGGAACAATGTTTGGTTGCTTGCTTGCTTGTCTAGGTCGTGCGAGTAAGGATTTCAACTTTAGTCTCTGCTTTGTGACTCCCTTTTGTCTCATCGCTTGGTTCAGTCTCTCGTTCTCCCGTTTCCTCTAGTCTTGTCAATTGTCAATGAGCGGTGGCGTTGGTGTGTGTTGAAATTTTGTGATCCTTTCACGTGGCATTCCTTTTGAATACGTCTCAAGTCCGGTGTCCTCAAGTCTCAAGATGCAAGTAATGGATTCACACCTACAAAGTCGTGTTGTAAGCACTGCTGCTCTGAACCTTGCTTCATTGAAACCGAACTGACTTATCAAAACCCTTGATGGTCTATTCCTGGTTCAATAACGATGACCCTTAACGTTTGACCATGCAGCAACTGGTCGCTGTGGCTGCTACTGTATGTACTAAATGTTAATCTTCATCCATCCATCCATCCTGCATGAATTTGAATTGACGAGTGAAGTTGGTTTCTTACGATTCAAACCCTTTAGCTCTCATTGACAGCCACCAGTGCTCTGTTCATCTACGTTTTTGTTCTTGTCTTTTTATCTAGCGCCCGGTTTGGAACTCAGCCTGATCCTACTCACTCCGAGAAGGCCTACCGCCGTGCTGTTCGTCGGAACGATCTCCAGTCATGGGCACAGAAAAAGAAAAGCTTCATTCATACCAACTTCGGAGTAGGTCACCTCGTTATCTTCGTTTGTGTTTCTGTTCCAAATGACTTTTTTTAGTCACATGGTGGCCATTTCAAGTTACATGCACCCCCGCTTTTGCTACGATATTAAACTGACTAGCTAAACTGACACCTCCATTTTACAGATAATGTTCATGAATCTAGTCTTCGTGAGTCCAACATGGCTGAAGCGTGTGACAAGTCTCGTCACGATCATCGGTTGAACTTTTCTGTCACTTTATTCTCTCAGGCTGACTTCATCCAAGCTCTCGGATTTGGATTGAATTGTGAGTGCATCGAATGTAACTTCAAACTGTTCGTGCCGCGTATCAATGGTCTTATGTCAATTCTCGATCAATCAACAAGATGTATGGGTGAACAACCCACAACCGCGCTGCACAAGCCACACATGTGCCGCAACTTGCACATTCCAAGGGGTACTCATTCAGTTGGGTGATGTTGCCTCTGCTTTTTCGGTATGTTTTGACAGTCATTATTTGTCTTGGAGATCATGAGATTGAGTGTTTGATCTTGTGATTTGACTTCCCTCAGAATTTGATCATCGCACTCCAGACATACGTCATCTTGATATTATGTTGGCACCTTCCGATTTGGTCAGCGTGGGCAACATTACCTTTTGTGTGGGTCTCGGTCATGATCCTCGGCCTTGTGGCTCCGACCATAAAAAATAATTGGAACGGAGATGAACCATTTTATACATGGACTGGTAGGTCTTGATCCTCTATCAGCGGAATGGGCACCCTGAATCCTGGATCGGACTTGACAAACTTTGAACTTGGACCGAACGCGGACAGGTGCCTGGTGTTGGATCAATAATCGTCATGGCCCTTTGCGCCTCTACCTTCATTACGTCTGGTTATTTATCGCGGCCTTCGCATCTATTGCTCTTTATGGTCACCTCTTTTGGAGGCTTCGTCGACACTTTCGGTATTCAAGTATGCGTAATGGGGGAGACACGAATGTGACGACCGATCCGATGAGGAAACGACTGGAGCGCAAAGCACGAGGAATGCTGATGTGAGCATAGATGATCCACACAAATATCTGGTATCCATTTATGCTTATGGGATCTCCTTTGACTAGCTATCCTATCGGATTCATCATCATGATCCTCCCCCTTTCCGCTTATCGTCTTGCTTCTCTAGCAGGACATGATTGGGGTATCACCGCTGGCGCCGTAGCGGGATCATGGTATTGCTTGAGTTGAGTTTTTTTAACTTTGTGTAAACCCTCCCTGCGCGCCCCTACGGGTTTTCACAAGCCTTGGCCAAGAAATTGAAAGCCCAAAAGCGTTCAACTTCTAAAACTGCTGCCTTCAAAATTCTGTACATTCAGGTGGATTTGTAGACGTCTTGTTGTTTGGGGTCAGTCAACTTTCGACTTGTCCTTTACGCCTTTCAAACGTAGCATAGGAGCTGATAATTCTGTGCAAGTACTCAGATCACTCGGAGCATCATAGTATTCCCTGGACTTGGTGGAGGGGATAAGCAGTCAAACAGAACCATCGGAACAAACGGGGTTGTGGTGAGCTCAACAGGTGCACAAAATCGAACCAACAGATCTGCATTCAAGGTTCAAGTGGTTCAAGAAACAGTCATCGATCTTGATATACCAACCACTCCTCTGGCCAAAAGTGAAGTAACAGATCCCACTGGTCAACAGACCTGCACTGACGCCCAAGAAACTCGCAAGCAACCTTGTCAAAGTTCAGACCCGATGCCATGGTACTATCCTGGACAAACCTCATGCCCAAAAAGCCCAAACGAGTGAGGAACTTTCCAACTCCCCCAAAACCTACAGATTGATCTCAAACCAAAGCGACTCTAACACGTTGCTTTCTCATTCGTGTTTTGCTGATCATAGTTCGAGACAGCTTACGAAGTTTTTCACGAATTACTTTTGTAAAGACAAGTCCTCAAAGACATCAAATACCTCATATAAATAATGATCAAGTCTATAGTCTATCAAATCATCTGATGTCAGGAATTGCCCAACAACATCTTCAACTCTTCAATCTCCCGAGATCTTAGTTGTGCTGTTCGTTTTTTCTATTCTTGTTCTATATAAAATCTGGCTCTGTCTCTCTTCGTGACATTTAATAATCATGATGGCCACTGGGATTGTAAAATGTGTGTTTAAATTCTATATATCCGTTTCTGAGCAAGAGATCTTTTGTGCGTGTCTTTGGGGTTTGAAGATATAGATCGGTTCACAAATGTCAAAGCTGTACCTTACAACGTGTTTTTGATCTAGGTGCCGGACTGTTGTGCTATTGCACAATCTCATTTGATTTGGTCTGTAAAACAACCTGACACAGCTGCCAAGGACAACACCCTTGAGAAATGAGGTG
Source organism: Melampsora americana (assembly GCA_022264835.1). Lineage (NCBI taxonomy): Eukaryota > Fungi > Basidiomycota > Pucciniomycetes > Pucciniales > Melampsoraceae > Melampsora > Melampsora americana. Next base: position 143,446 of record JAIFHY010000042.1, on the reverse strand, counting down.
TTGATAGAATCTAAAGATACACCAATCTGGAAATGGTTATAAAGTAATATAAGACTGAAAAAGATGTTCAGAAATAGAGATCTAATGAAAGAGACTCCAAAAAACGTCAAGGGTATAAACAAGTCAAACTAGACATCACAGGGAAAGATAAAATTGAATCCCCCAAAAATGATCTCTTTTGTAGGATGAGGCAAATATAAAATTGATTTTAAGATTAAGTAAGTTCACACTAACAAATCAAATCTCACAAAATCAACTCGACCCCTTTCTTGCAATACCGGCACATTCATCACCTTCAACATGTCCCACTACGATTTGCGCTTGTTCTAGACCACTTCCTTCGATTTTCTTTTTCACCACAAAGTTCCTCTTTGACCATCTCAGTCTAACAAGAATTTGAAATTCGATTGCCTTGTAAGATCACCTCATCATATGTTATGTTATAAACAGGTCGATTGATGCAGTGAATGTATAGATTAAGAGAAGAATTAAATCATTCATGTCAATTTCACTTTCCCCGGCGAACTTGAAAGTTATCTTTATGACCAGATCAAAAACTATGGATATCAGTTTTCTTCAAATAGATGAATCTATCATTTAGATTCATACTTGAAATTGGAAAAGTAAAAGACGAAAATTTCTTCTCCATCGTTTGTGGGCGAAACAGGCTGATAGCAAGGATCAAATTTCACTCGATTTGTCTTCTCTTGATATCAAATTACAAGCTCGCTCGGCCAGATTATACCGGGGTAGCAGCCTTGCGGTTTTCTTCCAGAGTCAATACTCATACATTTACATCGTATTGGGAAGAAGAAACGTCCAGACTCATTTTACGTCAAGGGACTTGTAGGTCATATCAGGAAATGAGTTTGCATTTGAGATAGGTTGAATGATGACGAATGGAACGTTATTTGAAGTGATAGACCATTTACAGATAATCAACATGATAAAAGTAAAGCACAGAAATCATTAAAAGTAAGAGATCAAAATTCTACGAAGGTTTAAAAGGTGGTCGTTCCCCAAAGATCTTAGACCCTACCCTAACATTATCACTACCCATTCGAATCGCCAAATCAAAATCTGAACTCATCCCCATACTAAGTCCTAAGTTTTCTAACCCGATCCTTTCCTGAAGCAAATCACGAATTCTAATCAAACGTTTGAAATCTTGATTATCTTCAGATTGATGGATGGATTCTTTGATCGAACCAATGGTCATCAATCCACTTAATTCAAGTTCTGAACAATCTTGTTGGATAAAATTCGATAAACAAATTAACTCTGATGAATCATTCATGGAATCTTCTTCAACTTTTAAACCTGATTTGTTGGGTTCATTTGAAGTATTGATTTGGATGTAGATCTTTAGTTTTTCGATTGGATTGGATGAGCTTTTAGATAATTGAGCTCGAGATTTGTTGAGAGCTTCGGCTTTTTTGATCGTGTCTACTGTTTCTACTGCGAATAGATTTGGGATGGCTATGAAGAATGATCCGAATTGAATGATAAACGCGTATGGATAAGTTAAATCGTAAGCAAATGTCATGAACATGCGTGATGAGGATCCAATTGAGTATACAAATCACGTAGATTCTCACCTCCTAAAACTTTACATTTGTTCGTCTGAAGTGCTCCAATAAAATGCCATTTTATATCTTGAGGTAACTAACTCATCACATCCGTCAATCGTCAAAAAACATCTAACTCCTTTAGAAAAGTTGATACCAATTCTATAAAGAAAACCAAAAAATCTTAACTTACCAATCTTGATTTCTCAACTAATTCTGAAACATAATTTTCACCAAAATGAAGATATCCAAGTGATTCATATAAACTTAAAATATCGGTATAAGGTTTAAGTTTAGAAACAGCTACAAGTCTAACCTACTAATTCGAAAAAAAAATTGAATGAGATAAATTTTCAAAATGAGAATGATGAAGTGAATTTGACAAGGAAGTTAAGGTTTACCTTTCTTCCTTGAGCTACCTTTTCAACTTGATCTTGAATTTTCTTTAGGTTTTCACTTAACTCTTTCTTTCGTGATTCGTTAGATTCGTTTGATGAGATCGGTTCTACCATTCTTCTGGTTGATCTCGAAACAAGTCTAGTGATCCAAATCGGTGAGTGTGGATGGCGATTGGAAGTATAACAATTTGAAAGTAAACGATGAAGAGGCATGTTCCTTTTAATGATTTCTTTACTTTCACTCCCTAATCGGTCCTCGTGATCACACGTGTGACCCGTGATAGACGGCCCCGGACCGTTGGGGGCCATCCCTGATTTCCAGACCTTCGCGTCGGTCCAGGGTGGCTTCGCCTCTCTGGGGCTCTCTGGGGGCCTTTAAGATCTATCCACTGATTCCAAGCTCCAAGCAGATGCGACGCGCAGCACAAGGCTGTCTCTCGTTCATGACAGTTTATAATTGATCCAAGTCGATCCTCGCGAGTCGCAAGCTTGGCTGCCTACCGAACTTGCGAAGTTTCAATGAGGATCAGCTCTACGCGAGAAGATGTTGAGTTATTATAGCTAGCCCACCACTTTAATTCCAGTGATTTGATGGGTTGATGATCCTTGATTCTGGATCAATTCGCCACCTGGAATGACAGACAAATCACATCCCCAGGATGAGAACAAAAGATGTAACCTAAAGGCTAGAGTTAGAGTCTGATCCGGTGTCACAAGCTCACACTGCACAGCATCATTGCAATCTACTGAGATCAAACAAGACCAAATGGTCAAATAAACCTGCACGGTGAGATGCACTCAGCTATGTACTATCTTTGTAACTTGATGATGATTTTGTGATTCCGTCTATCTATCTATGTACTCCGATATCCATAAGACATCGGACCCGTTTTGAAGCTTTCTCTTTAAACTGAATCATTCCAAAATCCAAACAGACACACCGAGAATGACGGATAGAATTCCGGGTCCGGTGGTCTCCCCCCCCCCAAAAAAGAACCGTGGAAATCAAAAACTTACAAGGGTATGGTGTATATTGGTTAATCTTTGGATTGATAGATTGAATTCAGTCAGCATAAGTATATATCCTTGAATTTCTTTACTGGTTTCTTGAATTTGTACATTGTGAGTTCAGGATTTTTAGTAAGTAAGAGAAGGGAAAGTTGAATGAGTTTTAAGTTTGGTTAGTTTACTTTGATTGGTTTTTATAAATAAATAAATAAATTAAGTTAAGAAATGTAAAGTAAATATTCTTGAATGAATTCTTTGAGATTCTTTTGTGTAAACTTCAAAGTCTAATTGACATCTTCGTCGACTAAATTTGACAATCACAAATTACAAAATCAGAAAGTACAATTTAAATCAATTCATTTTTTCCATGAAAATTGAGTCCAATTTTTCTTTTGATTTTCTTTAAGAATCTTTTCAAGTTTTGTCTTTTCAAATTCAACTTCCACTTCATTTTGTTTCTTTACCATTTCAACTTCCTTCATCATTCACTCTTCCGTTTACCTACCAATCTCTCCTTCTCTTCCTCTTCCTCTCTTCCTCTCTCTCTCTCTCTCTCTCCTTCATATACGAATCAATCTCCTGAAACATGAAGGAATATAAGGTAATCCATTCCATTTCATTTCCATTTCTTATCACATTCAACCTTCAAACTCATCTTCTTAACCTTTCTCTCTCTTCTAGATTGTCATCATGGGAGGTTAGTTATTCTCATCTCTCTTTAAACGACCATCACTCATCTTTCATTTACCTTTGATTCTAGGTGGCGGTGTAGGCAAGAGTGCATTAACAGTTCAATTTGTACATGATATGTTTGGTAAGTCACTTCTTCTATCACTCCCAATCTCTGCTCATTCACACTTACCATACCATCTCTCTTAGTCGAACGATACGATCCAACGGTTGGTTATCTTCTTCTTTGGTCAAGCCATCAATTCTAGATCTCTGATCACTTCAATTATTTTTATCAGATTGAAGACTCTTACAGAAAAATCATCACAGTCGATGGAAATAAGGTCACTGTTGAAATCTTAGATACAGCTGGTACCGAACAAGTAGGCTTTCAATCTCAAACCCTATCCAATCAAAAAAAAAAAGAAAAAACTCATTCACTTTTTCCCTCACCGATCCTTTCCTTTAGTTTGTCGCTCTACATTCTCTTTATGTCAAATCAGGTGATGGCTTTCTTTTAGTCTTTGCACTCAATACACTCGATTCGATTCATGAATTAGAAGCCTTACACGAATCAATCGTACGAATCAAAGAAGCTGAAGGATATACAGAAAAGATTCCGATTGTGTTATGTGGGAATAAGTGTGATTTAGAAGAACGTACCGTTCAACGCTCTTGGGCTGTTGGACTTTCACAAGAATGGGGTGGGGTACCTTATTATGAGACGAGTGCTCGAAAACGAATTAATGTAGAAGAGGTGATTGCGGATTTGGTGAGACAGATCATTAAGGCAGATCGATTAGGTCATTTGAATTCAGCTCAAGGTAGGAATGGACCCGGTGGAAAGAAACGTCGAGGGAAACGAGTCTCACCTAATGGAGGTTGTAGCATTCTATAAAAAGAAAGTCATCAGACCATTCTAGCTTTTTTTTCCATCTCCTCAAGCCTCTTTGGTCTATATGCTTCCTTCACCTCCCTTTTTTTTACCGTCCTGCTGCTCTAGACAGATCTGGATCAACTGGTATCCTCGTCCTCTCTTCAAAATGCCCTTTGCTTCTACTTAACGTATAGAACCATTATATAGAAAGATAAGCTACCTTTATGCCTATGTATATACTTATAGGTAGTCCTTTCCTTTTCTATATCTTGATTCGGTTGATGTCTTTAACGATTTGAATTTGGTCCGTATGATGGCTAATTTGCTCAAGTTTTTTTTTGATGATGCTTAAGATGTGGATGATCATTTCATAACATATCTGATTTTTTTTCTCTTTTTTTTTGCTCGATCACTTTTGAATGTTTATTATTATTATTTGGTTTATTTTTCTTTTTGTCTTTTGATCTCTTTAGTTCTTTTTTTTTGTTTGGTTTTAAATGATTGAAAGATTGTGTTACAAATAAAAGCATGAACAATCCTTCCTGTTTGTTTTTTCTCCTTTTGTCTATCACTTTGATTTTTTTTTTTGATTCTTTTTACCTTTTTTTTTGTTTTTTATCTTATACTTTTTTTTTCTTTATGCCTGATTTATTTCACACTGCTTATTTTTTTCTTTCAACTTATTTTTTTTTTTACTTTTTTTTCTTTATTATAGATAGTTTTCTTTTTTGTTTTCATAAAGTAAATGAATCATTTCAATTTGATTTTTTTGGTAGGTTGTGATGATATGATTGGTTTTTTTTTTCTTCTTTTTTGGTTGATTTTTTGAATTTAATTAATTCATGAATGAGATGAATCTTGATTGAGAATAAATAAAAAAAACCAATAAAATTTTTTTATACATACTTTTTTTTTTGGTTTGGGTTTTTGGGGTGAATGGTTAATCTTTTATACATCACGAGTTCTTTTCTCTTGATTTGATGATTTGGATTTTCAAAGTTGAGATGTCTGATGATTTTGAACTTCTTTCAATTTGATCTGATTTGAGTTTTTTGGTTTTTTGATGTATGTATGTCAATTGGCTGAAGGAAGAGGTAAAAAGAAAAGAAGACTTAATTTCTAACCTTGAGTTTTCTCAAATCTTTTGTAATTTGAAAATGGTAGTTTTACCAGGAAGTTCAGATGTGTTCTTTGGTATGAGTTTTTGGAAATTTTGGTGTTGCTTTTCTGATTGAACAGTTTATTTCTAACAAAGTGTCTAAAGGTTTATATATGATGATGTCCTTTCACCTTGGCTCTGGATGTAATACTGTAAACATGATTGTACAATTAGGGTACTCAAAGTAACTATGTATGCGTACATATGTAGCAAAACATAGATTGAGCACATGTCCAAAACTTCAATTTCCGACCCAAAATGACATTTTTTAATTCAAAATGTCATGTTTTGACGGGCAAAATGTCATTTTCAATCTATGTTTGATCTATGTATGTGTGCATATGTACGCGTACATACTTACTTTGAGTACCGCAAATATACATACCTGGAGCTCATCTTCCTAGAGTTTTGTTAAACAAGACTCACTGTTGCATTGATCTGCAATGTCAATGGTTCTGAAAAAGCCACTACAAACTGTTCTTTCTTGAACAGGCAAAGAAGTCAAGATGGTTTGAAAAGAAAAGTGAAGAAGAGCTTGAATGCTTCTATTGTATCAATAAGAAGGCTTGGATGATGGGTCTTCTGTTTCAGGTGAGATTTTTTTTTTCCATTCACTTTGGTCAATGTTTAGAATATTGTAAATAGATATTGAGATCATTTTTAATCTTTTTAGGAAGATGTGAAACAAAGGTTTGATGGTGAGATAAAGGCTCAAAAACAAAAGGTTCTCCTCATAGTTGATAATGTACCATCTCATATTTTTAATCATCTTGATCTCAAGGCAATTAAAGTGCTTTTCCTTCCTATGAACACCACATCAAAAGTTCAGCCTTTAGATGCAGGGATAATATCTGCTGTGAAGCAAAAGGTATAGAAACTTTCACTTACAGAACATGTTAGACTTAGAAGAGATGGACATTTACACCAATACAAGGAGCTCGAATATAAATAGGAACCTGTTGAGAAGCAAAATTTGACCCGGCATTGGTCCAAACTACCCACGGCAGCACCTAGGTGAGCCACAAGTGGGAAGAGGGTTAGATCCGGGTTTCCTCCCAGCAAAAACGCTGAATTACTGCCACCATTGCGGATTCAGGGGTTTCATGGGGGGAATCCGGATTTAAGAATATTAATGTACAAAGTTGATCAACTAAAAGCTATGAAGTGAGCCAAGATAATTTGGAATGAGATTTCATTGGAGACAATTCAAAAATGCTGGAAACATACTGAGATCATTACACCTTGAGAGAAAAATTGGGAAACCAATTGTGGTAGTTGAGCCAGACAACCAGCCCAAACAACCCACTCTCATCATTGATGACAAAAAAGAATTGTGGAGGAGATCAGATTGAATATGACCACTCTGTGTGTCCTGAATCCAATGCCAATTACCAACCTACTTAACCCTGAAGATGAAGATGAAGTCCATCAAAGGTTCACCAACTCTGACCTATGTCTGGCCACAGATCTTGTAGGAGAAGAAAATCCAAACAATCCGGATGATCAGGTTGAGCCTCCTCTACCTTTTCAACCCCAAACATGGGCTTTAATGGACTCAATCAGAATTCTGTCTGAATGAGCTGGGGAAACAACAGGTATGGGGACAATCAAGGCCTTGAGGGGGACTTTGAGGGAAATTTGTGACAAAAATAGAATTGAGCGCAAAAAAACTCTGCACATAGACTTGACCTACTGTATGTTCCCACATCTTCTCTTGATGCATCTCTCCTAAATGACCTTTACCTCTATACATAATTGCTGATTGTATACAAAAAGTTAGATTTTGTGTGGTTTGTTGGATTCAAGGAAATCTAGGAGGCATGATATTTTCAAAATGATTGTGAGCAGTCATTTATAGGTATATTGATCAATTTAATAATTATTTTTGCCATATGATTCTCCACCTTTACCATTCAATTGAGCAGCTACAAGGTTCCATGTTTTTAGATACAACCAACCATTACATATAGAAACACAGGTCATATGGGAGAGATGTATATTCCATATGGTGAGATTTTAAGTTTGTGAGTATTTCAAGAATGAAATCATTCAGTGTGACAGTGCATGCAGCTTCTTGTATAGTGGATGCATAAATCATCATGAGATCAGAAATTTGACCATACATATAGCCTCTTCAATTGTGGTTGCAACTTGCAAGAACTTTCAGGAGATCAGTAAGCTGAGAATACATACCATCACTGGTGCATACCATACTTCTCAGTGAGACCAAAAAGCCAAGGAGCTTAGTTTTTCAAATACTTGATCACATACTCAAAAAATGGTATGGTTCTGATGGCTGTGGTATAGCGCCATTTCCCTTAGCCCATGTATTGATGTGTTCATTGATTGCTACAATACTCAGGTCCATACCATTTTCTCTGGTAAATTGTCAGAGGGCTCCCTAGTACCATGTGTAGCATTTATGAAGTGGACACAGATTCAATACATCCCATAACAGCTACAATGTACAGACAATTTCACAGAGCCTCACAACAATTTGGCATCAATTTGTGTGAGTTTTGTGGGTGAATTTTGTCAAGCTTTTTGGAATCAACTGTTGTATAATATTTTTACTTGTAGTGTATCTGTGACAGTGTTTACTTCAAGTATATAGAGAATAATGAAATCATGATATGGATACAATAAGTCCCTTTTGGGATCTTCCATAGAAGAAAAGAAAGTGTGTAGGCCAGAAAGAAAGTACTTCCAAGAAGAAATTTATGAAACAGGAATTGCACACATCAAGATGAAAGCAGTCTCATAAAATCCCATAAATGTGACAGTGGGTGACTGATTTGTAAGGGTTTTTTCTGTATTGATGTTTTTGACCTTGAAAACAACTTCCTATAAACACTTCAGACAATGGATGTTTCAACTTAATTGTATATTTTTGTCTTCCTTTCTATCAATCATGTCAAAATAGTACTTTTTGACAAGCTTCTGGTTTGGTGGCAATGAATCAAACTTATTGACATTCAACTCATGCCACAAGTTCACAAAATGCCAAAGAGGTTTATGGGGTATATCATTATGTAATTTCAGATTACTTAGGTAATATATCATATCTTTAACATTAGACCACTCAACTTCACTCCTCTCTGTAGATGACTTGGGATTGATGACAATAGGTAGCTTGTTTTTTGACAAAAATTCTATCCAAGTTGAAAAATAATCTTGCAAAAAATTCCACCCACTCTGATAAATCTCATCCCACTTCATGATATTGGATCCTCTTGCTGGATGTATCATACCCATCAAGCCCAAAAATGCAGGTGTAATTTTGTTTTGTGCTGCCTCAATGGCTTCATCTACCATTACAGGAGTCAGAACAGTTTGTATTCTTGAATCATGAGTGTTGTTTGTCTTTTCTGTGAATATATCAAGTATTCTAAGATGCAGACGCAAAAAGAATACTGATATATTATCAGACATTTTCCCCCCAATGATTAACTGATCACCATTTTTTTTCAGAAGTCTTGGGAACCCCTGATACCATAATTTACTCAGTTTTGAGTTCTTTGAATTTGTTGAGTGATTGGTTTTTGTAACTAGTCTTTCTTGTGCCTTTGCTGCTTTGGCTCGTGACTTGCGTTTCCTATAGATGGAGTTCCCCTTCCCCCTTTTTTTGCAAGTTGTCTCACAGATATCAAGAAATGTTGAATAGTCCAAAGGGATTTCTGAAAGATATTCAGCATATTGTGATGAAGTAGCCCAATTATAAAGTGTGATGAATGATCTCTTTGGAGGTATCCAACCTCTTGCAGGAAGTCTCAATGTATTTTCAACAAGTCCCCCACGATCAAAGAACGATTTCTTTGAATTTGATGAGATTGAAATGTGATTATCAATTGTGTGTGAATTTATCTCATACTTGAGGAATCTATGAATGTACTTCCATGCATCACCAAGCAATAGCTCAATTGATGGTAATGAATCCTTATCATGGTAGAGCATATTCACAGCTCCAAGGACTACCATGACCAAGTGGGTTCTGATTCTCTCGATAGCCTTCATAGTCTGTTTTTGAGGATGATTGTTGCAGTTGCTGAGTTGTATATCTGATGAGGAAGGAAGACTAAATTCTCTGAATGCAGCTTCAATTTCTTCAGAAAGACCAGGTTTTTTTGCCAAGGCCAATCTGCATTGCCATTGAAGGACCCTTATTACACTCAATGGATCAAGTGAACGCAATCCATGAAATGATTTCCCTACCTGGAAATCACTATGAGAATCCTTGCCAGTCCGGGATTCAAGGTCTGACTCTCTTCTTTCTTCTTGTTCAACAGCAACATGACTGACTTTGTGACGTTTATTTGATGAATTGTCAAATGAAACTAAATGCAACTCTTCATGATTTGCATCTGGTGGTGATGGTAAGTTTTTCAAGGATTTTCTAGCCACAGAAATATTGGATTTGGGCTTAAGGAGTGACTTGGGGTAAGCTTTTGTGCCAGGATTGTCAAGTTTTGGCAGGATTACCCTGAGTTTGATTTTTTTACTACTTCTTGGCTCATCAAGCTCTGGCAAAATTATCCTGAGTTTCATTTTTTTACCACTTCTTGGGTCTTGAATGAGGCTCTTCTGGGTCAAATCTTCATCCATAAACTTTTGTGAGTGGTCTTCAGAATCTTGTGTCAGAAGCGCATTGGATGTTAAGATTTGGGATCCAATTCCCTGTTGCACATTGTCATGAATTCTTCCAATTGGATCTTTTCCCTTGCCATCCACGGTAATCTTAGCAATGGAATCCGATTCCTTTTTCGAAGATTTGTACTTAGGAAGTAACTTATTATAAGCTTCAATGTGAGGCTCATTGTTCTTTGTCAAGCTCGTCTGTATGCTTATTTTATTTCTTCCTTCCGTTTGTTGGATGCGGTAATCTTTGATTGGATGTTTATTCATAAACGTTTGCGAGTAATCTTCAGAATCTTGGGTCAAAAAATCTTTCGATTTTAAAGTTGGAGCTCTGATGCTTTTTTCTACACCTGGAATATCGAAGGAGTGTTTGGATTCATAGGGATGTGCACTGAAAATGGGTGCAGTCATGACTGCAAGAAATAGCGTATGTATAAACATAGTAGGAGGCTTCAAAGGAGACTGGATTGTTGTTCGAGCGCAGTTGTCATCTGGTTGCTCAGAATACCAGCGGAAGAGGTCGGCACTTGCCAGCTTAACTTACCTATTTCAAACACCAGTGACACTATATATATGATACCGATCACCCGATTTCATGCGGCGCGTGTTTAAGTGCGAAACAAGTTCACTCATCCAGACCCCAGGAGTCAGTAACTGTGAAATCAGTTAGGGTGGCAGTATGCGGAGCAAGGTTGGGGAATTGGTAGGAATCTCTTCTTGCGTGTGCTGACCATGGCCCTGCTTTAAAGTCCAAGGGGTCGGATGAGTTGAGCTCGAATGGCGAATAGGCTGATTGTAGATGGGAATGAGCGAGGAATGGAATTCGATTCGTTTGAGACTGTATTTGTACATTACGATCCGGTGATTTTGATTTCTGCCCTTCAACGCCTCCTGATCACAGCTCCTCAGCCGGTTTAGATCACTTTACTAAAATCGAGATCCGTAGCGAACCGATCGCCGACACCATTTGTCCATACCACCGTCACGAGATGACCATATCGAACGATCTAGATTCAAACCTCGCTCTACTTTCTCGTATCAGCACCGATGGACAAAATCAATCTAATCAACTCAGTTTCTTACTTAAAACGACCAGTCAAAGTTGTCTTGACAGGGAAGACTATTCAGTACCCCTACGAGAATTCATTGAGATATTCTTGGATCGTTATTGTGCTACTCAGTTTACTTCAGGCAAACATCGTGATACAAAGCATGGTTCACGTTACCTTAAAGATGTTGATGTTGCAGCAGATGTATTCAGAATGCATATCGATCATTATCCTGAAAACGTTGACGAAACAATCAAGACTGATCATCTTTCCATTGCTATCAATTTCATCGTTACTACTATGCTGCCAATGAACTTTACTGAACCACGTCTAATCGTTTTGAATTCTCCAACTTTTGAAAAATACAGTCTGTATGTCTTTTTTCGAATCCTACACCTTGTCTGATAACTTACACTCGTGGTCATGTTCTGTTCAATAGCTCTATGCAGTTTTTCTTGGAATTACAGATAATGACTTCGTACATTTCAGTTGGAGAACTCTTGAATGCAAAGACTTTTCTCAACAAGATGATTTCGAGGTCAAATACATTATCGGACATCCCCGAATTTATATCAATTCAAGATTCTCTCTCAGGTATCGAACCGGAGCCACAGATATCTCCTGAACTTAATAGCACATATATTGATGATAGTCCAGCCATTGTGGATTATTATGTTGATCAGAATCATGATGTGATGATTGACATAAAACCTGATGTAGATCAAATTCAAAATCCCACCGAGTCCTCAAGGAAGCAATACAATATTTCAGATGATGATAAACCGGCACTCAACACGAGATTGAACAGTTTTGATAATCAGGAACAGATTGTGATAATTGATGAGGATATGAGTGACACAAAACCATATGTAGATCAAATCCAACGTCCTAAGCGATCCTCCAGGAAGCGACATATTACTTCAGATGATGTCAAACCTCCAATTAACACTAGACCAAATAGTTCTTCTAATCAAAATCAAGTTGTGATAAGCGATGAAGATTTGAGCGATTCAAAACCTCTCAAAAAGCATATCAAACGTCCTAAGCGAGCCTCAAGAAAGCGTGAGGATTCGTCCGATGAAGATGGATTACTGCTTGGCAATACATCAATCATCAATTCCAACAGACCGAAACTTGATGATATCATTAGTCGTATGTCTGAGCTTATAGAAGACCTACAAAACTCAAAGGGTGTCTGTAAGTGAATCTGACTTTTGAGAATTGCGTCAAGACGATTTGACTGAGATCATTTCTTGTTCAGCTAAACAGGATTGCAAGAAGATGTTTGCAAAACTTGATGATAGGTGTAGGAAGCTTCGAAGCGTCAGAGCTGCTGATGGTGAAGTTCCTGAAAGGCATCAACATATTGAAACTTATCAAATTTATCGAGATTGGTGTGCTAAGCAAAAATTTCCAGAACTTCCCATCACGTTTGATAAAGCTTTCTTATGGGCTGAATTATGTTTAAGATCTTATGCAGCTCGTGATCTTGAAGTGAAGCGTAGGATTCGAGAATTAAATTGGTTTAGGAATGAAACGACATCTATGGGTTCTGATCATCTTTCTTTCTGGCCCGATCCATTCTGGAAGGAATACTTTGAAGGTAAACGATTTCACCATTCCCTCACAGCCGAATTGTCTATCCCTGTAGGGTTGCTTATCCTAGAGATACTATCATCCAATGAATAATTTCCAGCACCGATGCCACCTCAGCGTGAGAGACCACAAGCACTAGCACCAAAACCTTCCACCAGTCTAAGCCCAAAAACATCTCTCAAGTCTGAAAGTAGATCTGTTAGCTGTGAAGAAATTCCTGAAGTAATGATCCTGGATGACGAACCTTCCCCAGAACCGTCAAAAATTACACTTGATACTGATCGTGAAAGTCGTCAAGATATGGAAGAAGCAAAATATGTAGCACGCACTCATGATAATTGGCCTGAACCGGTTAACAAAATCAACTTTGATTCTATCAGGAAGCCGAAACATATTCATAAACATAGGATAACTATCATCAAGCAACTAAGATGGGAGTCTCAAGGTAAGTAACATAACAATGACTTGAGCCGAAACATTACTCCGATTGATGATCAAATCCCTACTCATTTAATGTGTGACAGGTGTTATTGTTAAGCCTAAGTTATTTGCAGATGCGTTTTGGAAATACAAAACAGACGGAATTACACCACTAGCGAAATTAGGAAAGGGTGTAAGAGAAGAGAGTAAAAGAACATTAGATAAATACCTTGATTACTGTGAACGGTATTCCATCATGGCTTTACCTATCACAAAGATGAAATTATACTTATTTTTTATGGAAGTTTTTCATCATATTTCATTATCGACCACCAGAAATTATTCGAGATACTTGTTTTATGCAGTTAAAATCATGAAGGTCATGATACCTCATTTGGCTGGTGATTCAATTACCATCGATGAACTCAAAGCAAGTAAACTTTGGAGCAGATGGTTAGGTGAAAGAGAAGAACATGATCGATTGAGAATGTCTGGCAAGCCTTCTCACTGATACACTGGTAAAGATTATTGGCTGTCTGATTAGTCTGCACGAGAAGACTTATCATCAACGTTGTATGTTCTTTTTATCAATTCACGTCATGTTTCCCAAAAATGACGAAGACTGTAATCTACAATGTGCATATTGTTGGATACTTCTGAGGGTCTGTCACCTCACTGAAGAGGTAGTGCTTTGGTTTCCCAGGTGCTGTTCCCTTGTAATGACTTATTACCCTTGTTCTGGCGTGATGAATTCCAAGACATCTAAACGTTTAATAAAGCCCATGAAGCTGTGCAAAGACCAAGATGTTCATTTGGTCAAGATAAAGTGAGCATATCTTTTTATATCTTTATCAAATATCCAATGAATCAATCTGCTTTATTCTCTTCTCATTTGCGGATGGGGCTCATTGAAGATGGCTAACCTCAATCTTTAGAGTTATATGGCCAGATCAAATGGCAGGCTTACAGTGGCACTGTCAACTGATGGACCAATCTTGCAATCAAGATTTACAATGAGGTACCATTTCGACTTCCTCCCAGCTTGGATAATCCTGTTGAGTGCACCCAAATGGCTCATTCCACAACCTCCACCGGGTCCCTCTACATCTGTCTTCGACCCAGCCTGATTCCCCTGACATTCCAGACGATTGTGGAAGCAATTGGCCCGCAGATAATGTTTCAAGAAACTTTTCTATTACATTCCTTTTTTAGACTTTCTCTGTGATCACATTGATGTATACATACATGCCACATGTCTGCATCATCAAAAAACAATCAAATTAGAACAATTTGATGTTTAACTGACTAAGTTGTTGCACCTGCGCAGGGGTCAAAGGCACACTGTGGAGCAAAATTCTTGGTGCAATGGTGCACTTGGTCCTGCAAAAGTGGCACACAACACACAAATGGCCACAAATAGTTTAAGTAACAACTCAAATCACATATGTAAAGTGCAGTAGACTGTGTCATGATCTCATCCAATCTTTCTGTAATCACCTTACAATCACTTCCTTGAGCATGAGCACATATTCCATGCTGGGTATTGGAAGTGCTTGTATCTTTAGAATGCACAATTCTGGCTTGGGAAACACTCAGATTTGACAAAAACCACTGGTGTCAAAAACTTAGTCTACCCAAGATAAAAGTTGACCACATGATTTATATTGTTCTGCTTTCATATACTGTAGATACATATGGTGGAGTAATGGTGAAGAGATGCTCATCTTGTATCATACTCTGTCTCAATTTCTGTAGTGTAGCTAGTACACATTTGAGTATTGTTGGAAATGAGCAAAAGTGTTTTTGAGAAAGATTATAGACAGCCTGTACATTAATCTGGCTGTGGAATTATTCCAATATGCAAAGTCACTCAGAATCCTTTATCATTGTGCTCAAGCTTGTTTGTACCACTTGACTGAGATGAGCACAAACAATCAAACTTACCAAAGGGTAGACAATGTGATGGCTGTTACAATCAGTATCTGTCAAGGTTCATTGGCATCTTACAATATTTATTGCCTGTTCACCAAGAACATCCACAGTTGTGGGCTACAAATTGGCGCTATGTATTGCTAAATTTGGTGATAGGGCCCCAGATTCTTGCTGAAAAGGTGGCCCCTGTTGCCATATATCTTTGTAGCCAACTTCAAATTTTGACCTTTAAGCTACAAATTTGGCAATACAGAGCCAGGCTTCAAATCCACACTTGTTCAACCCCATCCCTCACACATGTAAACCTACACATACCCCACCTCAAAGTGTATGTAAACACATATCCTGTACACATTTGGATTTCAAACAATTGCATCCAGATTGTTTGGGGCTCCACTAAATTTTGATTTTGACAATTTGAAGCCCCAATTATGTGTCCCACCACTGCTGATGCTCTAAGCACCTTGATGGCTCTTGTTAGTCAACATATGCTATTGTCTACTTCGATAAACATTGAGATTGAATTCAACTGACAGCCCCAGAAAACCCATGTAGGCGCAAAGAATGTGTGCCTACATGGGTGTTTCCCACAAAATTATGCCTAAATTCCCACAGATTTAAACGTAGGTGCTGGAAAATTACGCCTACATCTGTATTTTCAAGAGATCATTGTAAAGCTGAATACTTTGTGCACATACTTTGTTCAGGAATCAAAGCTTAGGTATCTGACCAAAAAAGCTATTGAAGATTGAATCAAATGTTACATATAACCACATAAATCCTCTGGAAGACTAGCTACAATTTGAAGTGTTAACACATGCTATGTAGACAATGTCCAGCCTTTGAATGAGCTCAAGATTGAGGTGTTTCAACAAGAATTTCACAAGTTATGTGTCTTCTTAGAAATCAAAATGTGCTCCTGAAACTCATCAGACCAATATCAGCATATACTACACATTGTAATTTGATGATTATGAAGGTTTATTCCTAGTACAATAGTGGTACCCAAAGTCAAAAGGTAGATTCTGACTTTTTTTTAACCTAGATTTTTTTGGTGGAGAAAAAAAACTACAAAATTTCTAGGCTTTGAGGACCCCGTGCCTACTTATGCACTCAGCACTTCCTATAATCATGCCGTGTGTCAGTGTCCAATTACCTCTGTCCTTGGATTTGTTTCAAGCCTCAGTTAAGGTCTCATTGGTCCTTAATTTCACCCCACAACCTTTGTCTTGTGGTGATGTATGTCCAATGGTGAAAGTAGGTGATTGGCAGTGGAAAACAGGAAATCTCATTTTTTCCGGTTGGGGCCAAGTTTTTTTTTTAAAAAAAGTTAGGTTTTCCAAAAAGGTAGATTCTACCTTTTGACTTTGAGTACCGTAAATCCTCAATGTAGACTCTAAAAATACCACAAAATACTCAGATTGAAGGGCAAATATTAGGGAACAAGGTGCACATTTTTTTACCTTTTGCTCTCTTCCTGAGCGCTCAATATTTTCTGTTCAAATACTTTTCTAATCCATCCAGAAAATATTATGTTTCTTTTAGTGTATATTTACACTCAAATTACTTGGCCTCCAAATTTAGCAGGTCTTAAGCAATGAAATGAGCCTCAAAGCCAAACCTCTAGGTATACTTGCTGTTGAACAATACCCCCAACAAGATTTTCAGATAGCTTAGCAGAGTAGGTCTTTGAGTCACATTGCCATGAATATCACATTGCAGTGGTAATCCTTGTGATCTAGCACAAGATACCTCTTCTGATCAAGGACAAGAAGTGAGAACAAAGTAAAGCTACAAGGGTGTTGCTTTCAGTTCCAAATCAGTCTGGGCCTCAAACCCGCAGCCCTTTGAGGGGCCCGGACCTTTTATGTACTGATCTGGTAGTTGTTATGCGCTTTATAGAAAATCAGGTCTTTTATAGTATCAATTATGGATTTGATGATGTCATAGGTTTACATACTATCATAGTATCATATATATATTGAGTATTGGATTGTTGTTTTTGATTCTTCCTGTTATCAGAACATTTTGTTTGAGGAATAGACTTTTTGTTTGAGCTTTTTCTAAGACAATAAGAGTTTGGGAATTCTTTTCATGAGATTTTGGATCCTGATAACTGTGTAGTTATAAGGGATCCTTAAATATAAGCTTGGCCATTACATTGTACTGCAGACGGGGTCAAGTTGACAGATCACCCCCCTGATGAATCATGGGCTTTTAGCCGGTAGGGGTGCAGGCAGTGCCTCACGACATCTCCCTCTTTTGTTCTCACAGATTGCCATCTGATTTTCAGGGGCAAGGTCTACAGGGTCCAGTTTTGGTTTAGCTTCAGACTGGCCCGGTCGGGGAGCAGGTCGGGGGAGGAGTCTAGTGCTCGGGTAGAGGCTCACAACAGCCGCTACCCGCGTTTCACGGGTCAGGGCTCATGCTGAGCTCCAGTTGTTCCAGTAAGGGTACCGAGTCATGATACTCGGATCCCGGGCCGGGAGCGGCCTTGATGAAAGATGTGTGCGCGTCTTTTGTCTGGCTAACGCGCTCAGCTCTCCTTTAAATTGTACATAGGCACAGGTGAAATATGTGCGGCAGGTACGTCATCTGAGCTTGCTCATATCACCCAGTCTTTGTGAAGAGGTAGCGACTGACTTACAGCGTCTTGTGGTGGAACGAGGTCAGATTTGCGTTGTCACTGAGCCGTGAGGAATTGGATATCAATTTGAGAGAAGTCCAATTACAAGTCCAACAATGGTTAGACGAGGACCAATATCGCCCCAACTACAATGTGGCACCGAAAACAAGGTTGGTGCGCCTTTAGACATCAGCCGAGATCGAAACGCTTTCTTGAGTCAACGGACCGATGACTCATGTATGCTACATAGGGCAGCTACGATCCGTCGAAGCAATCCCAACGACGCGGCGCTAGCTATGGATTGGATGGTGCGCTCACACCTTGTGACTTTTCTTGAAAATGCCGTAATAGCTGAAGGACCATCAAATCGGAATTTCGGGATAGCAATGGGGACTGGTTCCGCATTGGGCTGAAGCTCCGGTAAGCCAAACTTCACAGCATTTGTTTTTTCCCAAGAAAGTATCTACGAAATCGTGATTAACAGTCGTTCTCAAATGATTGTAGCCGACTGGTGGTGAGGATCAGACTATCTGTCCAGATTCTGCAAACCCTTTCATTTCCGCTTTCAACGCTTCTATTGATCACCCTCGGTTTTGCTGGTAGGAAATCTCATGAACACTATCAATGCAAGAGACGACAAAGTACTCGAGAGCAATGGCTTATGGAGTAGTGTCAAATCAAAGAAGCGTTGTATAGTCGTGTGTGAGGGGTGTGTTTATTGACGTTTCAATGAGAGCGATAACACGCTGATTGAAGATCCAAGATCAGGTTTTACGAGTGGTTAAGCAAAGGTAAAGAAAAGACACCTTACTTTACTAAACGAAAGGATGGGCGACTGATGTGCTTAGCTGGGTTATGGGATTCGGTGCAGTTGAGTCGACAAATCAGAATCATTGACATAGCCACAAATAGAAAACTAACAAACCATACGAGTTCTTAGTTACAAGGGTGTGAAGGAACCCCTTCGTACCTTCACAATAATCACCACAAATTCAAACTCGTACTTATCCTTCGTGAGTGAAGTGATAGATCTGTAGTGGCCTGGGACTGACGATATTGGTTCCTGCTTAAAAAAACCATCAGCTGCACAATCGGATGCCTGTGATTTTGCCAGGCGCGAAAGAAATGAGTCAATGGCTGGATACTTCCGATCAGACATGGTCTAGCGCCTTGGCAGACTTGTTGAAACCGTTTGAGGAGCTAGATGGATTAGTCTCTTATGCCGTCCCAAAAGAAGTTGGTAAAGTTGGAAAGCAGAGCGCAGATTTTATCAAGGTAAGTCGAACAACTGCGCTGTTTCTTGAAGATTAACACTGAGTTTGAGCATTTGAATGCGTCATTCCGAGTAGCCTGTCTCTGAAAGAAAAGGTAACATCGCTTCTTTTTTTGATAAACCAAAACTTGTCGACAAGGTTGTCCTTGAACCTGAATCAGATGAACCGAAGCCAGTTGCTTCAGGTAGCTTGGAAAGTGGTGAGCGCCAGTACCAACTGCTTTCAAGGTGGAAGTGTGCTAATGCATCCGAATATACTTGATTTCATAAAATCTCGAACAGACAGGAACTTGTTCTGCGGTAAAGATGTCGAACAATTGGGTACCGGCCCCACGAAAAGATCAAATGAATCGTTCAAAAGTGGTGTCCCACTCTTGCAGGAACCTGACAGCAAAAAGATCAAGGTCACTACAGATGATTCCGATGTGCCCGGGACAAACTGAAGAGTCTCGCTTCTGATATGTAATATCGCAATGTACATCATTGTATTTTTTGGAAGTTACATTTTATTCTGATTGTACAAGGAAAACAGAGTGACATTCAAATCCGAAAAGTGAAAAAGTAATAACATACGAATCAAAAAAGGATTCTGAAACAGATTTGTGTAGAGGAAGAGAGGGAGAAAGATGGACTACATCGTTCGGAGGTAGCAGCCTGAAGCGAGATAAGAGCATAATGAGCTCTCTTCATACAAAAAACACGCTTGCACAGGTGGCCATGAGCGACAAGGCGATTCCGGCGACAGGATGAGACGCACTGGCTCGAGCAGACATACCCTGACATAAAAAATAGGATCAAGCGCCAAAAGTGCATTAGTAAGTTTTGCTAGACGACGAAGTGCTACGGTTTACTCACGGGCATGGTATGGTTGGTGGCGGTTAGGGATCCAGAGGCAGATAAGGCCCCGGAGGCGCCGAGGTTGGCACTCCGGCCATTTGCGCTACTTCCATTTGATCCAGATGAGGTAGGGGATATTGACGTGCTGGTCGGGGTGATTGGGGGGTTGGATGACCCTAAAGCAGGACTTGATATTGTGCCAAGAGTTGAGGATGATGTCATCGGAGTGTACCCTGGAGGAGTTGTGGAGAGACTGCTTCCAGGTCCAGAGAGTCCTGAAATTCCAGATGGAGGGGGCGCACCGGCAGACGTGGTACCAAGCGAAGAATTAATGCTCGGCGAGGAGGTGGTACCGGTAAAAGAACCGGCTCCGAGCGAAGAGCTGGGGGGAAGGGTAGAAGTGATGCCAAGCGAAGAGCTGGGGGGCAAAGTAGAAGTGGTGCCAAGCGAAGAGCTGGCGGGCAGAGTAGAGCCTGAGGTGGTTGCAAGCGAAGAGCTGACGGGAAGCGAAGAAGTGGTACCAAGCGATGAAGTAGTCCCAAGCGTAGAAGGCGATGAAGTAGTCCCAAGCGTAGACGGCGATGAAGTCATTCCGAGCTGAATGTGAACGCAAGATGTCAATAAATGAGCGCGCTAAAGGAAAGGAAAATGACATACATTCGAATTGGAGCCTGTAATTGGAGCTTGCGGGAAAGGCGTGGATGAGACCATGAAGCTTGAGGCGGCAATCACAACGGACGATAAAACGTAAGTTGTGGAAATCATTCTGAGAGATTACGGGCTGAGCTGTGAAGGATTTATGAAACAAGACGATATAATGTGATAAAGGATGTAAACGCTCAGCGTTAGGCAAAACTAAGACTAATTGCACAACCGCAGATTGAGAAGGTTGATGGTAAGGAAAGGACAAGTGGGTGATTCAATGCCTGGCAAATGGCTTCGCCATATATGTAGAAACTAAAGTGTGAATGCTGAGGGCGCGCGCTGAATCTGAAGGGATGATGTTGTTTGCCGAGGCAGGATTCAAGTCAGACTGATACCCAAGAAGGATTTTTTGCCGCGCTCATAGTTGTTGTCAACTCCTGAAGAAGGCCGAGCTTTTCATTTCATCCTCAATGTAAGGGTGCTGGTCATCGTTTACCATAATTAAAGGGTGGCAATGACGATATTAATCAACCAGTGCAGGCAAATAAGTGCTCGCAAGCTATTATAGGATATAGCTCTACTAGAGCTATGTCTTTCTAGTTACCTTAAGCTTCTCAACTTGAAGAAAAGGGCCCATGTGATTTATTGGTCCAAGAAGATAATCGAACTCTCAGTTACTTAGCTCGGGAAAAAATGAAGACCTCGAATGACTAGGTCACTTAGAGCATCCCACGTCAAAAGTT
The DNA here is from genome assembly GCA_022264835.1 of Melampsora americana. Classification (NCBI taxonomy): domain Eukaryota; kingdom Fungi; phylum Basidiomycota; class Pucciniomycetes; order Pucciniales; family Melampsoraceae; genus Melampsora; species Melampsora americana. The sequence goes on along the minus strand of JAIFHY010000042.1, from coordinate 122,011 downwards.
CCTCTTGAGCCTCAGTTGCTTTCAAATTCTGGGATAAGATGCAAAGACATCTTCTTTCGACATTTTGTTGACTGAGATCAATGATCAATTGAAGTTCCTTCCAGTACATACATCATATTTATCGAAGGTAATTCTCCAATCGACAAACCCATTGTTGGCGATCAACACCTCAGTTGCTTTGAACAGCTAAGGCAAACATTTCTTTGTGCAAGGATCCTCCACAAAGCTTAAGGCTCTCTTTCCCAGTTTCTCTGTTGTCAGAATCGTCTTTCAGGAATACACAATTTGATCAATTGCACTAGAATCAAGGGTAATAAGTCATTACTACAAAGTAGGCCCCGTCAATCTGAAGTGCACTACCTCAATTCATCGAGTGAGGTGATAGATTTACATAATCGAATAATGAAGTATTCGACGAACTACGCGGATCACATCTTCGTCATCTCTAGTAAACATCGTGATCTCGTAAGTCGATGAAAAACAAGTCATACAAACTTGATCATAAGTTCCATCGAAGACCAAAGACTAATCAGACTACGACTAATAATTTTTACCAGTATATCAGTGAGAAGGATTGCCAGAGTTCCTTGATTGATCATGTTCTTTTCTTTCATTTAACCACCTAGTCCAAAGTTTACTTGCCCTAAGTTCATCTAGAGTAATCGAATTACCAGCTAAATCAGGTATTATAATCTTGATCATTTCAATTGCGTGACAAAAATATCTTGCATAATTCCTTGTGGTCGACAATGCAAGATGAGGAAAAGCTTCCATAAAAAGTAAGTATAATTTCATCTTCGTAACAGGGAAAGCCTTGATGGAATTTCGTTGACAGTAATCGAGATATTTATCTAATGTTCTTATACTCTCTTCTCTTTTTCCAAAATTCTCAAGTGGTGTGATTCCATCTATCTTGTATTTCCAAAACGCATCCGCGAATAACTTGGGCTTAATGATAACACCTGTTCCGCATAAAAGAAGGACAGATCTGATCAATGCTCAGTTTACTCTGAAGTCTTGGCCACAGTGATGGTAACTTACCTCTAGACTCCCATCGAAGCTGATCGAGGATTTTTGACCTATTTCTAGTAATGTGTTTTGGCTTCTTGAGAGAATCAAAGTCGATTTTGTCGATTGGTTCAGGCCAAGTATCATGAGTGGGTATTACGTATTTGGCTTCATTCATATCTTGACGACTTTCAAGATCAGTATCAAGTGTAATTTTTGAAGCCATCGATCGTGGAGAAGGTTCTTCATCCAGTATCATCACTTCCGGAATTGATTCACAACTAACAGATCTGCTTTCAGACTTGAGACGCGCGTTTGGGCTTAGACTGGTGGAAGGCTTCGGTCTTTTACGCTGAGGTGGCAATGGGGCTGGGAATTTATTCATTTGATTTATATTTTTTCTAGGATACGCAACCCGACGGGGATCACCACCTTTAGTTGTGAAGACATGAGGAAATCGTTCGTCTTCAAAATAATCATTCCAAAATGAATCTGGCCAAAAGGAGATATCATCGGATCCTGAAGAAAGAGTCTCACCTCTAAACCAATTCAATTCTCGAATCCTACGCATCATTTTAAGATGATGAACTGAATACGATCTCAAACATAATTCAGCCCATAAGAACGCTTTATCAAATGTGATCGGAAGTTCTGAAAATTTGTGTTTAGCACACCAATCTCGATACATTTGATAAGTCCTCATATGTTGATCACTTTTAGGAACTTTTTTATCAACGTATTTGACAGATCGAATCTTTCTACGCCGCTCATCAAGTGTTTCAAACATCTTCATGCATTCCCGTTTAGCTAAAAAAGGAAATCTTCTCAGTACACTTACAGGCACCCTTTTGGTAAACTTCCCGAAGCCAAAACGTTAGATTCACTTACAGACACCCTTTGAGTTTTGTAGGTCTTCTATAAGCTCAGACATTCGACTAATGATATCATCAAGTTTCGGTCTGTTGGAATTGATGATTGATGTATTGCCAAGCAGTAATCCATCTTCATCGGACGAATCCTCACGCTTTCTTGAGGCTCGCTTAGGACGTTTGATATTCCTTTTGAGAGGTTTTGAATCGCTCAAATCTTCATCGCTTATCACAACTTGATTTTGATTAGAAGAACTATTTGATCTAGTGTTAATTGGAGGTTTGACATCATCTGAAGTAATATGTCGCTTCCTGGAGGATCGCTTAGGACGTTGGATTTGATCTACATATGGTTTTGTGTCACTCATATCCTCATCAATTATCACAATCTGTTCCCGATTATCAAAACTGTTCGATATCGTGTTGAGTGCCGGTTTATCATCATCTGAAATATTGTATTGCTTCCTTGAGGACTCGGCGGGATTTTGAATTTGATCTACATCAGGTTTTATGTCAATCATATCTTCTTCAATCATCACATCATGATTCTGATCAACATAATAATCCACAATGGCTGGACTATCATCAATATATGTGCTATTAAGTTCAGGAGATATCTGTGGCTCCGGTTTGATACCTGAGAGAGAATCTTGAATTGATATAAATTCGGGGATATCCGATAATGTATTTGACCTTGAAATCATCTTGTTGAGAAAAGTCTTTGCATTCAAGAGTTCTCCAACGGCAATATAAGAAGTTATTATCTGTAATTCCAAAAAAAACTGCATAGAGCTATTGAACAGAACATGACCACGAGTGTAAGTTATCAGACAAGGTGTAGGATTCGAAAAAAGACATACAGACTGTATTTTTCAAAAGTTGGAGAATTCAAAACGATTAGACGTGGTTCAGTAAAGTTCATTGGCAGCATAGTAGTAACGATGAAATTGATAGCAATGGAAAGATGATCAGTCTTGATTGTTTCGTCAACGTTTTCAGGATAATGATCGATATGCATTCTGAATACATCTGCTGCAACATCAACATCTTTAAGGTAACGTGAACCATGCTTTGTATCACGATGTTTGCCTGAAGTAAACTGAGTAGCACAATAACGATCCAAGAATATCTCAATGAATTCTCGTAGGGGTACTGAATAGTCTTCCCTGTCAAGACAACTTTGACTGGTCGTTTTAAGTAAGAAGTTGAGTTGATTAGATTGATTTTGTCCATCGGTCCTCATACGAGAAAGTAAAGCGAGGTTTGAATCTAGATCGTTCGATATGGTCATCTCGTGACGGTGGCATTGATCGGCGATCGGTTCGCTACGGATCTCGATTTCAGTAAAGTGATCTAAACCGGCTGAGGAGCTGTGATCAGGTAGGATCAGGAGGCGTTGAAGGGTAAGCCTAAAACCAAAAAATCGAAATCACCGGATCCGCCCCTATCCGCCCCTATCCGCCCCTATCCGCCCCGCGCTCGTTAGAGGGCTCTAGAGGGCCTTATTTCTCAACCGAACCGAGTGGCAGAGAATACTAACCATTTCCTATTATATTGCAGACGATACGCCAAACTAAGGAAGTTGATGAGGAGGGAGATGAAGCAAGAAGGAGTAAAAGTCAACTGGAATAACACTAACAAATTACTTGACACACCAAAAGCTTTCCCCTTTTTATCCAATTACATTCATAACACTAAACGATTTGTTCATTTTAATCTATATCTACAGGAACAGGACCAAAGGGTACGATCACGAAGCAAGGGACAGAGGAGTCCGAGTAGTGGAAGGAGTCCCCTCACAAACTGAAAAGAGATATAACACCGTTCACTCCCAATTGAAAAGTCAGCATAGCAATAGCGACCGCTGCACTATTCGATCCACAACTTATTCTTAGCTCAACACCAACTTGTCTTGGTTAAACCAGTAACTCGGTACGGTTCACCGCTGTTGCCCCACGCCAAAAGCAACTCCCTCTCTCCCCAGTGACTCCGGCTGACGCTAGGATAGGGGGTTTGGGAGGGGGATCAAGTGCCTGCTCAGCAATGCTGTCAAACCACAAGAAGTTAGAGACTAAATGACCTTATACTTACACTGAATTCCTAACGGGCGTGCTTGCACAAAGGTGTTTATAAGGGGTCATCGCTTTCCTTCGGGTGGGCTAAATGCCTAAAGATGACTAATCTACACACAAATGATTTCAATCATACACCAAAAAAAAAAAAAAGAAAAGAACCAATCTCCAAAAGGATGATTTAAAAAAAAAAAAATAAAAGGGGAAGGAGTAAAAACAAACTCCCATCAAACGATTTATCTCAAAAGTGTAGTGTAGGAGACCCTGAAACAACAAAGATACCGAAATCCCTTGCTTCGACTAGATGACCGCCACCCTAAGGTATACTAGTCTCCGTCTTTCTTACTTGCTCTGATAGTGTTGTATGCAATAAATGCCTAAACGCACTTTAAAAAAAAAAAAAAAAAAAAAAAAAAAAAAAAAAAAAAAAAAAATCATCGCTCATCTCCATCTACCATCAATCTACAATCAGCATATGTTGTCGCCATTCGAGCTCAGCTCATCCGACCTCCTTGGACTGTAAAGCAGAGCCATTGTCAGCAAACGTTGGAAGACATTTCTACCAATTCCCAAACTTTGCTTTGCATACTGCCACCCTAACGGATTTCAAAGTTACCAGACTCCTGGACAAGTGAACTTGTTTCGAACTGAAACAATCGTCATACGAAACCAAGTGATCGACAATATGAAGCGTCACTGATATCTTCAAGAATCAAGACAAGCTTTCAAGGGCCGAGTTCTTCCGGTGACCTCCGCACAATCCAAGTGTAAATTCAACCGATCAAGAACGCGGTCTCCCTTGAAGGCTTCTATCATGTTGGCACATAGGCTATCTTTTGCGGTTGTTGCTATACCCATGGTCAATGCACATCCCTTTCATCCAAGCAGCTTCTTGGATATCTTGGATTTGTAAACAATCAGTGGCCAAGCTCTGAATCTAGTGATAAAATTTACACAAAGTGCTTTCAATGACACACAAAGATATATCAAAGTGACCAGACTCGCATAAGTTTCTTGTATTTTTTTCTGTGATGTTATACTCTTTGATCTGTTGTTTCTTGCATGCATGAAAGATCACCTGAGGAACGACTTTCAATGAGCGAAGATATAGTTTGTAAAGTGAAACAAATTGTCTAAATTTGGTCACATCATATCAATCAAAGGTACTTTGAATGCATTTACAGATTGAAACTATCCAATATCATAGATCACACTTGTGAATTCTTTATAAGAAAAATTCAAATTAATCTAACTTTTCCATGTATCCCAATTGATACACTATAGTTAATTGATCAATGAACGAAATTTGATCATTTCTGGGTAGAAGACTTCTTCAAGTTTCATATAACAATAATCCAGGTTTTCGGTACGTTTTAACTTTGTTGAACAAGTTTTTCTTCGGATTAGATTTTGAGAGATGTAACATGACTTCTGATTGCAATTTTTTTTTTCAGTGATCTTCAAATATTGGCGTATGAAACAATGTGAAACAAAAAGCCGAGGTTCATGCCATATGACTATATCATTTTTTTCCCCATCACTTTTGAACATTGAATCTGAGTGATAGTTTTTCCTTTCTAATGCCTATATGCAACGGATCATCACCAAAGTTTAAAGATTATATCGATTGCAACTGGTAACATATCTGTAGCATGTGTCTATAATTTCAATCTACAACCGAGTTGGAGCATAACATCTTCTGGTAGTTTCTTATCAGTAACCGCCGGAGTTTCTAGGACTATAAATCCACTCCTCCTGAGAATCGCCTCGTTCGATTTCGAAATAGAAAATTTTCATCTGTTCATATCATTTCCCGTGAGAAAGATGTGGCACAAGATTTCGTTTCTTCTGATGGCCATGAGTGTGTTGCACACCTCTAGTGCCATCCCAATGGATGGTAGTCCTCTTTTGGTACCACTTCTGGAAGTCAAAGATAGTGATTCACTGTTTAAAGCAACAGATTATAGTACTTCTGCATCACATATCGATGTAGGGCCCCTCACATTCGGATTTATGAAATCAATCAATCCAGAAGTATCTATCCAGAGTAAATTTAAAGGTCTTGTGCTCGATAATGTTTATGATTTTCGATATTCTCCTTCCATCAAGACATTAGAGATGTATAAAGGAATTGCTCTTAGATTCATCTACAGCCAAAAGAATGAACAGATCAAGAACTTAGCTCTACGATTCCTAAATTTTGGAGGTTTATTTTTATCAAGAAATCTCGATTGGGATCCTAAAACAACAAAGGAATCCATAGTTCCGTGTATAATTGAATCACTCAAAGTTTTAGAATCACCATCTCTTAAACCAAGAGAGAGATTATGGATTCTTGCAATCCTTTTGCGTATCAAACCTTTTCTTTCGAACGGGTCCGGATCATATCTGAAAGATTTTCGTGATGGTCTTCTGGTCACTCGTGGTGAAGCCGAGCTTTCTCTTCTTGAAGGTGAGTGGGAGGAAACCGGTTCAATGATATTTCCGACTTATGTTTGATATGATTTATTCAGGACAAGAAAAAGCGATTGAAGCTGAGATCGAACATATGTTTGATTCACGCAATGATCATCATGAGTTAGACATCCATAATGATATATCCAACATTGGTATGCACTCCGTTTCTTCTAGTCTTTGTCTATCACTGATGAGATTCACACAAAATAGTATTACGAGAGCCACTGGGAAGGATCAAAGTCATCAATGAATTTAAGATCTACATTCTCACAAAGAATGGTGGCTACACCCCAACTGGATTGATGAAAGAGATTCATGACGAATTCTTGAGTCTTTCAGTACCAGTGAAGACCAAAGTGTCGAAAAAACTAATTGAAAAGATCCAAAGTTTGATTTGTAGTAATTACCAATGTACGCTCTCAGAGAAAGCGTTTGCAGATAGTATGATAGATCATCTATTCCAGAAGCACACCTGGATCTTCAAGGGACCACCAGGAGGATTACAGGAGTCTATGATTTCCAAACCTACCCTTTTATGGGTGAAAGAAGATGGCAAGAGAGCAGTCTGTCATTTGAGGTGTATTTCACCCTCAGAGACTGAAATTAATAAAGAAGCACTTTCAGTTCTGAAGCCGTTTGAAAACTTTGAAAGTGCGGAAGTGGATGACTTCAAAAAGGCATTGTCAGCTTTGAGTTATGCTTCAGTTGAGAATGGAGTGAAGATTTTGAATTCATTGTCAGTTGCAGCTTGGTTCAGGAAAGAGTTTTTTGAAACCTTCAAACAGTTCTTTCAAGACTTATCACCAACCCCATTGAACTTTGCCAAGATATTACAACAAACCTATCCTGGTCTTAACCCAAGTCTACCCAAGATGAATTCTGCTAATCAAATATTTTATTTTAGTAAGTGAATCAGATTTCCATTTATGGATCGTGAAACTCTGTTTGACGATCAGAATGAACCATGTATTGGATCCAGACGATGATCTTATCCCATCTTCCAGAAGAGTTATACTTGAAGATATGCTTGTGAAGACAAAAACTGTTCAACCCGAGATCTTTGAAAAATACAAAGATAGCAAATGGACAGTACCAAGAAAATCAAATGATTCTAAATTAAATTCACTTCTCAGTACCTTGATGGAAATCTATCAAGAAGAGATCTTCAAGAAATATCCTGATCATAAGCTTTTATTGTTAGAATACATTATCCAATTACAATCTTATTCATTCAATGGTTCCGAACACCTGGATCGTATCCTTCAAAATCAAATCAAAGATCCAGAAGCTGAAGTCAACTTTCTCACCAATGCAGAACACTCACGTTTGATGAGTGGGATCTCACCTCTTTATACCAAGCTCTATATTCGTCGAATACGATGGTAAGCATCATGATTTCAACCTCTCACTTCTCTTTCTCTCAATTTATCTTTCTCTCATCCATTCTGATCGCGGAATTGATGGTTTTTTTCTCCTGACCTTTCAAAGCCAACTCATCAATCACAAATTATCCAAATCATTAACTTTCTTCGGAGGTCACTTAAAATATTATCCATTTCACCTTGCTCATTAAGCATTCATTCCATTCCTCTTTGGTGTGAGATTGAAAAATTCAGGTCTCTGGACCGATTCCCACACTAGGATGATTTTCCAGCTAATCCTTTTGTGGATGTTTCCTACTTTTGGCCAGTAGGTGGGGATTTGATCTGGAGTGATTCTTTTTTATATATCAACTTTCATCTTTTTTCATTCAAATCACAAGTCTTTTCTATTTTCATATTTGAATTTTTCTTATTTTCATCAATCTCCACTATCTGAATGACAACAGAAATTCATTCTATGCCTTTTGGTTTATCACATATACATAGTCTATTGCAATTATTACACCAACCCCCCTCACCACATTCAACATACAGACCCAGTGCCTTTAGCATTTGGAGCACCAGTTTCCCGTAACATTTACAGCCGTTGTAAGATCTATCGGCAAATTTTGAGGTCGTTGTGTCGTCGCCAGATTTAATGTGAAGGTCAAAAACTCGAGAAATCTCTTTTGAGATTGATAACTCTACTGTCCATCGGTCCATTCTAGTGCAAAAATAAATAGAGTTCAGTCTGAGAGTGAAATATTTCAAGTTTTTGCCTTCATAAGTTAAATCTGGCGACACAAAATTTTTCAAAAATCTGCCAGTAGATATTACAACGGCTGTATCTGATCTTGGGAAAGGATACACTCAAGCTTTGTTAGAAATTGAGATGAATCCAATGAAATACTCTACAAAACCCTATAAACTGAAGTAAAAATTAAGAAACCATCCAACAGAAGAAATCTTAGCCATACTCTGTTTTGTAAGTGATATGATCTCCATTGCAAGCAAAAAATCAAAAAAAAAAGAAACTGTAGTACTAGCTAGACTTGGAGCTAGCTGTAATGAGAATGACAAGATAATCTAAATAAATAAATGATCACCAATCTTCACTAAATCGATTAATACAATCCCCACCCAACAAAATCCATTCCGCATCTTGATACCTACTTATCAAGTTTGATGAGTGATATGATATCTATTGCAAGAAAAAAAGAAAAAACATAGTACCAGCTTGATTTGACTAAAGAGAGAGAAGTGAGAAGTTTTGATAATGAATGATTAATCGATCTAATGCTTGATAATGTATGTGTAATAAAAATATAATCATACATTTTGATTGATGTAGTTTTGTTAAAGAAAGGAATGAACGAAGGGTTTAAATGCAACGAGGTTGTACAACTACTTCATCAATCTCATCAACCTCATCATCATCATCATCATCAGATGAGGAAGAAGAAATAGAAGAATCAAGGTCTTGATGATTTGCAATCGAATGATGATGTTCAGTAGGCCTTAGTCTAACCATTGAGAGTACAACTAATACAACCACCATCAACATAATATCCACCACAAAGAATGCTTCTGAGAAGTTTCCCACCGTACCCGAAAAGACTCCACCAAACACAAACGGACCTAAAACCCAACCTTAATCGATTAACTTTGTCTTTGTTCAAAGACTAGAGAAAAAAAATCACATACCCAACACTTGAGAGCAAAGAACTTGAAGGATCGAAAAGGAAGCGATCACTTGTCCGACTTTTTCACTTGGTACACAGTTAATTGCTAAAGCTTGAATAGCAGAACTAGTTGAACCGGCTAATGATTGCATACCGGATCCGATGATAAACCAAGACATGGATGGCGAAACAATCAAAATCACAATGGATAATGCGTCCCATATGATCGAGTATCTTGCAAACTTTAAATCAAATTCTGTTGAGTGATTTCGTGAAAGTTTGGGTCAGATTTTGAAAAAACATTTTTGGGATTCGTGATTCTTTGACAGGAAAAAAAATGTAAATGTAAGACTTACTAGCATCACTTAATGTCTTACGAGGATTAGGTGAAGGAGTAAGTTTAGGAATTGAGATGGTGATCGGTTCAGATTGAAGTGGCCTTTGTCCTAATCTGGAAGACAATGATGAATATTTCTTATTAGAGTTTCCATTAGAATTGACCACGAATGGTGGACGTGGTTCAAGATTGATGACTTGTGTTGATCTTTTCCACAATCGAATTACAATCGGAATGATCACTAATAAAGCCATCACACGACAAAGTCCTAGAGTGGTAAGAAAGTAACCCGTCTCGATGGGACCCCATTGAAACCTGAAAATCGCGTACTGCATAGAAAAAATTGAGACAAGGTGAGTTTAAAACTTCGAAAAGAAAAGACCCATTTTGAGAAGAGATCAGTGAGTTTAGATTATTGAGCTTAACTTGTAATTTAATTCCATATGCTCCAGTACCTGAACCATATAGAGCGTAAGCAATTCCAATCAAAGTAAGTTTCCAATCCCTAGTCATTCGATTATGATTCTCAATTGATTTGGTAGGCCATAAAATCATCAAAGGTTTAAGAAAATTAAGATACATTTTTCTACGTTGATAGATCAATAATCTGAAATGATAAAACCTAATTCGATTTGAGTTTGACGGATCAAAGGAGATTTTTAATTGATTAAGATCTTCTTGATGTTTTTTTAAAAATTCGATTTGTTTAACTTTAGAAAGACTTTCAGGTATCACATAAAGACTAAACCCAAAGACAATGATTAATAAGATCAGAATAATATAAAATGGTAATAATATATCATCTTTTAAATTTACAATCTTAGCAGAGATCGTAGGTCCGATCGCCATTCCGGCCATCATCAAACCCAAGAATAATGAAAAGGTGATCGTTTGAGAATTTGAACCTTTAGCACAATCAGATATATAAGAATTGAATAAAGCTTGAACGGTTGCCGGTCCACCCGTCAAACCTTCTAAGATTGAAGGAATGATTAATAATCTATAATCTTGCAATACATCAGATCTCATCAATCTAATGATGATTAAGAAACTTGCATCATTAATGATAAATCCAAAAAATGCCCAACCTAAGACTAATCTTCTGCCGATTCTTTCAGATAGCGAACACCAATAAGCAGTCGTAAGAACTGAAAGTGATCCCATCACTAAGGAGATCATAGTGGAAAGTAAACTAAGTCTAGAACTAACCATCGGATCTTTTCTACATTTGTTAACCCAATCTGAATGAGCAATCGTTAAGAAGCCTCCACCTGAATGAATAGCAGCTTCGAATTCGCGATGATTAGGTTGATCTATTGATAATGATCGACAGATAAGTTGAGTATGAATCTCTAACTTTGGACTGGTATTCATCCCAAGTGAGATAGCCATGAGTAGGAGAATCGGTACGAGCCAAAACGCATGTGCTTCACGTTGTTTGATACGACTGATTGTATTGGAGATTATGTTAGGATTGGTAACATTGTTGTTTTGTGATAATAATGGAGTCGATTCATGACAAGCTTTATGAGGTGATGATTGTGGTGAGGGTGCTGATGATAAGGATGATGATGATGTTGAGGAAAGTCTGGACATAGAGAAAAAGGTTAAGAATGGTTGAAAAAGTCGAAAGCGAAAGACAGGCAGAAGAGGGGGAAAGCTAAAGGTAATCAGGAGGGATGACAGAGGAATTTGAGTCTGGGATGAAGTAAAGTAAAAATCGAGTGAGAGCCCAGGTGATGAAGTCAAGATTAGTCAAAGGTCTTTTGACTCAAAGCGTTCGAAATTTAGCTCAAAATAGCATTCAACCAATTCTATGTCGTGCTTTCCTCTGTTCTCTTGTGAGATTGTTGATTATCTTCTACCTAGAACATCTTCTATCATGATTAAATTTGAACTTGAGTGGGCTTGAATGAGATCCCACTTGAAATATGTATGTTCACTTGATGATCGGTGATTGTGAAAAGTGAAGAAAGAGATCCACACGATCAGAGAGACAACTGAATCAACTTCGCTAAAAACATGCAATTCATCTCTTAGATCACTTTATCACTCGAGATAGCCACATGCGTTATAATCAATCAAATTTCGTTGATTGGATTTATCCACATAAACCTGCTAACTTAACCCCTAAGTCCCTCGAACCGCGGCGTGCCTCGGAGCCTGGATGAAATTGTGCTTTTCTTGGAAATCTCAACTCATCTCAAGGTAAGTTCGTCTGACCGGATGAGACTGTGCACTAATTGAAGCCCTACCTCACATGATGGAGCACAGCGCGTTCCGCTCACTTACTCAGGAGCACCCCTGAAGCTCAATTTTGATGGGATCAGTCAGCTTAAGATTTCATTTGAAAAATCAAAGAAAAACCATCAAAAAAGATAAAAAAAATGATATAGATAGATGATGTATGAGAAATGAAACCTTTCCACAACCAATGAGAACTTACTTACCAAAATTTCAAAGCAGAGTTTTCTTTGCACTTGAAGTCATTATAAAGAGATTATGTACATACTCAAATTGTAAGATGAGTTCACACATAAGTAGCACAGGTAGGTAAATATGAAATTCAATCAAAGCTCTCAAATCCTTGGTTGGCCCTATAAAGCCTATAACAATTGAATTCAAGTATACAAATTCTACACTTGGACTTGAAGGGATGATCACTTGATGATCATTTGTCCTCAATTGGTCAAAACCAGTTTGAAGATCATATATCCAAAAGGCACATATGTATTAGTCTTTTGTGAAATCAGATCAACAAGGACAATGATTATAAAGGTTTTGCAACATCTGATCTTGATGAATTTTGGAGAAAGGAATAGGTAGTTGGAAGTGAGTCACTTCTTATGAACATATTAAGTTTTTCTCTTTCTCAAACATGTTCAATTCTTTAAATTGACTACATACCAATTTCTTAAAAAGATGTTCTACCCTTCTAACCAAAAAAACCCTTTAATAAAATTGGAAAAAAAAAGTATATGATTCTACTCACAAAGTCTTTCAGATAGACTCCCTTTCTTTTTTGAAACCTCAATCAAAATTAATCATTCAAAATTCTGATTGAATTTTTTTTTCTTTTGAGATCAATTCAGAAAAAATCAAAACTTAGGTTTCTTCAAACCTCATTTTCTTCCACTTTACTTGGATATTCTAAAAGGTTCATTCCAGGTAATTCACTTCGAAGTTTACCTCGAAGTTGTTTAGGTCTAAACCTAGCAAACGCTCTTCTTCTAATCTCACTCACTTCAGTTTTATCTCTATACCATCTAGAAGAAATCTATTCAGACAAAAGAAAAAGAACATCAACTCATGAAGAACAGATCTGAATCGAGTTTTGTTTTTGAGATTGACTTACATTCACAGCTTTATCCTTTAGAGAAACTCCTGTCCGATCAGAAAACCGAGTAGAGACTGTACCATTAGGACCATGACGTTTCATGATTTGTGACATACAATCATACCGCTGATAATTCATTTCCACTTCATTCAACAGTAATTCTTCTTCTTCTTTTGTCCAGTGAATTCGATTAAATGATCTGAACTGATCTGGATTATGATAACTTTCAGGTGGGATCTCCACATCCACATCGTCTTCTGATGCAATACTTTTGGAAATCTGGTGGGTTTTGGATTTTGGGTCACATGGTCTTTTGATATAGATTGAAAGTAATGAACTTGTCAACGGTAATTTGTGTTTCGTTTTTTTCTCTGTTGTACTTGTACATGTTGATGATAGGATCGATTCTAAGATTGCTGCTGCTCCTCCTCCTGCTCCTGATCCATGTACATCAATTCCTCTTTGTGAAAGATTAGATAAAGAATCTGATGAAATTTCTTCTACTTTCTCTTCTGGTTGTTTTGCTTTGAGTGATTTTGGAGTACTAGGGTCATTATCATTATCTTCTGAATCATCAGATGGCGATGATTGTGATTGATTTTTATGACTAGTAGATGATCTAGCTCTTTTTTTGAATGAACGATTTGGTTTTATTGGACTTGAGTCCATTTGATTCAAATCTTCTCCTTCTTCAAATTCTAGACCTTGTAATAAAGGATGAACATTAGGATCAGGTATTGTTGAAAGAGACTGGGATCCTTTAGGACTTGTTGAGTACCTTGTTCGACTCTTGCACGGTGATTTGGATATATCATCTTTGATTAAAAGAGCTGAGATAGATGAGCTAGGGCGACGTATCCAATGACGAGATGCATTACGTCGAGATTGAGTTCGCTTAAGAGGATTAACAATGACTGCCTCAGGTGATTTGTTTCGACGTAAGGCAGTAGATGAAAAAACCATCTGACTAGGAGATTCGATTGATTGTATATCTTGAGATAAGAGCATTTCCAGCTCTGCGGGAAGATTCGAGTCTTCAAACTCAGTGGACAAGTCTAGCCCAAAAGGCAATCCCTCGGCAGAAATTCCACGGCAATCAGGTTGAGTTGATAACCCATCATTCATTCTCATCTCGAACTCCAAACCTAACTGTTCAGTTGGACCGAATTCTGAATTGGTAAAAGTTTCTTTTGCTGACTTGAAAGAAGCTACATGTACGATCTCATCAGAAGTCGACAAGTCGACATGAAGGCGAGGATCGATGAACATATCTGCAGATTCGGTCGAAACGGCCTGAAGTAGATGCGCTGTATGACTCTGATGATCGTGGTTTGAGTTCTCAGAAGGTTTGTGATGAGGTGTACTCAGAGCTTCTTGGGCATCTTGGCGTTGTAAGCAAGCGGTCGCTGCCTTGAAGAAATTTTCGTCACTCAGGATCTGAGAATCGACTTTCAAATTATCATGGTGAAGAGATTTGTCGGTGAGTGATAAGATGTTGACTTGTGATTGAAGAGTATGCTGAGTGTTGGGATCATCCTGTGCTGCTTGTTGTGATACCATTTCAAATATTTGGGATTGAAGGATCCGTTCTAAAGCCTGGACTGTTTCACTATGTTCAAACATGGCAGATCTGAAAGAAGATGATTCAAAGCAAGTTTGTATGAGTCGCATTGTAGTACTTTAAAATGGATAGCTTGCTGATGTATGTGAATGAAGCCCTTTATGCAATTTAAGAAATGAAGACTTGCTCATCTGATCCAGTCAGTTGATCGAGTGTCTGATTGATAGCGTATTGAGACCCGGTGTGCTGGGTGGTTGTAGACAACATAGTCCGCGATGCAAAGGAACAATCTTGCTGACGGATAGCGTCTTGAAGTGCATGACCGAGCCCAGTCTGATTTGTATTGAAGACCAAAGGAAATGGTCAGCTATAGAAGCGATAGCGATGATATGATTGTCAGGTGGTGAAGTACCTGATCAAGTGGAAGATTAGATAGTTGAATAGGATGATAATTAATGACATCTTTTTGAAGTGTATTGGTTATTGCGTTGATAGGTTGATGAAGTGAATCGATCGATGTTCGATCTGATCGATTGGAATCAGACGCAGTAGAAAGGATGAGTTTGGATGAGTTTGGATTGATTGGAAGGAATAGTTAAACTGACGATTTGAAGTTGATTGAGAATGATGATCATTTGAGATTGAAGTGAGGATTGAATGAGTTGAAGTGGATTTGATTAGATTTAAAGAAGTTGAAGTCATCAAGTCATCAAACCAAATAATGGATAATAATAAATTCAATTTAATTTAATTTCGATTTTCGATTTCGCTCAACAGGGATAGGTTCCAATTCAGATTATCACACACACGACATCTTCAAGCTTGAACGAGGATCTGTGAAATCCAATGGACATGAAACCTTTGAGATGATCTGCAATCGAATTTACAATGTGCATGAATGACAATGAGACAATATGACAGAATGACCAATTAAAGTATGTATTACTTATCATCAACAACAGAACAAAGGAAGACCTTCATCCTTTCTAAGATTTCATCAAAATACTAATTGACCTTTATATCTTTATAATCACATTTACCATCTGATATCAATCCATCGATCCATCAATCAATCAAACACAAGAAACCATCATTCGATTCTTGAAACAACAACTACACAATATCAAAGACGCGACCAAGTTTTAGATCAAAATCATCATGAATACAGAAAAATCAATATACGTTTATAAAGAAAATGACATAAAGAATCTAGTAGGATTAGATTCAAGTTTAGAAATCTTATCACGAATCTCACAAGATGGATTTAATCAATCAATCCAATTACAATTACTTTTGAAATCTAAAAGTAAAGTTTATTTTGTTGAATCAGAAGCAGCGATCAGTTTACGTGAATTCTTAACGAGTTTTATTGGTGATTCAAATCCAATTCAAACCACCACCACTACTACTACTACTACTACTACCAATTCCATCACTCAATCAAATCGTCAACAATTATTATTTGAAAATGAAAAGAAATTCTTAAATGATATTTCGATTGCCATGGATTGGTTTAATATTCAGATTGATTCATTTCCTGAAAATTTAAATAAAAAATTAAAAACTAAACATTTCTCAATCGCTACTACCTTTTTAGCCATTTGTATGATTCCGATTCAACTGACCGATTTAAGGTTTATGATTTTAGAATCCGATATTATTGATCAATTTAGCGAGTAAGTTTCTCTGAACAATTTCATTTCAATTGATCTCTTTCTCTTTAAAATTGATCACTTCTGATTTGATTTGATTTTGATGTATATAGACCTATGCAAACTCTCTTAGCTTTACAAATGGCTGGTTCTTATATCTTAGCAGAAAAATATTCAGAAGCATCTGATTGTCTTCTTAATACATCATACATTTATCGAGAAATCCAAAACTTTCCCGAATACCAAATGTTAGAGGCAGCGATTGTGTATCACGAAGATCGAGTTCGAAAATCAAGTACACACTTAGAAAATATGAACTTCACTACCTCATCTGATTCGATCAATTCGGCGGTCACTACTAATTCAGAGGAATCAGAAGAGATGAGCGAATCGAGATCACCTTCGCCGACTTATGATACCTCTCAATCTACTTCTCAAATCTCCAATTCCGACATTCACACTTTTGACCCGTTTTTGAACCATATTTTGAATTATCCAGAAGAAACTTTGAGGGAAGTGAGATCGGAAATGGCACCAAGTGAGTCTCTTTTTCTCTCAAATCAAAATCATACCCTCTCACACTCACACTCGTGCTTTTGGTTGGATCCCGATTAGACCAAAAAATGACTGAAGAAGTGATGAAACTTCTTGGAGATGAACGAGAAAAAGTGAGCGCATTGAAAGGAATGAAAGGAGGTAAATTACCTATGACGAATTCACATATCATCACCTTGAGGAAATATCTCACATGGACTTCAATTCAACAAATCTCACCATTTCCCATCACATTAAAGAAATCGATCTTATGGGCCGAATTAGGTTTAAGATTAAATGGAATCTGTACATCACAAATCTCGAGGAACATTCGAGAATTAGAATGGTCTAGAAACTTTAGTTTTGATTATTTTCATCATTCTTATAAGCCTGATCGAACTCCGATCTGGCCTCAATCACTTTGGAAAGAGTTTTTACATGATCGTAGGTTTCCTTTGATTTATTATACTAATGGAGGTGGTATTAGACGATCAGCGAATAAGTTACATCATGGGCACTTGAATGGTCATCAAGATCTCGATTTGTCACCGAAACCTTCTAGTGGGTCCCAGAGTCAGAAACGACCGTTAAAATCGGCTTTGGATGTTGAACCGACTCAGAAACGACAAAGGGTTTCAGAAGGGTCGGATGATGATAGTTCGGTGGAAGAGTTCGAATCAGAGTCAGAACTGATTGAGGAAGCTCCTTCCACTGGGACTAATTCTTATGTGATTCCTGTAGAACAAGTTAAAGAACCGGTTCATAAGATCGATTTTAGTAGTATCAGAAAACCAAAACATATTCGAAAGAATATGGAAGCGATTCTCGAATTGCTTAGGTGGGAATCCAATGGTCAGTTCCAAATTCTTGAAGATCTAAAAACAAGTGAAGAGACTAATGTTTTTTGTTTGATTGATTCGTAGCAATGATTATTGATGTGAATTCATTTGAAGAAGTGTTTTGGAATTATAAGATCGAAGGTAAAACCCCATTTGAAGGTTTAACCAGTCAACCAGACATCAAACGACTAGTGCACAAATACTTTAAATTCTTTTATGATTTATCGATCAACTCCTTACCCTTCACGAATTTGAAATTATTAGTTTTCTTGGTCAAAGCCATGTCACATTTATCTAAATCGACAGCGATTAATTATACATCTACTTTATTATGTGTGGCTAAGAAACTTCAATTTATGAAGTTTGAAGTCGAGGGGTTTGAGAGATTTGATCCAGTTTTGATTGAGTTTAAGAAAAGTTCGATTTGGAAAAAGTGGTTAATGGGACTTTCAACTAAGGAAAAGAAACAGTAGGGGTTTCCTTTGAAAGTTTGTTGAGGTGTTTTTTTTGGGTTTTTTATCGTAAGTTTTGAATTGGTTTGTTCAAGTTTTGAATGATCTTAAACTTTTTTCTAATGTATGATTTTCTTGGAATGATAGATTAAATTATCATACAGAGAGAATCATGTAAAATGGGATTATGAATCTTGAAAGAAAGAAGATTAAAGAAAGAGAAAGAAGAAGAGGAAGAGGAAGAGGAATGTAAAAAGCTTTTTTTTTGATTTTTGATTTAATTTTTTTTGCTATAGGAAGAATGTGATGAATGTTATAATTAAGAGAAGAAGAAGAAGAAGAAGAAGAAGAAGAAGAAAAGATTTCTTTTTGTTGTAAGTTTAAGTATATTTTTTTAAAATTGAAGTAGGTGTATGAAAAGATTTTAGTTATTGAAAAAAAGGGGAAAGTTGAAGAAAGTGATCTATATATATTGTTGTGTTTGTTTTATGGATTTTTTTTCCTTTTTTAAAGGGTGAGGCTAGTTTTGCTCATATGAGAATGATTAATGGGAGATTTTGAGGGGGTTTGGATGTGTAGATTAATTTGAATTATACATGAAAGACAATTTACCTTCAAGCTGATTTTAAGATTTACCATGAAAACATTAGATGTCTCTATTTTTGCTTATATCATTGCTTGCTGACATTTGCTTTGAAAGGTTCTATGTCTCACATGAGGTGGAAGCCAATTCTGACAGATATCTGTTTCTTTTGGTTTATCTTGACAACAACTGGGATTTTAAATATGTTGGGTATTAACACGGAGGAAGATACCAGAGTATAGGACTCATAAGACACACAAAAGTGGTACATGGTATATCACATGTCACATCTCGACACAAACTGGACAGTTAGCATCTGGTTTGTATGAGATCACCTCCTGCAGAAGGGTCTTATTTGATGAAAATTGAATGATGAGATGGACCTCAAACTTCAACTAGACACCACATTTTTGAAAAACCTCAATTGAGGTACTTTTCTTCAAGTTGATTCAATATATATATATACAGATGAATTTTGATTTTTTACACAATTGAAATTGTCCGTAGGAATGTAGGGTTTATCATGAATTTATTATACAATGGAGAATTATGACAAATTTCTAATTTGAAAGTTGCATTAGTTTGAGATATCTGAGAAGAATTGATCTGACTGTCTGCAAAGCTTTTTTTGGTTGTGAAAATGTCAAAAATAAGGAAATGGAGGAGTATGAGGTATAAGTTTCGAGAACGGTGAAACTGTTTGCATCAACAGATTGATCGGTGATCTTCAATTGACTACTTGACATCCTTATACTTAGTGGTGAGTCCACTACATAAGTGTTCATCTGACATCAGCTTTTGTTGATATACCTACTTGATTCAAGAAAAGAATGACTTACAACTTTTGATCATTGGAAAAAAATTATTGGATAAACAAAGCAGATTTATAGATTAGAATCACCAAGGTTTCTCAGTTCATCTCTTGGTAAGATTTAGAAGGTTGAAAAGCTTACCCCTGCGTTCCAGGTATCTGCAGCCTTTCCATCATTCTTTACAGGATTTCCGATGGCCTCGGACAAAGCTTTACAGCTTGTGAATATCTTATCATCCTCTTTCTTCTCCTCTTTGAGACAAGCTCGAATCTGGTCGCATAGGGCTATCCCAGTTCATTGACGAAGTTAGTTTTCTGATCATTTGATCTTTGTTAGACAGATTTCAAATGAAGTTTTCTTACCATTGGCTATGATATTCATATCTTTTTCATTTCAATGGAAACAGAATGTTAGCTCAGGAGTGTGAACCAAAGAAAGATGTTCTTGTCTATTTTGTAAATTCAACTTACTCAACGCTGCCCCATGTGAATAGTATTCATCCTTTGTAGCTGCTGGCATATAAGTCATTTCAGCAGGTGGCCTACCCGGGAAACCCTTCCCATATTTAATCTCAGGCTTATTGCACTTCTTAGGGAGATCTTTAGCATCGACAACCTTCATTTTTGATGCGTCTTTTTTGCCCGAACCGGTCTCCGTCGATGTAGTGTTGCTCTTAGGCCCTTTGTAAAGATTCTGTTTCTGGCGGGGAAATGTTTCGGGTCTAGAGCCCAAGGCAACATCTCCTACATTGTGATCATAGAATACCTTGGGATCATTGCCCTCGAATTGTTTAGGGATGCAATCCTCCAATTCCTTGTTTTTGGGAACCTTTAGACAATACAAGAAATTCCTTTGTGTTTGAGGATTGGCTTGATAATTAGGGTGAGTATTTTGCTCCGACTGATGTGGTTTAAAAGTTTATCATTGCCGTCAGTTCTTCAGTCACATGTGATGCAATACTCAGATAAATCATCAACTGACTTCACAGATGAGTTTTGCCCATTGAATCAACTGCTCACGCAATTTATCGCTTTTGACTTTATCGCTTGTCTGTGTTTTACAGCGCGGGAGCACATCTATCAGCATCTCGCATGACCCCAGTTATGAATCGACACCAACCTTGGCTTCTGTGATGAGTTGATCGGCTAAATCCTGCCGCGCGCAGTTAGGCGCTGCAGCTAATCGGGCGCCTGGGATTTTGCCGCCTGTGAAAGTATCTTTGTATTAGATAGATCTATGATAGATCTCACAAAGCATCATAAACGAAAGTAGGGGAAATGTTTCATACCGATATTTCCACAAATCTCTCCGGGACAAGGCTCAGTTACCGGAGACTTTAAATTGCCCTCTTGACCCATTCGGCGACGAGTGAGTCTGACCAAGCTTCGGCGAGAATTGTTCCTTTTATCAGAACTTGCGTATATATTTGAGCGATGTTTTCCGGACTCACTTGTGATGGCCGCTGTCCGAACTCATAGCTTGGGTCGAAGCAAGATTTTCGATGCCAAGCAGAAGCAAAATAGAAATCAAAGATTTTATATAGATGAACATGATGAATTGTATGCTGAGTGGTCTGGAAAGGCGCCTGAAGCAAGAAGTCGGCTAGGGAAAAGGTGATTCAAAGGAACAATATGGGAATTTTGCACCTCTTTTTACAAAATATATGGTACAAGGGGCAAAGAATGGAGAGGAAAGGGGAGAAAAATCCCAAATACGTCTGCCTTTTATTCTGAAACTGTTGGCTCATATGCTGCCGTCATACGCTTACGATGACGTTTTCAATGTAGGCTTCTGGGTGTGTAGCTTCCAAGCCCTGCTATCGTATACGGGCGAGGCTCGAGCTTGTTCTCAAAACAAGTCCCATCACTAGCTGACCAAGGCTGAGTGGACGATCATTCGGACGCATTTTAACATGCTTTTCTTATCCTCGCTACTGACGCCGGAATCTAGGATTCGGTCGTAGATATCCGGGAATTCATAATAGTTCATAATGCTAGCTTTCAAGTGTGCCAGCCCACTGACCTTTTGCCTTGTTCACCATTGCTCGTTCGCGGTAGCCAGCGCACTCCATTCATGCACACATCCGTTTAAAGTCGATTCGACTTGTATCACTGCGTCCGCCAGAAACGTTCTCGACGTCGGGATTGTGATGTACTTCAAACGGGCCCCTTGGTAGTGAGTGACGTTCTCGACGTCGATAACGTTTCCGCCGGATGCGGTGTATGTATATACTTACATGTGTGGTATTACAGCTACTTACTAAAATTTTTCGTGGCAGATTTCGACAATTTGGATCACCGACGGAGGATGGACAAAAGGGTTAAATCTCCAAAAAAACCCTTTTGTCCACCGGAAACCTTATAGTTCAACATGTCCAAGTATCTCCCTCTTGGCTCATGATTGACAGGTTCTTTTTTGATACACACCGGCTCAGAGTCCCGGACTTGAACGGGGCCATAGTCAACGGGGCTCACCTCCAACATCGTCACCGACTGACAGCGACCCACACTGCATTGGTCCCCACCAATACTCCTCCATCTACTCTCATAAACACTCACGGACATCGTCGGTTATCATTCAGTACCAATCAATCCCCAAACAATTTGGTTTGCCCTTCACCTCCAGACAAACAGACCCCTTGGCCGACTTCGCAAAACACTAGCCATTGATTGGATCATGAGGTCATGAGCTATTGATTTGGCGTCTTTCAATCGATTGCCTTTGGCTTGGTTTCACATCAACATCTCAACCAATCAATCAACGTCAAACTCAACTCTTTGTTGGAATCTTTCAGGACTACCGTCGTCATTGGTGTGGCACCGCATCACATTAAAAATCTTCAGTGAGTAAGAATTTTCCTGGCCTTTTTCGAATTTGTCTTGAGATCTCATGCAGGTATAAGGTCAATTGCTTGGATCTGAACAAAATTGTTTCTACCGGCCGCCTTTCTTTCATCTATCCATTGACTCAAACTAATCCAATGGTTTTCTTCCGCTTAGATGTTTTCCATCCGCCTCGAATTATCACCAGGAACATTCATTCAAGGAGACTCATTAGACACCGAGAGGCTTCTATCATCATCAAATGAATCCTGGAATTCATTTCAATCTATCCAGTATCAAACGATCGTGCAGCCTCTTGAGTCAGCGATCAAAGACTGCTCTCGTCAAGCTATAAAGCCACCCAATTGCCTCAGCCTCATTTTCACTTCAAGCCGTTTTCCTCCTTGGTCTATCATACAAAACATTCTTGACAACTTCACACCATCCCAAATTTTCTTACTTGTCGAGTCAGTTTATTTTGTTTGTTGATTAAAATATATTATGGTCTTCTAACATCTTCTGTTTTCATATTGGTATCATCAGTCCACAGTTAATATTTTGCAAATATAGTGCGTTTTCTTTTGTAACCACATCATTCGACTGTTGTATCAATTCGAAAACTTAAAATTTTAACGTTGGGTGCTTCAGCAATGTCTCACTCACCAGCCAATTTGATAATCAATAACCGCGAGGTTGTCAGGGGACATGACAATCAGTGTAAGTGGGGTAATCCCTGGGCAATGACTTTATGCTATATGACACTGACATGTCTCTTCATCAGTGTTCGAAGTTCCTTCTTTGATATTGGAAGGACCGGATGCGCCAGCGAGGTTCACTTCAGGTCCCATGTTTTGTGAGGGAACTGAAGCCCGGACTAATTTCGACAAAGCTCACGAGGTATCTGTTGCGGTTGTCTTCAAGATATATACTAACAGTGCGAATACGGTGGCACCAATGCCACCAAATGTGACCAATGGACGTCGAATGACCACTACAAAGGCCAAAGTGGTGGATTCCAAGACGTTCAACAGCGGCGATCCTATTGAGATGAAGATGTGCCTTTATGGCAAGTCCCTCAACGATTTAAAGAAGATATGCGCTGATTTGTGCAAACAATACGCGCCCATGATCCAACATCTCCTCCTTACTAGCGAACTTGCTCCAGACCTCATATGGAAGGGTGTGGTTGGCCGTACCAAGGTTGTTCTTGCAGGCCATCAAGGTTGGTTCAAATTTGTGGAGCTCATTGACAAGTACAAAACCAAAAAAGGTTCAATCATGATCTTAAATGTCAATGAGGATCAGTTAGCTAAAAAGAGTGCCGAGGTCAGTGAAGGATTTCTTCTATTTTGTTTCATATTCACATTCATTATCCTACTTTGCACATCTCCACTGATTCAATTTCCTTTTTTTTGGTGCCACAGGTGAGTGCTGCAAAGCAGCTGATTGCATCCGCTGCTGGTCCCGAACCTGGCAGCCAAGAACTTGAAGCAGCACACACTCGCATAGCCGTAAGTGACTGTCTTAGATTTCCAATCTTTCAATATTTGGAGCCTAACCCAGCTCTTCACCCACGCATCACAGGCCGCCAATAAAATGGTGCAATTGCATGAAACAACCGCTTGGATCTACCACCACAATGCTGAACAAGCCACAGGCGGAGATGGGGTCATCCTGACTGCTCCCTGGGATGGCACGTTTCAATATCGCTTGACGTTACGGGCGGCTTTGGTGTGGGCACAAGCAGTGGTGAGTACTTAATTTTTGGTTATTTCTCACATGAAATATCTCTCCTGATATATTTTATTCATAAGAGGACCCAGTGACCACGGTCTTTATGGCGCCAGACATCCCAGCGTACCGAGCCAAAATGAACAAATCTCGGGTGTTCCATCGTGCGATGCGTGTGGACCAGCGTGTCCAACAACGCTTGGCGATGCGACATGCTTCTAGGTCAAGTCGGAGTTTCTTTCCAAAACTCCCTAAATCACCAACCCCTGCCGGTGGCAAGTCCAATTGCCTTGTCATATCTGACTCCGAGTCAGAAGACAATGTCAAGGCCATGTTGAAAAAGGAGCAGCCTGCGGTAGAAAATCAAATTGGTTTGTTTTGGAATCATCTCTTTCATATTAATTCTTTAATGCCATACTGACGTAGACCTAAGTTTCTATTATACCTTTAGCAAAAATGACTTATAAAACCGCCGCTCAACCAAAGGTGGAAGTTAAGCCCAGATTACCTAGAATTCCATATAGTAAGTATCCACCATTTTCTCACCACGGTATAATTTATCCCACTGATACCTTCACCTTGTTTAAAGGTCCACCCAACGTGATATCCAAAGGAGACAAACTCCTCTGGACGGAAGAGGAACCGCCTATGTCGGACACATCGGATACGTCAGATGGGATTGAGGTCACAGAGTCTCATGAGGCAGGTCTTGAAAATTTTTTGTATGTCTGTGGAGTAGCGCCAGAGGACATCAACACCCGCATGGGTTTGGCCAAAGCCGGGGTGGAGTCTTGGTCGGACTTGATTCCCTTGGTGCAGATGACTGAGGGACATTTGGTCATGCAAGGCATTGACTGCAATGTCGCTGGCAAACTGCTTGCTAGAGCTCAATCTTGTCACTGGAAAATGAGCCAATGTAAGTTCCCTTTTGCTCATCCCTTCCAATGTCATTAGGATGATAGCTAATAATGAATTATGATCTTAGCACCCACGATCTGACATAACCAAAGAATCTGATAACCCAAGGTAAGGAGAACTTGAGCCAGGTGTTGATATGCATAAAGTGGAAATTAAACAAGTTCTCTATTTAAAAGTCTTGTTTTTCACATACTTTTTGATATCTTATCGATTGTCTCACTCAAAGTTATCCCCCATGGGAATCCCCCACCACAAAGACCTATGTTATTACCCCACCACAAAGACCAATGTGTGAGAGTCCTTTTTTAGT
Organism: Melampsora americana; assembly: GCA_022264835.1. NCBI lineage: Eukaryota > Fungi > Basidiomycota > Pucciniomycetes > Pucciniales > Melampsoraceae > Melampsora > Melampsora americana. Next base: position 96,674 of record JAIFHY010000042.1, on the reverse strand, counting down.
GTGCAAAGGAATACAAAAGGTTGATTCTAGTGCTACTGAACCCAATACGTGAGAGTGACCCATTTCAACACATTAACGTGACAGTGTAAGTCATGATAATGATGGCTTCAAGTGAGGCGCTTCTAGACATCATCAAAAGATGGACTTCATCTTTTTATCACATTTGATATCTGTGGGGTCAAAATCTTACTCTTTTTTTATTCTAATCAAAGAGGTGTTTCCCAACACATTAGCCCACATACCAACTCCAGTTTGGCTTGACCTAAAACTGTGATAGATCCTTTCACAGATACTACCAGGACCCAAAAACCAGATATCACCATGATATTTGGCCCAATAATATAAACATTCAAGTATTTCATTTCCAGACATATCCAGATATTCATACAAAAAATTAGAAAGTTGAAAGGAAAACAAAATGTGAAAAAAGAGACCAAATAGAACTGAGAGAAATGACATAAAGGTACGAAAAAAAGGAAAGATAATAATTTCAAAAAAAACCCACTAAACAATAACCTCCATCATCAGGAAAGACAAGGTATCCTGTTCACCTCACATATATCCACAACCTCTGTATAGCTTCTCAGCGAGGGCCTCTGTAAACAAATTGAGACACGTTAGGAAGATAGCAGCCACCTCCTCATGCTGATTCAAAGCATTATGGAGGACTTGTGACCGACATAACCGGGCCTTCAGGATTGAGAAAGCCTTCTCAATCGGATTGAGATCCGGGCTGTAAGCTGGTAGATACACCAGCCGGATGCCTTGAGCCTCACATAACTCAGCCACTTGCCCGTTGTGATGGATGGGTGCATTGTCCATCACCAACACGCTGTTCCTAGCTGGATAGGGATTCATAGCTGGTAACTGCTTGGCAGAACGAACTTGGTCAAAATTCAGGAGATCATACTTGTTATTCAATCACAAGTATGAAAACTTACTAGGTCACGTTCCAGATATTCTTCAAAATTGATCCGCGAGTACCCACCGGATTGGATTTTGCACGCAATGACACCATCCAACGAGAGCGCAGGCAACACAGACCATCAAGTAGCAGTGGTGGCCCTTTTAAGTTGTTTGGTCCTCTGACCAATGGGCGCTCGTGCGTACTCCCGATACAAACAACGTTTTGTAATCGCACTTTCATCTGAGTTGAGTTAAATGACAGTCAGAAAAATATACACATTAAAAAGAATATAAAAAATGACATACCTGTAAAGACCAGGCATCTAGGGTCATAACCTTGAATCAATTGAATATAAGCCCCTCGCGCCGCCATAGATTGGTTCAGATGGACAGTGCGGGCTTTTTTGCAAGTCCAGTCCAATCAATGTCAAAGTTCGTTGGATAAGGTCATTGTGGTGACCTGGATCCCAAAAGTTTCAAATATTCGAGTCTTCAGCTTGTCTAGGTAGAGGGTTGGGTCCACCTCCAGAGTTTTGAGGATAAATTGACGTTCCAGAGGTCCAAGAGTCGAAGAAGGCCCTCGAGCCATGTGAGCCTCGGGATTGATGACCACGGCTCGAGTGGTCCGGTAGAGATCGTACCACCGCCAAACTGAGGTGAGCGACAGGTTGATACCCAGGGAGGTGACAATCTCCCGAAAGTTCATGCCTCAAAGCACCATCCGTACAACGACAAGCTTGACTTCGGGGCTGTGGACGATCATCTGAAAAAGCAAAACATGATCAGTATCTGAAACAGGTGATATGCTATCAATCACCTACCAGGACTCGGTTTGGCCGGATCAATTGCAAGAAACACAGAGAAAACGATTTGTGAGGGAGGAAAAAAAAGGGGGGGAAAAGATGAGGAGAGAAAGGGGAGAAATGTACATGCGGGTGCTTTTAGGTATGGAATCGGGACGTCAGCTTCAGGCTTCCATCAAAGCTGCATGCGACAGATGTCACTGACTCAAGAGAGGCAGTGGTGACAGTTCCCTCACGGTACCAACGAAATTAGTCTTGGAAAAAAAAGGTCTTTGGAGATTTAACCCTTTTGTCCATCCTCCGTCGGTGATCCAAATTGTCAAAATCTGCCACAAAAAATTTTAGTAGCTGTACACTAGACTAAGAGAGGTTGAGGAGAGGGAGAGTTGAGGATGAGGAGAAGAGAATTCCACGTAAGGAAAATTCTAACAGACACAAAGGGGAACTTTGAGACTGTCTCACCTCATGGACACTGGACAGATCCACTGTCCAGGGCAAGACTGGCTTAACTGATGGCAACTTTTGATTTTTCACTCAACGTCTGGGGCTTGAACTTGACAGGACTACGAGTAATAATAACTCTGTACCTCTGGAGATCTCTAAGGCATGAACCTGGGATTCTTTCCTGTGCTAGAGGCACAACCCTAGCAAGATTTTGAACGGATTTATGATGCTTGACCCAGTTGCTTTTATGCATAGCTTTCCTTTCAAATCCAATCACAGGTTTCTCTTTTTGTTTCTTCAGCAAATTCAGTGTTCTTGCTTGAATGTGAACATTTCAAGAATTTGAGAACAGATTCATGATTCTTATCCCTGCTGCTTCCTATGCATAGCTTTTTTTCAAAATCCAATTACATATTGTTTTTATTATAGACAGTGAGGTGGATCTGAAAGAAACAAGCCCTTGTTTGAAGTTTAATCTTGTGGGGTCAAAATGTCACTTCTTGAGGCATCTACCCTGTCTGAAAATTCAAAGGCCTTGCCACCACCCACTATATATGCAATGATAGATTTTAGGTGTTTGTTATATTATAAGTCATCATCTCAGTACATATCCATGTTCGCATTGACAGGGCTGACAAAACCCATACAAGTTTGGTCACTTCCAAAAAATTGCAGTAAAATTGGGTACATAACCCATAACTTTGGAATATCACATATTAATGACCCATATAGATTTCAGGGGGACCATAGGCCATAACCCATGGTCTGGGTGGCATAATACTAAATTGGGGCACTACCACGGCACGCTGTGTATGAGAAGTCAGCTTTATACAGCCTGTGTGCCAGAGAACACCCCATGTACTGTTCTTTCTACTTGGCTCCTCTCTGGTATGTGAGGGGTTGGGGGTGAAGTCAGGGTGAGGGTTATCTCCACTATATATTCTTAGACTTTGTGTGATTCTTAAACCCATGAATAGTATGCAAATCAATTTGTATGTATTTTCAAAGCTATTGCAACAAAAGATACTCTATAACAACCCATGACTTTGGGCCCTGTCTTGTGGGTATGGGTCATATCAGAGATAACTGTAGAGAAATATAAAATATTTTCATTGTAATTATGTAGAATTAATTTTGATGTGACAACAAAGACTGGGCTTTTTGAAAGGTATATTGATCTGGAAGTGTGCAAACTCAAAATTAGGAGAGACATGGAACTATTCTATCAGAACAACATCTTCAAGTTTTATTGCCATTGACAAAGATATTAGTGAAGATCTGCCTTGTTTAAACTCTTCTTGAGCTTGATTAGCAGAGGCAGCTTTTATCCATTGATGTTTCAGCTTCCTACTTATCCTTTGACTTCAAGTCGGTGGAGATTCCACTGAGTAATCATTTGATATCAGCTTTTGTTAAACTTACTTGATTCAGAAAAGAACCACTTACAACTATTGATGATTTATATAAATTATTGCATTACCAAAGCAAAACAAGGGTTAAGAATAATTGGGTCTCTATCAGATAATATCTTAGTGGAGTACAAAAGAAAGATACTCACCCCAGCATTCCACTCATCTGCAGCCTTACCACTCTTCTTGATTGGGCCTATGGCTTTGGACAAATCTTTGCAGCTTTTGAATATCTTCTGTACCTCATCTTCTTTTTTCTTGGCATCTTTGAGGCAAGCAAGAATCTTGTCACAAATTGCTAGGGGGAGAAAGTTTGTGATATCATCAATCAGCGATGTTAGTCTTGTTTTCATTCCATCTCTGGGTGATTATTTGTGTCCTCAATAAAATTCTAAATGAGTGATTCTTACCATCAGTTATAATTTGAAAATCTGTTCCAGTCAAGTCCAATCAGAATGTTAGCACACAAGCTTCACCCAACTAAAGTTTTTTGGTGCCGTTTTGTGGTTTCAGACTCACTTAATGCTGTTGCATGGGCATAGAATGAGTCAACTGGCTCATAGCTCATTTCAGTAGCCTTTCTACCCCCTAGACCAGCAGCATATCTGACCTCAGGCTTATTGCATGTTGCAGGGAGTGTGGAAGCATCAACAACCTTTCCTTTTGATGCATCTACAGGTCCTGTCTTTGCGGCCTGATCAGGACTTTCTTTCTTAGGTTCTTCTTTGTTAGGTTCTTCTTTCTTGGGCTCTTCCTTGTTAGGCTCTTCTTTCTTGGGCTCTTCTTTGGTAGGCTCTTCTTTCTTGGGCTCTTCTTTGTTAGGCTCTTCTTTCTTGGGCTCTTCTTTGTTGGGCTCTTCTTTGTTGGGCTCTTCTTTGTTGGGCTCTTCTTTCTTGGTCTCTTCTGTCTTGGGCTCTTCTTTCTTGGGCTCCGCATCTGTGGTGGAAGCCAACAGTTGTAGCGTAGCAGCAGTTGTAACAGCAGGTGAAGTTGCCGCAGTGGATACATTTTGTGTTTTTGTTGCATTAACAGTTGAGGTTGTTGTATTGGATGTATCCACTGTCTTTGTCTCATTAGCAGGTGGAGTCACTGTAGTGGATGTATTCTGTGCTGGTGTTGCTGATTCACCGGATGGCTGTTTCTTGCGCGGAAACGTTTCGGGTCTAGAGCCCAAGGCAACATCTCCTACCTTGGGGTCAAAGAAAATCTTGGGATCATTGCCCTCAAATTGTTTAGGGAGGCAATCCTCCAATTCCTTGTTTTTGGGAGCCTTCAGACAATACAAGAAATTCCTTTGTGTTTGAGGATTGGCTTGATAATTAGGGTGAGTATTTTGCTCCGACTGATGTGGTTTAAAAGTTTATCATTGCCGTCAGTTCTTCAGCCACATGTAATGTAATACTCAGATAAATCATCAACTAACTTCACAGATGAGTTTTGCCCATTGAATCAACTGCTCACGCAATTTATCGCTTTTGACTAAAGAGCTTGTCTGTGTTTTACAGCACAGGAGCACATCTATCAGCATTTCGCATGACCCCAGTTATGAATTGACACCAACCTTGGCGTCTGTGATGAGTTGATCAGCTAAATCCTGCCGCGCGCAGTTAGGCGCTGCAGCTAATCGAGCGCCTATGACTTTGCCGCCTGTGAAGGTATCTTTATATTAGATCTATGATAGATTTCACAAAAGCATCATAGACAAAATTGGGGGAAATGTTTCATACCGACGACTCCACAAATTTCTCCGGGACAAGGCTCAGTTACCGGAGACTTTAAATTGGCCTCTTGATTCATTCGGCGACGAGTGAGTCTAATCAAGCTTCGGCGAGAATTGTTTTTATTAGGACTTGCGTTTTGAGCGATGTTTTCCGGACTCACTTGAGATGGCCGCTGTCCAAAGTCATAGCTTGGGTCGGAGCAAGATTCTCGATGCCAACCAGTAGCAAAATCGAGACCAAAGATTTCATAGAAAGAGACATTTTGAAGTGTATGCCAAGTTGTCCTGAAAGGCGTTTAAAGTGGTTAATCAGTTATTAACGAAGAGATTGACTGTGTAGAATTGTTCTGAATGTCTTATTTCAAGGTCCACAGTGAAAGAGTCAGCGAAGGAAGACAACAGAGCACACAATTTTTGCGAAAATGCAAACCTTTTATGCGGGACCTGAGGGTCGAAATCCCATCACCACATACACATGTGGGGTCTTTGTTCGACGATGGCATCTCGGTAGATAACATCCAAGGTCTTGAAGCGTGTACATTGTCGTTGGACGAACCTCGCGCGATCTTGTTGCTCGAAAGCCATCCCATCACTAAATCACCGAACCTGAATGAACACTCATTCGAGAGCACCATGATCTGATTTACCTAAGATACTGATGCCGGAATCTGAGAGGTGGTTGCAGAGGGCAATTTTGAGAGTTGATCCTACCAGCTGGAAAGCGTCCAAGGCATGAATTACTCACGTCTTGTGATATCGACCACTGCCCTGCGGCAGTTGCCAGGGCAGTACATCTAAATCCGTCCACAATCCAATATGAGTAGTGAAGGGCTGGTAGCCAGCGTATGGACACTACACAAACACCGGTAGCTACACCGATCCGTTCCGGTTTATTTTCTACATTTGGTAGTGTAGTGCAGGACCACTATCATCTCAAGCACTCCGCTCCGCTACACCACGGGAGGGTTCTGGGTCTGGAGACGGCCTCGCACGCAAGCGGTCTGCAGGCAGACCATGTGGGGTCCAGAAATGGCCTGACCCGGTGTCAGAAAATTCTTGACAATTCCTCCCAGATATAGGAGAAGGACTGGGTTTTGAGCTGTTGCATTGTAGGAGTGTTGCTAAATCCACATTCATGTGCTGATTGGTTGAGTCCACCATTGTGTTGTTACACGTGTTTGACACCCTCTTTGGCACACTCAAATGTGGTGCTAATGGTTGGTATTGATTTTTCTGAAGGATAGAGGATAGATTTCCCGTTCTCAGAAAGGTTGAATTCTGAGGACCATTTGGAGACCTGGTAAGACCATTTCCGAGCACCCTATGGTCTGCCTGCAGACCGCTTGTGCGGAGGGCGGTCTCCAGACTGCAAAACCCTCCCATGGTGTAAATACTTGTGAATTTTTTGCTCGATGGCAAGCGGAGTGCTTGGGCATTATCTTGCGCTCGAGTATAGTGCATGGTGCGCTTTATGGTGCTATGTACAACTTCTAGCGCTCTAAAGGCCCTGTAGCGTTGGAACTTTGGAGTAGATTGCTCCATCACTCACAAATTTGTAAATAAATAGAAAGATAGAAATGAAACAGATATAACAACATTAGAGAGATAGAATGGGACCAGATAGCCAAAAATATAAATTGGTCCAAGGCACTCAACCCTCTGGTGTGTATTTTTTAGTAGTACTAGCACAATTGTTTGGAATGAGGGAAAAAGCCTCCTCAAATTCACCTTTGGGTTTGACCTCAGATTGTAACCAGAGCCAACATCCAACAGACCTCTCCATTGTTTTAGTTCTAAGCCCACCTCAATTAGTGGTGCAAATATCTGCAGCAGCTGAGAAAGTACACTCAACCTTGCATGAGGTCCCAGCACAAACCAGGTGATTGTGAGCCATTTTAGCAACACCTGGAAAGAGTTTGCAGTGTTCCTAAAGATATTTGTAAAGGTGAGTTTGGTTAAAAATTGATAAGCTTAGAAAACACTAAAGCAACTTACCTTCCACAAATCTAACATTGAATGACTCTCATCAGGTCTATCAATGTCCCAATCCAAATACCTTTAGATCTCAGTCTTGTCAGTATCATGTTGAGCAGATGGCTTTGGGTTGAATTTAAATGAGTTCTATGGGTGAGAAGATGATGGATTCTTCTGAATCAAAGCTTCAGCCTGTGTCCCTTTGCCAGTTTGGATATCAGAGTTGACAACTTCAAAGAATTCTTTACAAAAAGCCTCAACACGCGGAGCTTTGTCCGGCAAGTACTTTGTAAAGAAACCTAGTTGTAGTGATGGGTTGAAAACAGTTGCTAGAACAACCACATCACAGTTGACTTCCTCTGTTTGATATCCATCAAGCTTCTTGAGTGTGACACCAATCATATCTTGAATACTTTGGTACAACAAGCTGGCAGATTTTGCCAATAGTTCTTCCTTGATAATTTGGTACTCTAGAAGTATGATGCTTGAGGCAGGCTTATCACCTTCTACATGCAGAGTTCATGTAAAGATATCTTTCATGATTGATGCTATCAGATTCAATTGATACAACTTCAACAGATAAGGAAATATAAAATGACTTATCTATGTGATAGTGCTCAACACCTTGTGTGAGGGTCGGGTACTCTTCTGAGTACTCAAAGGCTCACTATGATTTTTAATATTTATATATTTATGTTTTTATGATTATATTTATTGGTTCAGATATGTTGTAGAAACAATTATAAATAAAAAGATGCAAGGAAAATAAATAAAGAAAGGAATCTGTTTGGATATATTTAATTAGAATTGGTGAGGGTTGGATCCAAGTCTTTCCTTTAATCTTTGAGTTCACAGATTAAAGAGTGAGGTGAGGTCACTAGACTATTTATTCTTAAAGTCACCAAATTAGGGTGGTTATGGAGGTCACCATCCTGAAGTGCTTCTTAAGGTTACTAGCCTAGAGCTGTTGGAGGTCACCAACCTGCTATATAATGAGCTTGGGGAAAGTAGAGGATCCAGGGGAGGGAATTGTATACTACTTACTTTTAATCAGGGAGCCTTTACAGTGTATGAATTTTATCACTAGTCTTATATCACAAGGCTCTTGATTTCCACTTCAATAGAACCTTACTGGACCTTAAAAGTATTGTGTAATAAATTCTTGAAGGTTGAGAGGGAGGGTTTATATATTCTTCCCTCTGAACCTAACGGTTATGATATTTGTTTGATTTGCTTATGTGGCTTGAATTATTATTGTTAATTGTCATTATCCATGGTTATTAGAGGTAAGGTTGTTATGTACATTTATGTGAGATAAGCATATTGAACTCTTGACACTGAGTTATGAGGTGTTATTGTGTCATATGTGGTTTTACATATACGTTACATGTGTTTTTAGTATCTACATATACGTAATGATGTTTTAGGGGGTTTATTATATTATAAGTCATCCTTTGAGTACATGTACATGTGCTCAGAGCTGACACCTTGACCAATGCCCAATTGTTTGCAGTTATGTAAAGTTCTCTGTAATAGAGTGCTTTGGAATCTTCAGCAATCATTTGATTGATTGCCTGATGAGATTTGTTTGTTATCAGTACAAAAGACTACAATAAATATGATATGTTGATTGAGTATAATCACCCACTTTTTGACCCTCACAAGCACATTTGTGTGCTTCATGCTCACCATTCCATTAATGACAACTACCAGCAATGATACCTTTACCACTACCCATAATTGTATCAAATTGGTCACATCACACTTATCCCAAGCATTCCTCTCTGGCCACCCAGATGGGGACTATTCCCCATCAAAATTATATCAAAACTATATTAAAATTTCTGAAAGCCATAGACTGTATTTCTATATGTAATTGCTGATTGTATACAAATGGCTTTACTCTTCATAGATGGTTTATTTCACAGAGAATATTCAAGAAATAAATGCCAGTGCTTATTCCAAAATGTGTATAGAATCTTATCAATATATTCAATTATGATTTTCCCTACATATTCCTTAACAGTCCTCCTTGCCTATGAAGAACACAACCTTCTGTATACTTACGGTACTCAAAGTTGTATATAATTTTCCATATATAGTTTTTTTGTGTCTTTCCACAACTACACAAAACCAGGGAAAACTATGTCTTTGGTTTAAAAGTACATATTTTTGAGCTTCAATTATGAAGCATACTTTTTCCAGCTCGTTTTTAGTTGTGGAAAGAGAAAAAAAACTATATACAGCAAAGTATATACAACTTTGAGTACGGTAAAGATAAGCAATCTCTTATAGAAATACAGTCTGTACAGGCCATCTGTAGGGAGAACAAATGTGGAGTGGCATACAGTGTAAATTGGGTATTGAATTAAATCTGTATGTAAATGATCCACCATTCAAGTCTTGTGTATAGTACCAGAATGGTAGTTTGTATTCAGGATTTTTTTCTAAAAAGCTTAATATCTCATTTGATTTACATGATGAAGGTCAATAAACTGTACAATCTTGATGCGGAAATACATGAGCAGTTTTACGCAAATTTGCGATGTCACACAAAATCATCCAGGAGGTTGCAGAGGTCCATGCCCACACCTAGGCAGCTAGACCTTGATACAGACCTGAGCTTTTCTTAGTTCCTGGCACCTGGTTGCTCCCATGATATGTGTTCTACTAAGTTTAGTTTTGTTTGTTTGACATGTTGTAGTTTATTTTCCTCCCCCCTCCCTCATCACCTAGCTAGCACAAAGTCTCAGACAAAGACCTGTGTCTTACCACGCAAGATGATGCTGTAAGGGTAGGTGCATAAGCCCTTCACCTGCATACCATGCATCCTTGTATGGTTTACACATTTGGCTGATACCTCATTATGCATTCAGTATAAAAATTTGGTCATTATTAACCAGCCTCAAGTTTGTCAAGCTCACCCAAACAGAACTGTGACCCTCTCCCTTTTGAGTATATGGCAACTGGAGAAGCTTCCCCTGTTGCAAATGGACTGTTATTCAATAATTGAACAGAACAATTAACAGGATGATGAAGGGAAAAAATCAAGGAAAAAAATCCTGGATCTTGAGCTTATGATATGAATCATCCCAGCATCAACATTGAATTCAATGTTTCTCAATAATTAAGAAAATAAAAATAAAATCAACCAAGAGGAAAGCAATCCAGAATCCATCCAATTCTTGGGACTTCCATGAAAATCTTCAAACTCTCTCACTATATGTGCATCAAGATTTGGGTACATGGAAAATGATTGAATGATATTCTGACTATACAGGCGTCACCACCACTGGTGTTTGCAAAAAGACATCAGTACTTTGATTGTTGAAATGACCAAAATCTAGGTACTTTTTTTACAGCAGACCAAACATTGTCAGGCTTGCATCCTCCAGGTGGTTCCACAGAAGTATAGATCAATGATTTATGTGATTGGTATTCATTGGCTTTGGGTGGTTTGTCACCTTCAGAGGGACAGTCTTCATCTTCAGTATCCTCTTGATACTGGACATGCCCAACACAATCAGAGTCTCCAGAATTGGGGTACATATCAACATCCAATTCACCATTGTTTGACATGATCAAAGGGATCAACTCCTGGTAAAGTGGATGGCTTGATGGGGCTGACTGATACATCTATATGAGCAAGTCCTGCTTTCACCACCTGTGCAAGCTTGTGAGAAGCACAACAGATGTGTGTGGTTTTTGGGTTCCATGAAACTGGATAGTTTGTGTATGCAAACTTCTTGGCCAGTCCTTTAGCCATCATATTGTTTTTTGCACCTGAATCAGTTATCTGAGCCAGCATGTATATAAATAGGCAAAAAGAGACCAAAAACAATGAAGTAACTGTAAGGAATGGTGAAGTATGAAACTACTTATCTTCTTATGTACCCTGTGTTTGATTAGAAAGAACACAACCAGTTGAGCCAGGTGAGGTCCATAGTGATTCCAAGCAAAAAGCTTGAATGTCAGGCGTTGGAAGCAAAACTTTCAGTCAGCATTGAGGTATCTGACCAAAACACCAATGAAAGCATGTTGTTTCCCCTTGGTTTTCCATAAATTGTGTATAGGACAAAATGTTCTGGGAGTCCCTTTTGAAAGATCAATTCAGTTAGTGCCTATTTATCAAACATCATTCAAGGATGTTAAGAGAAGTTGACTCACATGGAGATCTTCAACAACTTCTTTCAACATATCCCCATACAAACAAGCGCAGAGGCACATTGTACCCAAGTTGCAGAACAGACTGGTGTGTTAATATTTGCAAAGAAAAAAGCTGTTTGGAGGGGGATGTCCTCCATTCAAGCCCAAGGTAATGCACATAATAGACGCCATATTACCTTCACTTGATTGAATGACTCACCACTGAGATTGACTACCAAGACAAATTGATCCAAATTACCAGAAGAATTGTTGTTCTTCTTGTTCTTCTCAGTTTCTGCCTTAATTTGCTGTGTGAAGGTTGGTGGAAGCTTGACACCAGTTAAAAAGTGTCAAACTACACAGAATGGTCAACTCTTGGATCCATCACAAGACTATAGATATCAAACCATCCACTTGGGCATTTAGAAATAGGTCCCATGACAGTGTTGGCACTTGTAGCCTGGATGATTTGGACCAGTCTACAAAGAGAGGTGATTCAGATACTATTGAAAGACAAGAATTCTCATTACTTCACTTGTTGTTGATATGCTTAGGTGCATGGAAATAGAGAACTAGTTGTTTTTCATCTTCTGCCTGTTGACTTTGGATACCTAGTGAAGATGACTCCACAGTTTCAGATACACCATTGTTATGATAAAGATCTAGTTCTATTGGAGCTGGGATATTTTAAAAATATACAATTCTACTTAAATTCAGAGATACAAAGAATGACAATTGATATGTTGTTACAATCTCACCTTTTTATATTTAGTCTTTTTTCAACTTGTTTGCTCATTGTTGAATTTGGATGAGATTTCAATCTTGGGAGTTTTCCTTTTAGCTTTCTCCTTACGTTTTTGTTTCTGTTGAGTGCCTTTGCTTTGTTCCTTGGTTTGCAACTGATCAGTGTCACCTTGATAAGTCAAAGATAAAATTGGAACTGCCACACTGAGAGACAATTGTTTACCAGATGAGATGGGGACCATTCCAGGGCTATTGGGAGTGCTACAATCATGGGAACTTGAGCATAGAGGCAATGGTGTGGATAGTGAGGTCATGTCTATGTCTGAAAGCCACAGATAAATTTTGAATAATCAAGTTGTATGGTAAGATTTGAAAGGGAATAAAGTGACAATAACAGATGGTTGGAGTGAAGCAATGGAGTGTAAGTCAGTTCACCTAAACAAATCAAGTAGGCAGTGGAATTCAGAGATACTGAAAGGTGCTAAAATTCCAAACTTACCTCAATGGTTGATAGCTTGATGGCTGCATTGTAACTGTCACCTTGTCTTGCCTCCTCTAGCCCACTAATATGTGATTCATTTTCAGTAAAGGGATGAAAGAAGAATACAGGGTTAGACCCTTGTAATTATGTCTCAGTGTGGCAGAATAATTTGAAAAAGGGGAAGGGTATTTGGATCTCCAGATATTCTTAGCACCAGGGAGCGCTACCTAGCGCTACATAGTACTAAGTAGCACTATATGTATCACTGTGTATAGCACTATAATCACTTTGATACATGGGAGTGCTACTTCTACATAAGCTCCAAGCCTCTTCAAGATAGTGGAAGGCTTGGGAACTATGGACACAGTGCTATGAGCCCAATGATATAGCACTGCACTACACTATTGTAGCACTATATATAGTGGATTGGCTTGGTGTAGCAAGGTCTACTGTAGGTTTACAGATAGAAGTTGGTCTAAGTTGAAGTATTCTTTCATTTTTGTAAGATCTCAAATTTCACATGCATGAAACTTAACATTAGATCTCATTTCTCATGGGATTCCACTATTTCTTGCCCCCTTGGCAAGTATCTGTAGCCCCTTGTCGGACCGGAGATGGGGCAACAAGCATTTCATCGCCCCCTTTTACAAAAGGGGCGACTCAAAGGGGCGACTGGTTTATTATCTTTTTTGGATGGGTGGCTAATGTAACTAGAAGTCGAGGAACTGTGAAAGCTAGAAGTTGAACCACCGGGGGTAGGATCCAGTTGGATCATGGACCCGGTCATCAAACAGCAAATGTTGTTTGGATCCTGTCTCAAGCTCAGATTTTCTTAACAAAACAAGAGCGGAACGCGCTGACAATGGGTGCATAAACATTTATCTTAAATTGGCATAAGTAAGGGGCAATAATACAGACATCACTTGAAGAAGAAGTGAAAATAAAAAAAGTACCAACTACAGGTAGTTGAACAAAACACACATAAGAACCAAAAAGATGAAGTACAAACAAAAAAAATCATGAAAGTACATCATGAATAAGTTCATGAAAGTACATCATGAATAAGTTATCCATTGATAGAGTTACAAAGTTACTTATCATCTCGATGAGCCCAAAGATCCATCTGGACTTGATACTTGTGAATCCAATCCGGAATCCAAGTATTGGTGATGGTGGAAGTCTGGGACTGTCCGTAAATCTCTGGAAATGGGACCAACCCTTTATCAGAACCCAAACTAACAGAATGATGACCGTTTACAAATGCAAGGATGATAGGAACATTCTTATTAGGTCGAGTACGATATGGAAAGAATGTGTAACAGTTTGAGTTGGTTGGATTGAAGAGGATCACTGGGGACTTGTATGCACTGGCAATGATGTAGCCTAAGTAAGGCATGCACATCCAATACTCTTCATCGCGTTTTTCCCCCTGGGGTTTGAGCCGGTGAAGCAGGTTGTCAACAATTTCTGTGGCGGGATTGGGCGCCGTAGCTGTACGGCAAGTCTTAATCCCACAAGGCTTCATTCCCGGCAGACTAGAAATCAACTCCTCGTGTTCAAGACAATAAGTGAAAAGTTTGTCGCCCAAATGATGACGGACATGGGCATAAGCCTCATCATTATAACAATCGAGTGCTTTGGCAATCGCGTGGTATCCACAATTGCCATAAGCTGGTGGATCAAAAACTGTCTTGATGAAAGGAATGATGACTCAAGGAAGTTGGTCCAAATATTTTTGTTTGGCTGTTTGGACCTGAGCACTGGTTGGTAAACTAGATATTGATGAGGCAGAAGCTTTGGGCTGGACTTTGGGTTCCTTTTGAGCGACGGGCTTGTGTACTTTCTTGGCCACCATTGATACCTCTGGAATCGGAAACACTGCCGCACCAAATGCACGGCTCCCTTCCAAAGTTGCCCTAACATGAGTATCATTTCTATCTAAGTTGATATCTTTGGCGATCAAACATGACGCCAATTCCGGGATAAGCACTCTTTGGATAAAGTAATCGGGAGTAAGAGGTGCCGCTTTGACTGAGTCAAGGTGATGTGGCAATGATGGGTCTTTGGTAAACATATTTTCGAGGGTTCTGACAAAGATTTTGTATCCTTGATATCCATAGCTAGGTTCAAGGTTGAAACAACAAAGATAACCCAATGTAGTCAGATATTGCTCTGGAAAGAATATAGTAGCAATGATACACTCACTACCCGGGTTGTTCAACGTCAAAGTTGGCCATGTAACTCCCCATGCTGCGACTTCCACCACCCTTACCCTTCTTCTTTGCTTCTTCTAAGAAAGAAGAAGATTCTACTCGGTCGACTATGTTGCGCAGAACATCTGCATGTTTTTTGATACGGCTGTAGAACCATCAGAATGAGTCATTCAGTGATTCATTGATAAAGACAATTTTCTGAAAAGATAGAAATGACAAACATTTCTAAGCCTTCAAAATCAATGACGGTTGGCCATCCCTCAGCAACCCCAAGTGGAATAGTTGTGCATTCATCCTGATGCAATTGACAGAAGTCTACTGTTTGAAAGGACTGTTGAAAGGTTTGACATAAACATTAGTGTTCCATATTTTTTTGAGTAGCTTAAGAAAAACTAACATCCAAGGACATAGCTTCACGACATTTCTTTAGTATTTTCAAGAGCAAATCCTTCATTTCAAGGAGCTTGCTTGAGGGGTTATCAGGGAGTGGATTGTTGCCAAAGGGACACAACTCTTTGTCGTCTTCATGTTCAGTGTCGGAATTGGATTCTGAGCTGGAGTCGTTGAATGCAACGTTGATTTTGGATTCAGTTTCTGAGTTTTCCTCTTCCACAACAGCAACAGATTTGGAAGAAGTTTTTTTTGAGGTTGGTATATGTGATTTTGAGCTACTTGATGGGATCGCAGATTTGTTTGATTGTGATTGGATGAGGCGGTGAGGGCAGGTGGTGATTCGATGATTTGGTGATCTACAACCGCTGCATTTATTGACTCAAATTTTCTTGCGATCGTCTTCCAATTCTTGATTTGATTTCCATCGACCTTGAAGACCTTCCTGAGACATTGCCGGCCGTTTGGAAGTGCTAGCTCAAGGACGGCCTCTAGTATCGGTCTTAACTTCAGAATTGATAATGGGGACCAGTGAGAATTGATTTGTTTCTAAGAGAGAAACTTCGCTAAACACTTTGCGCAGAGCATGCTCTGGCAAAGTCAAGAGGCGGTCAAATCTTGTGCGCGCAGCTGTAACTAGCCCTTCATGACTTTTTGGAGCCAAATCTAATGCAAGCTTCCACTGGTCATGAAATAGTTTGGCGGAGATGAATTCTGTATTTTCGCAAGGCTCCGCAATGTCGTGTGAACACGGTATACCCCAAGCACCTCGGAAGGTGTGTGTACAAGATTTTTGAAGAGAATTGGGCAAGAGGTCATACTGAGCTTTAGCTTTGTTGAGTGCAAAGTGTGATACTATACCATTGAGGTCTTTAAAGAGAGGTGGCATGTCTTGAAGAGTTTTTGTTGTTTCAATACCAACTAGGACTGATAATTCATCCATCTGATGTTCTTCATACCGTTTGAATGCATTGAAACAAGTCAGAAAGTTGTTGTTTTGACCGTCTAGGAACCGTTTAGCTCTAAAATGACTTCCTTTGACTCAAGAAGTGGATGAGTTTCCAAAGTGTGGTGTCTTCAATGTAAACATAGTGACAAACTTTTCGGTACAATGTAACCACGTACTTTTAAGGTAATCAATTACATTGTGGGCTTGGGCAATCTTTGTGACGGCTTTGAGATTACTTTCATAGTCGGCAGTTGTGTTTGAAGCAACAAACACGTTCCATAGCTGCATGAAGGCTGTCCAATCCGTTTCAGATAACTTGCTTTTGCAATTTTTGGCGATATTGATGTTGATGTGCCAAACACACAAGATGTGTGTGGCCTCAGGAAAATCCTTAGCTATTGCGTTGTAGAGGGCCGGTTCAGCGTCCGTTGTGGTAATCAGATTATTAGACTATCTAGTTATATTCAGATTTTTTTTTCTTTCATAGTTTAACTCCCAAGACTCCATTTTCTTTTAGATCATTTTTTTATATTTACAAATTCATTTCATTGCATTTTATTCATTTCATTTTTTAAAAGAAAGATAGTCTACACCAATCATCAAGAAAGAACCATTACACAAAACATTAAGAATAATGAAAAAAAAATTGATCAAGAACTAAAATCAAATTCAGAATCATCAAAATCCAATCATAATAATCTATCAATCATTGTAGGAACCCTAAAGCAAGCAAATTAAATTAATACATGAAAGAATAAAAAAAAAGAAGAACATTTAGTTAGTAATGTGTAAAAATCAGACAAGGGAAGCAAAAAAGAAAATTGAAACAACTTACCGATTACAAAGGAAAAGAGAATTAATTGTTCTAAAGAAAACCAACAACAGTAACACAAAATGACAAATCTAATTGTCAAAATAGAATCAATCAACTTGAAGATTAAATCCAATTAAAAGATTAAAAATGAAGAACTAACTTATAACTTCAATAAGCAAGACTAGAGTTGAATCGATCCATTTGTTAAACAATCTAGAGAAAAAATTGAGGTATTAGTTGATTGAGCAAAAACCAAGTAGAAAGTACCTATCAATCAAATCTAGAAGGTCAAAGCAAATTGAATAGAAGAATGAAAGAAATAAAATAAGAATTAGTCAGTGATGTGAAAAGTCAAAGAAGGAGAAGAAGAAGAAGAAGAACAAAAATTAAATGAAAACTTACAGCGAGTTGAAATTTCAAAACTGAAGTCGGACCAAGCAATCTCAAAACAACAAGAGTGATGAAACAGAAATAAAAAGTCAAATCATTTCAATTAGTTTTCTTTTCCATATCAAAATAATAAAAGAAAAAGAGATCAGATGAGAAAGATAGATGAAAGAAGAAAGAGAAGAAGAAATCAAAAAAGAAAGAAGAGAAACAAACATACCATTTCAAATTTAAGTCAAAATTGAGAATCGAATTGAAAATTGACCAACCGATCTGAAACAAAGAAAAAAAAAGAAATCAAATCATTTTTTTAATAGTTTTGAAATCAACTCAATTCAAAAGAATTAGTAAATCAAATATAAACAAAGAAGAAGAAAAGAGAAAGAAGAACTTACATACGATTTGAAATCAAGATTGAATCAAATCAATCTTTTTAAAGGATCCCGGTATCCCCACCACCCCCCCTTGGTAGCCTCACCACCCCCCTCCCTTTCACAAGCCATGAAAGCCTGTTTCACCTGTGACAGTAGAATTGATAGTCATGTAAGCTAGCAATACGAGTAGCAAGAATTATGATTGATTTTTCAACTAAACCATCTACTCTATCCTCTATCTCCGCATCAAATTCAACCTTATTGGTATTTAAATTCAACATTACAACGTCAGAAATGAATGTTGGCGAACTCTTGGTCTCATATCCATCCCTACAACAAGCTGAGGATGCACTACAAAACTACACCAAAACATTAGGCTACTGGCTGAAAACCACCCGAACCTGTTACAATACACAACAGAGAGCTAAGAAACGTGTATTTGCCTGTGCTCATGGTGGTACTCCTCAGTTGGTTGATAGTGCAGTACGTTCTACATCAAGTCAGCTACTGGGTTGTAAATGGTCTGCTACAGCCCGACGCAATCAATTTACTCACCACTGGAACACCGAACTCACAAACAATCAGCACAACAATCATGAACCTTCCAAAACTTTTGCTGAGATACCAGCTGCACGGAAACTTACACAAGAAAAGATATCAAATGTTCTAAACTTGGCAAATGCAGGTGTTCCTACTCGGCTCATTCTACGTACCCTGAAGGCTTCTGACCCAAGTAACTTGTCTACAAGCCAAGACATGTACAATCTGATTAAGAAAAAAAGACTTGCCGATCTTGATGGACGCACACCACTTGAAGCTTTGATTGACAACCTCAAGAAAAACAATGTCTTCCATACTTTTGAACTCGACTCTCATAACAGACTTCTACGCTTCTTTGTTGCACCCAAGGCTAGTGTAAACTCAGCTTCTGAGTTCTGGACGTCTGATGTGCTACTGATGGATTCTACATACAAAACTAACCGGTGAGGTCTTTGAATGAAATTCAACCAGGATCAAGATTCGAGCTGATTTTGGTCCTTCTCTCTATTAGCTTTCACATACCACTCCTGCATGTTATAGGAGTATCACCAACTCATCAATCCATCTCCTTATGCTTCGGTATAATGCAACAAGAAACTGAGGAGGACTATCAATGGATATTGGAGCAGATGAAGCTGTGCTTTGGGTCAGCGCTTTCAAAATTACAGGCTATAGTGACTGATTGAGAACTTGCTTTGATGAATGCGCTGTCAAAAGTCTTACCGCATGCCAAAAATCTGCTGTGCAAGTGGCACATCAAAAAGAATCTTCAAGTCAACATCAAAAACAAATTATCAGATGAAGAATGGGAGAAATTCAAAAACCACTGGGTGGAAATCTGCAGCTTGCTCTCTGCTGACGAGTTTGACAAACACTTCAAGACGCTTCAGACAATTATCGATGAGCCTTCATTCAATTACATCCAGACTACGTGGGCAACCCAAAAGGAAAAATTTGTGACTGCTTGGACAAAGGATATCAAACACTTTGGTCACACTGTCACCTCTCGAGCTGAAGGTGGCCATGCAGGTATCAAAGGCTGGATCTGGCAATCAACCGGTGATTTGGCAACTGTATATACTAAGCTTGAAATTCTATGCAAGCAACAAAGAGACAAAATACTACAAAAGATATCATATGACCAAACTCATACCTTGACTTGCCTCCGTCCTCAAATTTGGACTGATGTCAACTGGAAGATTTCTTGCTATGCTCTACTTGAGGTGAGGTGTTTTCTAATTTCAGTATCACCTTCCCTCTCCTGACTCATCATTTACTTAACATTCCAAACCTTGATTACCAATAGACTTACAAGCAATACAAGAAGGTGCTTTCTTTGGATGACACCATTACATGCACCTACGTAATTTCTGGGTCAAAAGGCTTACCCTGCGCTCACTTCATCAAACGTCTTGTCGTATCTAAAAGAAAATTGGCACCAACACACTTTGACTCACATTGGCATCTTGTTCAAGGTTCCGCTGTCCCAATTATGCACAAGCAGCTACCTACCTTGGGTTCACTACTGGACAGCATACAAACTTGCCAAGAGAGTCTCCCCGCTCATCAGCAAAGCGTGTTGTGGAACCAGTTGACTCGCATTCTTGTTAATTCAACTCCCACCATTGGTGATCCAGATCCAATTCAATCTCGTGGTCGGCCTGCAGGGTCATCAAACAAATCAAGACGTGATTGTTGCGCTTTTGAACATCAAGAAGCTGCAATAACCAGTCGTCAATGTTCCCAATGTCACGCGACGGGTCACAACAAGCGAACTTGTCCCGTTCCATCAGATTTGGATCATGCTGATACAACAGTATAATCCTCATCAATCTCACCTTGTCCTTGCTACATACATGGGTCTTATGAATAGGTATACGACTTCACTATATACTTCACTTGTAGTCATTTCTCTCCTTTTCTCTGTCAAAAAATGAAAGTGTTCAATTCAATTGTTCCACTCGATGTTTTTTGATTGTCCTCTAGATTCATACTCAGTCAATCACTCAACCACAATTGAATAACTTGATTGCATCTTTGATCGCATCCACTTACACCATGTAGACAGTTGTAATCAATGAATTGGTCTTGTCATGTTCATCTAGTTTCTCATCCACAAACACTTTTCAATGTTTGTGTTCTGTCTTTTCTTTGCTTATGAGAATCCTCAGGCTTGATTCTTACTTTACTAAAGATCATCATGCATGATTGAGTTGTATCATTTTGAGTTTGATTCCTTCAAATCAATAGGTGAAGTTGTAGAGCTGGGTCGGCTCCCATCGGTATCTATCTACAGCTTACGTGACTATCAATTCTACTGTCACAAGTGAAACAGGCTTTCATGGCTTGTGAAAGGGAGGGGGGTGGTGAGGCTACCAAGGGGGGGTGGTGGGGATACCAGGATCCTTTTTAAAATGTTAAGTAGAAGATTGAATTAATTTGAATTTTTTCTTTCGTTTGTTTTACACATAAAAACTACATAATATAACATCAAAGAGAGAATTAAAAATGATAAAAATATCAAATCAATCATAAATAAATCAAATGAAACAATGAGAAAGGAAAATAAGTAATATTTGTAAAAAAAAATCAAATTTGTAAAATGATGTAATGGGGTTAGGAGTCGAGTTGGAAGGGTATAAAGAGGAGGGGATTTTGGGGATTTTTTATTTTCTCTTTTAATTTTCTTTTTCTTTTTTTTCATAAGAGGATGTGTTGTTGATCATTTGTGTGTGTGTGGTTGTGTTTGAAGTGTTTTTTTATATTTAAAGCGTATTAAAAGAGTTATTTTAAAGCGTAATACCCTTATAGAGGGTGAAAAGAGTTATATTTTGTATAAAAGTCAAATTTGGAGTTTTTTTGCGTAAAAGTCCTGTCTGTGGAAGTTATAGTTATATTTAAACAGTGTATTGTCTCTAGTGGAAGTTCAAATAAATTCTATCCTTCATCAACCTCCTCTTTAAAGCTCTCATTTTTTTCTTTCTCATTAAATTCATTTTTTTTGCACAAGATTCTTAAAAGATTGGACTGCGGAACTTTATCAAGTAGCTGTATAGTCCTGTTTTATTATTTCTATAGCCCTTGCCTAGTCACATTAGTGTCTAGGGACCATTGGTGACCACTCGGTACAGTCTTTAGACTTGTCATAGGTTTTTCGGACCAGGTTTGGTACTGATTATATCAGTGGAAAGAGTAGAACAATATTATTACAGGTATTGGTAGTGTGTAGCAAGAAAATTTTGTCTAGAATTGTACCCCACTGCTTCTGAACTTAGAGATTCTTAAAGGTTGAGGGCAGCTTAACTGCACCTGTTGTACTTCCGCTCTCTCTGGTTGTACTTCGTCCCCTCTCCGGCTCAGCCTACGCTACACTGTGTAGGAGTTCTACACCGTCGCAAATGTCTCTGGTGTCGGTACAGTTAAATTGACATTGTCATTTTGATAAATCACTTCTTTCAGCTGGGTCAAAGCCCATTTGTACTGTTCTGTTTTTTCACTATGTAGAAAACACATTGCAACTGTGAAACTTCTATTGGTATTTGTTGTTCCGACTATGTGTAAAAGTGGAAGGTTGAATCGATTAGTTTTGTAGGTGCAATCAAGGGAGAGTACAGTTGTAAAATGTCGAGCTAGAATGATCACGGTTGGACTTGCGAAAAAAAGGTTCCAAAGGGTACCATCTGTGGCCGTGAGAGTGCGATGAGCCCAATGGCTTGAGACAATCAAATCAAATAAACCCTGGATCGGTGTCCGGCCAGCGAGCCAGTTGTCTCTGAGCCGGGATCAAAGGTTGTGGATATTGCGTACTAATGGTTGTGAGCCTGGTTCCACGTCAATCAATTGTCAAATCTGATTGGCTCGACATCCAGCAGATGATAAAAGTGAAATTTGTTCCTGAATAGCAGGAGGGAAGCGTTGGTATACAGACAAGTTGTGAGGTTGATCAAATGGTGGGTGGTTGTGATGGAGCTTTGCAACTTTCTTCTTATCATTTGAAACTATCCATCAATCAGTTGCCGCTCGGTAGTTGAGTGACATCTCAAAGAGACATCCAGTCTTCTTTGAGGATGTTGAACGTTTCTTCTCGACTTTACCACCTTGTTTACCCTGTGCTTTCTCAGCTTCACACTTTGATTTGTATCCTAAAGAGCATTCCAGGTAGATTTGAATTGACTGTTTATTTTTCTTTTTGTGGCTTTTGATGTATAGCACGTACCCTTGATGTCTGGCAACAGCATTCATGTACATCAAGCCTGAGCTCATTTCCCGGAATTCCTTACCAATGATCAGAGGCCCAAGCAAGCAAAACGGGGTCGCTCCTATAACATACATATGAAGCACATGAGTAACAGATATATGATAACATTACATGAAGAGATCTATTAAATGTGATGAAATAAGACATACCAATAGGAGGCAAATCTCCATCGCGTTTGTTGTCTACAAAAAGCTCTACCTCTTCATCATTTTGAACTTGAACTATAACTTGTTCATCATCTACCTCTATCATGACCACGTTCTCATTGACTACGATTTTGTTTGTTCCAGTGTTCGTGATTTCAGAAGCTACAGTCCCAATTGCTTCAAGTGTTGCCTCAACAGTAGCCGGTGGATTGACAAGATTGACAATCGAGTTTGTGGCACCAGGGGCGTAAAAGTGAGGAGCTTGTATCATGGAAGGCTGTTGGAAATCAGTGAAGGTGGACGCAGGGTTGTTTGGATAAGATGATTGATTATAAGTAGGCTGTTGATTAGATGCGGGGTGATTCCATTGAGGAGGCATTTGATTTCCAGATGGGACAGAGTGAAAACCTCCAGGTGGATGGTACCAATACGCAGGTTGATTGTGTTGGTTTTGAGACACAAAGTTAGGAGATTGATCGTGTTGGTTGTGAGACGCGAAGTTGAGAGGTTGACTGTGTTGGTTATTATGAGACATGAAGTTAGGGGTTTGGTCAATGTGTTGGTTGTGAAGCGGGAAGTTGGGAGGTTGGATGGGTTGGTTATAGCCGCGAAAGTTGGGATTTTGTAAGTGTGGGTTATTAACTGTGACGTTAGGAGGTGGTACGTGTTGGACTTGCTGGTTATGAAACTGGAAGTTAGGATTTTGTACGTTTGTGTTATGAAATGGGAAGTTGTAAGGTTGATTGGGTGCGTAGGTATGATGGAGATTGAAATTGTTTTGAGTATAAGGTTGATTAGACGTGTGAGGGTATTGAAGATCTGAGTTTGGTTGAGTAGGAGGTTAATTAGGCGTGGTATGGAGATTTGGATTACGTTGGTTTGGTTGTTGTACAAATTCCGGTGTGATGGACATCAGGAGTGGGGCAGGCGGTTGTGGAGTGGACATACTTGAGGTCAATTGAATTGTTGTGAGGAAAAGTGTGGTGTATGTATGCGTGTGTGATAATGAAAGGATGTGGGGTGATTGAACTGTGATTTAAGTTGGTGATTTGATTGAAACTTTGAGTATGATGTGGATGTGGAATGAATAAGATGAAGGACAAAGAAGGAGAGCGGAGAGAGAGAGAGGAAGATGAAAAGGTGAAGGAGGTCAAAGGGGCAAATTTGGGGTTGTTCAGGGGTGTTTGCCCCTTTTCGCCCTTTTTTTTCATTAGACAACAGGGGGCTCAGCGTAAGGACAATGGGGAAATGGTAGTGGATTCTCGGGAGAACCTGTCAGAGGTGGTAGCCCCTAATCGCCCTTGCCGTCCGACTCA
The DNA here is from genome assembly GCA_022264835.1 of Melampsora americana. Taxonomy (NCBI): domain Eukaryota; kingdom Fungi; phylum Basidiomycota; class Pucciniomycetes; order Pucciniales; family Melampsoraceae; genus Melampsora; species Melampsora americana. The sequence continues at coordinate 72,660 of JAIFHY010000042.1, read as the reverse complement.
CCAAGAATTTGGCTGGAGTTGCTTGGGTTCTGTTGGGTACCTCGGGTAATGCCCCAAATCAAGGGGGCTACGGATACTTGCCAAGGGGGCAAGAAATAGTGGGATCCTTTCTCATGACTTATCATAAGTATATTTTTCTGCAATTTGTTTGTCATCTTTACAAATGAATTGTTATTGGTTGAACCGTATATCCATAAACTGAGATTGTTTAAACTGGGAGAGCAGCAAATAAGGGGTTTTCACTCCTTGTCCAAGAGAACAGACACTAAGAAAGATGTGTTAGTGGCTAGAGAAGATAACATGTATTCAAGAATCCAGCTCTGTACACCACGGGAGGGTTTGGACGGCCTGAAGGCTGCCCAGTTTGGCCGTTTGAAGGCGGCCAAACCCTCTGCAGCAAACGCCGGTCTGAAGATAAACCATACATTTGACGCCTGCTAGGCGTCAAACGTGCCTGTCTGCAGGCCGGCTTGCAGGCAACTTCAGATGGTCTAAAAACATTGGGCCGCGGTTGCTTGGGGCTCAAATTTCTCGACCATTTGCTCAGCATTAATAATTACTGCTAATTGTAATTAAAAAACTTTTTGGTAAATAATTTCATGTATTTCATTCCAAGCAAGACAAAAGCAGATTCTACTACAGCAATCTCGAAAAACAAAAGAGAAATCTAACACTTGGGTAATTTACTCATGAACGTTTCCTGAGCCACTTGCTGAGCCATTACCACTTTGTCCACCCCCAGGAATGCGCGCCAGGATGGCCTCGTGCGACGGAGAATTAAGAGTGACTTGGTTATCTTTCACTTCTTGAAGAAAAGTACGACCATCAAAGTACCTGTTGTCTTCATCACACACAATGTTGTAAAAATGACGTAGTCTTTGTTGTGAGTTAATCAAAGCTGCGAGAGCTGGTTATCCACGCAAGCCCAGATTGATTCACTACCCCGGCCACCTTTCAACACAATGCTTGCTGCTTCCCAACGCTGGACAAAAATGCTCATGAGTTATCTGATTGTAGGTTTGAGAGAGTTTGATTGTACTTACAAGATAAGCAATTCGAGCTCTCTTAGGCAGATCAGTTACTTCCCAGACAGCCTTGGCCCCACAATTTGGCCCAACACTCCCACATTTGACGCGAAACTAACATATTACGGTGATTTGTCAATAAGTGTAATATGTTGTAAACAAAAGTACAAATTTACTTACTTGTTGAACAAGGTCCATGAGGTTTGGAACCGGAATGAGAGTATGGTCCCCCTTGGTGGGGACGTGGATACCAGCCAAGAGCTGAATCATGAAAAAAAAGCCGTCAAAAAAAAAGGTCAAATGAAAAAGCGGTCAAAAAAAACGGTCAAATTGGTGATTTGGAGCTAATCAATATGACAACAGTGAACATTGTAACTTACAACATTGTGTATCTTTTCCCTCGCACACTTTGCACAATCTCTGATCGCTATGTAGTATTTTTTGGGTGCTGGAGGCCTCCTCTACACCCAAGTGTTGAGGTGGAAGGTACTTTGACGTAAATGGAGGGCCATCCTTTGTGATGTTGAGCTGCATCAATCGGAATGTGTAGATTAACATTTAATACAAAATGGTAAGGTGAGTAAGTTACGCACTTTGATTGTATTGAACAATGAATGAGGGAGGTACCCCTCTGGACCATTTAAAGAAGTGGTGTACGCTTGAAGTTCCGGTGATTCCATGAGTCTAAGGGCCAATGGATTCAATATATCCTAGAAAATTAAAGTCAGTATCTCATGAGTATCTCATCAGTAAAAGTAGAGATCAAATGTGTACCAAAGGTTTCTCACTTGCTTTCCAAGGTTCATCCGCTTGGCGTTGATTCACGCTGATCGATTGATCTGGTTGGCTTAGGGGTTGTGGGTTGGTTACAATTGTTTGGACCATGTTCGTGATTGTAGCTAGATGATTCTTGATGGGTTGTATTTGCTGTTGTAAAGCAGATACTTCCATCAAGAGGCGAGCTTGGGATATTTTTTGGGACAAATGGCGGTTGTTTTCCCCAAATACCTTAGATCATACATCAACAGTCAGCGTCCGCTCAATACACAAAGGCCACTCAAAAAGGAAATGGAGGAAGACTTACCTGAGCGTGCATCAAGGCAAATGCATGACTGTCCAGGTCCAACCCAGCCTCATTGGACATTTCCTCAAATGTCTGATGGCTCTGGGTTCCAAGTGGGCAGGCGTAGTGGCGTGGTTCCAAAGGATCTTCATTCATCTCGTGATGAAATGAAGATCCTGTTGTTAAAGGTTGATTTCCCCCAGCTCAAATGGACTGAGACTGGAGAGACCGGCGTGGTTCTCCAGTCCAGCTTCCACCTGCTGATGTCCTTTGAGTCGGTGATAAAGACCGCTCGTTGGGCTTCCGGGTGGGAGTAAAGCGCCCTCCAATTCTGGTCGCTGAAGGTCGTTGGTCACCCTCAAACGCACGGCAATTCAATTGGAAATCACCAGACCCTGGTTCCCAATCGAATCAAATCAAATTCAGTCAGTGATCATTCATGGTTACAAATAGATGACATCACAAATCAAAGGCCTACCAATTGAGTGTCCGTTACCATTCATGCCTTGATTGGAATGGTTTGGAGATGGGGATTGCCGGGGGGATTCTTGTGGAACAAGAAAAAGTCATTTAATCAGCTATTCGGTTTCAGTTCACAACATACTGGAACCAAAGCTGCTTACTGTTGAGATTCCTCAACGCTCCATGGTTGTTGAGGCCATGGAGGCCTGATTGGTTGGCCTGACTCGATTCTTGAGGCCAACGTTGTCCAGCATTGGGAAACTCCGGTTCACCTGTGAAATGGTTAGCCTTGAAAAAAAAACCAAGATGGACGTACCAATGTTCAAAGAAGCGTCGTTGGTCATTATCGAGCAAATTAAAGGTTTGTTTTTCTATCTTTTGAAAAAAAAAGAACGGGTTAAAAAGGAGGGTGTTGATTTGATTGGAAAGAAAGGAAAAAAAGATTGATTTGAAAAAATTTGATTCTTTTTGAAAGGAAAAAAAAAGATTGAAGCGAACAAGCCCGTTCAAAAAGGGTCTGTGCCCAGAGGTCAAGCCAGGAGTAACCAGTTGCAACCGGCGTCTTCTTACAGATCGCCAGCCGCCTGGCGATCTGTAAGAAGGTTTGAGGTGCCGACTCAGCATTCCTGATTTGGCACCTCAAACAATCAACGGTGCTCATTGAGCACCGTCGCCGAAGGCCTGGATGCACATGGCTTTAGCCATATCAACTTCATTGTTGATGGTCGCATTTCCTTCACTAAAACCATCAGGAGCAGGATGTTCAATGTAAAGTACGTTCAAAGCAGTATTCCAGGAGCTAAAAACATCAAAGTTCAACTTAGATGGCCAGATATGATTGATAAGAAGAGTTTGAGCTCAACTATGGATTTTGTGTAATGGTGCGACCCAATGAAAAGTAGAAAAATGTAAGACTTGATCAGTTGAAAGAATTCAGAAGAAATAAAAATGAGATGGTGAATAAATTCCTCACCTTACCATTTTCCGAACTTGCACCTATCAAAGACAAACAACCTGGTCCACCATTGGTAAACAATGTTAAATCATTGGTTACTACTTCAGTTTGCAATGGCAAGAAACAGAAAATAATTTAACAGTTGAATGAGGATTGCTGGAAGTAGATAAAACACCAGCATAACTATTACAAAAAAGTGATCATGAAGTCAATTTACTGAGCACTAAGCCGTTGTGGCATTCATAAGTTGTGGTCTAACTGGTTGAACACAAAAATGATTGGCAGCAATCAATTCAAAGGCCCTTCAGCTACATCCTGGCTCCTCAAACTGTCAATCTCCATCAAACCTCTTCATGAAAGTCCAGAATGTTTTACCCTTGTTGCAATCTGGGCTCTCATGAAGAGTTTTTCTCACAAACAAGCTATTGGTAGAATGCAGACCTTGGATGAATTTACTTCCTCTCTCCATTTTTTAAAACACTAAATATCTACACAGGAACATGATTTACCAGTGTCAATGAGAGCTTTGTTTGAAGTGTTCCTACAAAACCTACACCCCCTTAGTCTTTTGCTTTCCCCCGCTTGGCTGGCTTTGATTCAGCTTTCCAATGGTCCAGGCCTTGGTCAACTGCCTGGGTCCAATCTTCAGGGGTAACTGCGTGAAAAATGAAATCTGAAGCGCGGCGATGGAGTTCACTCGAATATTGGGAGGCACCGTTGATTCCAAAAGAATTATGGTCCACGTGCTGTACACCCCAAAGGGTATTTGAAGAAATCTTGCGTTCAAATCTTTTGTGGTGAGTCTTCTCCACCACACATTGAGCATCATGGCAGTTATGTTGGACATTTAGCAGGCAGTGAATGTCCTTATACCGTGAGAAAATGAAAGGGCAAGAAGGTATAACAGAATGTTTGGAGGTATCTTGTAGTAACCAAAAGTACTGACCTTGATATTTTTCAAACCCACGTCATCAGTGAGAGTGATCTCTTGCATCCCATAAAATTCAAGCATCCAACCTTGCTTGCATTGGTGGAGCACCACCAGTGTGTTAGTTTCTGCTTCACCAACCACCTTCCACAATGAGACCACTTGAGCAATCAGGTGCCTTCCCTTAATCTTATCAAACATTTTAAAGTCAATATTTGACAATGGTGCTAGAAAACAATCAAAGAAATTCACCAAAACAAAGTCATTCTTTTCCAACTTCTGATGAGGTGTGAGGTTAATGCTTTGAAATTCCCAAAGACAATCATAATGTTAGCTTTGGGTCAAACACTCTGGCTTATCACTCTGGCGTTCACACAGGCCTGCAAACATTAGGATTATTTCACCTGCTTCCATGTATTAGATGTGCATATGTCAACTTACGCCCAATAAAATATGAGTTCAAAGAGTCCATATCTTTGTCAAGACCCATGGCCTGGAACAGTTCAAGAACTGAAGACAACAGGCCTTGCAATTGATGGCCACCAAAGACACGGGTTTGAAGATCATGATCAAAAAAAGAGGCTCCTGAAATGAATATTCTCATCATGAGTTGAGTGTTGAAAGAATTTGCTATGTCTTGACCAGGGCTGTGATGATTTGAATGAACTGATGTGTGTTGCATGACCCCATTGAATGATTCAAATTTCTCAGTTGCAAAGAGACTAGCAGGTCCAAACCGTTGAATGGACTCTTGCAGATGAACTAGCATGTGAAACTTAGGCTTGTTCACCCAGCGTGCATTTAAAGAAATCAGGTGGTCTAAAAATTGTGAGATCATGATGTCTAATTTGTCCAGATAGGTCTTCATGTTGGACATCTTGGTCTGGAATATGTATGAGCTGAGAATACAGAGAGAAGTCCACATATCCCTCTTTTCTTGTGAGAGATGTTCAAATAGAACAAAAGGGACCAGCTGCAAGACCGTCCGGAATTCCCTCCCAACCAGACTCTGATAGAAAGTAACAAAGACATTGGGCTGAATTGGTGGGATATTCCAACCTTTGGTGTTTACAGATCTCCACCGAGCCGAAAGGTTGTTGTAGGTTTTGGATCCAATTTTCACACTACCCAACTCTTTCATTGAATCCCTAAATAGATACTTTGCAATACCCAACAATACAACATGAAGAATTTCCACTGGAGTATCTGCATGTCCATCAAATCCTATCAACCAATCATCATTCATTAGTTTGGTTCAACCTGTAAGCGTAAAGTGGAGCGGCACACCTTCCAGCCCCAACATGGGATTGAATACCCGATTCCCAAAGTTTGTTTCTAATTGCATACAAATTTCCTCTACCTCTGCAGGCGGGATTGATTCATCAGCAGCTTGAACTTTGGTCTGAAAAAACTCATTCAAGGTATCCCTGGTCCCATATTGGCGTGCCAAGGCTTCAACCCAAGTCTTTGTGTTGCGCTTTTGAGAAATGCTCCAAATCTCCCTAGTCCTTTCCCTTGTGAGGTTCCAATCACGGCCTGGTAAAAGACACTAATATATTGTGCAGGCTCAGTATAAACAAATCCAAACCAGGCATTGTTATATCAATCATACCTTACGACCATAAGCATCCAAACCTAAAAAGGCCCGCACAAACACATCAGACTCTTTCTCAGCCTTTTTGGGGGCCCTCAAGTCACACATGCGACAAGGTGTCAAAGTATTTGCAGGGTTGAGTGTATTGGTGATCTCGGCATGCATTGGGGAATCTCCCAGGTGGAATAGCACAACCGGCATCATCCAGATGTCCTTGCCAATTGAGTGATTGTATGCAATGAAACCTTTTTTGTCGTGTTCACTATGATATGAGGAAGGGTTACTTAACATGAATAATGATGCTTTTGTATCTATACTATAGGTAAATGGGTATTCATACTTTAAATCATCAACAACCTGATCAAACAGCTCCAATGCTGAAGCACAGTTTGAAGTGGCAAGAAAATGGATGTTGAATTCTTGATTGGCTACACTCGGAGGTAAACCAGCCAAAGTAAAGTAAATACGCATGTGTTTGTTCCATTTCTTGGACACATTACCCGAAGTATTGTCCAAATAGAGACTGGTTGGTATATGCCTGATGAATTTTCTGTCAGCCTTGGCTCGCCACTTATTCTCAATTGGATGTGATGGACGTGACAGGTCATGGGAGTCTGCGCAGAAAGAAGGCCATCAGCTCAAAAATCTACACAATCATTGTGATTTCAGACTTTCACTGACAGTACATGTGATCTCCACACATATCCTTTAGAAACACACCATCCTGAACCTCAATGTTTGGAAAGGTTCTCCAGAAGTCTTTGCATTTGATGGTGAAAAGTTCATCAGAATTGAAATCATGGATGTCAGGTATGATGACTTTTAAAGAATTTTGAACGTCAGCATCAGGAATGACTAAAGCAGGCAGACACCTGGCCATCAGGCAGTTGTCTTGTTGGAAGAAGAATAGTGAAACAACCAGCTGCTGTGTTTGCAGCTGCACTGGCTTGTAGATGTAGTAATGAGTGTTTTTCCAAACAATCATTTGCACCCGCATTTCAGGCAAATACTCTTCACACCACTTTTTGCACTGTGATAGACGGTTTGTAGGCCCCTCAAGTGTGAGTTCAGGGACAAAAACCAGATGAGGGCAGACCAATGGGTTTGCCAACTCCTTCAAAAGACACATGTTAGCTGACATAATTTGAGATAGGACTGTAAGCTTTGACTGACATTGCTGATGATGATCTTGACATCCGATCCAAAGAGTGGATTCCCACATGGGCTGATTCGCTCTTGTAGCTGCAGGCCAAACTTTTTTTTCAATCTTTTGACTAGAGCTCTCAAACTCCCCCATTCTGGAAGATTAACAGCACCTATACGTAGGATGGAGCGTATACGCTGGTATTGAGTTCTTGATAGGAGATTACGGGCTGAGCTAATCATGAGCAATGCCATGACATGCTGCAATGACCAAAGAACAAACATGAGAAGTGTATGACAGACTGCAGGTAGCAAAAACAAAGGGCCACTTGCCTCTTTCGTTTTGAACAGATACCACGCCTCAGAGTCCTTAATTTCAACTCCCCTGACATCTTCTTCAAGAAGTTCCTCATCTAAGTTTTCATCATGCTCCTCAGAATCATTTCCAAGTGTTTCAAACGCTTGGCGCAGGCTCTCAAAGTCCAAAGCAGCATTTGAATAATCTGAATCATCATCATTGCCCACTCCAAATGGGGTGGGGTTATCTAGTGTGCGGAGGATAGTGAGAGGAGATGGCGGAGGAGATGGTGGATCAGACAATTCCTCAATGTGGTCAAAGAAGTTATGCTCCTCTTCCACTGATTGTGTTGAAGAGCGTGGTCTACTTTGAAATTGCTGGAGCTGGTGTTGGTCTGCTTGTTGTTGTGCAACAAAGGCCTGAACAGCAGTGTGATGTGATTGAGACGCAACATGAGCTTGAAAGTTTGCCATAGTGCAAGTAAGACACACTGTGCATTTGTATCTTCTGGATCCATTATGCTGAGTGATGCTGGTTATATCTGATTTCATCAGGAAGGTCACATCAGACTTAGGTTTCCAGGAATTATTTTCATTCCAATCCTTTCACTCACATGGAGGAATGGGAGGTGGAAGCACATTGCTCATTGTTGAATAGAGCAAGAGATGAGATGAGTGGTGCGAAGAGTTGACGTTTGAAAATTCGGGGCAGAGACTTTGGAAAATTTGAAAATCAGCTTGATTTTTGAATTTTTTCCAGTCTCCAATTTTCAAACATCTGAGGCTCGCCTGCAAGGCGGTCCTCAGCCAGCCTGCTAGGCGGTCTTCAGGCAGCCTGCTCACTCGGCCCATAAGTGGCCTGAAGACGGTCCATGCGGGCCGTCCTTAGGCCACTTATGGGCCGAGCTCATGGCATGCTCACAAGGCCGCCAATAGATGGCCCAATGGGCCATATTGGGCCAATTTATGGGCCAGACCGTTCTGAGACGCTCTCAGACGATAATCTGGCCCGAAACCCTCCCGTGGTGTAGGAGTGACATCACCTCCTGATTCTTCTCAATAAGGAGAAGAGATCAGAAAGTGGGAGTGTATATCACAACAAGGACGAATCTGTATTTAGCGCGGGTCTGGTCTGGTCTGAGAGATCTGATCTTTTCTAGAAAGACGAGAAAGATAATAATAATTTCTATGGAAGAGAAAGAGAAACTACAAAACGGATCTTCAACAGATAACTATAAAGAGTATTTTACCGGTCTATTACAAAACAAGTAAAGTTAAAATTAAGGTACCACTCGTAATAAAAGATGAAAACATATGAACTGCTGAATCTAGGAACAGAGCTATCATAATGAAATGTAATAATATTAAATAACTCTATTTTCTATAAATGAAAATGATCCTGATATAAACTATATAAAATAACCACTATAATCCCTTGTTTATGACACAACACCACACATGAAAACAGAAACCAAATTTCTCCATACCTTGCTCCACAAAACTTCTCACTCCAGGACTACACTTTCTACCAGACCACGACCAGAACCGGTAATGGATTTTGACAACTACTATATCTGAACATCACCCTCATCACACTATCTAGTTCTAGCCAATATCAATGGACAAACAAACTGACTCTCACGCTCCACACTGTTGAGCAACTGCAAAAATTTGCAAATTTCTCGTGTTGTTATCATTGTTGTGACCACTTTTAGACCCTGGAAACTACTGGATGTTTCAAATCTGGACCGTACACTGTTCCTCCTGACAGCTCAACATCAAGATCTTCACACGATCAAAATCCTTTTTAGACTATTATCTTACAGATTATATTCCTTTACCAAATCTCTTGTTCCACTCTCATTTACAGTGTGATCATACATGGTCAAATCAATTATTGAAAGAAACCAAAGAAAGCTATCAGCTAGATATCAATATTAGGACTATCAGGTGGTGTATGACTAGACGAAGGTCGAAGACCATAACACCTTTGATGTTCAATCTTCATAGCTTCCCAATCACTACTCTCTAGTCCAGCCTCACCTGTATCCTCAACATTCGCAGAAATCATCTGATCGCATTCTAATTGAATACTCAAGTCGCATTCTTTATAAGAAAGATTATGCAAAGAAGGATTCGGTCGATTGAGGGTTGTGGGACGTGAGGATGAGAACTGTGCAGGTGAACGAATAGGAGATCGATCATCTTCTGGACTAGTAGTTGAACTTGTAGATGAACTAGCTAGATGTGATCGATTGGCTGGAGAACACGGTTTTTCGTTCGTAAGAAGTCTTTTATCAGAAGCAGATGCCTTAAGGGAGGTATAAAGAAGTGTAGCAAGTCGATGTGTTGGATAGCTAGAATATGGCTTGTTACTTGGACCTGGTCGTATAGATAATGAGCTGGTAGGAGGAATGGGTAAAACCCAAATCCGCTCTCGTAGGCGTTTGTGCTGCATCAAGAGCCGTACAAGAGTTAGCAGCCGGATCAGACCAAATCACATCATGTGAGGTCCAAAACATTGCAAAATCAACTTACGCGTTCTCGATCATCATCTATTCGATCAAGTATATCTCGTTTTGAAAAATCCAAAAAATCGTTATCCAAATGTCGCGTATCAACAGGCGCATTGGCCAATCTAAAAAAAACCAGAACGATCAAAATCAGCATATGCGATCATCAAATACAAATTTGAATCGAAACAATCAATTTTGATCAACAGTTTTCTTTTGCTTACATGGTTTTACGTTCTGAAAGTAAATTTTCAATTTCTTCAATCTCATTTAGATCAATAAATTTATTAATCAAATTGATTTGATTTTTCCAATTTTTCAAAACTTGTTGTGTACTCATTAAATTTAATAAACCTTTTTTCTGAAATTCTATAGGTACGATTAATTCGATCAGTTTTTTTAAGTCTTTTTTAATCATTTGACCATAATTATTCGAATGATCTTGCGTTGTATGATTTGAAGATTGAAACGGTTTATTGCTTTTTGTTTCCTGATTTTTTTTATTTGAGCTATTTGATGTTGTGTGAGAACTAGGATAAGTTGTTGAAGTTGTTATCAGGAGAGAGTCTACAAGGTAAAGAATATTAATCCTTGCGTTGAGACTAGCCTGAATGCAACGGAGCACATATCACTTCACCGATAAATCGCTTTTCGCCTCAGAAATCATAAATTACAACTCACATTTTGACATTCTTCCACTAAACAATCCCAAAGGTCCTCACCGCATTTTGATCGATGTTTGAGTAAAAATCGGATGGTGGTTTGAATTGAATTTTGCGAGGATGACAGTTTTCTGAGAATAGAGACCAATTGAAGACGGACTTCAAATCCATCCATTATATTTTTGTTCAATTCCTGAAGCCTTTGTGAGAGATAGAAGTCGTTGAGGTGTGACAATTGATCGAAGGTTTTTTTTTTTTTTTTAAAGTGCATTGGGCTTAATTGCATTATACACTATCTGAACAAGTTAGGTTTGAAAGGACTAGTACACCTTGGAAGATTCGGCCATCTAGTCGGTGCAATTACGGGATACAAAGTAGACAGCCGGGCACGTGCCCAGAAGTCCACTTTTCCGGACTCCAGGTGAAATCTGGGCAAAAAGAAAATTTCGGGCTCGATGCTAAGCTTAACTAAGCCCCTCTTGCGCGTTCGCCGCGCCCTCGCAGAGGGGCTTAGAGCATCCGCAATCGTGGCGCTAAACCGAGGCTTTAGTTAGTTTTAACCCTAAAGCTCCCGTAAAATTCACAACCGTGAAACTTTAAACTCGCTTTAATTAATTTTTCTTTAAAAAATCTCTTAGGTGGTGTCAATTTTAGCCCAGTCAAGCGCCTGGGCTTAACTTGTTTGGTACCGTCGCATCACCAGAGTTCACCCCACATTCCACCACTCACCCATTCTCACGACTCCCTTCACCTCAATCTCCACTTCCACTTCACCTCAACTCCAGTTCAACAACTTAATCGTGATGGAACCAACCGATCAAACACCTCAGAGTGATCAAACCGACCAACCTCAGAGCGATCAAACCACTCAACCTCAGGATGATCAAACCAAAGGCCGCGGGCCGAAGTGGACTACACTCGAGGTAGAACAGCTAGCGATTTCATGGATAGCAATCAGTGAAGATGCTATCTTTGCAACGAATCAAAGTGGGGCAGAATTTTATACAAAGGTCACCGAGCATTTCAACAAGGCACCCAATCTTTGGAATCGTACAACAAGCCAGGTTAAAAATTAGTAGGTCTCCATTCGAAACCATCTGTTCATTCTTACTGATTTTGTTTTTGTTATTTTGATAGTTGGAAGAAACTTAATACGGCGACTCTGAAGTTCTCCTCGATCTACGGCCCACTCGAACGCAACCCACCAAGCGGAACCGCACCCGCCGACTACATGAATATTGCTAGGACGGAGTACGAGGTCCAGACGAGTCATCCCTTTGTATACGAAGCCGCTTGGCAGATCTTGCGTTATGCTCCGAAATGGGCCCAGGTAGCCGATCCGATCAAAAGTACCCCCAGCACCTCCATCTTGGGTCTCGGCTCAAACGATCTCCAGCACCCTACTTCACACGCCACCACTTCCGAACGTCCTGTTGGCCAAAAGAAAGCAAAGCGACAACGAGATGAGAATGAAATCGAGATCGAACGTACCAAGGAGCTTAAGCGATCAACTGACATCCAGGAGCGCAAGGCTGAAGTCTTAGAGAAGAGTTATGAACTTGCTAATCGTGCTCTTAAACTCGATCAAGAGGCCAAGGCAAGCAAGATATATCAAGATGACATGAAAATTCTGACAACCTCACTTGATACTTGTCCGGATGAAGAATCCAAAGAAATTTTGAAACTCATGAAGGCCAAGTTGTTTAAGAAGTACAGAGAAGCAGAAGGCACTCAGGATGGTAATTAGCTAGTCTTCTATTTCAAAGCTACTTTCCAAATCTTTTTATAATCAATAGTATCTACATGTCATTGATCTCAATAGTTTATATTGTGTAAAATCGATTGTAGTTACTTTTTTTTATTTCAACTTATGTCTATGAAATGAAATTGAATAGGGAGTTTCTTGCATCTATAACTTAGTTGCCACCTGTGCCCCTTTTGATCCACATCGAGATCTTGAGATCTTCCATTAACTGTAAGTGTTGATTACGGCCTCGTAGCTCAGCCTGATTATTATGGTATTGAGCAATCGTATAAAATAAATGTGGATCGAGACGGTTTTGATGTACTTCAACATCATGTTTTGACCGATAATCGATCACAATTTGATCCTTCTCGCCACGCTCTTCAACAATCATATTGTGTAATATGATACAACACAATATCACCTTGGTCATATCCATCAGACTCCAAAGACGACAGGGTTCTACAAGTATATGCCAGCGTGCTTGTAGAACCCCAAAGGTACATTCTATATCTTTCCGAACAGATTCCTGGCATTTCGAAAAGTATCGACTGGCTTCGTCCGTTGGGCGACGTATAGATTTAATCAGGACAGGCCATGAGGGATAAATCCCATCGGCAAGGTAATATCCACGATTGTAATCATGGCCATTCACTTTAAAATGAACTTGATCTTCAGAACCTAGCCAAATCAATCAAATTGCAAGGAACCAATTGTCAGATAACAAGTTAAATGGAAAGATTGATCTAAAATGTGTACATACCATTGATGAAAGAATCAAAAAGCGGACTGTTCTGTAAGACATTGATGTCATTGAGAGCGCCAGGTGTTCCAAAGAATGCATGCCAGATTCGTAGGCTCTTCGAAGCAACAGCCTCCAGTACAACTGAGGTATCCTTCTCTTTACCTTCAAACTGACCTGCCCACGCTTGAGGGCAATTTTTCCACAGCCAGTGCATTCCATCAATGCTTCCTTTACATCCAGGAAACCCTCTCAACTCATTCTCCTTTAGTATTATCTCAAGTTCATTGGGGTTTGGTGGCCGTAAGTATTCTTTCCCGTATATATCTATTATATGTTGTACAAAGTTCTTCATTGATGCCAGTGCAGTACTTTCACCAATCTTAATGTATTCATCAACTGCATCAGGGGATGCGCCATAGGCTAGCTGCCGGATTGCAGCTGTGAGCTTCTGAGTGGTCGAGAGACCTAGTTTCTGGCAACAATCCTACATAAGATTAATCAGTCAACATCAGCTTTATCAAAGTACAAAAAGATTGATACAAGAAAACTGACCCGGCGTTGTACCCAATAGATATCATGCTGCTGTAAGTCATCAGCAATCTTGCTAAAGAGTTCAGGACTCATCCTGAACCTCCTCTCAAAGTAAGCTCGTGGATACAACGGCGAATCCACAAAGTAATCATGGTGTAGACGTTGATCAGCAGCGATCCGGTCGCGTTTAATTGTTGTGCGTGTGTTTTTCTTGAAGACGGCAGGTGGTTGAAGGTAGAGTCCCAAGACCATCTGATCATAATCGGCGTTGATTTCCTCATGAAGGTGCCTCATGTGATCTTCTACGATGGCTCTGGCATCCATGTTGCAATGCTAAATTTTTTTTTGTCAAGTACTTTTTGTACTCTAGACGCGGCACACAAAAGCTTTCAACATTAGCTCCAGCTTAGAGCCAAGCCACTGTGGAGCCAAGCTTTATAGTGGAGTCAAATGAAACTAAATACAATTTTAAAGCCTACGATTGTGGGAAACGGGACTATTCAGCTTGACCCCGGCTAAGAGAATCTGTAATCTGGCTTAAATAACCCAAATTTAACGCCTACGATTGCGGATGCTCTTACAACGGACTCGCTATTCCCGGCAGTAGAGCTCCAAGAATTAAGTCCCGTTATGTAGTTTTTTACATCTCTCCTTGAATCCTCACCGTAGGATTTTGTGAGATTCTGGTGGTAGCATCTTCATGGGATGCTACACAACCTCGTACCATTTTCATGTCTTTTTGTTGGAAGTAAGGGCACGAAATACAAGATTCCAAATTGCTACATTGTGTAGCTGTATGTTTCAGTCAAAAAGCGGGTAAAATTCAATTCATCGGAAACTACCAATTTCCTGCCCAAAACCTACGAGGGTTTTGTTTGAGCCAAGCACCAAACCTCCAAATCTCAAGGAAGGCCTGTACAGGCATGCTTAAGCTGTTACAGGAGGACGTAACATTCATTTCTGGCAACGTTTCCTGAAAGCATCACAGAGTTGACTGGCTGATGAGAGGGGTACGAGGTTGTGTAGCATCTCATGGAGATGCTACCACCAGAATCTCTCAAAATCCTACGGTGAGGATTTGAGGAGAGATGTAAAAAACTACATAACGGGACTTAATTCTTGGAGCTCTACTGCCGGGAATAGCGAGTCCGTTGTAAGCCCCTCTGCGAGGGCGCGGCAAACGCGCAAGAGGGGCTTAGTTAAGCTTAGCTTGATGCCCAGATCTCTGCCCAATTCTACCACCATTTTCCCCACTCTCCATCCTTCTCGATCCCCTCAAACTGCGCATATTCAATTTAAGTTTCATATCATGTCATCCTCGCAAGATCTAAACTCAGACAACCTCAAATCACCTGAACCATCTTCCGAACCCGATCCACAACTTACTCAAATCCAACTCGATCCTTCTACTCTGAGTCAAGTCCTCACTGGCCTATCACCCTAGCTCAAACAGCCGGTTCAACTGTTTCGTATAAGAAAACTAAATCCAATATGGCTCGTAAATCGAAAGTAGCTCAATCCAAACCTCGCTCGCCTCGTAAATCAAAATCGAAGAAGTCTAAAAAATCAAAAGACAGCAAAGAAAGTTCTCAAGACGAAGATGAAAAAAATTACAAGACATCGCAACACTGGGATAATGATGATAATGGCAAGGGGAAGTCTTTGATGTACCTACTGCTGGAATGGCTTACAGATGAAGAAAACTTCAGTTGATTCAAGGATAATAAATCAGAAAAGCGAAGTGTGGCCGAAGATATCGAAAGGTACATGATTGAGAATGGTATAGCCTGGCGTAATGCAGAGACCATCCGAAAAAGGTATCTATCGATAGTCTTTTTCTCCATACATTTACATTGATTTAAATTTGTTTTGATCATTTTCTAATATGTCTTATGTCTAACTACGTTTGGGGTTATAGATCGGCCGTGAAGAAGATGCTTGGCAAAAAGGTGACGCACTGCGTAACAAGACCGGTCAAGGATCTTGGATATCAGCCACGGAGATGAAGACTGCAAATGGATGGGCTGATGATGATCCTGAATGGCTCAAAATCAAGAAGGTAGCACTGGGTACGCACTCTTGGTACATTTTCACTTCCTTTCAATTCTCTCTCTAACCATATCTTCTCTAATCTTTGTAGCTCCTATCTTAAAGAAGTCGAAATACTTTTTCGAACTCGAGCCGGTATTTTCAACCCGTCACACTAATGTTAGACTGGCTGCTGCACATGGTTTACCTGCCAACGATGATGACACCGGAAACGATGGCCAAATTGAACGTGACCCAAGGGAACATTTGGTTCTCTCGAATGCAGCCTATGACGCAAACCCAAATGCTCAAGATGGAATCATTAGTCGATTGGATTCGCCAGCTTTGGATGAATTCAGGACCGTTCTGGATGAAAACGGTGAGCTTTGCGAAGACCGTCAAGCTCCTTACACTCCGACACCGTCGAGACCTCAAGAGTCACCTCAAAATCAATGTCGAGCCCCAGTATCTTCCTCATCTCTCAAACGGACTTCCTCAAGAAACTCTTGGGAATCAGGAAGCCAGTCAACGTTCAGCAAGCGAGGCCGAACTTGTGGGTCCGCGTCTTCGATCCAGGGTCTCCTTCAAGAAAGAAATGTAGGTTCTAGCGAGGCTCATACCAATATCAACAGCAAGAGTTTAGAGCACGAGGCTTTTGTCAAGCATGGTCAGAGTATGGAGCGCTTGGCTCAAGTGGTGGAAAGTATGGGGAATTTGATTTATGGCCAAAATTCCCAAGAAGCAACCTTAACTCCGGAAGAACTCAAACAGAAATCAAAACTCGAACTTGAAATGATTAATGTAAAATTAAGTACTGAGAAATTTGATCTAGATTCAAGAAAGGAAAAACATCAACTTGAAATGAAACATCTGAAAGCGGAGTTAGAACATCAACAAGTAGCTAGGCACGCTCAACTGTTAGGAACTTTGATGAAAGATCACAATCTCAATATTCAAGATGCCATGCTTGCAGCTCAATCAGCCCAAGCTATGATGCAAACCACTCAAGAACACACGCAATCAACTTCAAGTTCAAACATATAAGTAAATGGTATATTTCTTTATCATTCATTTATATCATGCTTGTAACCACTATCATTTCAAATCTCTCAATCATAATTTATATTGAGATTACAATCGAATGAACTTTCAAAAATAAAATCCAAAAAAAAATGTATTTCATTTGATTTCATTTTGAATGTGCCTTTATCGACTCTCTTTTTTTGTAGTGCTCCTATCTCAATTTCTTTCTTATTTAAAAATCTTTTTATATTTGCAATCAATTACTTATTAATGTTCTCTCGTGAGAAAAATAGTAAAATACTTTACTTGTGAGAAAAATAAGGAAAACACTGCGAGACCCAATAAATGGGATAAACCAAAAAAATTGAGCTAACAGAAAACAAACAGATAGTAGAACTTAAATATGTTTGTTTGAGTGAGTCTTTAAGATAAGGTCAGCAGATAACCATCGAACTGATGAGCATCAATGGTTATCTTTTATCGTTCATACTCTTTTGCTCATTAGTGCTTGTATCGGCTCTTCTTTAGATCAGTTTAACTGATTTGATTATGTGAGTTAATTAACCCCTCATCATATCATTCAATCAAGAATAAATTCTATTTAAACCCACATCATATCATTCAATTGAACAAATTATGACTACATCAACAACTCAATAGTATGATTACCAAAATCTAAAGATGATTTAAATCTTAATGATGAAGAGATAAAGGATCCAGAATGAGATTGGATTTCTTAGTATAATAAAACCCAGATGATGAAAGAAACATAAACTAAAAATATGAAATAAACATGTTTGCTACTTCTGAAAAATACCCAAACAAAATTTTGATTAGAGTTATGTCATCTTGTAGCCAAAAAGGTGGCAAATAAGTTGTCTCTTCTGTTTGGGTTACGATCCGTCCGAATGATGACATCATCATTTTCAAAAACTGGTGCATCGGCCGGTGCTTGTCGAACGCAAGGATTATATTCAAGTGCTTTGTCCACATTGCCTAATACTGGAGACCAAGACTCTTTGATGGAAATCAGAAAGTTATGTAATATCAAGCATACCTCAATCCACTGATTAGCATGCAATGCTGTCAAAGCGTTGCTGATGACCAATTGAAGTTCTTTCAAACATTGAAACCGACCCTTTAACATCCCGTTGCAATGTTCGATTATTACTCGTAAGGCGCTGATCACTTTATTGAAAGCATCTTCCTCAGGTCAAAGGCTGTGACCGGCACAATGCTTAAGGCATGGTATGACAACCTCCGATACCGTGTAAGCCGAGTCCGCGAGTAGGTATTTGCCTGGTTCAAAATAATCACTTGGCTTGTCAAACACCTAAAAGAACAAAACCAAAAAAAAAAGATCAAAAGAAAATCATGATCAAGATGACATAGAAGTAAAAAAGAAATAGACTATGATGTTCTCCCCACCTGTGAAGACCTGAATACCCGTTGGTCATGTACACTACCGCACCAGCCAAGTTCGTAATACGTCACTCGACGATCAATATCGTAAACGAGCATGATGTTGTAAGCATAGAAATTCTTGCGAGTCCAATAATCTTCAGGTGTCTTCCGAGGTGCTGATGAAAGGGGTATGTAGGTTCCATCTACAAACCCCACACACTCTTTGAAGAAAGACATCAACGCGGTCCTTTGTTTTAAAATCGATCGTTCTTGAGGTGTAGGCCACCGCATGTACTTGTCTTTCAAGGCAAGTACAGCAGAGATGAATCGATTTGTCCAATTTTGCACGCTGCCTTCTGTGAAAACAGGTGGTAAAATTACAAAAAAGGCAATAAGTACAAAAAACCCACTATGAAATATAATGAAATATAACCTACCTGAACAATTGAACATCCTGGCAAGATGAAAATGGTCTCCACCATTACCAGCCGTACCTAAGTTTGCCAGTGCCACCAGCGCCTGCCACCAAACCGGAGCTTGCTTCATGTTTGAGTTATTTTGGAAAATTTGATTATTTTCAATTAAATCTATAAGCATGTTAAAAGCGGATTTCGACATTCGCGCCTATCCAAAAGTAAAAGTGAGCAAGGGAAATAGAAAGAAGTGAGTTTAAACCTTTCTTTTCTTACAAGCTTGATAAAACCATCTCTGCCTTCAACCAAAACCTGAGTGAACCAAGCATCTCGCAGTTCCTTACGGCCGCGACAGACCCTGTTTTGAACAAACCGTTTGTTACTCAAAATGGTGAGGGCTTCGTCTAGGACTTCAAGCTCTGAAGTCGCCCGTTTTTGCAGTTGATAACCCAAGCGAAGGACATTGAAGTGATGATCCAAGGCAGGTAGCAATTCGAGCAGGGCGATCAGGGTCAAGACCGCGACCTTCTTTCGATCGTCGTTGGTTACACCTTTGCGAATGACCTTTAGGGCGGGAAGGAATCGGAAGACAAACTGAAATGAGGCCATGTCGACTCCGAAATTTTCAAGAAGGGGTAGGTTGTTGTGTTGTAAGGCTTTCTGTGAGTGTCTTTCAACTTGAATTGACCGCCTGAGGTCTTGCTTGCGAGTGAATCGGGGCATGGTATTCGTTTTGAGAAGTGGGTGCTGATTCTGAGAAGGGTGATGAGGTTTAGAAGATGTGATTCAGGCGGAAAAAGGGCTCAAAGCTGTAGTCGTGCCCGGGCACGTGCCCAGAAGTCCACATCCCGAAATTTGGCTGTAAAATCGGATTTTGGACTTCTGGGCACGTGCCCGTCTGTCTACTTTGTATCCCGTAAATGGATGTTGGTGTTGTTTGATGTTGAGGAGATTAGATCATTCATTCTTGTGTATTTTTTTTTTTTACAAATTTAATTGTATTTAATTTTTTTTTCTTTTTTGCAATGAAATGCAGTATTTAATAAGGACAACCAGAGTTGAACTTTTCCTAAAATCTGTCTCGACGGTAGTGTCCGCCGAACTCTGTAACGAGATTAAACAGATGCTGTTTCTGATGTTTTTCAATCTAGCCCGGTTACACGAGCATTTATCAGCAAATTAGATAGATTTTTTTTTTTGAGAAACTGCCTCGCCGGTAGTGTCCGACAAACTCTGTAACGAGATTAAGCAGACGCTGTTTCTGATGTTTTTCAATCTAGCCCTGTTACACGAGCATTTATCAGCCATTTCAATATATTTTTTTTTGACTGATTGATCTAATCTCCTTCATCTTGTGACACGTCGTCCATTGCTCCGTGGTCGATCTCCTTGATTTAGATCCTGTAAATAGGAATAGACATGTACAAATCTTTTTTTTTGAGATAAAATCAGCTAAGAAAGGAAAAACTTTGGGTGAGTCAAGTAGTTTGCTGGAGTTATTTCAGTTCACTCAAATCCCTTCTTCTTTAAGTCTTGTTCTGAATTTCTTCCTTTCTTTTGAGAATCGTCTGCAATAAAGTAAGAAGTGGTTAGTATTTTCTTTGGTCCTGCAGAGATCACAAAGGGGTGAGTTAGTTAGTTTTCTTTTGAATAGATGATCATTGAGGGGACTGAAACCCGCTCTAAGTTGGAAAATTGCTGCTGTGCCTCCCTTTTCAAGGGATTCCAGGCCTTCTGCTATCGATTTTGCTTTCGTGGTGAAGGCGTTTTTGCCCGAGGTGAAAGGGAATAGTTTGATGTTAAAGTTCTCTCGTATTCTTCGTTGTAAGCTGCCCCAGCTAGATGGGAGTTGCATAGACGTTATTTGGTTGATAGCCGTTGTACCTGCTAATTCGTCAGCCAATTCGTTCAATTCAATTCCTTTATGACCCGGGGTCCAGTAAAATCGGATCTCAGCTGAGGGGGGAATCCTCATCAGTTGAGATCGGATCTTGATTAGTAGATGTTGTCCTGATGTTGATTTAGGGATGTCTTGGACTAGTTGAATAGCACCTTGATTATCGCTAAAAATCACTAAGTTTTCGGGGGGTGGACGCTGTTTGGAAAAGATTTTGTTAGCTAGTTCAGACGCTAGTAGTATGCCTAATAATTCCATTTCATGGTTGGAGTAATTGTCTTTGAATTCTACCGCCTGAGCTCTGCATATTGATGAGGACACTGCGGAGGCTCCGCCTCCTTCTTCTTTAACTGAGCCGTCGGTGAGGATAATGATGGAATTCTTCTCTTCTTCTGATCTGATTTGTTCGGGTATCAATTTTATTACATCATCTTTTGATTTCCCTATGTTCATGGATTCTCCAAAAGTTTTCGACCATGGTGGTATGGGGAAGGGGAAAATTGTTTCAATGTTCTCGTTGAGGAGGGGACTGAGGAGTTGTGAGTTGAGTATATCTTGGATCGGACCTGGGTGTGATTTACAAAGGTTATCTCGTTCAAATATAATGAATCTGCGCGTGGGATGGGAGTCTTGAGCTGATAGTTGTTTAGTAACAAATTGATGGTCTCTCCTGGCGGCTGTCCAGAGGAGTGGAGGCATGTACGTATCGTGACGGGTCATGTAGTTTGAGGTGCCTTTGAGCGCTCCCACTGCTATTCGGTTCGCTTTGTGAGAACATCTAGTATTTTGACTACTTTTTTCTCTGTCTTCTTCGTTAGCCAAGCGATGCTCCCATAGAGGACTCTTGGGATGAGGACCGATTTAATCAATTTTTTGATTTCTTTGGTCGGGAGACCTGAGTAGCATTTATTCAAACGCCTAAATTGGCTCAAGGTGAAGTCGCCTGTTTTTTTCATGTGTTGGATATGGCTGTTGAAGTTGAGTTTAGGGTCGAGCCACAAACCTAGCCACTTCACCTCCGTTTTGGGGTGAAGGATGCTTTCCCCAAATTGAAAGGTTGGGTATTCAGGTTTACGTGCGGGGGAAAAATGCATTAGTTGAGCCTTCTTTTGATCAAATATGGCTCCATGTTTCTGAGCCCATAGTAAAGATCTGTTGGCATGGGCTTTGAGGTTTAGGATATTGGAGTCAAATCCTTTGGATGCTACCGCATGCACTACGTCGTCAATGAATCCAATTGAAATTTTGTCTGACGTTGGTGACGGGGGATTTCTGGTGAGCAGTTCCAAGTTGTAGATAATATACAGGATAACTGATAATGGAGATCCTTGCGGTAAGCCGTTTTCAATGTTGAAGCTTTCAGATAAAAAGTCTTGAATTCTTAAGTTCGTAGTCCGTTCTGTGATCGAAGGTTTTGCAAGGTGTTGCCGAGAAGTTGAATACCCACTAGGGCTGTGACCCTAGCCCGGGGTCTTGCCCGGGTTTGTGTAGACCCAAGGACCTCTTAAAAATATGCAGGGCCAACCAGGGCACGCCTAAACCTTACACCACGGACGGGTTCGGAGCCCAGAAATGGTCATGAACGCTAATCCTACTCTTACATCCAATCCTGCTTCATCTTTACATTCTCATTCAATGCATCATTAACATCAATCTTTGAGTGATAAAACCTCATCAAACCTCTTGCTTTGATCAAAGACTATAGTGATTCCAAAAGTGTTGAGGGCAGTAAGATGTTTGCTTCTTTGACAATGTAGGAAATGGATGAAGGTCAAGAGAATGTAATGAACTCTGATGATGATCTTTCATCAAATCCCATCACTCATTATGTTTGGAAAAAATTGATTAGTTAGGTGATTGAATCAAATTTGAATCAACATCTTTGATCTGACAAACCAGAAGTGATTCACAAGGAATTAATTCATTCAAATCCAAATTGACTTATTGAAAAAGTTTTTAAAAAGTGGAATTTGAAAGGCACATTCAAGATTGAGATGTCATTGAGGTAAATTCTGAAGCTTTTCATTCTTTGAGTTTCCAAATGAGTCAAAGTGCAATCATTTTGTACATATCTAATGCCTTAGGGGCAAGATGATATGAAAAATGAGGAAGGTGTTTATTTTCTATGGACTCTATAAATTTGCTATGAACCTTAAAAATTTACTATGGTTTGACACTTCCAGATGATTGTGCAAGTCTAAATCTGAGCCCTCCCTCAGTTTTGATGTCCATAGAGTCTTTGGTTTTTAAGATACTAGAATTTATAGATGATGAATTATCCTTTCCTGTTTCTGGGAGTGGTCCTAAAGGATAGGTTATACCTCTGCTCAACACCACATTAGGGCACTTCGAGTTTTCCCAAAATCTTGTAAGCCTGGATGCACTTTGCCCTCCCAGGACTGTAAAACTTGAGCATCATAGAAAACAGTGTATTATTCATATGCTTCTGGGGTGGGGCTTCCTCAGACTTTTTATTTTTTTTTATTTATGAGCTGCATTTTTTGAGAGGCTTGTTTATGTTTTACTCCTTTTTTGAACTCAAACTATTGATATCCATCTCATATCACTTTTCAACAGTTGTGGGCATGCCCACATATTCTCTAGTTTCTAAAATATAGAACAAAGAAGAATAAGACCAGATAAGACTAAATAATAAATCAAATCACCAATAAACCATATTAAACAGTCCCAATTTAGGCCCTGTTTGGTATATCTCACAAAAACCCAGTAAAATAGATTCTTTTTCAAAATCACTCATTTTGCTCTTTTTCAAAAAAAACATTGTTTGTTATCATCTTTGCTTCTATTTTCATCATTCATTCTTACTGATAATCTACTATTTTCAGACAATAATCTGGTATTCTGAAAGCTGCTCAAGATCAGCTTTCAGAATGCTCCATTGATAGATCATCAAACCCAAGGAAGAAAGTCTCTGGACTGGGAACTCTGTAGAATCAATATCACTTCATCTCTAATCTTGACTTTTGACTTTTTGAATCATATATGTCCAACAAGACTGATGATATATCACAAGTGACTTGTGTGCTATTCTTTCAATGCAGAAGTTACTGGGATGAGAATTTCAACTCATCCAAAGATGAAGACTTGAGCAAGGGACTGTCACTAAAATAATCAATGAAGTCATCCATCAGGTCTTCAATGGATGAAAAGTACCTAATCAAATGATGAAGGGCTGAATTTTGTTTGATTTGAGTGGTCTGAATTGACATCTTGATGATTGTGCATTAAGATCAAAGTTGAATGGTACATACCAAACAAGTCCAAACACTCTTGATTGATTTTTACTTTCAAAAGCCGCTTTCAACAGTTTACAGATTTTGAGACCAGGTTTCAAAAAAATAGATTGTGAAATAATCTATTACAAATCGTTAGGTTTTCCCAAAGCCATGAGGCATACTAAACAGGGCCTTATTCTCATTTACTTGCATTGATAATAAGTTAACAACATCAACGTGATGGAAATTTCAATGAACAAACCAAGATGGAAAATCCAAGATTTCTTCTTTAAACAAATACATATATTTCCATTACATATTTTTAAATTAATAATACATTCAAAAAAAATTACATAATACTACAAAGTGATAAGAATACAAAAGAAAAATGAAGAAAAGAAAGAAAAATACAAATCCTAATGAAGTGTTGTTTTTTTTGTTTTTGGTGATACATAAATTTTTGACTTGTTTGAATGATGATAAGATATATATATAAACAATAAATGAAAAACAGATTTTAATGAAAAAAAGATGGATTAAAAAGGAGAAAAAAGAAAGTATGCATTCAAAAAAAAAGAAAACCGAAGAACAAAAAAATCTTTGCTTTCAATCATATAAAACTTTTATCAAGAAATCATTTTTTGATTGATCCTATTAATCCTGAACATCAACCTATTAAACTGAGACTTTAAATGTTCTTTATTCTTAAAAGAAATCAATAAGATTAATAAAATCCATTTAAAATTGAAAAAATATTGATTTTGAAAAATCAAATTCAAAATCCATTTTAAATTCCTTTGTAACTTAAAGAATTCATAAACTTTCAATTTAATTAAATCTCGTTTTCTTTTCCGATTGATGATCGTTTTCGGAATTGATTCTTCATTGATTTGTGAATGAATAGATAAAAGATCTGTAAAGAAAATTAAAACAAAAGAGTTTGAGGATTAGTTTAAAGATCACAAACTTTTGTAATTAAATCAAGAGATGTATTTTACCTGAAGGTGATATTGTGCGATCCACAATTGAAGATGTTGAGCCGATTTTGATGAGCCACTGTCCGTTTGGTTTACAATTCTTAAAGTTCGATTTAGCTGAATGAGTCCAAGGAGTTGAGGTTTCAGGCATAGATATAGAGATTTGCATAGGTGGACTCTGATCATCAGCCTCTCGGTCATCATCATCATCTGGTACCACCGTAGCCGAACAATCTGAATTACTTGGTGTGAGTTCTTCTTCTTCAGTAGTCAATTTCTTACTGGGAAGGTAAAGTCTGAAATCCCTCAATGGGTTTGTAGAAC
Organism: Melampsora americana; assembly: GCA_022264835.1. NCBI lineage: Eukaryota > Fungi > Basidiomycota > Pucciniomycetes > Pucciniales > Melampsoraceae > Melampsora > Melampsora americana. The sequence continues at coordinate 47,696 of JAIFHY010000042.1, read as the reverse complement.
GAAGTAATGGTGCATCATTCCATTCCTCCCTCTGAGCTTTTCTTAAGAGGTTTTCACGTATAGCTTCTCCAAATTTCGAAACTGAAAGTGAATGATGTCGTTGATAACTGGAGACAGGTGTATGATGCCCTGTATGAACAGTTGTCATACTCAACCAATTTGGGCGATGACCTCTAGCCGGAGTTGAAGGATATGAGGTTTGCCAAGGAGTAGTAGGAGCTGAGAAGAAGAGATCTCGCAAAGATTCCAGACTGGATATTCGTGATAAGCTAGGTGACAATTCAGAAATGTGGTGGATCATCTTAAGAGACTGGTCATTAAGTTCTGCTGGGTCTTCGGTTGGCAAAGTGGTAGACAGTGCTGAGATGGTCTTGGCGACTGAAGGAGCTTTTCCATATGAGTTGATAATCGGATTGTTGAGATGATGGTATTGATATTCAAAACTTCCGCCGTGTTGAGTTAATAGATTGGAAGGATTGAAAAACTTCAATAACTCTTTTTCACTCGGAAACATGATTCGATCAAGTGCAGATTGAGGTAAGACTCTCTTGGCGACTTGCCACATTCCTGAGTACATCCAACCATAGTTGAGGACGAAGATGGCTCCGACCATTCCTGGGAAGTTGTTTTTGAGTAGATCCATGAAATATGGAATTAATTCGAGTTCCTGTACTTGGAGAGTTTGATTAGTGATAAAATACTGTAGATTTTATTGAAAATGATGATAACTGACGAGGTTATTGAGAGAGGCATCCTTAAGATCAACAATGATGACCATTTGAAGCTGAATTGAAACTGTCTTGGGATCAGCATTAGAGTTCAGATTCTCGGGTTGAGAGAGGATGGTATTGAGTGAATCTGAATTAGAATCTTGCATGTACCGACGACCAAGTTCCCAAGACCAAGCGATAAATTCCTTCAATCCATCCAAAGTTCCGTCCTCAGTCCGGCTAACATGTTTGAGATTGAGGACACCACATGGTCTAGACCATTTATCCTTCAATTGAGGGTGAAAGTAAAATAAAGGTTGATGATGGTAGAATGGATCGATTGAAAAGGATGAGAGTAAGTCAATTTGAGAATCGAGTCTCCATTGTAATGTGTTTGAAAGAAGTTTCAAGGTGTTTTCGATATCGAATTTTTCTCTTTTCAAGAATCGATATAAATTGAGTTTGTCATCTAGGAAATGTGAAAGGAGTTGAATAGCTTGATTTGAAAGTTGAGCTGAATTTGAATGATTGAATGATTGTAATAGTTCATGATGAGAACGTTGTTGAAGTTGAGTTAAAGTGGTTAAATGTGATTTGAATGTTTGAATTGATTGATTAAATCGGTCTTCAACTGACTCGACTGATGACATGATGTTTGATGGATTGATGGATGGATTGATTGATTGATTGATGATGGTTGATGATATATGATTGATGAATGCTGAGTGGATGAAATGCTAACTAAAATGAAAGGTTGAAAAGTTGAAAAGAGAGAGAGAGAAGGGGAGAAGGGGAGACAGGACTGAGGATTTAAAGTAAACTAAATTCGGTTTTGGATCTGATTGAGTGTTGTTGACCGGAATCTTGAAATTGGTTGAAATCTTGGAATTGCACGTGAAAAGATTTGAATTCGAGATTATCTCATCACTACCTATGTCCGGCACTTATGTAATCTCTCAAGCTTTGATCTGACATAACTCACTTTCAGCCATTTTCAGCCATATCTGACTGACTTTGAAGTGCATTTCAAACTAACTCAAACCAATCATTCCAGCCAAGATTAACTCAACATCTCACCCATCCTTTTCGCTCAGTCAACATTATACTTCAGCCAATCCCCTTTGTCTCATTCACAATTAATCATCAGTTATGATCTTGATCATAACCTGATCCTAGGCCTGCTCTTCTATCGATCATCACTCCTCAGACGAAGAGTGATTCTTGTTTAGGAGTTGAAATATCAAACAAGATCATTGGATGGGCAAGAATCTGGTCCAGAGTTCATTCACTTTGATATTCAAAATCGTACCATACCCTCAATCCTATCCGTCTGTATCTCTTGGTCATCGATTTACGTCTAGAATACCAGCCGCCAAGATCCTTCACCTGCCTCATGAGATACTCCAATCATCAAATACGTGGTACATTGGCAACACTCCTGACGGGAGACTTCATAACCAAAATGTGTGCCATGTGAATGAAAGGATCAGAGCTGTCGAACTCGCAAATGAGCAAATGGCGTGTTGTCTGAAAAAAGTTTTTCCTTCCTCAAAGAAAATATCTGTGGCGGAAGCTTATGTCTTGCCCTGCTGTGGCTCAATGCAAGAAGGACTTGTGGGTGAAATTTCATCCGCGCCCTTCCGCCTGGACCAGCCTTGACCTATGCGTGTAAGGTGGAATTTGGATCGGCTTACCATTTGAAGTTATCCATATCCAACACACTGACTCCCACTCAGATTCACAAGCGGGTCATTTTATTCTCAATTCTACCTGAGCGTCAAAGATACCAAGTGACTGTATTCGCCGGACTTCATCCTTCATGATGATCTATGGAGTTGACTCACACCATCTCGTATGTACAATTATCTAGGTGTCGGATTGGGATTCGGCTTCAGACTTTCAAGAGAAGTTTGAATGGACGATCCGCAGCATCCTCTTGTTTTTAACACGATGAGAAGCTGTGAGCTGATTGAGGTTAAAGAGATGAAGATATAGCTTTCATACTCACAGGCGCAACACTTGAAAAGATTGTAGAAATTGCTTACATATATGTGATTGAGACTAAAGTCAAATCTGAAGTCGCTGGCCTTGAGCGTACTCTTTGTGTATTCAATCGTTCGAGTCAAAGTGATCACCTTCAGGATGTCTAAATCAATAGCAAACAAAGTCATTCATTTTGCATTCAGTCCAACGCCCAGCGTTAACCCATACCGCACGACGGCAAATTATATCAATACTCTCCTTCAGGTGGGTTGCGATCTGTTGGCTTTACTCTTGTCTCTTTTGGAATATATGCTGTCAAAAACGAGAAACGTACTGATTCGTCTTCTCTTCCTTTCTACATACCTCTCAAGCCATGTCCTATCCCCTGGTGGGCTATTTACATCGAGCACTGCATCGGCCTAGTATTCATAATGTGAGAAACACCAGAGTCATATACATCTTGATCAAAGATTGGAAACATTGGTTCACAGCAAGATGTACTGATCGAATTTGGTGGGTAGAATGGTTTGTCAAGCTTCTTATATACTTCATCTTCGGTACAAGACGAAGAAATTTTATGATATTGGCTTCAATCGACGTAAGTAATAATGCTATCCTCTCATTCCCAGGCGATTTACGTAACTTATCATCTTTTGCTTCTCTGATTTTTACAGTAGGAATGATACAACTGGATCGCGCAAATCATTGCGCTTTGTGTTACTTTTGCTATGGTTTAAGTCAGTGAGATTTATTTTTCATCTCAGTGCATGTCGCCGGAAGATGATCCTGATGTCGAGCTCGATACTTTCAAAAGTCGCAGGCATTCATATCATCTGTGGAGATTTGATGGTGAGCGGTCACTTAGATCAAGCATGGCCGAATTTTTTACTAGGAATCAAGTGTACTATTACGATCGCATGTGCATGGTGAGCATGGATTTAGAATCATGAGTTTTTTTCAGATACTGACCCAAGCAATATTCTTCAAAGTGGTGAGTATGTATGTTTTCAGTGATATACAATTTTTGATTCGCGACTGAAAGGATCCGCTTTGGGGAAAAAAATGATGATTTAGTTATCTTGTGGCTATGTGTCTCACATTTTGCTTTGACAAATCAACGACAAAACGAATCGCACGAATCTTCATCGGGACCATTAAGATCATATATCATGGCTAGGGTGTTGAATGTGTGTTTAGTGACAGTTCTAGTTCTATCAACTCGTCAGTTCTTTATATTTTTATTGGGTTGTCATCGATTTAGACTCATCTAATTTTAAGTCTTCATAGTTCCCATACTCGTTTCTTTTTTGCAGCTTACCATGGCATACATTCGCGTTAAGAACATCGTGACTCCCGTTATCAATGTCCTTTTGAATTCAGCTTCTACCTACTCAGTGCACACTTATCGACCGGAAAACTTGGTGGCGCAGATGCTTCCAAGCCTTAAGGCACTCCATTACATCGTCAGTGGTTTCTTTGAGCTTTGGCTAAGGATTCACTCAGATTTCAAATCATTATTGATTCTATACCTTCTCACTTAGGATCTCATAGTGCAGTTCACTCACAATGGGCTTACGTGTTATGTGGTCATCTCTGCCTTCATCTGCTTAGTTAGTACTTTTCTTCAAATACAAATCACTAAGGAGTTTATTGATCATTCTCAATGCTAGATCTATATCCCATTCCTCTTTCTGTTGTTTGCGAGTATATATCAAAGGAAAGAATTGAGGGAGGCTCAGGAACTTCGCAAGCAGCAAAAAGATGTATTGGTGAATAGTATCTTGGAGCTCACTATAATGATTCTATTTATTGCATGTAATTGCTATGGAGTACGTCATTTCATTTTTCATCATGAGATGTGTATCTTTTCCATCCTCAGTATCGACATTGTCTATCTTTCAATAGTTGGGTATCTTTCATGATGGTGATTTCATATTTGATTTAAGATTTTGGATCGCGATTCGTCTTGTGAGTAAACACTTAACTTATGAATTAAAATCAAGCTGTATAAACCAATTTTTCAAAATTAACAAATCCTGGTGAAATCTTCTAGGGTACGAATGGAGTTATTGCAATTTTCGGAAACATGTGAATCATAGTCTCCCTTGATCTAAGCTTTCTCAGGTGTGATTCTAACTGACACACCTTTTTTTGCGTAGTGCCCTATACCTCATTTCTCGCAGTCTTCAAAGATTTGAGATGATTCATGAGAAAACTCACATGTAACTCACAGGTCTCACAATCACCATATGATATAGATAAACTGAATATGTTTGAGTTTCTTCTTTCCTTTGTGTATACTTCTTACAAACTCCTCCAAGTGATTTGTATCACAATAAGGATCAAAACCATTTGTTTAATATTCGGTCTATGCTTTTTCTTTATATGGCAGAAGTCTTTTTTATTTGTACCCTTATGATATCAAGCTTGAAAAAATTATGTCAGCATCAATGAGTTATTTTTTAATTACTTGGATTTATTTGTTTTGTGTGGATCTTTTGGAATATTTCTATATCACCCATAAATTTCTTTTCCGCCTAGTTCCAAGAGGCACAAATGTAAACGTCTAAGAAGAGCTTTACAACTTGATAATATAGTGCGCTATGTAAGTACTCTTCTCCCAACCAAGGGTATGCAGACCTTTTTACTGACCTGATTACAACAAAATTAAAAAAAAATATGAAAAGAAATCAATTGCAGATGACTAGTCAGATATACAAGGATATCTGAGGAGATAATAAAGAAATATCTAAATTGTGGGAGGAAAAGAATAAGTGAGAAGATAAGTAAATGAGAAAATGACTTGTGGCTCGTGGCAAGTGATCTAAGTAAGTTCTGATAGTAGTAGGACAATAGTTGTGTATCTACGTATGAGAAAGATGTGAATGGACTTACTCTCTTTCTGAAAGGTAAGGAAAGAGAGAAAAACAGAAAGGGGAACAAGTATGTATATATAACCCTATACAAAAAGGTAATGATTTGATTGAGACTGATGCAGTTTAGAGTCTATTGGGGATAATGTTCAACACACATTTCTAACGTGTAACAATCAATAATAGACGCGAAAAATACAAACCACAACTACATTGACTTATAACTCAATTAACACAATCAAGACCTATAAACTCAATACTGTCTTGATTTGAGTATTTTGACAATAAAGGTTCCTCAATTCTGAAAATTCCATCAAGTTTGAATGAGATACCAATGAAACAATGAAGCTAAGAAATCCATCTTCAATGCACTATACAATCAGCAGCGAGAATGTTGAGCTCAGAAAATATAATCTTACATTACCAATCAAGTCGTCCTATGATGATGATCCCATATCTCAAGTAACTGCTGACTAAATCTTCTGAAATGGTAATATTTCTCCTCTTCTAATTTTGTTCCATTTGGGTCATGTACTATCTGATTTTCTTCTCGGTGTGAAATCAAAAATATTAAGAGCATCCATACTTGTGCGGTAACTTGGGTGCGGTAAGGTAAATTTTACCACAAATGTGGGGCTATTTTCACACTGGTGAGAAATTAACTCTGTGGTAACTAACTTTCAATCAATTTGTGTTAGCAAATCAATAACTTTACCAATTGGCTAATGCATGTGCTAACGCCTAAAATTTGAAAACTCCAACTCAACTTTGACTTCTCTTTCAACTCATAACACTCACAAGAGGTTTTATTATGTTACATCCACACAATTTGTATTACATATGGACATTAGATGCCTAATTGGGGTAATCAACCAGTCTTGAAAATATCCACAAATCAAATTAATTTTAAAAATGCATGAATCATGTTTCTTTGAGAGGTAAAGAAAAGGTTGAAAGAATCCGATGAAACTCGAGACACCTTATAAAAGGTTGTCGACCACACACACCTGGTAAAATGCCAGCAAACAGGCTAAGTCCCTTTTGGCTCTGAACACCACGGACTAAGAACAACAACACACCTATCAAAGGTGAGAGAGAGACAAGGTTAGATACGCCTAATTTTCCTCAGTGAACTGATAATATTTCATTTAACCACAACTAGACAACAGACCTGGTAAAATGCCAGCAAACGGGCTAAGTCTCTTTTGGCTCTGAACACCACGGACTAAGAACAACAACACACCTATTAAAGGTGAGAGAGAGACAAGGTTAAATCTGTACAAGTCAATAGGAAACAATAACAATTGATGAATAAGGTTGATATGTTGTATTGAGAATGATATTAGAGAAGAGAACTCACACGCCTAATTTTCCTCAGTGAACTGATGAGGAAAAAGAGGCGCACGCGGGGGAACTATTGTTATGAACTATATTGAGTGATACAGTGGTGAGATAATTAAATTGAGTTTAGGTTTGAGGTTGTATTGGTAAATAGATTTAAGCAGGTGGTGTGAGTGTATGGTTTCTTTGAGGTATGGGTTTGTCGTGTTTGACATAAATGATATGTATCTTGACACACCCCCTCAAGCACGACAAAGATTGAAAAAGATGACGTTGTAGCATATAAAAGAAAAAAAAAGAAAGAAATTATTGTGAAATTGACTCCCTATGGTGTAGTCCAATAGCCTTCCGCAACCATTGAAAAGGTGACTTTCCTAGCGGCTTTGTAAGAACATCAGCTATCATCCGATGTGATTGGCAGTGGCGTAATTCAACTGTTCCCCGCTTGACAAGTTCTCAGATCCAATGATACTGAATTTTGATATGTTTAGTTCTTGCGTGAAATATAGTTTTAGATGTTAAGTGAATTGCTCCTAAGTTATCGCAATGGAGGCGGGTCGGTTCAGTGATTTGGAAACCAAAAGAAATCAGGAGCGTCTGAAGCCATGTTGCTTCTTGGCCTGCCTCAGTTGTTGCACGATACTCAGCTTCGGTGCTTGACAATGCAACAGTGGGTTGAAGCCGGCTTTTCCAGCTTATAGCTCCACCTAAAAATTTGAAAATATACCCAGTTGTAGAGCGGCGATTGTCTTTATTCCCCGCCCAATCAGCATCACAGAAACCGTATGGGCAATCCCAAGACTGATTACCCGACAGTCCCCCTTTAACCGCGTTGTATTCAATGAAAAGATGAGTGGTTCCCCGTAGGTAACAAAGCACATGGAGAAAAGCATTCCAATGAGCGCGTGAGGGACAATCTAAATGTTGTGAGAGGACTCCTACGGCATAGGAAATATCAGGACGGGTGCACTGGCATAGATACATAAGTGATCCGACTCCATTCCGATATGGTAAATTTTGTGTTGCAAAATTGCTGGCTTCAAAGTCAGAGGCTTGAGTGAGTTTTAGATCAGGAATAAGTGGTGTACTTGCAGGTTTGAATTGTACCATTCCAAACCGTTCAAGCACACTCTCTATCATGGCAGGTTGATCTATAGCGTATGAGAAAGGTGAGGTTGAACAGATTTGAATTCCAACGATACAGTGCAAAATGCCAAGGTCGTATCCATATCCCATCGATTGGCAATCATTTCCTTAATAGTGGATATTTCATTCCCGGTGATAGCCATATCATTGACGTGAACATACATTGCTGAAAACTTAGAGCCATCCATTGAAATGTCACCTGTGCCTTACAGATGCCACGATGAAATACCGAAGCATATGTAAAAAAGCATACGGCGACCAACCCTCCAGCCGGCCCCAGACTACCCAGTCGACTGGAAACCCCGACTCGAAACCCGACAAGTACCCTGCAGACTAGTCTGCTCACCTAAAACCAAAAACTCACAAACGAGTCATCTCAGACTAGTCTGGAGCTGTCCAGACTAGGCTGGTACACACCTCGCAGACTAGTCTGATGACTCTAAATGCCAAACTTGCGCTCTGAGTCAATCCAGACCAGTCTGGCACAGACATCCCAGACTAGTCTGAAGACTTGCTCAAACTCCAAGTCCATCCAGACTGGTCTGGTAATCATCAGGCCAGTCTGGTACAGTGAACCTCACCAGTGCATCTACACCAGACTAGTCTAGCACTCTTGGCCGGACCACCAGACTGGGCTGCTAATATTGTCCTACACCTACCTCTATAGCAGACGAGTCTGACCGCGCTATCTTGAAGCAAAGAACAATCCAGGACACCCATCATCATTATCAATCCATCATGTTACTACATATACATACGAATATCTCAACCTCAATTGCTAAATTTCCCAAAATCTATCACTAATGACCTTTACCAATATGTCTAATCACAATCCTGTCCAGACCGATGTTACTCAGTCTGACCCCAGGCGTTCTATGCCCTTACACTTCATTCATCACTTAAACGTCCCAAATCAACAACTTGTATGCACTTTCCACCCTAACAACTTTATCATTGACTTTTGCTGATGCAGTTGTACAAGTGTGTTTTCTAATGCTTCCAAAATTTCATTTCAATTTTGATAATGACAATCGATTTCAAATTAATCAATATATACAAAGGCTCAGTGTAAACTACATAGACGAATGTGAATTTTTGTGGTTTTATGACAAACTGACGTTTCTCAGCATCAAAACAAAGAAAACTATTAGTTCCTCAAACAAGTATCCGTGTACTCAACAAGACACTGTGGATTGTACACCGTTTATTTGCTTCAATACGTGATCTTGAGAGGAAATTTGACACAAACTTTATTGTTCAGTGATACCCACATTGGAGTTTGCTAAGATCGATCGCTTTTGAGACCTTGAACAGTGAATGTTTTCTTTTCGAGTGACCTTGATACAATGATCCAAACCTTTGTTTGTATTCGATACTAGTACTTAATAGAAGAAACATCCGGTTGTATTTGATACTAGTAGTAGAAGAAACATCCGTTTGTATTTGATACAGAGGAAGTTCTTCCGTCTCCAGCCTCGTCAAGTTTTCAATGAATTGGTTCTGTACTTTATAAATACATGATCTAGCTGTAATTTATTTGAATTCAAAAGTACAAAGGATTGGTTGATTGAAACCCATTGAAACAATTTGTAACGTTCTGACCTTCTCAAGGTATGTTGGATAAATTCAACCAAGTGTGTACGTACAAATCAAATACCAATCACCATAAAATGAATGGTACTGGTTTCAGGATTCATAGCTAGTGATTAATAAGATTAAACTCCTGTGAAAATTAAAAAGATTAAACTCCTGTGAATACTGGCTTTCTCTCGATTGTCATGTATGTGGCAAATCTGGTCGATGTGTTTAAAGACTGAACAGGTGTTAAAGCTTAGACTGAACAATTGTGAAAGCTTAGTAGGAAATGAGCAAAGTATGATAGTGTTCAAAAAGTTGAAAAGATGAAAAGCACACAAAGAGTCAAATTGGAAAAACTTTGTATCAAACAAAAGAATTCAGCAAGAACAAAGAAAGAATCACAGAAAAAAGAAGTAAAGAAAATAAGATGATGGGGCCAGATGACATAACACATGTATCGGAGTAATGAATTTCACCTTCCTTCTTATTTTAAGCAGTGCCCCTTGTTGGAGGCACTGTCCACACCATCACTAACCGTAGTCACATTTGATTCAATTGCGACCAAAGCAGCCGCAGGTCCATCCGCAGAACTTGCAGCGGCTGTGGTTGCACTTGCTCAAGTTGAAGAGTTTGTGTTTGCATCAACCGATGTTGATGTAAGTGGTGGATCGATTGCTTTCACCTTGAATTTATTTGTTTTGATGTCGCTGAGCCAGTGACGTCGCGCCTTTGCATCCATCAAGTTGAAGCCTTTCATAAATTCTTCGTCTGTCATCTCTGAATCTACGTCTCGTTCAATTGTGACACGTATCTTTCGGTCTTTGATGGCTGTGAGTGGATCAGCAACACAAGGAAAGCCCTGTCGTGGGTTTTCTCCAAGTACAGATTCTGTGCAATAATCAACAAGGTCAGATTGAGAGATAGACAAACATCAAAAGCATTATGAAATGACATACGTAGCATTGCATTCAACTTTGCACGAAGATCCTTTTTATCCTTGTCGGATTGATTGTTGGAAGTATTTTGAGACTTAGACACTTTGTTTGCTGCCACAACAGCCTGAATCTCTGTGAAAGTGGATCCATGTTGACAATAAAGGGGAAATATCGTTTGCAGCTGAGCCTTGGATTCCACCCACTGAGAGAGTTCGTCTCGTGTAGTGTACTCGCGACACCATCCATCCCCTGAACCGTTATTGCTACAAGCTATAAGATAATAATCAATACCAAATAGCTGATGGTCTCGAGCAAGCTGCCATATCATCATAGTCAAAAGTTTGAACTTCCAGATGTGATAAACATGAAGAAGGAACTACTAGCCTGTTGTCCTATTTTCTTGATAGATTGTAAGGATCGCTTTTCCTCTTGGCGAGCAGAAGTGGTAGGTGTGTTCAGGTTTCGATCCCGGTCAACTTTCTTCATATCCACGAGCTTCTCGTAAATAGGCCGATATCGAGACTCCTCTTCGTCACTAAGCTTTGGAATTTCGGGAATCAAGATTGACGCGTCTCCAAAGACTCCGTCATCTTCGGTTATGGTGATTGCCGAGTAGTCAGGATATCCACCAAGAGCATAGAAAACTCTGGAAGTAAACACTTCGTATTCGTCATCATCAAGAGCTTTGTAAGTTTCAGAGTTGGCTTGATTACGAGCAGTAAGTCGAGCTGAAGCATCTGGGTCTCCTCGTGGGGGCACTAAGATCAAATGGCATTCACAACAATCAATCATGAAGAAAGAGTTAGTATTTGATATGCAATTCAGATCTGAGTGGACATACTTGGAATCTTGTTGGCTTCAATTGAGAAGCTCAGCCATCGATGCCATGGGTTTTCACCATGCGTTCCACCCAATAATCCCCTTTGAATTCAAGATGGTCAGTAACCTAGTTAGCAAAGAAGATTCAAGTAGACGCAGACTTACAGAGAACGTTTCAGTTTCTTAATACCAACACCTGACACCATTGCTATCATGTGTAGAGTATGATCTAGCTGTTCAAGAACAGCCTGTCCTTCGGCAATGACAGCAGCACTGAGCTGGTGATTTGACGATTTTTGTTTAGCGAGTTGTGCCTGGATGCGACCAAGGGGCCAATCTTTCTTTGCTTCATGATAATTCTGTAAGTTGATTTCGATAAGCTCTAAAGGTTGAGTTCCTGCAGATCTAAAATTTGGTGGCTGAGTCGGTGGCTGAGTTTGACGCGGGGTGGGAAGAAGACCGAGATCAGGTGACAGGATATCAGCACCAGTGATGTTGCGCTCTACACGACGTTTTCTTTTAGCAGCTGGTAAGGCGGTGGAGGTTGTTTGAGAGACTGGTTGTTCAGGATTGAGGCGATTAGAACGTGTTACTCGGCGTGACATGAGTAGAGGTGATGATGGGAAGGGTGTTGAGGTTTTGGATGCGGTGGTTTATAAGATGACTCGGTTGGGGTAGTAGTTTAGGCAAAATTTCACCGGTTGTGAAATAAGTAAGGTAAAACATATCACAAATTTTGTGATATTACAATTGACACATATTCAAATCGTGGTATACAGGTACATCACAAAACAAAGGCTCTAGCACTCTCCTATGGCAAGCACCACCTCAATACCTCAGCTCTAATGAGTATTGATTTGAGTATATATAATATATATTATGTCATATATATATATATAAATTGTGGATGGTGATAATCACATATGAACACCAAGGATAGGTTGTGCATGTAATATGTATATTTAGGTTCCTTCATGGAACTACCTACATCAATGGGCAAAAGTGCTTTATGAAAGACTAAACAATTACCAGACAGGAATCAGATCAAGTATCACATACACAATACCCAAGTCATTTAATTTACGGGTACCTACTCATGTTACAGATATAGACCTAATTTACTGAATTGAAGCAATATTATTTGAACAACTTCCAGAACACAATGCACTGATAAAACTTTTTTTGAGGGTTTGTGATACCCAAGATTTGAGTTGTATCCCATTCTCTGACCATTGGAGTGTAAAATATAGTATCTTTGGTAGTTAGTGGACCATTTAAGGACTACATATGACCTGATGTGTGACCTGCGTGACCATATGTGAGGCATGTTGCGGAAACACGCTTCATCAATGAAACATTTTCTATTGGGGTTCAAATCCAGATATTGAAGTTGTTTTGGATTCTTAGAGCTATGGACTATGAAAATCACCCTTCATGACAATATTCAGATCAATCAAACAATCACTTTTGGCCTGATATATGACCTGCGTGACCATATGTGAGGCATGTTGCGGAAACACGCTTCATCAATGAAACATTTTCTATTGGGGTTCAAATCCAGATATTGAAGTTGTTTTGGATTCTTAGAGCTATGGACTATGAAAATCACCCTTCATGACAATATTCAGATCAATCAAACAATCACTTTTGGCCTGATATGCAACAATTGGCCCTGCTTTTTGGTGCACATTGTATAAGGAAAAAAATTTTGTTTTTCAAGAAAAACCAAAAATTGACCTTGCTTCATGATTCTGGATCATGGCCCCTTGAAATAGGCCAATAAAATTTTTTTAAAATTTTTTTGGGTCACACCACCCATATCTACACCCAATATTCATACTATGGATATCAGATGTAAGTATGGGTGCTTGATCTTGTCCTTTGTAGGCAACTACAAAAAAAACTTCAATTAATGATCATATGAGAAACTATTACACCATGCTTTCCACTACATAACATTCATAACTCCTAAAGAAATATTTTCAAATGTGTTGTCTGACATGTTGATCTTGTAAATATAGTTATCCTTTTGTGATTTGTGTTGGATCTTCTACACATCAACATTTTCCTTTTGTAATTGATTGAATCTTTATTAGTCTCAGGTATGAGTAGTGTAAGCAGTTGGAGCAGGGTTATCTCTTGATGAACCAAAGATATGGAGATATGTTGATAACATATCTCCATATCTTTGGTCAAGAAATCAGTTCATGCTTTGTGAATTATAAGAATAACATTGTGATATCTTGAAATATTCAAATTCAAGGGTTGTTCATGATGCACTGAACTCTTCATCAATTGTATCTTTTTCACCATCATGAGTACAATGGTTTACAATGGTCTAACTGGATGGATAGCAAATAGCCTAATGTTATGAACAACAAGCAGCATCAAGCCCCTGTTGTTGAAACTGTAACGTATTGACAGATGTCTCACTATCGGTGGCAGTCATGATCCCGATTGTCTGATACGTAAAAAACTTGGGTTACCTGCCCAGATGACTGGCCATAGCGATTGTTTTCTCAACCGCCTGTCAAGTATTTGCACCAATTAGGCTTATTTAAACCCAGTGGTTACATCATATTGACTCTACTATTTTCAATTACTTTAATAGATGATGACACTAACCCCAATTCGGAAATTGTTTTCAGAATTGGGGTTAGTGTCATCATCTATTAGAGCGATTAAAATTTACGAATTGGTGTTAGTGTCATCATTTAAAATTGCAATTGATTTGTTGATTGTTTTAAACTCCAATTTTTAAAACGTGCAAACTCATCTTTTTAACATCGATCATCAACATATTTTCGAATATTTTAAACACTGCCATGGGGAAAAATGGTTGCACAATACCTTGCCCAAAGGGCGGAGTAAAAAAGCCAAAGCTTCTTCAGACCGAAGCAACTCGCCAGAAGGCTGAACGAGACAGAGCCAATTCGGAATGGGGTCAAAGGAGGTGTGAGGAGATAATTCAAGCAATCAACCCACCACCTCCTCATCCCGAAGACCCCGGTTTGCTACCAGATCTTAACCACTACGAAGATATAGGCAATGACCTGAATCATGATTCAGATGATGAGGCCGTAGATAATGAAGTGATTGAAAATCAATTAATCCCAGCGAACTTAACTCAGTTGATCACGGGTGATAAATACAAGCAACAGCGTATACAAGAGGATGCTCAATGGATGGCGATCATGCAGCAAGTTTTCATTGCTTTTATGCAAGGCTCTCAGCGCACTTCAAGCTGGGGAAATGATTCCTTGTGGTCTCATGACTACAATGATGAAGAGCTATGTTCGTGTGGGCCAAGTCACAAGCAAACTCGGGAAGTCGATACTATTGATCTAATTTGTAAGTAATTAGATACCCAAATTTGTCGTTTTACAATTCTGAATGTCTTTGATTCCAGTTCGCCGGAAGATAACAGTCCAGTTCTGTAGTTGTACAGCTGATCAAGTGCGATTGATCAGGCTGGGGTACTTGGGAGGAACACCAAAGTCTCCTGAGACCGCTTTCTCTTTGAGACTTCTTCGTTTTTATCATATCTTGTGGAAGTATTGCAATTCAAATATCCAGCCTTTCTCACTGATGATAGACGAATATCTGGACGCTTTCAATCCTCTTTTATTGGTGCAAGGAACCCAAGAGGTGACACTTGGTTTTCAATGATTAGTAATATTGTATGTTGATGTTTAACTATCAACATAATGTTTGTAACAACAGCCTCGACTCTGGCGCAAGCCACTTACTGGAGCTGTCACTTGCTATCGCCAAATACTAAAGGGCATTGAAGAACTCGAGAATCGTGCTCTGAACCTTACCCCCTTAGAACAACTCGCAGCAAATTGCCCTCGTTGTTTTGGTCCATCTGGTGAATGCGGAATACAGAAAGGTCCGCAATATATTGTATGTGTTGATGGAAACTTTCAGCAACGTCGACACGAGAAAGCCAGTCGAAACTTCGAGGAGATCTCGCTTTCAGTTCCTTCAATTTTTATACCAGCAGCAAAACTTGCGGAATGGGAGCCTCAAGCAACAGCAAATGTGCAAACAGAGGTTCCGCTGGTACGCTTCAGTCACTACAACCAATGTAAGTGCACACACAGCGCTAATAAATGTGGCTGTGGCTGTGATAGGACCCATGTACACAGCAGCATACGGCTGCTGAAGACAGACGAAATGCTTCTAGCTGGAAAGGCAGTGAAGAAACAGGCTTAATTGGGCTAGCCTGTCGTCACGACCACATGATCAAGATGGTGAATGTCATTCGCAGTGGTGAAAAGTAGGCTACGATCTATTCTAAACATGTGTAGTTGGTGCTGATGAGCGGTACAGAGCCTATTTTGTACACGCTTTGCTGGGAGAATTGTTTGCATCAGTCATGGAAGCGAAATCGGAAACAAACAAAGCTGGTGTTGGGCTTTTATATGACATTGGTTGTACCTTAGAGAAAGGTGTGATCAAAGTACGTTCTTTAATTTTTTACTGCAGGTTCCAAATGTACTTACCTGTTGTTTCAGAATAACTTATTTATAAACGAACGTTCAGATGAACGTTTGAAGTTTGGTACAAGCGCTTTCCACGCGTATGTACATCAGTGGTCATGCCAGCTTCAATATAACCCACGACTCAATGCTTGTTGGGGGCTTTCCGACGGTGAGGGATTGGAACGCGAGTGGTTCAAGATTTCGCCACTGATTAGTGCCCTTCGATGGGCTAGTAGTCAAACTCGAATGGATGCTTTGCATCTGAAACTGCAGCATAACAACTGCATATCACGTAATAAAGCTGGTGAGCTCCTTTCATCCAGATGAATGATCACCGAATTCAACTAAGAATTTGCATTCTACAGCAAAGTCGGTATTACACAAGTTGAAGGTAGCTGAAACAAGGCTCAGCAAAGCTCGTAGTGTGCTCCGTGATTTGGAGTCAGTTGAAGGTCTCACAGTTCAATATCTATCTGAACAGTGGGAGCGCCAGAAGACTTGTCAGTTAAAGATTATGGAAAATAGCACCATGAAAGATCTACAGGTTCAGGTAGCCCGTCTGATCGAACTTGAGGAGGATTTCATAGAATCTCAGTGAGTGTAGCTGTTTCTATTCACTCAATACAAATAATCTGATTGAACACTTGTTGTTGTGATAGTGAGAAACTCAAGAAACTTCGACGGCAAAGACGAAGAACAATGTCACAAGAGGAGCATGAGGCCTTGCGAGAACTGCCTTCAACGCTTGTGGCTCTAGAAGAATCAATTGCAGAAATCACCACGGACTTGGGAGGCGATGCATACAGAGATTTGCCTGAAGTTGATGGTGAGATTAAGTCTTACAATCTCTCATTACTAATACTCATTACAGTTTGTTTAGATCCGTGTGCTCGAAATGTCATGAAGATCCGAATTGCAAAAGAAAAGCTCTACGAGGCTGCAGTGGGGAAGATAGAGTGGCAAAAAAAGTGGGACAGACCAGGTATTGGTGAGTTGAGTAACATGGATGATGGATACTTCCATTGCAAAATTTGATTCCTTTATTACATAGGTACTACTGAACAACCACGATACAAGAGGGTCATGGAAACAAGAAACAAGGCCTTAGCCCAGAAATACAATACCTACAAGACCCTTGTCCAAAGCTATCACAGAAGGTACCCTGATCGTCCAGCTCTACAACTGCCATTGTTTGAAGAGGTGAAAGCGTTAGATATAGCTGACCCATTTTGGAACATCGGGCATCTGACACATCCCGAGGAGGCTTGGGCAGTTGATCGTTCTACTCAGCTGGGCATTGAGGCCTTTCGATCAGCAAGGAGTAGTGATGAAGAAACTGAGCGGATCTCTTGTGAGGTGCAACACATGATGCGGTCCGGTCTACAAATGGCAGAAAGGCTTTCGGCGCTATATGATTTGAGTCAACTTTGTGAGTGTCTGATTTACTTTACTTACTAATATGTTTCTGATGAGTGCTACCTTATAGCTTGGGAAGTTGTCAGTCTTGGTGAGAGACGACCGTTACAGTGGGTTGTTAGAAATGGCCTGGTGTCGAGATCGAATTGGGAGCTAAGTCAAAACGTACTGAAGGCATTGCACAGTCAGCTCACATTGAAGTATTGCCGGACCTGGATGGTATGGAACACTCACCTGCCATCGCTACTTCAAAAAGTAGCCTGCTATTCAGTCGAGCCACCTGAGAGTATCACAAGGTTGGCTTTGAGGTGGAATGGCTTGATTGAAAGGTCGAGTCAAATCTGGGATCAAATTGTTCAGTGCCGTTCGCTTCCTGCGCAGCAGCTAGATGAGTTTGAGATGATAGAACATGATATATTATTACGAGATGAAGACCTGGAATTTGACGTTGTAAATGATGAGGTAATTGATGCGGCTGTGGATGAGCTGTGATCATACAATCATGAGTTGGTTTGAAGCTTTATATTTGGAGTTCTAGAGAGATTTGAGTTCATTTTGTGAGTGAGCGGAGTCCCATTCAGTGAGAGTCTCATTGAACTTCTGATTTGATGATGGTTTGGGTCTTCGACTTTGAATTCGTACAGCTACTGGTATAATGTAAGTTGAGTTGATCCTTTGGTTGGTCGATTGTGAGGGTGTTGCTTCGAAGTTGAAGGCCACACCTTTCCTTCTGTAGCAAGCTTAACACTGGTATCAACTGAGTAGGGCGTTGCGTTGAGTGGTAATTCGATGAATCTTTTTTTTGGTTCTTATTGTGAGTGCCTGACTTGTCGTATGGAAAGAATGAAGAGAGAATGGTATGTGTGGCTTACATACGTAGCTTAACAGAGACCAGTCTGCAGGCCAGACTAGTCTGATATGACAAGTAGGAGTATCAGACTGGTCTGGTGATCTCCAGACTGGTCTGAATTGACTCAGAGTGGAGTTTTGGCATTTGGAGTCATCAGACTAGTCTGCGGGGTGTGTACCAGCCTGGTCTGGTCTGGGGTATCTGTGCCAGACTGGTCTGGATTGACTCAGAGCGCAAGTTTGGCATTTAGAGTCATCAGACTGGTCTGCGAGGTGTGTACCAGCTTAGTCTGGACAGCTCCAGACTAGTCTGAGATGACTCGTTTGTGAGTTTTTGGTTTTAGGTGAGCAGACTAGTCTGCAGGGTACTTGTCGGGTTTCGAGTCGGGGTTTCCAGTCGACTGGGTAGTCTGGGGCCGGCTGGAGGGTTGGTCGCCGTATGCTTTTTTACATATGCTTCGGTATTTCATCGTGGCATCTGTAAGGCACAGGTGTGAAATGTGTATAAAAAGAGATGCATTGGCCTCAGATTGTTTGAAACCAATTGATAGGAGAAACTTTGTAACATCATCACTCCAATACTTGGCTGATTGTTTTAAGCCATAGATAGTCTTACCAAGACAAGCCACCATGTCGTCCCCATATTTCTGTTTCAGATTATCAGGCAATTCCATATAAATTTCATAATCAAGTGAGTTATTGAGAAACGCGCATATGGCATCCATAGATTCAATATCCCACCCATTCAGTGCTGCAATAGCTACAAGAGCTCGTAAGGAGGCTGGTTTACCAGTGGGTAAGTAGGTCTCATGATAGTCGACTCCAGGTACTTGAGAATATCCTTTTGCAACGTATCTAGCTTTGAATTTTGCGATGGATCCGTCTAGATTGGGTTTGATGCGATACACCCAGCGGCCACCAACAACAGCTCTGTCTTTTGGGCGTTTGACTATTTTCCATACTTTTTGTTCATTGATAGACGCTATCTCTTTGTTCATAGCAGAAATCCACTCTTCTCTTTTGGAAGATTTCATTGCCTGCTTATAGGTCTTTGGTTCATTTACAAGCTGGACAGTTGGTGTTGTGCTAAAAGTGTATGTGTCGACATCATCACTAGCAATAAAAGCATTTATGTCGGCCCATAAAGTAAGATTAGAAGATGGAGTGAATTGATTAGGTGCTCTATGTTCTCTTGTAGAGCGCCTGACAGGTGGCTGGTTAGAGTCGGTCAATTCCTGATTGGCAAGAGGGACTTCAGTAGGAGGTTCAGACTCCTCTGAAGTTTCTTGCAATTGTTCAGGCTCCAATGAAGTGATTGGTCCTTGGTCTGCTCCAGGAGGTTCAGACTCCTGGGTGACTGCTTGGTCCCAATCATGAGGTTCAGTTTGTTGTTGTGTGAGTAATGGATAGTCATCATCGTCTAAATTGATGACGGGATCAAGACTAGGATTTGTTTCTTTCAAATTGTTCATTTCTTCTTTTGAGAATAAATGTTCGTAATTGAACTTGATCAACTTTCTGAAAGGAAAGAAATTTTCTCTGAATTTTACATCGCGAGACACGATGATCTTTTTGGATTCAAGATCATATATTCGGTAGTTGAAATTGTTGGTGGTGAAGCCCAATAGCACACCAGTTTTGGTGATGGTGTGGTATTTCCCATCACGCTGGCTCTTTCGAATCAGATATTCAACACCACAACCAGAAGTTCGGATGTGGGAAATAGAGGGTTTGCGGCCGTACCATCCTTCAAACGGTGTCATAGATCCCTTGTTGTATGATAAGGAGATTGTTTTGTTGTTGAGATAGACGGTGGTATTAACCGCTGTAGGAACTCTTGCTGAAAATGTGAGTTTTAGCAAGCAATAACTGAGTAGGGAGCCAAAGAAATAAAGTAACCACCACACACACACAAAAGGAAGTATATGAGGTGTGAAAATAACTTTGGATAGAGTTACCTAGCCTACTCTAAAGAAATCCTGAGCCTTTTAAAGAGCCAAAAGATCAGAAGAAGGAGGGAATAATAATACTTTGAGGAGTACTACAGATAAGAGATGAGGGTAAAAAAAGTAGAGTAGAGGGTATTGAGATATGATAAGGGTATAAGGAATGATAATGAGCTTAAATGAATAAGACTAGTAAATAAATGGGGGTGTGTACTGAACACAAAAAAAAGGGCTAAACTACAATTACTGCTTCAGACTAAGATTCCCCAAAGCAATCAATAGTTTAAATATAACTCAGTGAAAAGAACAATCCCAAAGGAACTATCACAGACTACCCCCTTGAATACCACTTGCAACCAAATCAACAGACAGACTACCCTCTACTAAGAACTAGACTAATGAAAGATAAAACCTGACAAAGCTATAAGTTACTACCATCCACAAAGTATTTGTCCAACAACTTATTGGCCAATGTGTTGTAGCCTTATACTTTTCTAAGCCTTTCAAAACCTAGGTTAATATGTTAGAATTCTAGAAGAAGTGTTCAATGAAGCAAACTAAGCGTATGATAGAATAATAGATCTCAATGGATTAACTAGACTAAAGGATATACCACACACTAAGATTCAGAGGTTAAAATAATAGAATATCAGACTTATGTAGCAAGCAAAGAAAAGTCTCCTTATATCAACTTAATATAAAGGGCAAGAAGTGATCACAGAAATAAAAAAAGAGTATAGGCCAGTTGGTACTGCCAATGAGCTATAAACTAATAGGAACTTTCCTGGATAAATTTCTGGATAATTCTCAAATCCTCCCTGCAAGACACCTGAGTTTATATACACACTGGCAGTCACATATGAAGAGAGAGGGAGAGAGATGAGAGAAAAATAGAGTGTGAGAAAAGAAAACAAGAGCCACAATTATGTACATATACAACTTCTAATGCTGCTCCAAGATTCACTTTCCCACTAATTGGAAGTTCCTAAAAGGAGGAACTACACTAGTGACTCTAAACGACGCAGGAGTTATCTAGAACCAAAGTGAATTGCGAAAACTAGGCCTAGTTCATAAAGAACATCAGAACACAACAATCCCCGATAACATGAATAGAGTCTGAAGAAGCTGAAAGAAACCAATAAAGGAGAGAGGAAAAGAAGAAGGAAAACCATACCTAGTTCATAAAGAACATCAGAACACAACAATCCCCGATAACATGAATAGAGTCTGAAGAAGCTGAAAGAAACCAATAAAGGAGAGAGGAAAAGAAGAAGGAAAACAATCGTAATCTAACTCCTAGTTGTATCTACTGTATTGTATGATCTGTTACACGTGTGTTTGTAAGTGTGACACCTTACACCCTCCCCTCCTTTAAAAAGAAACAATAAAAAGAACTAAATCCCCCCCATTTTCTAAATACTTGTGTCATAAGAAAATTCTTTTAAGAAAATAAAGGAAACCAAAGATAATCAACAGATTAACTCTAAGGTGAAGTATAAAATCAGAAAGTAAAACAAAGTAAAACAAAAGAAACAAGAAAAAAAGAAAGAAAAGCAATCAAGCCGTCCGTCTGCGCTAAATTCGGTCGCCGTTGTCCCTATGTAATAAAAGGCAGAAGTGTTGTGCTCACAGCGTGGCCGAGGTCTTGCTTACAAACGGTAGAAACCCACTAGGTGGTGCATACGCAGGAGAAAAACGTACTTCTGCTACGGCAAGTACTTGCCCCTCCATCCTACGCACCCATTTCCAACTCATCTGACGAGTACTTCCGAAGTTTCGATTGGTGGAAGACGTCATGACTTCGGTCGCCATCATCGAACCGGACCTTGACATTTCGGCCCTCATTCATTACTTCAAGGACTTCATATGGGCCGTCATACCTTGCACGAAGCTTCGCAACAGACCCTTTTACAGCTTGTTGGAGATCCTTGCTGTCAATCAAAACCCAGTCCCCCTCACTCAAGGGGAGATCAGCTCCTCGGCGTGCATTGTAACTCATAGCTTGATTAACCCTTGCCGCCCACAGTCTATCTCTCCACGCCGCCCAGTCCTCCTGTCTCTTCTCAACCCAAGACTTCACATCTTCACCGACCTCAACCTGCTTAACATCAATTGGGAACAACTTAGGAGAATATCCAAAAACGAATTGCATGGGAGAAACCCCCGTTGCCGTGTTGATCGCCGAATTGATTGCATACTCAACAGCCGGTAATGAAGGTAGCCATTTGCCGTGTTTACTCCCCACCCGATGTCTTAGCATCTGACCCACTGTCTTATTGGTGCGCTCAGCTCGTCCGTCCGCTTGTGGATGATAAGCCGTCGACAGCTGAACACAGACCCCCAACAGAGACTGTAGCTCCCTCCAAAAGCGCGACGTCCAGATTTTGTCTCTGTCGCCAATCATCGTTCGAGGAGTACCAAAGATCGTCAACCAACTTGCAAACAGCCGTCTCGCGGTCTTCTCTGCATTGTCAGTCTGGCATGTCGGAATAAGCCGCGTGAAACCAGTGAGTCTACACGTACAAGTAAGTAACATGTCATAACCCTGGACTTTAGGAAAAGGCCCCACAAAATCTAACGCAATATCAGCCATAGGACGGACGGGAACTTGAGTACTTTGTAGACGTCCTGGAAGGCGTGTTGTTCGCGCTTTGTTGCGTTGGCAGCTGTCACACTTCTTCACAAAGTCCTCAACGTCCCGCGACAAATGCGGCCAATAAAACTCCCTTCGAACCCTCTCTGCAGTCTTCAGCGAACCCAAATGCCCCACCGATTCGTGAGCAACTCCTATCAACTCCTTCTGTACCCCATCAGTACCTGGTATAACTATCCTCCCATCCATGAACATCAGTCCGTCTTGCACCACACAATTATCTCGCAACGGCAGCACTTTAGTCAGCTTGATACAAAACGGGTCCGTCCCATACCCCTCCTTGATTCAACGAATAAGATCCGCTGATAGTTCTGATCTAACTTCCACCGCAGCCACGTCTTCCATCCTTGACAAAGCATCAGCAACACTGTTGTCCAAACCTTTAACATAACGGAAATCGAGATCAAATTGTGATAGAGTCTCGAGCCACCGAGCCTGCCGTCTACTCAGGCCCCTCTGTGTCATCAACTGGGTTAAGGAATGGTGGTCCGACATGACGTTGACTTTCATGCCCAATAATAACATCTTCCATTTGTTTAAGGCGTTAATCACTGCCAGTAACTCTTGCTCATGTACTGGATAATTTTTTTCTGCCGGTGACATCTGACGACTCTCGTAAGCTATGGGCGACGAGGTTTCCCACTCAGCCCCCTGGAATAGCGCAGCGCCAAGAGCATGACCACTTGCGTCACTAAACAACCAGATAGGATCCTCCGATTCGTAGTCCAAATTCTTGAGAGTCGGCAATGTTGTGATAATCCGCTTGATGTTGTCAAAGGCGTCCTGCTCCTTATCCCCCCACTGAAGTCTCTTAGTTGCATTCTTCGCGCTCGTCAAGGGTGTCAAATGTCCTGCATATTGAGCCAATCCATCCACGAACTTCTTCATCCATTGCACTGTCCCCAAAAATTCCTTCAATTGCTTCGCCGACTTGGGTGTCCTCCAATTGGCCACCTTATCCACCTTGTCTTCATCCGGGCTGATTCCCTCTGCGCTGATATTATGTCCTAAGAACTTAATCCATCGGCGAAAAAGTTTAGTCTTCTTAATCAAACAAAAAAGTTTAGCCGCCCTCAATCTCTCCATCACCAGTCGCAAATGTCGCTCATGCTCCTCAACTGACTGAGAGTAAACCACTATATCATCAATATACACAACGCAAATGGTGTTAACCAGGTCACCCAAAGCCTCCTCACAGCGACGTTGGTGGGTCGCCGGCGCGTTCGTCAGTCCCATGGGCATGACAACCCATTCATATAGGCCCCACGGTGTCTTCACAGCCGTCAGTGGGATATCACTTGGTCTCATCCTGGTCTGGAAGAAGGCGTTCACCTGATCCAGAATGGAAAATATCTTTCCCGTTCCTACCAACCTCACAGCCTCCTCGACATTCGGAAGCGGTGATCGGTCCTTGACCGTAAATTTGTTCAACCGACGGTAATCACACACCCATCGAGGTGCAGCCGTTGGATCCGCCTTGGGGATAATCATGGAAGGTGATGCGTAAGGACTGTCTGAACGACGAAGTCGTCCCGCTGCAACATGTTCATTGACCAATTTTCCCCAAGCATCCATGTATTTTGGTGCGTAAGGATATTGCCTCTCATTTATGACGACATTCGTATCCGTTAATACAATATTGTGCCGAATCTTTGAGCTTGGGTCTTGCACCTCAGATGGGAAAAATTCAGCGTCATCCACCGAGTCTACATCCGGTAAGGCGTCGGGAAAAAGGATCTCGAACTCTTTTAACATTTTCATTTCACGACAAGACAAGTCCGACGCCTCCTTAACAACCTCCAAATTATCCAACACAGCAGCTACTAGATCACCTCTTCTCACATTCAACAACTCTTTTTCGTTTTTCAACATTCTTAACTCAGGTAACTTCTCCACACTCGGATCATACAGTACTCTCCCACTCTTACTTTGCGTAACACTCCTCCGCGCCACTGATACATCCAGCTCACGTTTCCTCAAGAAAGGTGTCCCCAGAATCACGTCGTAATGGTCATCGTGTAACTCCGCTAGTTTGAAAAATGTGGCCCCAAGGTCATTTTAGTACCTTTTACTGAGGCAATAGCGAAATCAGTCAAGCTAACGTCGGCCTCACTTGTATCGATCGCCAGTCTGACAATAGTAGGCTTCAACAGTTTACGTCGTACCAGGCGGAGTTTTTGGGCCAAGCGGTTCGACATCAGATTCGTTCCTGCCGCTGTGTCCACCAGGGCACGTATTTCGATACCATTAATCGTCAGTTTCAACACAATAGGCGCAACAGGAGCTTCAACCTCATACCCTTCATCTCGCACCCCCAACGCCGCAACCAATTCACCATACGCAGCGATGTCCGTCTTGCCCAATTCCGGAAACTCTTGTATCCCCGAAGTTGTGGTAGGTTGAGACACGATTTGGGCGCTTGCCACTGGTATGACGGGACCCTTCCGTGGTGCCCCCGGTTGAGTCAGATTTGTCACAGTAGATGATTGGTTAGGCATTAACTTCGGTGGTGGATAAGGTGGAGCGCGCGGGAAATCCAATGGCATCGAGACGAAAGTCATATTCGGACGCTCCTCGCACCCACCCAGCCATTTAGCACACTGAACTTTGCATCGTGGGCACCGTCCCGTCGATCGCATGAATGCAGCCCAGCGTTCCCGTCTCGCGTCAGGATCAATCGGTGGTCGTACAAAAGGGGTAGGTGTGGCATTGCTGTTCATCGATTGTCGATTGGATGCCGGTAGGTTTCGTACCAACGATCGAAAGGGATTCAAATCAATTGCTTGGAGATACCGTGCCGTGTCGAGTGCACGCTTCTCAAAAAGCGAAAACGACCAGGCGCCAGACCGTAAATCAATAGCATTCTCTAACAAGTCGTCCTTGGCTGCGGACTCCCGAAACACCACATTCGTCCCCCCCACAATCCTCTTGGCCAAATCTCGGTCTCCACACACTGTCGTAGTCACCACGTCTTGGATGCCTCGTGCCCTCACAATATAGGCCTGCATACTTTCTCCAGGCTTTTGAACCAAATCTCTCAAGGACTGCCGAGCATCACGCAACCAGCCAGATGGCAGGACTCCATCGCTGAACATATCCATGGCTTCATTCCAGGATTTTCCTTCAAGCTCTGCCTCATGTGTGCGATGCCACTGTACCGCGTGAGGAACAGCCAAGGCAGCTGCCAAAACCTTGAGTTTCTCGGCGTCGTTATCCAGACCCTTCACCTCAAACCTGGCCTCAATGCGATATCGCCATAATCGGAACCCCGAAACGTCCCCGTACGCACAGGTGAATTGAGGGATTTCACTATCCTTAAGATGTCGTGCCAGAACCTCACGCTCGACAGGCGCCGCCGTTGGTTGCCAGTATCCATAGACATTCGTTGGCATAGGGGCAGTCGGGATCGCGCTGGAATATACATACGGCTGAGATGGTGGTCCAGGCTGTTGATCATTCGGAGGCGAACAGTACGCGGCGAAAGGGTTAGACTGAGCTAGAGAGGGTCGATCGCCTGTGGAAGCATTCGACCCTTCACCATGGTGAGCGCGCATTGTCGAGTCGGGATGAGGCGGTTGAGTCGGTCCACCCGTATCCCAAGCTGGTGTCGACGTGGTAGCCATGGGTTGCTGTCTGGCAGAATGCTCGTCGTTGGCATGCTCACGGTGCAAAAGCTGAGTTATTAAGATTTTGAGGTTGCTCATCTCGGCTCGTGAGTCGTCATTTTCTGCCGAGATTCGATTCATAGCCTCGACACTCTCCTCCCTGATTCACCTTAATTCGCTCTGCACATCTTCATCAGCAGGTGTCCCCCCTGTCTCACCCGACATATTAGGCGTAGCGTCAGGGGTAGGTGGTACCTGTAGGGTAGTATTACCCAAGGAAATCCCAGTAGTGTCGGGTAAGGAGCCCGGAATGACAGATTTCCGGGGCGATGATGATCTGCCGTCCAGGATATTAGATAGTAATGCAGAGCTGCCAGGTGACAGGCTCTCCAGCGGAACAGGGTTGAGATGAAACAATTCCGCAACGCTCTTTGAAGCCGACACAATCTTCTCGCCCGGTTTTGGTGTATTGGGTTGGAGCGCTCGTGCAAGATCCGAGTATAGTCGTGGAGGACGGGAAGAGGAAGCAGAGTTGGTCACTGAGTTGGCACGCGGCGCGCGTAGTAGGCGTTCGGGATCGTCGAGTCGCTGCTCGACTTTGTCCGGATTAGTTCGGGTGTTTGGCATAGACTAGTGTGCCAAATAAGGTTGGCAGTCAGATTGGTTTCAATTCAGTTCAATGGTAGTATTCAAGAAGGTTCGGTCAATTCAATTCTATATCAGGAAGCTGTCAGGTGCGGGGTAATTCAATTCGCTGGCGCAATAGTTCTGTTTCAGTTAATTTGAAAAAATTTTTGGATAAAATTCGGGTTCAATCGATTCGGTAATAGATAAAAAAAGTGGAAGTTCCTAAAAGGAGGAACTACACTAGTGACTCTAAATGACGCAGGAGTTATCTAGAACCAAAGTGAATTGCGAAAACTAGGCCTAGTTCATAAAGAACATCAGAACACAACAATCCCCGATAACATGAATAGAGTCTGAAGAAGCTGAAAGAAACCAATAAAGGAGAGAGGAAAAGAAGAAGGAAAACAATCGTAATCTAACTCCTAGTTGTATCTACTGTATTGTATGATCTGTTACACGTGTGTTTGTAAGTGTGACACCTTACACTAATATAAATAAACTTTAACCAATTGAAATATGTAATTTCCTCCTTACTGTGCCAAATAAATAATTGAATTGAGAGAGACTGAGAGAAAAGAGAAATAAAGAGAAACAGAGAATCCACCCTGACTGTACCAATTACATAACTGAGACTGAGTTGATGGAGTAAAAGAAAACAAGAAAAGAGACAAAAGAAACTATGAGAAACTTCACACCAATTGATAACTTTGCTTCACTTCACCCCTCCTGTAAATTCTCACATCTCTAAGTAATATTCAATTGTTTGATGAACTGTTATTGAGTCATTTGATAATTTGATAACTAGTCATTTGAGTAATTGAGTTTTGTATTGCATGATATCAATGGTTTAGTCATTTGATTTTTAGTAATTGGTAATGGTAACATCATTTGAGTATGTGTAGTTTCAATTGTAGTAATTTCTTCATTTGATATTGGTGATTAGTTGATTGAGTGATGTTCATTTGATGTTCTAATTGATATGAGATATTTGATTTGATGTGTAATAATTCAATTCAATTTGATATGTATTTATTTGTAATCTTTGAAATTTAGTAATGAGAGAAATTGAACATTTGAGAGATTATGAGATATAATTCAATGATTGGTTTATTTAATTATCAATTGAGATGATGATGAGATGAGGTAATGATGAGATGAGATGATGATGAAATGAAATGATGATGATGATGTGATGATTACTAATTTAATTATTGATGACCTCATGAATGTTAATTTGATCATTTGATTCCTTTCTAATTGGTTCATTTGATTCATTGTCAATATAACTCTTTTGGTTTGACTAATTTCATTGTTAATTAATTTAATTTTGAGTAAATTTCTTCATTTTGAATTGATTTCTAAACTTGAGATATTTCCTCCCATGTTCTCCTTTGTTTCTAACTGTTTTTAAATTCGATTTCAGCCATCCTTTTTCCAATCCTTCCATCTAAACACATCAGTAAGTACCTTTCCTTCCTCTTTCCATATTCCAATTGATAAATCACTAATTTTGATTATCTAATGCTTCAATTTTCAATTCCCTTCTTGAATTTATTTTCAAATTGGAATATTCTTTCACTTTCTAATTCAATTTTAATTAATGTTTATAATTCCTTTCCACTACATTTAATTTTAATCTTCAATCAATTTAATCCTTCTTTGATCTTCAATTCTTTCAATTTTAATTTCTTCAATTTGTAAACTTCTAGACTTGTAAAATATGAGCTGGTGATGTAATTTTGAATTGAAATTGGGATAATTGAATGATTGACAATCCAATTAATTCTTTGAGCTTTGAACTTGAGCACTGATTCTAATAAGATAATCCACCAGTACCTTTCAACCTTGATATATTGAGATTTGCTCATCACACCGCTTAAAAGCAGAAGCTCGGAGGTAGGTTCTAGTGTTGAAGTAAAGCTTGGGATTTGTATGTGATTGTTTTGTTCGCCTGTTCTGAAACACCGTTTTCTTTGGGTGTGTAGGCTTCTGTCTCATGTAACCAAATACCGTGTTCTCTACAGTACGGCACAAATAGGTTATTGAAGAACTCTGATCCTTGATCAAGAGTGAAACATTTGACTTTCCTCTTGCTCTGGCGTTCTGCAAAGGTAATGAAAGCGCATAAAACATTGAAAACTGATGATTTATCTTTAGATTTCAAGAAAGATACAAATTGCATTCCAGTAAGATCGTCGGTGAATAGGATGTAGTACAAATAACCACCGCTGACATCACCTCTGTCTACTAGACATCTCGGGTATTACCCGAGGAAATCAATGTATTTTCTATCGCATTGAAGCCGGAACCTCCCTTTGTAATGTCCGACGCGTCCGCCGCGGCGGACGCCCGATTTTTTTTCAATTTTTTCACCAAGTCTTCACTTCCGACATGCCCGACACAGCACTTCCTGTTTCATTAGTCTAGGTCCAAAGATCCCATACATACCTCACAAGTTCACAAACCCACTTCCTACCTCACAAGCACACATACAAAAGAAACCCGACGGACCTCACAAGTTCACGTCACCACCCCAACGGACAATACCCCAACAACTCTCCTATTACATACCAAGTTTGTACTTCAAACATACAGTTCACTTTCACCAAATACACAATTCCACCCTAAGTTCACGGTTTGGCCAACCCCAGACTCACAACTCACCAAGCCACCCGTTCACAACCACTGATTCTCTTTTACGTTCCTCACTTCACACTTCACAATCCCTTCCTCACTTCACAACTCCAACTTCACAAGATTTGAATCACCTTCGATCATCTTCACTCACCTCAGAATGGCCAACATACCCAAATCACCAAATCAACCTAATTCGAATCACGTTCCCACTGATAAGGATGGTAATCCTTTTCTTCAAATACCCCCGGTCGGCACTTTCTTGAAAGACCTCGAAGAGATATACGCCTACGTCGATCCTCTCACCATTCCTTATGGGTACAAACTCTCCGTTCTGGACTCTCGTTACCTCGCAATCAATTCCTACATTGAGCTCAAGTGTCACAAAGGACAGACTCGCCATGCAAGATCTCCAGGAGACTGCCCCTTCTATGCTCGAGCCGATCAAAAGTTCAAGAATGAATCATACATACTCACCATCAAAAATCCTTATCATAATCACCCTCCATCCACGTCAAAACTATCTTACCATCATCCAAAGAAACCTAGAAACGTTGAATCGAAATCAATTGAGCCTAAGGCTAAGCTTTCTACAACCAACAAACCCCCACCTCTTAGTCTATCCAAGCGTTATGCTAACATCATCAGCCGCATGAAAGCCCTTGATGAACCAACCCAAACGACACTCCTTGATCTTCTTGAAGAAGAGTTGGGCGTTGCCGAGATGGATAAAGCAGCAAACAATCACTTGGACAAAGTTGCACAAGACTTCATCAAAGCCAAATCCAGATTGAACAATTCAAAAGACAAATCACCAATCAAACTTCAAAAAACACGATTTGAACTCAATTCAATAAAGAAGCAGACTCAAGATGGTGTGAAACTTACACAAGAAGATATATCTTCAAAGGTAAGACTCCCTCACATTATTTCTTCAACTCATCCACAAGTAGAAAAAACTGAAACGTGATCCATTTCATCAGATCAAGATCAACGACGATATCAAGACCAATATCCCCCCACCCTCTCAAGCCAGAACTCCTCCTCCAAATTCACCACCTCTTAACGTGGAATCTCAGCCTTCCGCTGCCCAACCACCCCTGTCCACACCACCTCCATTTGAATTCGATTTAGAAGAAACAGAAGAAGATGATAAATTCGAGACACCTAACGAAAATTTTCCAACCATCCCAACTTTACACGGAAGCACCACCCTATCACCCATTGTCGAGCCTGAAACCATCAATCAATCAGCACCACCACCCCAACCAGATCAAGAGGAAAAAGATGAATCGGACCTACCTGCCGCTCCTAAGAAGCGCAACAAACGAAAACGAGGTAATTCAGGTGAAAAGAAACCTGAAGAACAACATAAACCCCCATTCTCACCTATCCGTCTCCCTAACCCTCCGTCAAAGAAGCCTAAGAACAAGAAGAATCAAGTCACGAATGATCTCATTCACGGCGCGGAAGATTTGAAACAGCGACTAACACCACCTCCTGACCTTCAATCCAGCTTACCTCTCTCTGCATCTCATAAGGGTAAGAAAAAAAAGAACCGTTTGGTTATTGCTACCCGATCCTCTGCTCGACTCAAACGCCTCACCAAACCTGAAGCGTCATATCCCAACACCACCAATTTTGATAATGAACCGGCTTTCAATAAACCAGCGAACCAACAAACGAAATTGAATCAACGTGAAGAAGCCCCAAAAGCAAACTCAAAGATCAAACTCATCTTACAACCTGATGGCCCAGTGCTTCCACCTGAACATCCTCCAATCGTAAGTCATCAATCACCATCATATGTATTCCTCAATTCTTACATTCTCTTTGACTCGCCCTTCAGCCTGAACACCGAGAGATACGAACTGAAAACAAATGTGGAAACGAATCTGGAAACGAATCTGAACAGCATTCCTCTCAAGGGCATAACACATTCATCCAGGTCAGAGACACTCTCTAACAACATAACATTACATCATATACTAACTATTTTTTTTGCAGTCTTTGCCATATATCGAGGAGATTCCCTCCTACGTGTACCCGTTCTTGAAAAATATTACCGATGTCGAACCCAATGGTCTTTGCTCCTTTTCCTCTATCGCTGTATCCCTTGGGCGTCGACAAGACGAATCAACCATCATCCGTAGCGAGCTTGAAAGGGAGGTCATATCACGATTTGATTGGTATGAGAAACATATACCACAATTCTGTATCAATTACAATATCAAGTGGATCCTTAAGATACTTCAAAATCCAAAAGACACAGCAGATCGAGAGCTCTGGTTACCAATGCCTGGAGCATCACCAATCATTGCTAATACATATCAGCAACCGGTCATATTCTACACAAAAAATCTAGCTGCAACAATGCATACGGTCCCTTTCTTCTCAGCTCCTCCTCCCATCATCCGACCCATCATCATTGCACACGTCTCACGCGTTCATTATGTTTCACTTGATTTGATGATAACGCCTTCACTCCCTATACCTCATCCAAATCAGGAATGGTTTCTTCTACGAGATAAATGTGCAGACGATTGGGAAGGTTTGTATTCCTCAAATGTCAAGGTTTTTGCCAAATTAGCAAAGGATATTAGAAAGGCGAGAAACGACGAATGGGCCCAAAGTTGTGCAGGTTTACCCGAGCCGGACGCTTTATCTCTTTCCTCCACTGAGGAATCAATAGATAATGGACATGGAGAGGATGAGGAAGGAAATGATGCAGATAAAAAGAATCAAGATGATGGAATTGCTGTAGAAGAACACGATGATGATGAATCTTCTTTATCTAGTATTGGTGATGCTTGACTTTGTTTATTTTTCTTGAATAGATGTATCTAAACTACCTTAAACGCTTAGATCCCCAATACTCAAACAATGTCATTCCAGCCAACTAACAAACCCACACACAAGGTGAGGATGAGCCTGACTTAATGTGTTTACGACACCACATGAATTACATGATAAATTGTGAACTTATGTGAACTGGAAACCTGAGAAGTTAACATTGACTTGTTAAAACTCCATAACTGGTTTGAATTGTGAAGTTTTCCTTTAGTTTCCTTTTGGTTGTGAACTACTTGAAAACTTCACAATCAATAGAGAAGTGTTCTTGCTATTCACACCTGACCACAAAATGTTTATGTACTTCACAATCAAAGTGAGACTACGTGAATAACACTGAGTTGTGAAGTCTGGCAGTTCACATTTAGTTGTAGTGTGAACTGATTCAAAGCCTCACAATCAACTGGGAGGCTTGTATGTAGTTCACAAATGATTGATTGTGAACGTCATGATGATTGATTGTGAACAGGATGGCCATTTCACGCTTGAGTGTGATTTGCAATCATCTTGAGAATTCCCAATCACACATCATGATTCACCATGATTTGAATTTGTGTGAAGTTCCCATTGATTTGTGAACTACGTGAAGGACCTTATTGGTAGTTCATTGGGTTGTGAGCTCACTCACACGTGTCAATCACATGTAAAATTCACACTTCAGTGTGAGCTACAAGGTAAGTTCACACATGAGCTTGTGACCTACATGAATACTACTTCACACACTGTAGTGTGAGTCACATGAATAATTCACAAATAAATGTGAACTGGTGTAATAGTTCAAACATGATTTGTACATGTGTGAAGGTTGCTTTGTGAACTACGTGAACGTGAATTTTTCTGATAGTTCACATTGAATCACATGGAAGGCGCACACTTGGACACACTTATACACTCCAGTGCAAATCACGTAAACATTGGAAAACTTCAGCATGAATACTTCACGCTCCCATGCAAATCACATGGATTGTTCACACATTTGATGATGAACTATGGTCAATTGAGACATTATCTTTGTGAACCAAAGTATGAATCACACAACAAATTCACAATTCAATGTCAATTGCATTGTGAACTATGGATAGTTCACACCAAATGTTTAAATCACACTGACACGGTGTGAACTATGTGAATGTCAATGTTGTGAACTATGGATAGTCCACACATTGGTCCGTGAACTACATCACAATTTGACCCTCATGTGTGAATCACTCAACAACAACCCAATTGAATGTCAAGGTCTAAGTAGTTCACACATTGTCAAAGTCTAAGTAGTTCACACTTTATTGTGAACTACTTAGACCTTGACAATTGACACTTCATGAAGAGTTCACAATAAACAGTGAAGCTTTGAGTATTTCACACTTCATTGTGAACTTTGGAAAAGATGAATACTTCACAACATTCTTGAGTGAATGAACCACACAAAAAATTCACACTTTTCTAAGTAGTTCACACTTCATTTCACTCACCAAGGTCTAAGTAGTTACCAATACATTGTGAACTTCTCATGTAGCTCACGTTGGGGTTTGATTAGAAAAGTGTGAACTACATGTGGAGTTCACACTAAATCATTCTTTCACACTTCAGTGTGAACTACATGAATACTACTTCACACGCTGTAGTGTGAGTCACATGAAGACTTCACAAAGAATAGTTCAAACATGATTTGTATATGTGTGAAGTGTGCTTTGTGAACTACGTGAAGGACCTCATGGGTAGTTCATTGGGTTGTAAGTTCACTCACATGTGTCAATCACATGAGAAACTCACACCTCACCGTGAGCTACATGGTAAGTTCACACATGACCTTGTGAACTACATGAATACTGCTTCACACCCTGTAGTCTGAGTCACATGAGGACTTCACAAAGAAACGTGAACTGGTGTAATAGTTCAAACATGATTTGTACATGTGTGAATGAACCACACAAAAAATTCACACTTTATGTAGCTCACATTGGGGTGTGATCACCTCAATTTGAACTACATGAGAAGTTCACACTAAATCATTCTTTCACACTTCAGTGTGAACTTCAATCATTTGAGTTGTGAACTACATGAATACTACTTCACACACTGTAGTGTGAGTCACATGAATAATTCACAAATAAATGTGAACTGGTGTAATAGTTCAAACATGATTTGTACATGTGTGAAGTGTGCTTTGTGAACTACGTGAAGGACCTCATGGGTAGTTCATTGGGTTGTAAGTTCACTCACACGTGTCAATCACATGAGAAACTCATTCACACATGACCTTGTGACCTACATGAATACTACTTCACACACTGTAGTGTGAGTCACATGAATAATTCACAAATAAATGTGAACTGGTGTAATAGTTCAACCATGATTTGTACATGTGTGAAGTTTGCTTTGTGAACTAAGTGAAGGACCTCATGGGTAGTTCATTGGGTTGTAAGTTCACTCACACGTGTCAATCACATGAGAATCTCACACCTCACTGTGAGCTACATGGTAAGTTCACACATGACCTTGTGAACTCCATCAATACTGCTCCACACCCTGTAGTGTGAGTCACATGAGTACTTCACAAATAAATGTGAACTGGTGTAATAGTTCAAACATGATTTGTATATGTGTGAAGTGTGCTTTGTGAACTACGTGAAGGACCTCATGGGTAGTTCATTGCGTTGTAAGTTCACTCACACGTGTCAATCACATAAGAATCTCACACCTCACTGTGAGCTACATGGTAAGTTCACACATGACCTTGTGAACTACATGAATACTGCTTCACACCCTGTAGTCTGAGTCACATGAGGACTTCACAAAGAAACGTGAACTGTTCAAATGCTTCACATTGAATCACATGGAAGCCTCACACTTGGAAAGAATACATCAGACTCCAGTGCTGTAAGCATTAGAAAAGTCCAAGATGGATGCTTTGCACTGGAGTGAAAATCACATGGATTGCTCACACATTTGATTGTGAACTAGGGTTACTTCACACTTTCTGTTTATGAACAATCCATGTGATTCACACAGAAGTATGATTCACTCAAGTGTGAATCACTCAAAAATTTCATAATTACCGTGAACTATTGTGGTGAACTATGGATAGTCCCTACATTGTTTTGTGAACTACATCACAATTGAAAATTCACAATTGAACATCAATGTTGTGAAGTCTGGATATTTCACACAATGTTTTGTGAACTACGCCACAATTTGGCATTGAAGTGTAATTCACTCGAAAAATTCCCAAAGTTCTAAGTACTTCACATTTCATTCTGAACTTCTCATGTAGTTCATAATCAGGCGTGTTTACTCCCCAATGACTGAGTAGCTCACATGAACTCGTGAACTACAGGAGTAGTTCACACCAACTTGTGAGCTGCATGGGTAGTTCATGAGGCCTTGCACAATTGGATGTCAATGATGTGAACTCTGGTTAGTTCACACATTGTTTTGTGAACTACACCACACATCAATGTGTAGTGTGATTCTCTGGAAAAAATCACAAAGTTCTAAGAACTTCACATTTCATTGTGAAATTCTCATGTAGTTCACAATCTGGGGTCTGAGTACTTGACAAGTCCTTGTGAACTACTCATGTACTTCACAAGAACTTGTCATGTAGTTCACATGAACTTGTGAATCTACAGAGCAATTCATAACAACTTGTGAGCTGCATGGGTAGATCACAAGTTCTTTCACAATTGGATGTCAATGTGTGAACTCCGGTTAGTTCACACATTGTTTTGTGAACTACACCACACATCAATGTGTAGTGTGATTCTCTTGAAAAAATCAAGAAGTTCTAAGAACTTCACCTTTCATTGTGAAATTCTCATGTAGTTCACAATCTGGCGGGTTCACACAAAAAGGTCTCAGCACTTCACCACTCCTTGTGAACTACGGTCTCAGCACTTCACAAGTCCTTGTGAACTACGGTCTCAGCACTTCACAAGTCCTTGTGAACTACTCATGTACTTCACAAGAACTTATCATTTAGTTCACATGAACTTGTGAACTTCTTCACAGTATATATATTCTAGTTCAAAAAGAGTATATATAATTGTCTGAAGGAACTGAAACTAATTTGACTCGAGGCATGATGAAGGAAATATAATGTGCTTCCAAACTTATACCAATGGACAGCAAATACAAAATAATGAAATCTTGATTTCATGGACGTTGCAGTTAAAGCCGATGTCACTTTCAGACGTAGGCCAGAGAAAACAGCTGGAACAAGGAGTTTCTAGAAGTCTTCCTGCCATATTCCTAATTCAAGGGCAAGGCCTTTCATTTTCGGATGGGCTTGCTCCTTATACCCTGTCAAGACTTCTGATTTATAATTCACCCACGCCGCCTCGCTCATACTGCCTCGCATGGCTTCAACCTTGTCCAAACGGTTTACAAGGGCTTGAGAGATTTGAGTCGAGCATGCAAATCGAGTGATGTCTGAGTTCTGAGGGAGAATTTGTTCGCCTTCGGAATTGAATGTTTTTGAGGGGGTGGTTCGATGGTGGACTTTCGAATTCCACACCATTTCGATGACTCCATCGCATGAGTCCAAGTTGACTTCAAAATTGTAATCATCAAGGACAAAGCGGGCACCAAGGGTGTTGCCTCTGGGTGCAGACAGTCCGGAACGATAGAGATCTCCTGTGGTGCGATCAATATGGCAGAAAAAACCAAAAGCGTATTTGGATGCATCTCGATCCTTATGCTTCTTGTTAGCAAATTCATCAAAGGTGACCGTGATGTTGGAGCCAAAGACTTTGGCATTTGGCGAGACATAAAATGAGTCATTTGCCCAAGATGGGGCCTTCGTGCGAGCAGCAATGGCTGCATTAGATTCGAATGCCCCTAAGGAAAGGCCAGCAAAGCGTTCGGCGAAGAAAGACTCAATTTCGGGCAGTTTTCCCTGTCGCTTCAAGTCCTCCTCCATCTTACGGTAGTCTGCCGCAGTTGTTGCATTCCAGGTGTAGTGACCTGGTGGGATTCCAGAAATCAAACTGAGCATTATCAGACGCCGGCATCTTCTCGTTCCTTGGTGGGGCAATAACACTGACCTCCTTTTACCTCAGGATCATAGCCTGGTCGAAAACCTGCAGCAAACATCCGACCATGCTTTCTCGCCAATCTCTTACTACGGTAAGTAGCTCCGTTATTTTTTACTTCTCCACGAGCTCTTGCATGCTGATAAACTGTTGAGATAGCGTGATTAAGTCTAGTATAATGATCATTGTCCATATGATTCCTTTTGACAAACCTTGCAACTAGCAAGAGTTCACAAGTGTCCGCATCCAGGCAAACAACCGTGCCGTATGTTAGACTGAGGCGTGGTTTACCATAACAACGACCCTTCTTGAAAAATAGAAACTTGGACTCTGGAGGTAAGCCATACGATTTCGTTAATTCAGCCTTCTCAATTGCTCGATTATTTGGTGGCGGTCGCTGAGGCCGTTCAAGGTGTTTCCGTTTTGAGCGATTCAGACGTGACTTCAGGGTGCTAGGCGATTTTCTTTTATTTGTCATTCTAAACGATTAAGTAAGTCCAAAGTAAGGAAAACAATTCTAGAGCGATGATGAAATAGATTCTCCGATTAGTCAAATACTAATCAATCACTGTTATTAAACTCCCTTCTAGTTTCTGAGTTTTGCGTCGCGATGAACCAATGTCCGAAGCATGCAAGGGAGTGTTTAAGGTGAAAGACTTGTACACCACGGGAAGGTTATTCCCATCTGCAGGCGGGCCTTCAAGACTGACTGAGGTCAGTCATCTTTGCTATGCGGGCAGTCGGTCTGCAGCAGGTCAGTGGGTTCGTCTGGCTGCAGACCGACTGTACCCTGCGGTCTACACACAGCTTGGGACGTGGCCTGATGATGGTCCTCCGAAAGGGACTGTCTGCAGACCATGTCCCAGGCTGTGTGCAAGCAGCCAAGACTGGACCCACAGACAGTCCCTTTCGGATTCCTGGTAGCACTTGATAGACCCCTCAAGATGTGCCTCGTATATTTTGATACAATTAAAAAAACACTCTTGATTGCAGTATAAACATTGTATGATACAGAAGAGGATAAGAAATGTAAGGATACGAAAAGGAAGGATAAGAAATGTAGAATTGGATTTGATAGCTACAAAGCAATAAAACTTGTAAACAATAAACAATTGTATGTATGTGTGAGAATTATTCAATTTCTTTGCGCGTGAGTTCTAAGTTCTTGAATTTTGGATCTGATTTCCTCGTCCAAAGGCATGTCAAAGGTTGTGTCTTTAGGGAATTCCTCGTACATACGTTTTCCACCATCAAACATTTCACGATCCTCCTTGTAAATAATATTGTAAAAGCTGGATCAAGACATAATTTGTTGAATTCATCAGTATTGATGGATTGAAGGAAGAGTTTTTGATGTACTCACGACGAGGTGTATTGCTTTCCTTCCTGGCGTAGTTTTGCCAGTTGGTTGTCCACTGCTTCCCAAACCGATTTTGAGAAGCCTTTAACTTCCAATGTGTATATTCAAAGCAATTCACGCCGCTGATAATCAACCAATAAATCAGAAAAAAAAAACAGGAAATACAGGTATTACTGACCAAGTAAGTGTATCTTGCACGTGGAAGAATCTTTGTTCCTTTGTAACGTTCACGTGCGGTCTGAAAATCATCATCTTTTTTACATAGTGCGGCAATTGAGTCAATGAGTTCACAAAGATCAGGAATTGCCGGGGTAGATTCTCCACTTTTTCGAGGAGGTTTGATACCAGTTAAGAGCTGTAATATGATCAGAGTGAGTGGAGATGATGTGATAGAAGAATAAGTTTGAAATAAATTCAATCGTCTCACCACCAGGTGTAAATTTTCTCGTGCGTGTTTAGCCTTCTCTTTGATGTATCTAGATACACCCTGCGCATCATCTGCAAGGACAAAACCTTGTACCTTTTTGGGCAGATGTTGTGAGGTCCAATCCGGACCCTGCTGTCCTATCGATTTCTGGAATTACGCTAATCAGATTCAGAATCACATAAGAAGAGTTGAAAAAAAAGATTGAACTTGCTTTAATCAATTTATAAAGACTATTTTTGAGTGGCTTCTTAGTATCGGGTCCAATGATTGCAGTGTAGCCTTCAATATGTGGCTCAATGACATGCTTGGACGCCATCGCACGAACAAAATCCTAATATGTTGTATCAATGTTCACTTAGTTTTTATGAGCAGAAAGGATGCGACTTACTTTAAACGATTTTGATGGTACCCACGGAACAACTTCTTTGGAAGAAGAGCTCTCGGTATGAGAAGGTCCCTGCGAGCTCTCAGGTGAATGGGCCTGATGTTGGAGCTGTCCAGCCATCTCACTTTTAATTTCAGAAAGTTCGCTTTTGATGTCAACTTTGATTTGTTCGATCTCGTTCTTCAAACTCTTGCGGGTCTGGTCTTGAACATTGATGAGATCTTGATGAATTCTGGCTTGAAACAAGCCAAAATTGATTGATTGTTCGGGTTGATTGTCGATCTACACAAAGTGACATATTAATCAAAGGAACCATGACACCTCGATCAAAAACAACTGATTGTATTATACATTACCAAGATTACAAGCAACTTTGAGATGAGGTTCATTCAAACTCGATTCAAGTTGATGAGTTATGTTTGTTCCCGAATTGTGCTCAAAGTTAGGTAAGTCAATAGTACTAGATCAATTGCTGTTTGTGTCCTCTTGTTCAAGATTTTCTTTCTCGAAATCATCTTGTCCAGACTCTTCTTGTTCATTTTCTTCCACCCCTTCTTGTTCATCGTCCTTTGAGTTGAACTCTTGTTTGGACTCTTCATGTTCAGAGTTGTCTTCTGCAATAGAAATCAATGAGGACGAGTGATACGCTCTGGGGCTGCTGGCCTGATCAAGGTTCTCCGGGATCTGTTCACAACTGTTTGAGGCTGTATAGGAGAGCATTCACAATCAGAAGGTGTGATGACGATAAATAAAAAGGGTAAAGTTATTGATTTTACCTTGTGGAGGAATTGGATTGTTGACTTTGGCAGGCAAGTTCCTGTTTGAGTTAATATCACCTTGTGGATGAGTGGGCTGAGAGAGTTTGTTCCTTGAAATTGATTCGAGACCGTTTGAGGCTGTGAAGGAGAGAATTGGATATAAGAAGGAAGGTTTGATGATACAAAGACAAAATATGAACTGACCAAGTTCACTTTGCAGGGCAATTGGGTTGTTGACTTTGGCAAGTGATTTCCTGATCGATTTAGTGTTACCTTGCAAAGAAGTGGGCTGAGAACGCTTGTTCCTGGTAGTTCTTGTGTTGATACCGTTCTGGCTGTTGGATGCATTCAAGGGATAAGGTTGGGGTTGTGATTGGGTGTTTTTGATTCGTGGCTGCCTTGATGGAGCCATGGTCAAGCAATAAATGTTTGATGGTTGATGGTCGATGGTTCAGATCAGAGGATCCTCAAGTCTTGAAGTTCAAGACTTGAGGATGTGACATGTGTGCCAACATGTTACATCTTTACTTTGAGCAAAGATGTAAGCAGGCTCATCAATGGCAAAATTGGGCTGGTTGAATTGTCAGTACTTTTATAGGATCACTAAACCAAAAGCAATCACAAGGAACTTTTGGGTCCTTTTCATTAAAAGGACAAGTAGACGAGTGAATGCTTTTCATTTACATTTGAAAAGTAAAAGCTTGCGACAAAAAGTGAAATGAAACAATCAAAAGATTGATGTTGATCCTACAAACACAATTTGAATTACTTTCACTATTCACTGACCTCTTTGTAGTTTGTTGTTTGGTTTGATGTGGTTGTTTTCTTGCGTCTTTTGGCACGAGGTTGAGGGGGTACTGAGGTCCATACATTTGGCCCTTCTCAATGGCTTCGTCCCATTGAGCTTTGGTACAGCCAGAATGAGGTATGCCAGATGCTTTACAATGCCATTCCGCAGAGTACAATGCCGCTGAGTTGATTATGTATGAGTTCAAATTGTTATGAGTGATACGGGACTGAGAGTCCGGAACAATTTTCCGCTCAATTCGCTTTGGATAATTGTGAGTGACTGAGCACAAAGCCTGGTTGCAGTTGTGCTGTACATTCAAAATGCATTGGATGTGCTTGAAAAACACATTGATTGGTTATTCAGATCAGCTTTTCAATTTAATAGGAAATATAATTGAAGTACTCACATCAGCTTTTATCCAGACATCATCTGTGGTAGTCACTACTTCGTGCATTCCATAGAAGGGCAGTATTCTTCCACGGTTACATTTTTTAAGCAAAAGCAAGAAATTCGAGGTAGAACTTTCATCTGGTCTCCATATAGAATGAACTCTACCAATCAGGATATTTTCTTTCATCTGTCAGTCAAATGTGATTTAGTAAAATGCTAAACACAGGTATCAATGAATGAGTAAACTTACGAGAAGAAAGTCATCAAGTTCTACTCTTTGTTTATTTTTTAAAGTCAGTGATTCAATTTGAATCCACTGGTGGTTTCTTTTCTCATGTATCAAGTATGATGGAATAGAAACACCATTGTTATTATTCACTTTGCCTATCAGAAAGATAAAATGAGCGCATTGAATGACTGTTGTCAATAAGATCATTTATTTAATACAGAAAGTCACTTACTACCAGAAACATAAACTTCAGTTTTGTTTATGTTGAGATTTCTCCCTAAAGAACGCTGTATTTCACTGTTTCCTGGGAAGTTTAAGGCAAGTTGAGGTCCAGCAGTGACCACAGTGTCCAGATCTCAATCATAAAAAGCACTCTCTGATGTCATAATCTTTGAAAGTTGCCTATTGTTGAAGGTATCGGCAATATCCCGTCCAGGGCTTTGACGGTTTGAGTGAACTGATGCGTATCTTAAGACACCATTGAAGGATTCAAATTTTTGTGTTGCAAACAAGCTGGCTGGCCCAAAATGTCGAATTGATTCAGGTAAATGAGTTAGCATGTGAAATTTGGGTTTATTTACCCATTGCACCGTGATTTCAACCAAGTCTTTCAGGAAGATATCAATACAAGACTCTAATTCCGTAAGATATGAGTCCAGGTCTGATATTTCTGTTTGAAAGATGTAAGAGCAGAGGAGGCAGAGTGAAATCCATAATCGACGCTTAGAAGCAGACAGATGTCCAAAAAGTACAAAAGGGACGCTTTGTAAGACCACTTGGAACTCCTTGCCCACAAGACTTTGCAAGAACTGGATTAATGTGTTGGGCTGAATTGGTGGAATGTTGAGACCTTTTGTGCTGAAAGAGCGCCATCGTGCTGATAACTCCTTGTATTTTGATGAACCAGACTTCATTGTTCCCAGCCCTTTCATCTCATCACAATAAAGGAACTTTACGATACCTAAAAGAACAACATGAAGGACTTTGACTGGAGTATCACAATGTCCATCAAAGCCTAATACATATACAATAAGCTTTTGAGTCCCAGGAAACATGAATGTGAAGACCACAAACCTTTTAGACGAAGCATTGGATTGAAAATATGATGACCAAGGTCAGCATTTAGTTTATTGCACATTTCACGAACCTCGTGTGCAGGCTTTCTTGCATAAGCTTGTTGAACCTCCTCAATAAACGGATCAGTCATCGTATCCCAAAGACCATGGAGGCGTCGCTGTTTTTCAACAGCTGCTTTTGAATTTGGCATTTGAGCTGTCTTCCATATTTCAATCGTCCTTGTCCGTGTTTCATTCCAGTCACGTGTGGAAAGGCGGTTCTAAAAGCATTGATCAATCACAAAGTTAGATTGCAGCCTTCAAATTACTGAGGTGTTGTGAAATACTTACATGTGCACTATTCTGATCTAGTCCGATGAAACTACGTACAAACATTTCAGACTTTGTTTCTGCCATCAGATCGACTTGGAGCTTACAAACTCGACATGGAGCAAGTGTGTTTGCCGGGTTTGTAGTATTGCAAATCTCCGCATGCATTCGCGAATCTCCTAGGTGGCACAAAACTACAACCATGACCATGATTTCCTGCCCAGATGAAAGATCAAAAGCGTCAAATCCTTCCGTACTTAATTGGCTGCAGTAAAACAAATCAATATGTGTTCATTAAGTTTCTGGACAGAAAGAAAAACTTACTCAATTTGATCAACAGCGCCGTCAAGCAAATCCAGCGCTGTAGCACAATTTGAGGTTGCTAAGAAGTGAATATTATATTCCTGGTTCAAGATTTCGGGTGGCAATCCAGATAACGTGAAGAATAAGCTCATATGCTTGTTAAATTTTTTTGATACGTTTCCAGATGTATCATCGGAGTAGAGCGTTATTGGAATGTGCTTGACAATTTTCCCTTGCGCTTTCACCCTCCAAGGATTTGTCAAAGGTAGTGAAACAGATCCATTTGTCTTCAATTCTAAAACATAATTGAAATGTCTCAGTGCTCAGGTTGAACGGATTAGTTTAAATGGAAACTCACGTTGAATCTCTTTTTTACAAAAATGTTGAAGTAAAACTACGCCATCTAGCTTGATTTTGTGAAAATATTGCTTGAATAAGTCGATATCGATAGTGTGCAGCTTTGGTGAGTCAAAATCAGGTTCATCAGGTATTGTGATCACAAGATTGTTTGAAATGTCATCTTCAGGAATGATTCGTGCCTGAAGACATTTGGCAAATGTTTTGCCATTCCTTTGGAATAAGTAGACTGGAACTACTATCTGACCAGATATCAGCTGATAAACTTCGTAAATATAGATATGTCCAATTTTTGATTGTACCATCTGGACTCGAAGATCCTTGTCATAACCTTTCAGCCATTTGTTTGATTGTGAGAGACTTTTGATAGGGAATCCAATGTTTTGCTCGGGTAAGCAGGTAAGATGTGGGCTGACAAATGGGTTGGCCAAGTCCTAACAAGATGAATGAATTGTTCAACCTTCTTCCTTCACAGAAGAAAACAATAAAATCGTTTGTACCTACCTGTTTGATGATATCCTGTATGTTAAGGCCAA
Organism: Melampsora americana; assembly: GCA_022264835.1. Classification (NCBI taxonomy): domain Eukaryota; kingdom Fungi; phylum Basidiomycota; class Pucciniomycetes; order Pucciniales; family Melampsoraceae; genus Melampsora; species Melampsora americana. The sequence goes on along the minus strand of JAIFHY010000042.1, from coordinate 3,294 downwards.
AAAGTGGTGTTCCGCTAGGGCTGTTACGCTCAAAGATTGATAGACCCAGTCGTTCTTTCAATTTTTTTTTCAAGGCCCTAAGAGCACCCCAGTCTGGAAGCCAGAAATCACAGATCCGGAGGATTGATTGGAGGCGCTGATATTGTGAGCGCGAAATGAGATCTTGGGTTGATCCAATCATCAAAAGGGCAACAACATGCTGGGATAGATGAAACAAAACAAATTAGCAATCTGATCTTATGGATATGAATGGAAAGATGTACTTCTTTCTTCTTAAAGGGAAACCAGCCCTTTGAATCGAGCTTCTTCACAGTTGCTAATTCTGCTTCAAGATGCTTTTCATCACCAGCTTCATCATCAGATTCCTCATCTTCCAAAAGTTCAAGAGCATTATATAATTCCCACTGATTAACTTCGTCAAATTCAGAGTCGGAACTGTTGTGATCATCAGGAGAAGATGGTGTAAACGGATCAAATTGATTTGTTGAAGACACAGATTCGTCACTTTGAATTGAATCGGAATGGTGACTTGATAAGTCTTTGTTGTGATCTTGGGGCCATGCGGAAATGGGAAGTGGATCATTGGGAATTCGAGAATCGGATGCCATGACGAGATCATGCTCATCCTCGGCCTGTTCTTCCAGAAACTTGAGGACATTTGCCTGATGAGATTTTGACTTGCAATGTCGTTTTGGATCTTTTGTTGGCTTCCTCCCACATACTTTGCAACTGTATGATGGGAGCCGTGGCGGATCCGGTATTGTCTTAAACCCTCAAGCATCAGATGAAAAAGTCAGCGAGATAAACAGGAAAAGGAAAAAGATGAAGAGACTCACATTGTTCAATATCATGACTTATAGATGAAGCGCTTTCCATTTCGAGAAATTTAGTGGTGAACTGTCAAGCGAAATGCACTGCAGGCAGGAGCAGTGTTACGGTCATGGGCCAGGATCAGGGCCGAGATCCGGCCGTTACAAATTGGAAGAGGAGTACCGCCTGTAGACCTCAGATTCGGTGGTCTGTATACTTGCTACAGCCCGTCAATTGTTCTCAGATTAGGGCCGCCTACAGGCACTCAACACACGGTACGCAGATTAGCTGCAGCTGGTCTGCAGTCCTCAAGTTTTTGACGGTCTGCAAGCGGAATTTCAGGCGCCTTTCAGGCGCTTTTCAGGCCATCTCTCGACCTGACACTTGCAGACCACGCAGACCATTTCCCGACACAAAGGCCCCCCGTGGTGTATCCCCCTATTCAGGCCTATTTATCCCATCGCTGAGAGACTGGAAGTCGACCGCTAATCATAAGATAAGAGGCAAGTAGTGAATGTTTTGTTGATAGAGGGAACGTTTGGGTGTCATGGTTGAGCTTGCAATCAAAGCACTTGAATAATGAAGGATACCCGGAAATTATCAGGATTTTGAGAATTTGAGAGATCCGTTGTGATTTGTGAAGGTCCTGTTCGGAGTCTTTACTTCCCACTCTGACATCCTTTCAGGCAGATTGCCTATCAAAGCCCTTGGAATGATCTTAATCAGAGCCTTCCTGTCTCGGCTTCCGTAGTTTACAAACCAATCAGTCGCAAGGAGAATTCTTGATTTGGTGCTGCTACAATTGCAAAAATGTTGAAATCGAACGAGTTGTGATACATACATGACTCTTTCTTTAGACTCTCAGTCTCATCAGCTCTTGATTTATGTACACATACAAAGATAAGTAAATCTTCACATGGAAACTTTACAACGTGCTCTTCAATCATCCTTTTCCCTTCAATTCAAAAGTCTCATTGATAGAACAGGGAAAAGTCGATCTGTTGATGGACCATGACAGCATTGACTAATTCTTTGTTCAATATATACATAGAACAATAGTTCTCGAATCCATTTGTATTCCGGTTTCCTTCGTCGCCCACAACAGCTCTCTTCTTGGTCTCTGATGGCTCATTACTTTCCGTCCGGATGCTTTTCTGCTTCAAGCCTCTCCTTTTCCTGTTTCCCGCTGAAAGCTCCCCTAGGATCGCTCTCATTCATCATCATCTGGACGCCAAAGTTCAAACTCACTTCAGTGACTGCTTGCTATCTTGTCTCCTTGGAACTTGAAGTTGTCCACACAAACCCAGCTAGAAACATTTTCGGGTCGTTCCCCTTCGAAGAGTGCAAGGTAGCTCGTATACCTTGGTCACCGGCGTGAGTCGCAATTCTCTCTCTCTCGCTAAGAAATCCATGGTCTCGGTTTCGAGGCAGCGTGTTGTATATTTTTGTCTGACTATCTCTGGTCATTACTTATCAGTCATCGTTATACCTCATCAGGAACCTGTGGTAGCCGCTTGGTCGACTGTTATCAAATTCATTTACGCTTCTATGTGTCATCCCCAGTCATCTTAATTCATCATCCGAACCCTCGACAAATAGTTCCAATCATTACCTTTTGCCTCTTTAAGGACCCTTTTGTGTTTTCTGCTTGTAGTGTATGCCATTTGTTTTACAACCAGGCTTGTCGTGCTGACCAAGTCAATCCAGACAAGAGGTGTAGTGCGGATTCTGACTCGAACCAGGCCATCACTTCTCATCACAGTTCGCGGGAGGCTCTCACAAAATATCACTGCAGGCGTCGGCTCTAAATTATTATCTAATTCTCCTTCACACCGTATTCGCTGGCGTTGTCCCAATAATCAACTTCCTCTACTGTTCAGATCATGTACAACAGATCACCGCCCGTGTTTGAGGAGGACGCTCGATCTATGTCCACTTCTCCCTCTTCCGCCTCGTCAATCCAACCAACCAGGATACACCGTCAATGACAACAAGCCTGATCAACTCTCCCCCATGCCCGCGTCTCTGGTCGGAAAAGAAGTCAAGAAATGGCTGGAAGCTGTTGGATTTTCCGAAGTTGCATCTGTTTCCGAAGGTGTCGTATTTTGATCCTATCTTCACGATCGATCGTATCCTTACTAACTTCTTCAAGTATGCTTTCTTTTGGCAGCGAATGGAATTGATGGAACTGTACTCGTGAATCTCGATTCAGAAGCCTGAGAGACCTTGGAATGGCCAAAGTTGGTCGCAGGTTGAAACTCATCAGACTCATCAATGAACTCACTTCGGAGTCAGTTTATCCGTGTTGAGCCACGAAGCACTCATCACGCCATATGGTCTGTTAAGCTCATCCCCTCAGATCCAAAATTTGATTCTTTGTACGTAACTGAACCGTGAGCGAACGTCTTCAGGCTCCGGGAAAGTCGATCTTGAAAGCCACGTGCTCAGCACCTTCAACAATCAAGGTAGGTTGCTATCTCATCC